>JALAZF010000043.1:19942754-21175305 GCA_022829125.1 Lathyrus tuberosus
GATTACCTTGTATAAAATTTTCAATCAAAATACTTGGTTTTGTCATCATCAAAAAGGGGGAGATTGTGAGAGCAAGAATTGTCTCTACAAGTCAATATATGTTTTAATGATAACAATACGTATTTGTGAAAGAACCATTTTAGGTTCTAACGTGTGTTGTGTGCAGATCATAATTATAGAATATATCAGATCCAACAAGCACCAGCCAGATGAGCGAAATTGATAATATGCAAAGTTACTATGTGTGACACAAGTCGCAAGAAGCAAGAACGCTTCTATATTTGATCGTGATTAGTCAGATCCAAGGATGCTGATATTGCGGATGCCATGCTCTTGTGGATGCTCTCTGAAAGTGGTCGAGATTCTGAAGATCGCGAAGCTTCTGAAGAAAAGAACCGAAGTGCTGAAGACTCTCATGACTCGAAGTTCTGAAGGCGGAAGCCTCTGAAGACCAAGTGCAGAAAGACTCTGAAGACTTATGTGTTATGAAGATTAAGGTTCTGAAGATCAAGCATTGAAGACTCTGAAGACAGATTCCTAATGGACAAGTTCTAAAGTTTTGGAAGACTTGAAGAAGTAAATGATAACGTGCTTAAAGACAAGTGCTGAAGTTCTGAAGACTGATTCCTAATGGACTTCTTCAATTAACTAAAGACTTGACGTATCAGATATCCTGATTAAGAAGACTCTACTCATGCTTCATCAATTAAACATCAGAAGCCTCTGAAGTTCAGAAGTCACATGTCACTATTGTGAGTAACTGTACACGGCGCCCAAGAAAGATATATCACATCACTTCTCCCATAGCAAAAAGGAGATGTGTCAGTACATCTAATTATTACACAACGTCTCTTTTCCAACAGCCAACAGTATTTCAAACGGCTATATTTCTACCAGGCTATTTAAAAGGAAAGTGTATTCGCTTCTAATTGACGACACCGTCCATAGATGGATTTAGGCCATCAAGTGTGAATTGACCAAAGTCACTGTGTAAAGATAGCAACAACGACGAGTTCTCATAGTAACACTTAGAATATTCAAAGCTATCACCATCTACACATGGCCATTGTTGTTGAAGCTCAAAGATCATCATTCAACACAACAACAATGAATTGGTATAGAAGTTGTTGAAGAAGAAGACAAAAGTTCAAATCAGTCAAGTCATCAACCACCTTCTCGTCAGCGCTACATCGAAGATCTGAAGCAAGGAGTTGTTGCTCAAAGCTTACTCACCCCGAAGACGACGAAGAAGAAGATCTACAAGATGTCAACAACTGTCAAATCATTATACATCTCTGTAGTTTCTTAGAATAGCAAGGAGTTGTTGCTCACATCTTGCTTGAACACTTGTGTGTTCTTTTGTACTTAAACTTAGGCGTAATCTGCTTGTTAAGAAGCATCTTTGTAATCTCCAGTTAAACTAATTCTTGGTGAATTAGGATTCCTTGAGTGGTCAGTGTGACCGGAGACTTGAGAAGACAATGGCGAGATGTCATTGTGGTAAAGCCTGAAATAGGGTCAATGATAGTTATATCTCAAAGAGGATCATATATTGATCAGAATCTTGTGGTATCCCTAATGGAACTCATTGTGAAACCTCCAATGAACGTTATATCCTGAGTGGATCCCTGAACGGTTCATTGAGAGAGATGCCTCAAGGAATCATGTGATGATCTGGGTACTTGAGATGACAATGGCGTAAGTCATTGTGGGTTAGTCACAGTGCGGCTGTGCAGGTTGTTAGTCACCGGCTGTTGCCCGTGCACATGTAATCGAGATTGATTATAGTGGATTAAGTCTTTGTGTTCAAGGAAAAATCACCTGAGGAGGGTGGACTGGATTAGCCAGTGTGGTGAACCAGGATATATCGTGTGTTCTTTACTCTTGTGCTTAATGTCTTTATTTATCATTCTATATAGAGTATCAGAACCTCACACAAGCAAGTCAGAACCTTGCAGCTTAAATCTGATAAGCTTCCGCACTGCAAGTTCTGAGAAGCGCAATTTACATTCAGACTCTTGTTGGTTCTCATGCTTCTCACATTGCAAGTCTGAATGTTACTACGCTAGTCAGAGTCTTCCAACTAACTCTGATGTAATCATAAGTAATTCAACGACAAGAAACAAAAAGTAGTTAAAAGGGCAAATACACAATTCAAACCCCCCTTTCTTGTGTCTTTCTCGCACCTTCACATAACGTGAGTCAAAATAAATTTGAAGCCATGAATGGTGACAACAGTTGACATACCTTGGTTGTTTGCAAGTTGCCTCTGCGCGTGCATGATACCATCTAATAAGAAGGACCAGGTTTCATTCCAAACATGACCAGGTCTGTTTATAGTCCTAGACAGCAGCATGACAACAAATAACTTCCTTAGAAAATGTCCACATTCCCAAATACTTGCATATCTTATAGCTCCAATTTATTCCCTATCATCCTCCAGGAAACCCATTGCAAAGCATGCATCCCGAAAAGAATCGTATTGCACCTCCCCCACCTTACGAATGTCTTCATAAGTCTTTGGCCCTCTTACAACAATGAGCATCATCCTAAGATAAAACAACTCTCCCGTTGTCGGAGGAACCCAAATCAAACGACCAATGCTAAAACCCTTTTTACATGGCTTCCATGTTATACTCCTTTTGACGTACACAAATTTGCTTACAAACTGAGCATAAGTTAAATGATGTGCCTCAGCAAATTGTGAATTTGCAACCAACCATGAGGTGAACATAGATTCTGTTATGCTTTCCTTTTCCAATATATTTTCCATCCATTCGAAATCAGTATAGTAGACAGGTTTCTCACCTACAAGATGGTAAAACATTCACTCTACTGTAGGCTTTCTTCCATGGATGTTGTAAGAAAAGATCCTCCAACACGCCTCACTTGGCAAAATGTACCTATCGTCCAGATACTCCTTAATCTCATCAACTCCGTTTTGTCATTCGGATGATGAATTTGCTGCTGGAACAACAACAGTCGTGATTCGGTTGTATCCCTTGTGAATGTATTTGATAAGGTACTTGATGGAGGTACTCTGGTTACACCATTCCATGTTGATGTGAGCTCGTATTTAAGGAGAAATCTTGGGTTATACGGAACACGTGCCGATTGTCCAAAGAAATTCCTGATTTTATTATTGTATGGGTTGTAGAGCTTCGTTTGTAAAGTGGATATCCCTCTCTATTAACAACGGTTTCTTTGTTGAATTTCTTGGGAAAAAACTTGGAGCATCTTCTATTCTTCATGCAAGGGGAAGTCAGCTTGGCTAAACCACAAGGACCGTGCATCATGTGTGATTTTACCAATTGATACAATTTAGGATGCTGAACGGGACTTGGAATTTCGGCAGATATAATTTTGTCAATGTCAGGCGGTGTTGGATACTTACTTTGAGGATGTAAGAAAATTAGAATGTGTGCATGCGGCAATCCCCTTTTTTGAAATTCTATATACATGACTGCATAAGATAAACATGAAGTGTTAATTCAAACATCAATTGCATATAAAATTCAAAGCCAGTGTCAAACAAACATCACGTACATGCCAAAACTTTACCAAGCACATGACGTTTTATTAGGTCTATCATGAGTTCGTTGAATTTGATCTTGAAAACCTTAGAAACAATATCAGGTCTGTCATGTGGTTTAAGATTATCTTTCGACAGCAGCCGTGTAATCTCAGGCCAGTTGGGATTGCAAGTAAACGTAATAAATAAATCAGGAAACCTAATTGCACTGGAGATAGCCATGCCATCAAAGTAAAACTGATCCATGTAACTTTTCCCACCTACAAAGGACGACGACAAAACAACTCTTCTCCCAGCTTTGTCTGCCTGGCCCTGCTGTGAATGACCACGGATGTTACTAAGGGTTTTATACTTCCGACACATAGTTTAGATTGGTTTTTCCTCAACCAATTGAGACGCTCAATTTCCATTATGGTGTAACTGTCCACCAGAATTTGTTGGAATAGTCTTCTGGAATGCAGCAGGGTTTTCGCATCATCCGTTCGTTCGTGTAACCAGAAACAGAGCCAATATTTAATTGTTTGACGGTTTTATTTTGTAACAACCTTCTGGTGTATAGATTTGTGGAGTATGTTAGGCCTGTAACCATCTTCACCATAAGGAAAAATCAAGGGGTATTGATACGCCAAGTAACTTGCATGGAATTCGTCAATCCTCTGGAGTTGACCATCACGTTGTTGTACTATTATGTCTCTTTTAGACGCAGAATCTATATCCCCAAATATCAGAGCTGGAACTTCAGAAACGGTGGGACAATTATACACGCGACCATCAGTGGATCTTTTTGAGATAAGCCTTAACTTCAGATCTTGAAAAATTTTATTCCTCAACATGTCTCTTGCCACTAGGAAAGCTTTTGCATGAGGGTTATTCTCATCTAACATGAGCTTCAGAGTATTAACTATAGACCTGTCGATGTTTTTATTGTCCCTGTTAAAAAAGTGAAAATGTGAAGCATCAACATTAAAAGGTATGATAATGGTGCAATAGTAGGAACCATAAATAAGCATCTTACTTGAAACACCCCATTCTGTTGTAAACTTCGTTGTCAGTTTCGTGGATATACAATTGTGTATACTTTGGTGGTTGTCCTAATTCTGGCAGCATTGCCCCTATTCGGTGGCATGTTTGACCATGTAGCCACATAGTAGGTGGATCCCGTCCTCCTGCCGTATTGGCTGTACCAAATTTCATGCTAGGGGACGTGAACGAAAACATTGCGTTATAGGTTCGAATGTTGCTCTGAAAATTCTTAGCATGGTAGTCGGTACGATCAAAGAGAAGTTTGTGTAATTGAGGTGGAGGCGGCTGAAGCAATGGAAGGACAAATTTTCCTCCCTTGCAACATAGTGTAAACTTTGGAACAGTTGCGTGTCTTGACCTGCCTTTTCATTCTTGATACCACATACAGGCACGACAAAGTTGGCATTCCCATACAGGGTCCCCAATGTCATAATAAATTGAAAATGATGAAAATATTATAAGTTACATAACAACAGCATGCAGGGTTGGCATTTAACAGTATTAAACCACAGTATATTCATCATGGGATAAATAATGTCATGTGGCGGATGAAATGTATACCTTGATCGTAAGAACTTCCCAATGGAAAAGAGTTTAGGTCTTCTTCGTCATCCGGGTTGTTTTCAAAGTCATCCTCTTGGTTAAAGTTTATAGAGTCGTCGGTATCAAATGTTGGAGCTCTCACAATGTTAGCATGTTGAGTAGAATGTAGGCCTTCCAAAATAGAAGACAGTGTGTGTTGTAGGGTTATTCGTTCTGGTTCAATTATACCAGAGGTATGAGGAGGTGTGACAACATTGAAGTTGTTGATAAGATTGAGCCTTGAAGGAATGAGAATTCTTGCCTTTTAAAAAGTGGTTCTTTTGCCGTGGTGACGATTAGATGACTTAGTATGCAGTGTATTTGATATGTTGTTAGACAGTGGTGTAGGTTGTTGACGATGACTGGTCTTACCAGGAGTGAAAAATGATGACGAGGTACCAACTGGATTTACATTCTCCTTGTTGCAAGGTTGTGTTGTTGTTCTTTTGTTCATTAGAGAAAGCTTTCTTTTTTCTCTTGCTGTTGCAGCAGCAACATTGTTCATATTTAATGAATCATCCATGTCAAGTATTATGATAATATAAGTCTTTGATTATACAACAGCTTGGAGTACTCTGGTGTAGGAGTGTTTCATTCTGAGAATGAGGTTCAATAAAAACAGCAACACCACATTGCCACGTTGTATGCTAAAAAGTAAAAAACATGTTCAACATCTTTGACACATGGATATTTATAACTATGCTTGTGGAGGTTCTTCTGTATGAGAATTCTTATGTAGAGGAAGTGACGACTACATGAAACGATGAAAATGTGGTGTTGTGAAGAGTAATAGTTAAAGAATCTATAATCCCATTGCTTGGTTCATTTCTTTTGGAACAGTGGAGTAAAAGCTGTACACTAAGTTGAAGTGTTGGCATATGATTAAAGAAAAAGAATAGTTAGGAAATAAAAATACTTAGTGTTGACAAATGAAAACAACTAAACTCAGTACTAAACCTTGTTGAGATATGTGATTCATGATTATAAGTTTTAGGAGTCTATAAAGAAGTGTATAAAAACCCAGCTGAGGTGATGTTGTCTGCCGACATACAGTGGTAAAAGATAGGTGGTAGTAAGGGGGTCAAGTCCTACTAAGGTACACATGTGGGATCAGCATCAAGTAATGGGGTATCTATAATATATGTTACTCACGTACTACATTAGAACCCCATCATTGGATGTTGTCCATATAATATTGTTTAAACAGTGGCATGAAATTAAATTGGTTGGTTGAAGGGACGGTAACATGTTCACAATTGTAATTTGAGTACTATGAAAAAATAATGACACAAGATTGATTTTGTAACAATCTATTACACAAACTAACATATTTAATTAGATTAAATAATCCATAGATAATGGATTCTTTAATATCAATGTTTTTACATCACCCAAATTTAACTACATATTCATAAGGGGTTGTTCTTGGTTACAAAAATTCATAAACATGCAGAATAACTGCTACAAAATACTGGTTGGATTTATAAACACATTCAGACTTCATTTCATCACTTTTCACAGCTTTAACACTTCACTTTTCTACTTTTATCAGCTTCTTCATTTTGGTTGAGGAATGTTCGCAATCTTCTAATTCATTCAAAGTATTAGAAGCAGTTGAAACAAATGTAGCCACCCTCTTTGACGCGGTAACAGGTGTAACCGGGTCCGGAGCATGGTTTGACGTAACGTCAATCTCCTGAAATTCATATTATACCTAATATTAAGGAAATGATGTAAGCAAAATGATAAACAAAAAACAACATGTATAATAGGAGGAGATGATTTGTAAAGTTACGGCTACTAATTCCTAGTTCTCCATTGGGTTAGCCTCATCAAAGCTTTCATACATCTACAAAGCAATAAAACAGTCATGTTTAACAATCAAACACAACTTTAGATATATACAAATTTGATCAAAACTAAAGATTTTATGAAACTTGAAAAAACCTGCAGCACGTCTTCGGTAACGGGAGACATTGTGTTTGTCTAATAAACAAAGGGAAAACCAACACGTCAGCTTCATTTTCAAGTAGCAGTAATGCAGAATAAAGAAAAATCAACAAACATTCCATACCAAAGCTGGAGATATTGATCCTGCAAGCTGTTTGACAACAACTTCATCCTGAAAAATAGACACAACTGATGCATTTTCCCAGGACGGTTGCCACTTCACCTTGAATGCCAACTTCAAACCAACCAAAGCATCAAGTGCTAAAGGATATTCAAGAGGTTCCGTGACTCCATCCTAATTGAAAAGGAGAAGGTAAATTAAAACTACTAGGACATTCCAACAGAATTGTGTATGTGAAAAATGCTTGATGTAGTGGTACCTGAAGCATGTTGTTGCGCATCTGATCCGCAGATAGTTCCAACAGTTGTGAGCATTCCCTGACCCATAATACAAATGTCACACGACATCCATCACTTACAACTTCAATCATTACCTTATACCTATATATGGTAGTACTTTAGGTCCATAAAAGCAAGGTATAAAAATGATCCGTAAAAGTATAAATATAAAGGTAATAGGACCTAAAAATCTGAGCTTCTGTATTATGGCCAACACCACATATGTAAGGTGGTTTATCCCCCTTGGCCACCTTTGGGCATTCATGCCATGCCTGGTAATACCACCCCCTTGGGACGCTTTCAGCTTGTCAGTCGTTGCAACAGTCACACATTGAGTGATCTTTTACGAAAGAAGGTGCATTATATTGGTAGATAAATAACTATAACAAATTAATGGTAAAACAACTATTAATTAGAATGACGTTATAATTATAGTTCTTACATCCTTAAGTTGTATAATCTGTTTCAGTGGTAGTACGACAGCCTTATACATGAATTTTTCGTAAGGAGTTAGTTGAGAAGTTGATGAAGTCTGAGACCAGTTACGTGATTGTGTTGTTAAACTTTGACATGACCCCTGGTTGCCTTCCATTTTTGGTATCCTATGGTGAAAATGACTTTCAATATACTCAACATTGAATATGGAAGATGTTATAATATATAGATTCATAACATAAAAAGAACTTGTCATGCAAGTATCAATACAACACCTTTGTAAGAAATCCCTTATGTCAGGTGACTCATCATTGATGTGCAGCTTGGTTACATTGAAAGTGTTCGAAACACTTAAAGGATACTTTCCTACACGGTAAAGAAACAACAAATGAAACGTGTATTTAAAAAACCACAAAGCATCACCGCGGTATGTACGAAAGCAGAAACAATTTATACCTCCCTCCTTAACTTTTGCAAATTGTGAAATGACGACGGTTGGCAAAGAACTGTTTTTTCGCTTTTGGCAGTAGTCATGGAACTGCAATGCATACCCTTCCCACAGTGTACAGTGCATAGTATTGTTCCTACAATGATATCAAATGAAAAATGGTTACATACAACATCAATGTGAACATACTTAACAATCAAAGCATTAATGCAGAAGTCGTATTATATACATACCCCAAGTCCTTCAAAACTAAATTGATCTGTTGTTTTTTGCTCCCACTCTGTGGTTGTGTGTAGCCAATCTCTGTCACCATACTGATAACGTCTACCACATTCATCAAATGCAAATAACCCTTAATAGACAGAACAAAAATAAAACATATTACAACATCATGGTTGATTATCTTTCAAATAATTACGTTTATACAAACCTATTAAAACATGGATGCAGAAATATTACCTCATTATCAACAACAATCATTTTAAAATGTTCTTTATTCTTTGTAACAACACTCCATTGGATTTTTTGATCTCCGCCCTTCTTTGAGTTTTCGCCAGGACAAGTTTTTGTTTGCAGAGAAACGCTTTCAAAACTCCTACTCTTCCTTCCTTTTTGAAAACTTTTTCATCTGCTTTCAAGAAACCTCTCTACAGCAGGTGTAGTATGCCCTGCTACTCAGACGTGGGAAACTGTACCCATCCATCACTTCATCAACTTTCTGCGCTGACCCCCCAAATGCTTTTTAATTTTGTTACCCTTTTAGACACTGTAGCAACTTTATAACACTTCCTAGTTTCATTTGCCCCATGTTTTGACTTGCTGCAGTAGCTAAAGACTTGTTGTAAAGTAATTAGACATGCTATTAGTTCAATTTAGTTAGTGTTAGACAGATAATAACCCCCAAATTGTGATGTGGCACAATTTAATCAAAGGTTAAGGGTGTATTAACCACAACAACTTATCTTTTTATATTATAGATTGGACCTAAACTCAATTTTTTTTTCAAATTTATATTATATAATTTTAAAATATATTTATAAAAAAATATTAAATTATAAATTATCTAAATCTTATTAATTTTTTTTCTAATTCCTAAGTGATGTAAATTTTAAGAACCAAAAAATTAATTTTTAAAATGGAGGGTTTAAAAGTTAAAAATCATCAAAATAAGGGGAACAAAAGTGTATTTAAACTATTTTTTTAGAGACAAATGGAAAGTATATATTGTTTAAGATTTTTTTTTTAATTTATTACGTAAGGGAAAGACAATAAGAATAATTTATTATAAAATTGTATAAAATGTCATTAAAAAGTTGGTTAGATAATTAAAAAGTCGATTACATAAATAAATTTAATAAAAAAGTTTGATTAAACTAACTCAGTTGGATGTTGTGCATATAAATATTAAATTTTAAATTATCTAAATCTTATTAATTTTTTTTCTAATTCCCAATTGATGTAAATTTTAAGGATCATATAATTAATTTTTAAAATGGAGAGTTTAAAAGGTAAAAAAAAAACAGCAAAGTAGGGAAATCAAAAGTGTATTTAAACTATTTTTTTAAAAATAAATAAAAAGTATATATTGTTTAAGATTTTTTTTTTAATTTATTACGTATGGGAAAGACAATAAAAATAATTTATTATAAAATTGTATAAAGTGTCATTAAAAAATTGGTTAGATATTTAAAAAGTTGATTAAATAAATAAAGAGATTAATGGTGTAAAGTGATTTTACACTGACAGTGTATTCCAATTAATCTTATTTATCAAAATAATTCATTTTTATTGGATGATGGTATAAAGTGATTTTATACGGACAGTGTATTATAATTAATCTCATAAATAAATTTAACAAAAGTTTGATTAAACTAACTCCGTTGGATGTTGCATATATATATATATATATTCGAACTTACAATATCAAACTTATTCATTTTAAAAATAAAATTTTAATAGCACAATCTAACACACACACGTACAACACGTAAATTTTAAAAAGTGTGGTTTGTGAACTAAAAAGTTTCAAATCTTAATATTTGAAAGCAACAAATGAACTTGGTTGACAATACAGAAAAATGTTATACATCAACAACCCATTGCATCGAAACACGACAATAACGAGCAACAACGATCAATTATAGGCAATATAAGAGCGAATCCGACTAAATCCAAAATCCACTCCACAAAGGAAAATCACCATCAAACCAACTGTCGTACTTCAATTTTGTCTGAGTCTAGTTTTCTTTCTTTTGAGTTTAGTTTTTTAATGTGTGTATTTTAGAAGAATATATATATATATATATATATATATATATATATATATATATAGAGAGAGAGAGAGAGAGAGAGAGAGTTAACAGAATTTACTTTTAAAGTAAGTTGATCCCGATTCATATATATATATATATATATATATATATATATATATATATATATATATATATATATATATATATATTCACTTTTAATCATTGATTAAAGAAATTTCACAAAAAAATATAATTTAGTTTAAGTTGTATCTTATCATTTTTAAATTTGAATGCCAATTTATTTGCATTTTAAAAATTAAAAGGAAAAAACACAAAATATTTTTGTTTATTGGTATTATTTTTTTTAGTGTTTTAATTTGAATTTAAAAAAGAGAAGTGGTAAAAGATTTCCCATCCTTCTACTTTGAAATAAGTATTTTTCCCCTTTCTTTTGGTCTTTTTAAATTATTACTACTTTTATGATGCAAGCAAAAAGTGATGCTACACACAACAACAAAACATAAGGCATGGTGCATTTTTAAAAAAATTGGAGAGGTCATTCTCACCACCTTGAACCAAATACAACCCCTAATTTCATATATATGAAATCAACTCTTGCGGGGATTGAGGGAAAAAAAATGAAATTTTAAGAGCCAGCCACTATTGAGAGGAAAAACTCATAGGAAAAAAACTCTCAAAACCACCATTTATCATCAAGCTTCCTCATTCATCCTTCATACTTTCTTCCTCTTCCATCTACACCAAAAACATCTCCACAACCAAACCTCTCTTCAAATCTCTATAACAAACACTTAACATCACAAATCAAACTCCATTAACCCTCAATCATCTCCTTCAAATATTAGCACATGCCCTTCATCACAACAACAACAAACATTCATACCTTACATCAACCATTAATTTCCCAAAAACCAACTAAAAAATACTTCATCTACACTAAACCTTAATCTCCTATCATCATTATTTTCAACTCTCATAACAACCAAAGTTCCATCAGCATCTCAAAACCAAAACAAAACAAAAACATAATAAAATAAAAGATAGGAAGAAGAAGAAGCAAACAAAATGTAACGCCATGTATAATATATATCTAGAATAATACCATACAAGTGTTATTATTTGGTTCTGATACCCATCATAAGTGCCTATTGGCAACATTTACATACTTGACCATTTCAAACCAATGGAACAACTTATGGTATAAAATATGGGAAGTGCCAAAATCATAAAATCTAAGATCTAAGTACAATATCCGTCTTTGTACAATACACACAGAAGACAACAGAATCAACATAATCCAATCTTCTCTTGAAACATCCATGCAAAGCTCCACTAGTAAACTAAACCTACAAACAAAACATGAAAAGAAACAATAATATTGAGGTAAGATAATAATCTCAGTGAGTCGCCTTATCCTATGGGTCCTCTCGGCTCTACAGGGTACATACATCAGATACGGATCCACCATTGATATGGGATTTCCTCACTGTCAAATACATGAATACACATATCATCGCAATTGAGAGTCCCTTGACCACTCAATTGAGAATCAACAAATAAACTGTCACACAAATAGATCAAAACAACCAAGTATGCAGACCCGTACACGTGTACGAGGAATCTAGAAGTAGTACTTGTCTGTCTACCTAGGCCACACATCACACCCTCGTTGAGTAACTAAGTGCCTAGCATCAAGAGACTTGCACAAGCACACAACATGATGAGTCAGATGTGTCCAAAGTGATTCACGCCTAAGTGGTTGTGGAATCCCATCTGTCAATCATCAATACGCATGTGTGTGACGCCGGGTGCAAATACGCTTACATGACTGTACAAGCTCGCCAGGTGAAAGTACTACTGAATAACGGAGTGATTTACACCGTATGGCTACACAACCCCGCTAGAGGTGAGTAACGAAGTGATATTGCCTCCATGGCATCACAACCCCACCACACTGATCACACAGATGTGTAACGTCGAGTGGGTTTATGCCCTATAAGACCCCCGTAAGCACATCGCAATAGCTCATGTGCGTACAATATACTGATAACGCTGAATTGTAACGTCAAGTGGGTATACGCCCTATAAGACCCCCACAAGCACATCAACACGGTAATCCATCGAAAACTAAGTCCGACAACTCAAGTAATTTACCACCTAGTAACTTAGGCGTACTTAGATTCAAGCATACATCACAACCACATCACATTTGAACGTTCAACCGGAACAAACGGGACCAAGCAAGGAAATTATCACATCATAACATTTATCAATATAGTGCATTATATTAAGCACACATATAAGGGAGGTATAACATGTCAAACATAAGTTATGAGGGAAACAAAAAACGAGAAAACATAATTTTGTCATGGTCGCTGTGCGACGGGAAAGCGAGGCTTGTAACACCCTAAACCCTCGAGACAATTAATAAAAAAATATCAGAGTAAAATAACACATACGGCGTTTAGGATGCTATATTCAACAAACACCTGCTTATCCATACGATATGTAACACATAAATATCACAAATAAAACATTCTTAATTAATCTTCTCTACGGCAGCGAAAATTCCACGAAAATATAACATGTTTAATGCCACATAATCATTGTCAAGTGAATTGAGTGATAAGAAATAATAAAACAAATAACGACACACGTTTTAAGTCCCCGGTGTTACACATCAGAGCAGACGCCGACACAACGAAGTAAAAGAGAAGACTCCATCTTCACTAACTCCAACTCTACACTAATCTTGGTTACCTGCAGGTTACCCACGTAGAGGTAACATTCAAACAGAAGGGGTGAGATTCTCAATCAACAAAGAAATGCATAATATAAATATAAAAGCATTTAACCAATTACACAATTTACCCTATCACTACTACATCAACGAAATCACATACTTTCATATAAACAGACAACCGTACAGTACACCATACAACACAACATAATGAGATGCAATGAGACCCAAGACTCGACTCAATGCACGTGGTACCAATTCGATCCCTTTTTCATGATCATAATTCCCGTCGGAATTTCTATATCAGTCGTTCACACCCCACATGGGTACACGACATCCGTGATCGCTCACACCCCACATGGGCACACGATCACCTCAATAACAACAGTACAACATGATTTTATTCAAAGAATCCCGATAAGACGCTCACACCCCACATGGGCACACGAATTATCACACAACTTATGCAACATAACATGCATACAACGACCACAAAATGCATATGACTAACAATGCGTCAATACATCATACTACAATTATCCAACATACAACATATACCTGCCAACACATACAACAACAGCAATCCACAACCATAACACGCATACACACAACCGAATTCATCATTTCAATGTACAACACATAACACACACACAGAAACCAAATTAATGCGTCAAATGGTTGTAATGCTGGTGCTGAAATTAATTTTAATGAAAAGTATGTGAAACCAGCTTTCCAACAATTCGAACGGCGGCTAAAACAAACATACGGGTTAAAAGTTATGAATTTTTAAAATTTTTGAAAGTTTGGTTCGTCTCAGCTCTGCTCGCCTGATGCTCGTCTAGCGAGGCACCAGCGAATCCACTTTCTCCTGGAGAAATCTCCCTTCGCCTGACGAATTCCCTTTTCTCTCCATGCTTGCCTGGCAGAGCAGATGCGAATTTCCTTCTCCTATACAAATTCCAGGAACACCTATTTTCACCCCTCGCTCGCCTCTCAGTTCGCCTGGCGAAACACCCATTCGCCTGGCAAAACTGTGCGAATTAGCAATCATGCGATTGTGATTCTGCACGATTCAGACCCTAACCCTCCTCCGATTTCACACACAACCAGTCCAAAATTTGCACATAAGTTCGCAGATCATCACACTATCGATTAGAAATATATAACTCACATTTCAATTGGTTAATTTATGCATTTTATTCTCTTATTACAACCTCTAACACACAACAACCTCAATCTCAAATCAACGCAACAACACATCGAGGTGATCCTAAAAGTTTATCTACCCTCATACAAACATTATACAACCCTTAAGAGATTAAAGAACCCCATCCTTACCTTAGTGACGATTCTTCGAAGGTTCTCTAAGCCCTAGCTTTGCTCCTCTCTTCCGTTCCTCTTTTCTCCCAGAATGCGATCGTTTCCAACTAATTCTCCTTTCCAATTTCCTCTTTTTCCTACTATAACCCTTAGACCCTTATTATGTTTTTCCTTCCTTGTCCTCACTAACCACCATGAATGGACCACTTTGCCCTCCCTATTTCTTGTTTTTACATTATATTATTATTATTATCTCAATATTATTATTATTATTATTATTATTATTATTATTATTATTATCATCTTACTAATTAAATAATAATAACAATATTTCTTAATAATTCACGTTAGTATTATTAATCAATATTCCCAATATTAATTAACTAATTACTAAGCACACCACTCCTTCCTACACCTTAATCTCTATAATTCTAAGGTCACTACCCCATACCAAGGGCAACCCGAATACGATCAAAACACGCATAATCACACACATATACACAACATCATATAATTCTAATTACAAAAAAATAAAAATAAAATACATCAGCGTGTTACAACTCTCCCCCACTTAGAATATTTTCGTCCTCAAAAATTTACCTAAAACGAATAACTTCGGATATGACTATCGCATCCTACTTTCTAACTCCCAAGTCACATTTCCACCAGCAGCGCTTCCCCACACTACCTTCACAAGGGTGATCTCTTTACCCCTCAATTGCTTTACCTCGTGGTCTTCAATCCATATTGGTAAGGCCTCAACCATAAGGTTATCCCTTACTTCCACCTGGTCCATCAGAATCACATGCGACGGATCTAGAACATACTTCCGAAGCTGTGACACATGGAACACATCATGCAAATTCGACAAATTGGGTGGCAACGCTACTCTATAGGCAACGGGTCCAACTCTTGCAGAAATCTGATACGGACCAATAAACCGTGGAGTAAGCTTCCTCTACTTCAACGCACGTCCAACACCGGTCACCGGAGTGACTCTCAAAAACAGATGGTCTCCTTCCTGAAACTCAAGATCTTTCCTCCTTTTATCATGGTAGCTCTTATGCCTACTCTGCGAAGTTTTCATCTTTTCCTGAATCAGCTTCACCTTTTCAGTAGTCTACTGAATAATCTCAGGTCCAAGTACTACAGTCTCTCCAGATTCGTGCCAACACAAAGGCGTCCGACACCTCCGACCATACAAAGCTTCAAAAGGCTCCATTCCAATACTGGAATGATAACTGTTATTATAAGTAAACTCAATCAACGACAGGTGACTATCCGAAGCACATCCCTGCTCAAGTACACAAGCCCTCAACAAATCCTCCAACAATTGTATAGTCCTCTCCATCTGTCCATCTGTCTGCGGATGATAAGCTGAACTCAATCTCAGTTTCGATCCCAAAGCTTCTTTCAGACTCTCCCAAAATATGGAAGTGAACCTTGGATCTCGGTCTGACAAAATACTCAACGGAACTCCATGCAACTTCACAATCACCTGAATATAAATCTCTGCCAGCTTCTGTAAAGGAAAACTAATATTAATCGAAATAAAATGTGCCAATTTCGTCAGTCTATCCACCACTACCCAGATGGAATCATGTCCTCTCAGCGTATTAGGCAACCCGGTCACAAAATCCATAGAAATGTTGTCCCACTTCTACTCTGGAATATCTAACAATTGCATCAAACCAGCAGGTTTCTGATGTTTCACCTTCGACTTCTGACAAGTCAAACAAGCATACACAAACTTAGCCACGTCACGTTTCAATCCAGGCCACCAAAATATCTTCTTCAGGTCTTGATACATCTTCATAGCTCCTGGATGGATACTCAAACTACTCCTGTGACTTTCTTCTAGAATCATTCTTTTTAATTCAGGATCATCAGGAATACAAATTGTATCACGGAATCTCAACACACCTTGTTCATCTACTCTGAATTCATTACCTTCTGCCTGTTCATTTCCAATCATCAAATCCACCAGTTTCACATCCAACTTCTGACCTTCTCTGATACTATTAAGAAATTCATTGTTGATCTTCAGCATACCCAGCATCACACTATGCGGTGTCTGTTCGTAAACCAAACTCATATCTCTGAACTGTTCAATCAATTCCAACTCTTTAACCATCATAGCCGACATATACAAAGACTTTCGACTTAGAGCATCAGCCATGACATTCGCTTTACCGGGATGATAGTTCAAGCCGAAATCATAATCCTTCAAGAATTCCAACCACCTTCTCTGTCTCATATTCAATTCCTTTTGATCAAACATATACCTTAGGCTCTTATGATCACTATACACTTAAAATCTGGAACCATAAAGATAGTGTCTCCAAATCTTCAATACGAATACCACCGCGGCTAATTCCAAATCACGAGTTGGATAATTCCTCTCATGGACCCTTAACTGTCGTGAAGCATAAGCCACAACCTTACCATCATGCATTAACACACCTCCTAAACCCATCAAAGAGGCGTCGCAATACACCACAAACGGTTCATTTGGTTCGGGTAGAATCAAAACCGGAGCTGTAGTTAATCTTTTCTTCAACTCAATGAAACTCTTCTTGCAGTGAACATCCCACAAAACGCCTTACCTTTGCAAGTCAACTGAGTCAATGGAAGTGCCAACTTCGAAAAGCCTTCAATAAACCTACGGTAGTAACTAGCCAAACCCAAAAAGCTTCTGATTTCAGTTACCGACTTCGGAGCCTCCCACTGTAGAACTGCATCCACCTTGGATGGATCCACAACAATACCATCACCTGAAATAACATGCCCAAGAAAACTTACCTCTCTCAACCAGAATTCGCACTTAGACAACTTAGCATAGAGCTTCTTTTCTTTAAACACTTGCCGCACAATCCGCAAATGCTCATCATGCTCCTCTTCTGACTTACAATAGATAAGGATGTCATCAATAAAAACAAGCACAAACTGATCCAAGTAAGCATGAAAAATTTGATTCATATACTCCATGAATACACCAGGGGCATTAGTAACTCCGAACGACATTACCACATACTCATAATGTCCATATCTAGTTCTGGAGGCCCTTTTCTGAATATCTTCGTCCTTTACCCGTATCTGATGATAACTCGACCTCAAATCAATCTTGCTAAACACACGGGCACCACTAATTGATCCATCAAGTCATCTATTCTTGGAAGCGGATACTTGTTCTTAATCGTTACTTTATTCAGCTGTCTGTAATCGATACATAATCTCATACTGCCATTCTTTTTCTTCACCAACAATACTGGAGCTCCCCAAGGTGATACACTAGGTCTCACAAATTTCTTTTCTAACAACTCTTTTAGTTGCATCTTCAGCTCCGTTAATTCTGATGTCGGCATCTCGTATGGTGCCATAGAAATAGGTCTGGTACTAGGGACAAGATCAATAGCGATCTCCACTTCTCTCTCTGGCGGTACGTCAGCAATATCATCCAGAAATAATTCTGGAAATTCACCAGTATCAATAATAGAAATCAAAGGCGTATTATTAATATAACATGTACCTCTGATTAGTCTATCATCACTGGAAGTCTGAGTCCTTGTCAAAGCGAACACCTTTCCTTCATTCGAAGCTTGCTTTGGTTTCTGGCAACGAGTACTAATATGGCCCTGTTCTCCACAGTTGTAACAAGTCACCACATTAACCTTACAGTCCGCAATCAAATGTCCTGCCTGTCCGCACTTGAAACATTTCTTCACATCACTCGTGAACTCACTAACACGATGACCTAACTCACCACACCTATAACACTTAAGAGGAGCAGGGGCACCTCCCCTACTCGGCTTCTTGCCATCAGTGTGTTTCTGTTTACCTTTCTCAGCTGGAGCTTCATAAGGCTTCCCTCGGTTCATCTGTTGCTTTCCTCTCCTCTCGGCCAGCCCTTTGTAGTGAGCCGATCGAGCCTTACTATCTTCCTCAAAGATCCTACAACAATGCACCAAATCTGGAAACCTTCTGATTCGCTGATACCCAATTGCCTGTTTGATCTCAGGCCTCAATCCGTTCTCAAACTTAACACACTTTGAGAATTCAATAGTTGCCTCTCTGTGGTGAGGGTAAAACTTAGCCAGATCTGAGAATTTGGCAGCATACTCCGTAACCGTGATGTTACCCTGCTTTAGTTCCAGGAACTCAATCTCTTTCTTTCCTCGGACATCTTCAGGAAAATATTTCCTCAGGAACCCCTTACTGAACACAACCCAAGTGATTTCCTCTCCTCTTGCTCCCAACAGTTGACGAGTGCTAACCCACTAATCATCAGCCTCCTCAGCCAGCATGTGAGTACCTAACCGCACTTTCTGTGCTTCACGACATTCCATAACCTGGAAGATTCTCTCAATCTCCTTGAGCCAAGCTTGCGCCCCATCCGGATCATATCTTCCCTTGAAGGTAGGTGGCCTATTCTTCCGAAACTCATCATTCTCGCTAGCATGAGGCGGGTTCTGTACCGTCTGAGCAACAGCCTGCAACGAAGCAGCAATAGCAGCATCGTTCCTTCCAACCATTCTAAATCTGTTACACACCAACAACAGAACACAATGGTTAAGGAAATGACATATACAGTAATCAACTGTCACACAACAATGACTCGACGACTTGGTCGGACAGACGGACCAGCTTTGATACCACTATGTAGCACCCTAAACCCCCGAGACAATTAATAAAAAATATCAGAGTAAAGTAACACATACAACGTTTAGGATGCTACATTCAACAAAAACTTGCTCATGCATACGATATGTAACACATAAATATCACAAATAAAACATTCTTAATTAATCTTCTCTACGGCAGCAGAAATTCCACAAAAATATAACATGTTTAATGCCACATAATCATCGTCAAGTGAATAGAGTGATAACAAATAATAAAACAAATAACGACAAGTGTTCCAAGTCCCCGGTGTTACACATCAGAGCAGACGCCGACAAACCGAAGTAAAAGAGAAGACTCCATCTTCACTAACTCCAACTCCGCACTAATCTTGGTTATCTGCACGTTACCAACGTAGAGGTAACATTCAAACAGAAGGGGTGAGATTCTCAATCAACAAAGAAATGCATAATATAAATATAAAAGCATTTAACCAATTACAAAATTCACCCTATCACTACTACATCAACGAAATCACACACTTCCATATAAGCATACAACCGTACAGTACACCATACAACACGACATAATGAGATGCAATGAGACCCGTGACTCGACTCAATGCATGTGGTACCAATTCGATCCCTTTTTCATGATCAAAATTCCCGTCGAAATTTCTATATCAGTCGCTCACACCCCACATGGGCACACGACATCCGTGATCTCTCACACCCCACATGGGCACACGCTCACCTCAACAACAATAGTACAACACGATTCTATTCAAATAATCCAGATAAGACGCTCACACCCCACATGGGCACACGACTTATCACACAACTTATGCAACATGGCATGCATACAACGACCAAAAAATGCATATGATTAACAATGCGTCAATACATTATACTACAATTATCCAACACGCAACATATACCTGCCAACACATATAACAACAACAATCCACAACCATAACACGCATACACACAACCGAATTCATCATTTCAATGTACAACACATAATACACACACAGAAACCTGATTAACGCGTCAAATGGTTGGAATGCTGGTACTAAAATTAATTTTAACGAAAATTATGTGAAACCAGCTTTCCAAAGATTCGAACGGCGGCTAAAACGGACATACGTATTAAAAGTTATGAATTTTTAAAGTTTTAGAAAGTTCGGTTCATCTCAGCTCTGCTCGTCTGATGCTCGCCCAGCGAGGCACCAGCGAATCTACTTTCGCCTGGAGAAATCTCCCTTCGCCTGGCGAATTCCCTTTTCGCTTCATGCTCGCCTGGCGGAGCAGAGGCGAATTTCCTCCCCCCATACAAATTCCAGGAACCCCTATTTTCACCCCTCGCTCGCCTCTCAGTTCACCTGGCGACCTCCAAGCGAGGTCACCTTCGCATGGAGAAACACCCATTCGCCCTACGAAACTGCGTGAATCAGCAATCTTGCGATTGCGATTCTGCACGATTCTGACCCCAACCCTCCTCCGATTTCACTCACAATCAGTCCAAAATTTGCACATAAGTTCGCAGATCATCACACAATCGATTAGAAACATATAACTCACATTTCAATTGGTTAATTTATTCATTTTTATTCTCTTTTCACAACGTCCAACACGCAACAACCTCAATCTCAAATCAATGCAACAACACATTCAGGTGATCCTAAAGGTTTATCTATCCTCATACAAACATTATACAACCCTTAAGAGATTAAAGAACCCCACCCTTACCTTAGTGACGATTCTTCGAAGGTTCTCTAAGCCCTAACTCTGCTCCTCTCTTCTGTTCCTCTTTTCTCCCAGAATGCGATCGTTTCCAACTGATTCTCCTTTTCCAATTTCCTCTTTTTCCTACTATAACCCTTAGCCCCTTGTTATGCTTTTCCTTCCTTATCCTCACTAACCACCATGAATGGACCACTTTGCCCTTCCTATTTCTTGTTTTTACATTATATTATTATTATTATCTCAATATTATTATTAATATTATTATTATTATTATATTATCTTACTAGTTAAATAATAATAACAATATTTCTTAATAATTCACGTTTGTATTATTAATCAATATTCCCAATATTAATTAACTAATTACCAACCACACCACTCCTTCCTACACCTTAATCTCTATAATTCTAAGGTCACTACCCCATACCAAGGGCAACCCAAATACGATCAAAACACGCATAATTACACATATATACACAACATCATATAATTCTAATTACGAAAAAAAATAGAATACATCGGGGTGTTACAAGGCTGGTCGCTTTGAGTTCGGTGTGCGACCTCTGAGCGAATCCTGGATAGAACGAAAACACTACCATGGTCGCTGTGTGAGCTCTAGGAGAGAAGCTCACTGCGAACTCGTTGTGAGACCGTAGCAGGGCAGCAAGTCGCCTTCAGCTCGCTGTGCGACCCATGCGATATTCAGAATCTGCAGAATAAAAAAATGAGATTATCCATGGCCTAAACCTCACACCCACTTGTCCAAAAAACATCCAAACACTTAATTAACATAATATAACATCATATAGACATGTAATTCATCAAGTTAATATATTTCACTCAACCTAATCCCAATATCATACAAGTTTTTCCCCAAATTTCTACCCCAAGTTTCTAACTAATGAAACTCACTTTGATGAAGAATATTGATGATGAAGATGAATGTTGTTGATGATTTTCTTCTATTTCCACCAAGAGCTCTCCTCTTCCTCTTTCTCTCTTCTTTCTCTTCTTTTCTTCTTTTCTTCTTACTAACTTTCTTCTTTCTCTTTCTCATTCACCAAATATATATATATATATATATATATATATATATATATATATATATATATATATATATATATATATATATATATATATATATATTCTCTTCTTTTCTTCTTACTAACTTTCTTCTTTCTCTTTCTCATTCACCAAATATATATATATATAAAATACATATATAATATAATAATTTATAGTGGTGTAAAATATCTCCATTTGATATTTTGTCATCTAACACCAATTGATCAATTATTAATGTTACCAAAATGTACTCTCTTGCACTTATTAATATTGGTCTGCATTTTTCATAATAATTGATCTCTTCAGAGTTAACTAGTTATTCTACTGATCTTAATTGACAATACTCAGAGTACTTAGGAGCTATAATTGTTCCGACTGACCACATATAAAGTACATAGGAACTCAGTTGATCTCAACTGATATCCAATTGAGCATTTTAAGGGAATATGAGGTATTACACGAAATAAAGGGTGGCCACATGGCATCACCCAGTTGGTTGTTAAAAATAATTAAACATAAATCATGTACAGGACCCCCATGACACTTATTATTGGTTTGAGTGGATTTGATCACATATTGTTGATCAATGGGCCCAGGTCTGTTAGATCTGGTGATTGGATCGTGACCAGATGTTCTTCATCAGATGACTCAGATTTACACCCTTTCTTTTTCTATTTTTTTATTAGGCTTATTTTTGTTGACTCTTTTCTTTATCTTCCATACCCTTAATTCCTTGGGTTGCACCCATTTTCTTGTTTTAATTCTTTCTATTTGTTTTATATAATTAATTAAATTGATTGATTGATTATTTTTATGACCATTGTGAATATTAAAAGGAACTCCATTTTTTATGTTCCATAAAACAAAGATTTATTGATTTATTTTTAATAGTTTGATTTATTTATTAAATATTAAAAGTATTTCATTTCCTTAATTTTAAAATTAAAACCAAATTCTTTTTAAATTCAAACTTAAACCTTTCTCAATAAAAAATCGGATGAAAAAGAACTAGTTGGACGTAATATTCATCTTAGTCACCGAGTACATGGATACAAACTGTAATAGCTTGACTATTCGTCTTTCGCTCAAAAACACTATAATTAATCAAACTTAGTTTGTTTCTTTCATGGATGAAAAAGGATTAGTTGGACGTATATCCATCTTAGTCCCCAAGTACTTTGATACAAGCCATAATAGCTTGTCGTTCGAGTATTCGTCTTCAATTCAAAAATACAATAATTAATCGAACTTAGTTGAAAAAGGATTAGTTTGACGTAATATCCATCCTAATCCTCGAGTATTTGGATATAAGTTGTAATTGCTTTCCATTCGAATGTTTGTCTTCTTTTAAGGAATCAGGACTTAATTTGCCTCACAAATTTCATAATTAACTTGGACAAAAAAGGATTAGTTGGACATAATATCCATTCTAGTCTCCGAGTATTTGGATACAAGTTGTAATAGCTTTCCGTTTGAATACTCGTCTT
Organism: Lathyrus tuberosus; assembly: GCA_022829125.1. NCBI lineage: Eukaryota > Viridiplantae > Streptophyta > Magnoliopsida > Fabales > Fabaceae > Lathyrus > Lathyrus tuberosus. Next base: position 19,966,374 of record JALAZF010000043.1, read on the forward strand.
CCACCTAAAAACAATATCAACCAATCAAATCTATCTTTTTTCGCCCAAGCACGAATGCAAACCTTTTCATAAACGAATGATGTTTTATCTCTTCTAACATGATATAAACAAACACTTAAGCCTCCCACGTGCGAGCATGAAAGCAACATTTATCCGCTAGAATGCGACCTAAACACCGTTCATTAAAACCAACCAACACATAAACATTTTCTACTAAGAAATACGTAGCTATGAGTTCCCCATCGCACATGGGGCTACGTAGGAGCGAAATTCAACATCTCATCAAGCATCCTAATAAAAATCTTATTTTTAGTCTTTTCCCTTTCATACTTTTAATAATTAGAAGAAACCAAATAACGTAAGCTATCACTTTTATTCACAAAATTGACTAAACGGAGAACAACGGATGTGTAGGGGGACTAATACATTCCCCACACATAATTAACTCCAGAACCTGAATTCGATTGTGATGGCCATATTTTGTTCTTTTAGGGTTTTATTGACGTTTTCCTTTTTAAAAAATAAACTTTAGTGGCGACTCTATTGTATTTTGAGCTTTTAGTATGCTGTTGAAAAGTATTTCGGGGGGTGTTTTATCGTATCCACAGGGATTGTATGTATATTGTCGCCGTTCTATAGTGGAAATCGTTTTAAACTTAAAGTAACAAAGAGTTTGGTTGTTTTGTAACGGATCGTTTGCATAAGAATTTAATAACAATGGTAAAGAAATTTGGTTTTAAAGGTTTGGTAAAAGCATGCCAAAATTAGGGTCCGATAATCCGTTTTATACATATTTACTCGATAAAGAATGTGAACTTGTTAACGATGAATATAATCACATATCCTCTCAACAAGTTTATCTCTAACACTTGTTGTGGGATTTATCATATTGATCCTTAGATGATCTCTCACTCTAACTATCAATATGATAACATTCAAGAACAATATTTATGAACATAAACTCTCAAAACTATCTCTAGCCTCATGATTGTTGATGGATTGAAACTTAGGTCAAGTTTTAGAACATATTTCTCAATCATGAACTAAAACAAAATACAAACCATACAAACAAAGTTTTTCACCGTATATTTATCATCAACAAAGTTCACAAACTACAATCAAGATCAATACATACAAAATGAAGGATTACCTACCACTAATCTTGACACAAGATGTGTTTAGCTACACATATTCATGGTAGCTTGTTTTGCAAGAATCAGGAGGAGATGAAAATGCATCCGCGTCGAATAATCGAGATCGGATGCAAATCCAGCTTCTCTTGGCGAAATATCTCTCTTGGATGAAGAAAAGTCAGAAAATTATGTTATGTTGTGAGAAAATTAGGTTATGATCCCAATAAATTACATAAAGTGCTTTTATAGTTCACTTGAAATCTGCCCAGTTCGCGCTGCGAACTTTTTGTCCACCTAGCGAACTACCAAATAGGCACCTGAGGTGCCTCTGATTTGTTAAACGACCTCTGAGTTTCTGCATAAGTTCGTAATGCAAACTTTTATTCGCAAAGCGAACTATTCTACTACAAGTTTGCAAAGCGAACTTAGGCCCCTTTAGCTACTGCCTCATCCATGTTCTCTTTCGCCAGGCCTTCGCTGGAGCGATGAATCAGCGAACATTCGCTGGAAAGTTCGCAAAGCGAACTTTAGTGCCTTTTCTTACTGCCCAAATTCTGGGAGTGTTCACTAGAGCTTCACCAGATGTTCGTACAACGAACATTCGCTGGCAAGTTCGCAAAGCGAACTTACTAATGTTTCTTCCTTTCTTTGGCAACTTGGATCCTTTCTTTGTGTCTTATTTCTTTGATAAATTAGTGCCTTTTTATGCACAATAACACACATATTACAAGTACCGAAGGTATTTTCACAATGTTTGAAGAATGTCAACAATTCAAGAATAAAATCCAACAATTAAACATAAAAGAGTTAAAAAATGCCAAGTATTAATAAGAAATATAAGACATGATTGACATCTAACAAACTCTCCCCCAACTAACTCTTTGCTTGTCCTCAAGCAAAGTATGCCTCTCATTGAAAACAAGAGGATTTGCTCAAGCATTTAACTTAACCAAGAAAAGATTTAAGGCTTAAATAAACAACAATTGCAAACAAGCAACGATTACAAATTCCTAGAATCGAACAATGCAAAAGAACTTGATTCTTAAACAAATATCAGACAATGTTTCAAGTAACAACTAAACTATCATGCTCATATGACTCTAACACTCCTCTTCGAAAAATAATTGAAGGAAAAACACGCTTACAAACACGGGGCAATTTCGCTCATCTGACAAATGATGCAAATACAAACCAATTCCTACAATATCTAAAAGATCAATAAAGAAATCATGGAAGCAAAAAGACCACTAAGGGCTTTTAAGGTTGTAGCTTGGTCGGGTTAACAATAAAGGGACATTTCTAAAGGCCATTGAATCGAAATTTCCGATGCAAATGAACATTCACTATACAAAGTATTCACACATCTCAACTTCATTCAGCATTTTCATTCCTTTATCACAAACCTTCTCAAACTTCCTTATGCACAATTATTTGGTCTCTATTTTTCTCTTTCAAGCATGCATTCTTTTTCATTTTTTTTTCTTTTTTTTCACATTCATATTCACATTTTCTTTTTCTTTTCATGCTTGCTTGAAAATTTTCAAAAGTTTCAGCAATTTACCAATCTTCTTTTTCATTCTCCCCAACTTATTTTCAACTAAACCTTAAGTGAATGCTCCTTGCTTTTTAAGGCAAGGAAATCAATAAAAATAATGTTCCAAGGTTCAAGAAGAATTTTTTTTATAATCTCTCAAAAATTCAATGATGAACTTATTTTTCAATTTATGTACAACACAAAGTTCATCACAAAACGAGATCTAAACTGTTTAGGCTCAAAGGGCTAACGAATACTCACAACTCACAGGTAAATCACTGTTTGGAAATGGTTGTGCTCATTATCAACAAATGCCTTGATCATTTCTAATACTTCCATAAAATCACACAAATCATAAGATAAAGCATGAATTAAAAGTATAAAACAAAATTCATCAGCAATCCTATGCATTTAGTAGACCATGGAGGTTTTTCACCATTTTGATATTTTTGGACCTAAGTGACATAAGCAATCAACAAAGTTGCAACAAGAAACAAAATTACATTTGCACAAAGACAAAAAGTTCTAACACATTCTAAATCCTAGAAATAGGTAACCATGTACCTTGCCAACAATTAAATGCTTAAGTACTATCATTGCCATCCAAACTTGGAAGAATCTTCTTTGATGAACAACAACACCAACCTAGAAGTTTCTTTCAAAACCACACCCAAAAATGGAAACATTAAATTCCCACAAGCATACCAACATAATACAATAATAAGTATACCAACAATTTAAGAGTTGAACATTCGTTAACTGGAGAATTCAACTCTTAACAACAACAATAATAAAAAGAAACGAAAATACAATAAAAACTGAACAATTCAACTGAAAAACAAAAATACTAATAATAATAGTAATAATGTCATGGTGTATAAACACCAACAAAAGTCATCAGTACCTCACAAGGGTACAAAGTACATCAAAATATCCCAAAATAATCCACATAGTGGATGAAGTACAATAATAAAAACTAATACATAAAACATAATAAGAAAACTTCACTTTGAAGATCAAAGGAAGCATAAAATGACATCATCAAAAACTAGTCCTCTTCGGACTCAGAACCAGACTCCTCAATCTCCTCCTCACCAGACTCAGATCCAGAAACCTCAACCACCTCGTCATCATCATCATCTGCATCATCATCAACATCCTCAGGCTCAGCTGCCTCTGCCCCCCCTTCAAAAACTGGCCTGGCCTCAGGCCAACCAGCATGAGCTAGGAATTGCTCCCTAGTCATCATAGAGTGATCCATAGAGGGTTCTCGAATCTGCAGCTGTAACACCTGCATAGAATCATGTAAATCCATCATGGCGCGCTGAGAAGCCGCCACCCAGTTCCAGTTGTACTGGCAGATCTCTTGCTGATATGGGTAATATCCTTGAGATCCAGAACCACTCGACCCATCACCTGCACCTGTGCCAGCATCAGTACCAGCACCTGAAGACTCACCTCACAACCCCTTCGATTTACAGAATTTGTCCACATACCGATCATCAATAGTGGCCGGGATGGTTACCTGATGGCGGGTGGGGACATTTACCCCTACATGCACATAAAGTGCCATGATAAGACAAGGAAAGACAAGGGGACAGTTCTTTCGTGAGGTTGAACCAAGCCCACTTTCCACAATAGCCCGCATCTCTTCAGCAATAATCTAGGCCACATCAATTTGGACATTGGTCAAGATGCTATGGGCCAAATGAGCAAGGGGTATGGTGATAGTCGAAGAATGCGACTTTGACTTGATGTTTGTAAGAACCAACAATAAAACCAATTAGGCCAAAGGACGCATGTCCTCTCGACAGTACCTGCGTGCAACCCCAAATGGGTTCAGCTCAACAGTTTTGCCTTCACGCAATAGGTCTTGAGTTATTTTATCGGTGTCTCTATGTAATCTCAAGGTTCTGTGGTAGGCATCAATCTCATTCTCTCTCAATGGGAGCGGGTTCCTAAGAACCATGTTTATCATCGCCCGATCAAACAACACTTTTGTACCCAAAACCAAGGTCTTCCACCCAAATTCCTCACCATCATCCGGGAGCGCATTTGCGTAGAATTCCAGGATCATCTCAACATTATAGCTATCCACCGGAGTTATCAACCTCCCCCACTTCTTACTTTCACGGAGTCCAGCTACCACCCGGTAGCTTCCTTGCGGGTTCAAGTTGAATATTTTCTCAGGTAAGATAGTCCTTCTCTCTACAGTCAAGTACCGGGCAACCTGTTTTGCCCCTCGGAAACGTACATTGACGAACTGGATAGGAACCAGTCGTGTAGAGCCTCCGATCTTTTTTTTAAGGAATCACTTTTAGAGCCATCTGCAAAAACCATCAGACAAAATAACAACCAGCTAGCAAACAGTTCATTAGCGAAGAAACAAAACAGTAAAACCAGGATCCTAAATAGAAACAGCAAAAAATTTAAGAATTCTGTTCTGTTCGCCCAAAAGTTCGCAAGGCAAAGCCCTGACGAACATTCTCCCCAGATTCGCTAGGCGAAGTTTTGGCCAATGTTCGCCCCAGGTTTGCAAAGCCAACTAGTGGCAAACCTGCAATTTTTAAAACTTAACAGTTCTGTTCACTTTTCCAACATCAGAATTTCTTTCACAACCCAACCTACATTCTTAATGATTGATAAAAATCAACATGCAACACAAAGAAACATTAAAAACAGAGGTGCATTGGTACCACTTAAACCTAGAATCAACTGTTCTTTCAATAGTCAACCTAACCTAACCACATTGTTCTAACAAGAATTAAAAGAGAGAAAGATAATCAAACTTGAACTTGTGAGAACTTGGAGAAATTCGTGAAAAGATGTAGGAATCAGAGAGAGCACGTGAGAGAGTTCAAAATTGTGTGAGTGTTTGTGAGAGATTGAAAGTCGCAAAGTGAGGGTAGGGTTGCCTCACACATTCAGAAAACAAAGATGGGTCTTGGGCCAAGGTGTCCGGCCCACTCTTTTAAACCCCTTTTTTTAATAAGGTGGTAGCAGACAAAATTGTGTTTGTCTCACTGAGTTTGCAATGCGAACTGGCCAGTGAATACTCACCCCAGGTTCGCAAAGCGAACTTTCCAGCGAACAAGACAACATTTTGAAATTTTTTTTTCTACATGCTGCTACCACACTTCCTACAAACTCTAAACAACTTAATATATTAAAAAATTAAGAAAAACAGAAATACTTACAATGTTGGGGTGCCTCCCAAATAGAGCTTTGTTTAACGTCATTTGAGCTTGACGGTCCAAGATGATCCCAATGATCATCTAGAAACACTGTGCAATTTTCTCGATCAATTTCTCCTCCGAGATAGATTTTAAGCTGTTGGTCATTCACCGTCCAACTTTCCTTCTTCTGCAAGTCCTCTATAACAATAGCACCATAGTGCTTGACATCCTTAATAAAAAACGGTCCAGACCACTTGGACTTTAATTTTCCTGAAAAAAGATTCAAACGGGAATTGAATAGAAGAACCATTTGGCCTACCTGAAATTCTTTCTGACAAACTTTCTTGTCATGATACCCTTTAACCTTTTCTTTATAGAGCTTGCTAGAATGATACACATTATTCCTCATTTCTTCCAACTCGTGTAATTGAACCTTCCTTTTCTCGCCGGCCAAGTTCGGATCAAAGTTTTACAATTTCAGCGCCCAAAGAGTTTTGTGTTCCAATTCAACCGGTAAATGACATGTCTTGCCATAAACCATTTGGAAAAGAGTTAAACCTATTGGAGCCTTGTAAGCGGTGCGATACGCCCATAAAGCTTCATCCAACTTTTGCGACTAATCCTTTCGAGAGCTTGACACGGTCTTTTCGAGAATCCTTTTTACCTCCCTATTTTACACTTCGGCCTGACCATTGGTTTGCGGGTGGTAAGGGGTTGCAACCTTATGCTTTAGACCATAGTGCTCTAAAACCTTTTCGAGCGGTTGTCGCTCCCGGGATTTTCATCCTAGTACAAACGCGAAAGTGGCATCGAAACAGAGTCGCCAGCAATGTGTATTTATCCCAAGAGAGGGAAAGGAAACACCGCATAAACCTGAAGGAAGGGAAAGAGCATGGTCTTACGACCAAGAGAAATGGGTAAGGGAGTCGGTTACGCGAGAGGAAGGTATTAGCACCCCCTCACGTCCATCGTACCCGATGGGATCCACGCTTGCTTGTCTCGATCAAAGGGTGTAAAGAAAAGGTACTGGAAAAGGAACGAAAAGAGAACTGGAAAAGGAATGGAAAAGGAAAGGAAAGAGAAACAGAAACAAATGTAGGGAAAATAAAAGAAGTGCTCGCATGGGCCCTACCCCACTGCCTACGTATCTCATTGGGAGCATGAGAATCAGAGCGACGTAGTTCCCCTCACTAGGGATGAATTATTTGTGTTTTTTAGGGAACGGCTAACGTTCTAGCTCAGGTGTTGCAGTCTCGCCGGTCCGAGCGCGTTACCATCTTGCAAGAGAACAAGTAGAAGCACGTTCGTACGCTGAGAGTGAATGAGGTGAGAAAAGAATTCCCGAAGGAAAGACGTTATTGTTTGTTTTTGTCTTTTAGAAAGAAGTGTTTTGGATTTGTTTGCATGTGATAGTGTATTTGAATCTTAGTCATTGGAATGTGTACCTCCTCACATTCCAAGATGGAATGAGTAAGAAAGCACACTAAGAGTGAAGAAGACCCTCACACCTATTTCCAATTATTAAGGTTCAAACACACTAGTATACTTGTATTTATTAAGTGTTTTTGTTGATTAAGAAATGAAGAAGTGTTTTTTATTTGTACCTTCAACAAGTATTGCATTTAAGTCCCTCATACAAGATCAAATGTTTAACACATTGACCCAAGATGGGCTATATGCTATACATTCTAAGATTATAAGAGAAGACCCCTTATAACCTTTTCTTTATATGAAAGGCCTAAATGCAATAAATGCCTACCTTTATTATATATTTTGAATTTTCTTTGAGATGAGAAGATGAAAGACTCAAGAGAGAAGAAAAATGGAAGTTAGTTGTTAGTGTGCTCGCCAAGGATGGGGATCCTCGTGCCTACGTATCCTCAATCTATCCAGAGAGAGGAAGTTAGAGCGTCCGTAGTTCATGGTACTACGGGTGAACAGGAAACAGTCTCAATCGCATGGATGCGAGAGGGAAGGACGTACAGAAAGTCAAAGGGGAAACTCGGTCCTACCAGTTAGCATGCAATGATGGTCCTAAGGTCAGGATCAAGGGAAGTATACCTAATGTTATCAGGCATGGATTGCTATCCTAATGTCTCTCCTACCTCCGACTTAATCAAAAATTAAGTGGAGCGAGGAATCCTAAGGGATCAAGTCATCAGACAAGTAAACACAGGATAAATCAATCACAAAATAAACTGAAAGCAACGAAAGAGCAAACAATATCAGTCAGCAATAGTATCACACAACCAAAGGGAGAAAAAGGGAAGTTTTAGCCAAGGGGTCATATCAACCGAGGCAAACAAGCTAGCTATAGGAAATAAGGGTACTCGTCCAATGGTATTGAGAACCATGGAGAGTAGAATAAGAAATGGGGGAGATGTGAATCAGATCACATAAGCATCAGCATTGGTCAATGCGAGCTAAAGACAAAGCGTGGGGGTTTGATTGCTAAACCCTTCTTCCACTTGACGGACTCGATAACAAGAGTGAGTTATGTTCAAAGCTTCAATAATGTAATGAGAGCTAAGAACGACCTGGGACAAGAATAACGGGGGTCGATTGCGAACCCTACCTTCCGTCAATTGCCTCCTTGGAGGTCTTACCAGGGGAAATGGGAATGGGATGCCTCATAGAGGTCTTCAGGCACAATATTAAACAATCACAAACATAGCCTCCTTTGAGGACTTCCATCATTGTCGGCTAAGTGGCACGGACTCCCAATCCTACTTCTCATGGCATAAAAAGGAAAAATGCGGAATTAGTAAAAGAGAAGAGAAGTAATACAGAACGGATATCAATCCGTAGCAACGCAAGCAAACTATAAGCAAACCGACAAGCTTCTATTAACCTAGCATAAATGAACAAAGGTGTTAGAAAGTGGAATGGGTCCGTGAAAGGCATGGAACCAAATGCTCTTAAAATAATAAAACAAGGCCATAAGCCATAAACATCAGCAACAACAGCGCTCCAACACCTGCATAGCGGTAAAAACTAGCAACGAGTAAAAACAGTCTATAACAGCTACTATTTCCAGAACAGAATGGGTGTATATGCAGTCAGCCAGGATAACAACATTCTACAGCACTCTTTGTGCACAGCAGCTATGTGTACAGCAGCTTCTACATTTAGCTAATCAAGTCAAGTGAGAATCACTACAAAACAAACTCAAATGTTAGTCAAAATTCCATTGGAAATGGTCAATAAGAAGTAAATGAAATCAATACTAAATGTAAACACCGATTAGTCGACAATCTATGCAAAACATATTAAAGACTATTAACAAAGTTAACTAATGAGACTATTATGAAAATATTAGTACTAAAACCTATGTTTAGTCAATATTAGAAATTAGTTTCTAAATTCGAAATTAAAAGCCACTAACAATTACCCAAAACAATGGTCAAGACCTAAATCTAATTATCAAGATTAATATCTAAGGTTAATGTCTAAACCTACAAAGTAATTTCTAAACTAATTACTAAGCCAATTAATCAAACCTAATCATTGAATTAATTAACTAAACCTAATTATCTAAACTAAAAAGAAACTTGAAATCTAATTCTCAATCATTGAACTAATTCACAATTAGTATGTGGTTAAAGCATCATTAACTTCAAAACATAATTAATTAACACAATGATTAGTGAGCATGAAAGGAGGGGTACCAAGGGGCGTGAGGTGTGCCAGCTCTGCAGGTAGGGGGTGTAAGAGTGAAAACGTGGGTGCCAAAAATGATTCCATGGAGGTAAGGCCCGGTCCACGTTTTGGAAAGGAAAGAAAGTAAAAAAACCTAATTAAAAGAGATCACTCAGCGTGAATCAATCTATTTCCCTAATACAACTATGTCATTCCATCTCTCCAAGTTCTTCTTCTTCGCCGATTCATCCTCCTTCGCGCGAACTCCACCATCCGTTCCCGTACACCAACATCATCTCCGATTCGAACTCTCTTTGATCCAACGCCGTCTCAACCCCCTCCGTCTTACTAACGTCGCCGCCGCGAGAAAAAAACACTCCTCATCCCAACAAATCACCGCCGTTAACAACTGTGCCACGACCTCGCCTCCTTCGAAACCTCCGCCATGCTTCAATGGCCTTCCTACCAGTGATATTCATTCGCTCTCCTCAACACTCAACCTTCGCTCAGCAACCACCACCGTCAGAAAGCGATTGCTCCGCCGCGCCGTGACATCTCGCCGGAGGCGGAGGAGACTCAAACCCTCACCACGACCTCAGCAGAACACGAACGAAATACAAAGAACGCACAACGAGATTTGCAGCACATTCAACATCAACAACGCAACTCGCTCAAATTCAAAAACAATAGTAGGGAGAAAGAGATTCGGAATACCTATCGGAGTCGCTCCGATGACGCTTCAAGTGCGATGGCGATATGACAAATTCACTTCAGGTATATCTCGTTCACGCTCTTTCCTCTTTGATTCACTTCTCCTTCTGTTTCTTTTGCGACTTACGAATTGATGTCGTTGCTCTTCGTTCAATTTGTTGGATCGATTCTTACTCCTTGCATCTTCTTCTACCTTTTTTGTGATTCTGAAATGGTGGTGTTGTTGTTTGACGTGAAGTGTTGTGGTTGTGAATTCTGCAGATGAATCTTGCTTGAGAGCGATGCTTTGAAGTTTCTGCAGAGAATGAAAATTGACGAAGGACTGTCGAAAGTGTAAGTTGATGAATCGTGAAAAGTGAAGGTGGTGATGTTCGTTGCAGGTCTGTGATGGAGTTTGTTGTATGGAGTTGATGATGAAGGTGAAGGAATTGAATCGAGAATGAGAGAAGAGAATCAAGATTAAAGAGTCGAGAGATAGAGTTTTGAGATGGTTTTTTTTCTGTTCTCAAATCAGTTAGAAAGTTTGTTAGGATTTGTTAGAGGGTTTTTTTTTTGTGTAAATGGTTTATTGCTGTTAGCTGTTGAATGATGCACCGGTGTGAAATTGTAACGAAACTCTGTTGTGAATTGATGAGCTTGTTGCGCAAAGCTAGAAAGAAGAGTCAAACTTGTTTGGAAATCTTGACGGCATCAGACGTCGCCACATCTTGATTTGCAGGGGTTTTGTTATTGCAGTGCTAAATTCTGTTATGAGTTTTCTACTTTATGAATTCTAATGGAGCTTCTGTGTTATATTTGCTGTATATAGCGAATAAATCCATTGTGTCCTCTTTCAATGCATTTTTTAAACTCCTCATATCTTTGAATTAAATCTTGTGGATTTGTAGACAAGCTGAACTGAGATTCACCAGCATTAAATGGAATATTCCGTCTTGAGAAAACCTCACCAGGTTCATTACTACTTACGTCACTGCTAGAAGAATTATTTCCGGCAGTTCGAATTTTTGCTTCGTCGCCGTCATATTCAACCATTTGGTCCCCTTCTCCTATGTTCCAAGCAACATTAGCAGCCATTGGTGCTATTTCAAGACGAGTTACTGCATCTGCAGGGGTCCAATATTCCCTACATTGATCACCTAGCTCTTTTATCGAGCTAATGCAGCAAGGCATCTCATCCTACCTAGAGCGGTGTCCAACACAAGTTGTGCACTTTTTACTTGAGATGCCTTTGTTGAGAGACTCTCATGTACAGCAGGTCGTGATGACCCCTTACTCTTAACAACATTATATGTTGGCATTTTATGGATCGTAGAGTATCAACACAACATTTCTTATCATAATAGAAGCTAGATGGTGGAACAACAGTCAACCTCAGACCAATCTTGGGTTTCATGTACCTACATTCACTTTCTCTAGTATGGAATCTATTAAGTTATCATTCCTTGTCGATGAATAGAACAAACGCCTCTTGTTAAAACAGCTGGCCCATGGAGTTTTATATGTGACTTTGATTTGAATGTTTATAAAAAGGATGTGAACTACAAAAATGGGGTTTTGGATATTTGGAAAAAATGGTTACTAACTTGCAATGGATGTGTAGACATGAATACGGTTCTAAGAAAAATGATAAAAATGGATATGGATTAAAAATGGTTTAAAAATGTGGTTTCTAAGAGTGAGAAAAAAAAGGTTTTAAAATGAAATGGGATATTAACATGGCAATGGTTAATTGGTATTCAAAAATGGATTTGGGACCTAACTTCTAAGTAATCCCCGTGACTGATCCTAACACGTCCAATTCATATCAAGCTTCAAAATCCCCGCCGAACTCCTATCTTCAATGAATCTTAACAACTCAATCAATAAACTCAGTTGACCATGACCCAATGATTTGCAATTCAATCCACAGATATCCTGTCTTTATAACCAAGAATCTCAATACAAGAACAATTCCCCGAGAACAACTTGAAAATGAAGACAAGTCATGAAGCAGAAAGAAACATGATCAACCGGAGGTCCTTGATACTCACTGATAATATTCTGAATACGGAAAGCTCAAACCAAAGGAAGATGCCTTGATCACATGTCCTATGCTGAATGCAATGCTTTGTGTTTTATTTTTTCTATGCTTCAATGTAATGCTTTGAAATGAAAGCTCATGCTAAATGATATGGAAAATGAGAGGGCAAATTTTGGGGTATTACAGCTGCCCCTATTCAATCACTGTAGACTTGACTGGATGATAGCGATTGCTGTCAGACTTTCAAGGTATGGAGGGATTGAATACCGAAAATAACCAGAAAATTTGCACTCGGTGGAGAAGAAGACAAGGGATATAAACCCAACCAAATAAACTCTGCTTGAATACCACTCTGATGGAAAGAGTAACACAGAAGGGATATCGTTTTGAACAACGCCAGACGACTACTAGCTTGCCATGCTACGGGTGGACTTTAACAACGTCTTTTGTACAACGCCAGACGACTACTGGCTTGCCACACTTTGGGTGGACTTTAACAATGTCTTTTATGCAACTCCAGACGACTACTGGCCTGCCACACTACTGGTGGACTTTGACACTGTCTTTTGTACAACACCAGACGACTACTGGCCTGCCACACTACTGGTGGACTTTGCAGCCTCGCGCCATCCGAAGACGGACCTTTGCCAATCCACTGTTGGACTTTTGTCACCCGGAGATTGACCTTTTGCCAATCCACTGTTGGACTTTTGCCACCCGAAGACGGACTTTTGCCAATCCACTGTTGGACTTTTGCCACCCGGAGATGGACCTTTTGCCAATCTACTGTTGGACTTTTGCCACCCGGAGATGGACCTTTTGCCAATCCACTGTTGGACTTTTGCCACCCGAAGACGGACTTTTGCCAATCCACTGTTGGACTTTTGCCACCCGAAGACGGACTTTTTCCAATCCACTGTTGGACTTTTGCCACCCGAAGACGGACTTTTGCCAATCCACTGTTGGACTTTTGCCACCCGGAGATGGACCTTTTGCCAATCTACTGTTGGACTTTTGCCACCCGGAGATGGACCTTTTGCCAATCCACTGTTGGACTTTTGCCACCCGAAGACGGACTTTTGCCAATCCACTGTTGGACTTTTGCCACCCGAAGACGGACTTTTTCCAATCCACTGTTGGACTTTTGCCACCCGAAGACGGACTTTTGCCAATCCACTGTTGGACTTTTGCCACCCGGAGATGGACCTTTTGCCAATCTACTGTTGGACTTTTGCCACCCGGAGATGGACCTTTTGCCAATCCACTGTTGGACTTTTGCCACCCGAAGACGGACTTTTTGCCAATCCACTGTTGGACTTTTAGAATTTCAAAATTGCATTACTCTCTGCATCTACGTCAGACATCCTTGCCGACTCTGCTGAGGAACGAAAATCAATGTTTTGTTCTCGGAGACTCCTGAAAGGATAATGTCTCTGCTAGAGGATGAATAAACAATCCGTCTACTTCAAATTGTCAAGTTTGCCAAAAATAAATTGGACTTTGAGATATGAGGAGAGTGAAGATTCTGCCAGGAATTACTTCACCTGTTTGGGGCTGGATTCTGGTCACAGCAACTCCGCTGGGGATGAGAATTTTTAAATGACGTCCTGCTGGGGAAATGAGCCATTAAAACTCTGCTTGGGGATTTATTCAACCCAAGATCCTTTATAGGGATTATCAACCTTCTGACCCGGCTGGGGAAAGGCTGTACCATCCTTGTTGAGGAATAGATTCTGTCGATCTGATAAACCTCTGCGGAGAGAACAACAACTCAGCTGGAAGTTGCTGACAAGATTCGATGCTGACCTCTGTGGGGATACCATGACCAGAGATACGATCTTGCTGGGTATCAGGGCTACTCTGCCAGGGATATGCAAATCCTGGTTAGAACATTCCACTGCAACTTGCTATAAAGAGTCCTTAGAGATCTGTTGGGGAAACCCAAAGCAAATCCACAGTAGTCTGCTGAAGAATGTGACTGTCGAGCTTAGGATAAGTACTACAATGCCCCATGTTAGGCGAGCTTTCCCTTTGGACAATTCCGTTGGGGATGACGAGTTTATAACAAACTCTGCTGGAGAAAACTGCTTTAAAGCGTCTCGTGTTGGGGAATGCCTTTTGAGAGAATTTTACAGAAGACCAACTGTCCTCAAACTCTACTGGGGGTGACCAACACTTCATGCTGGGGAAACAATCATGCCCCATACTTGGACAACACAACAATTCGTCCCCGCAGAGGATGTCATAAGAGGATTTTACAGAAGATCTAGCCTCTTCAAACTCTTGTGACTTCGCTGGGGATAATGACCATCAGTTTCGGTGTCGACGAGACCACTCTTTTTGGGGAACCTGTGACCGTTATCGACATAGAAAAGCTTGTAGCTGTTGGAAGGACTGAATAAGAGAATCGACTTAATAAGATGCAACGGTACCCAGTTGAACTTAATTCACTGATATCGACCCGTTATGAACAATCGTCGATCGAACGATGAACGCCGATCTCCTTACCCATAATTGCCCCAGTCTTTTGCGTGGGGTGATTTATTGCTGGTCTTGTGCTTAAAATCATCTGCACCTGCTGCCTGCAACAAAAGAATATGCCCACATGCCCCGAATATTGCGTGGCTAGAATCCACCATCCGGGAGTATTCAACATTCGAAGTAATTTCAAATATTTTTTCTGCGCATGTTATTACCAGGCTGCCATGTTTTCAAATGCAATGTTTTATCAACAATTAGGACGTTTTTGCAAACAAAGCAATAAAACAAAAATAGAAAGCTTTTTATTGAAATTCAATTTATTGACTGAAAGCCCAGAATAGGCAATTACATCCGGAAGCAATCCCTGGAAAGAGGTGATCGCTGAAAATTGAGAAAAGAAACTATCCTAATGGCAATGTGAAAACGGAATTCCACTGAGTTTCCATTCTGTTATGACCAGTATGTCTTCAAAACTCCCCGACCTTGCCTTCTGAGGAATGATCAGACCGATTCCTATCCTTCGGAACGTCAGTTGTTCAAACGGTGATAGGGTACAGATAACTCAAACCGTAGTCATTCGCTTAAATCCCTCTTTTGTGTGGACCGCCCTTTCAGGTTTTCGATCCACCAGGATACCCTTTTTTGCCTAAGTTGCCCTTTCGGGTTTTCAACTTACCGGGTGTACAAAATTTTTTAATTATATCCCTAATTTTTGCCCGAACCTTATTCTGTTTTTGGTTCGCCGGGATGCCCTTTTTTGCCTGGATTTTTTATTTTTATTATCCAGCGGGTCTATTCATGCGAAGTATTTTTTGACTACGTCCGAGTTGACAGGGGATGAAAAGTCTTCGCCATCCATGGTTGTAAGCAATAAAGCTCCGCCCGAAAAGACCTTTTTAACCACGAATGGACCTTCATAATTAGGAGTCCATTTGCCCCTGTGATCTGTATTGGGAGGAAGGATCCTTTTGAGTACCACATCTCCGACTTTATAAACCCGAGGACGCACCTTTTGGTCAAATGCCTGCTTCATTCTGCGCTGGTATAGTTGCCCATGACATACAGCCGCCAATCGCTTTTCCTCAATAAGGCTCAACTGATCAAATCTGGCTCGTACCCATTCAGCTTCATCTAGCTTAACATCCATCATGACTCTGAGGGACGGAATCTCTACTTCAACCGGTAGCACTGCCTCCATACCATATACAAGTGAGAATGGGGTTGCCCCAGTGGACGTGCGTACCGACGTTCGATACCCATGCAAAGCAAATGGTAACATCTCATGCCAATCTTTGTACGTGACCACCATCTTCTGCACAATCTTCTTGATATTTTTGTTGGCCGCTTCGACCGCGCCATTCATCTTTGGGCGGTACGGAGAAGAATTGTGGTGTTCGATTTTGAAGTCCCGGCATAACTCAGCCATCATCTTATTGTTCAAATTAGAACCATTATCAGTAATGATTCTTTCGGGAACTCCATATCGGCAAATGATATCCCGTTTTAAGAAACGGGCGACCACTTGTTTTGTAACATTGGCATAGGATGCGGCTTCAACCCACTTGGTGAAGTAATCAATTGCCACCAAGATGAAACGATGACCATTGGAAGCTGTAGGCTCAATCTTTCCGATCATATCAATGCCCCACATGGCAAACGGCCAAGGCGACGACATGATACTCAACGGATTTGGAGGCACATGCACCTTGTCTGCATAGATCTGGCATTTATGGCATTTGCGGGCATATTTGCAACAATCTGACTCCATAGTCAACCAATAATATCCCGACCTTAACAACTTTTTAGCCATTGCCTGCCCTCCGGCATGAGTACCGAAAGAGCCTTCGTGCACTTCAATCATCAACAAGTCTGCTTCATGTCTATCCACACATCTAAGCAGGACCGTGTCAAAATTTCTTTTATACAGCACGCCATCTTTGTTCAAGAAGAAACTACCAGCTAACCTTCTCAACGTCTTCCTATCTTTGGACGATGCCCCGGGTGGGTACTCTTGACTCTTTAAGAAACACTTAATGTCATAGAACCATGGCTTGTCATCAGACGCTGCATCGACCGCAAACACAAATGCTGGTCTGTCAAGGCGGGATACCTCAATCTTAGGTACATGGTTCCATCCTTGCACTTTGATCATGGAAGACAAAGTGGCCAAGGCATCAGCGAACCTATTCTCATCTCGAGGAATGTGGTACAGTTTCACTGTTGTGAAAAATGTCAGCAATCTCCTCGTATAATCTCTATACGGCACTAGATTTGCTTGGTGCGTGTACCAACTCCCTTTCACTTGATTGATTACCAAAGCTGAATCACCGAATATATCAAGGGTTTTAATCCGTAGATTAATCGCCTCCTCGATCCCCATTATACAAGCTTCGTACTCTGCTTCATTGTTGGTGCATCCGAAAGTTATTCGGGCAGTGAAAGGCATATGAACACCTTCCGGCGTGATAAGAACTGCTCCAACTCCGCACCCATTCATATTGACAGCCCCATCAAACATCAGACTCCATTTGGATTCAGGGTCTGGCCCCTCCTCCGGAAGTGGTTCCTCGCAGTCTTTAGCTTTGAGAAACATGATGTCTTCATCAGGGAAGTCAAACTTCATGGGTTGGTAATCATCAATCGGCTGTTGCGCAAGATAGTCGGACAAGATACTTCCTTTGATGGCCTTTTGTGAAGTGTACTGAATGTCATACTCTGTCAAGACCATTTGCCACCGTGCAACTCTGCCTGTCAATGCCGGTTTCTCGAAAATGTACTTGATAGGATCCATTTTTGAAATCAACAAGGTTGTGTGCCTAACCATATATTGCCTCAATCGCTTAGCGGCCCATGCAAGTGCACAGCATGTCTTTTCAAGCATTGAGTATCGGGACTCACAATCATTGAACTTTTTGCTCAGGTAGTAAATAGCATGCTCCTTCCTACCTGTCTCGTCATGTTGACCGAGAACACAACCCATGGAACCTTCAAGCACTGTCAGATACATTATCAGCGGTCTCCCTTCAACTGGAGGCATTAGAATCGGAGGTTCCTGCAAGTATTCTTTTATCTTATCGAATGCCAATTGGCAATCGTCATTCCACCTGACCGTTTGATCTTTCCTTAACAATTTAAATATTGGTTCGCACGTGGCTGTTAGGTGAGATATGAACCTCGCAATGTAGTTCAATCTACCCAAGAAACCACGAACCTCTTTTTCTGTTCTCGGTTCAGGCATTTCTTGTATTGCTTTCACCTTGGCAGGATCAACCTCGATTCCTCTTTCGCTCACAATGAAACCTAACAACTTTCCAGAACGCACCCCAAACGTGCACTTGTTTGGATTTAATCTCAGACGGAACTTTCTCAACCTTTCAAACAGCTTTTTCAGATTAACCAGATGTTCCTCTTCTGTTCTCGACTTGGCAATCATATCATCTACATAACATTCGATCTCCTTATGAATCAAGTCATGAAACAATGTCACCATCGCCCGCTGGTACGTTGCCCCTGCGTTTTTCAACCCAAAAGGCATTACTTTATAACAATATGTACCCCACGGAGTAATGAACGTGGTCTTCTCCATGTCTTCAGGTGCCATCTTGATCTGGTTGTACCCGGAGAAACCGTCCATAAATGAGAACACTGAAAACTGGGCTGTATTATCGACCAGCACATCAATATGAGGTAGTGGAAAATCATCTTTCGGGCTAGCTTTATTAAGATCTCGATAATCCACACACATTCTCACTTTTCCATCTTTCTTCGGTACTGGCACGATGTTGGCTACCCATGGAGGATACTTTGTCACAGCAAGAAAACCAGCATCCCACTGCTTCTGGACTTCCTCCTTAATCTTTAAGGCCATGTCGGGGTGAGTCCGACGAAGTTTCTGCTTGACTGGCGGACATTCTTCTCTCAATGGCAGCCTGTGCACGACAATATCTGTATCCAACCCCGGCATGTCTTGATACGACCAGGCGAAGATGTCAACATACTCGCGCAACATTTCCGTCAAAGTTTGCTTCACATCTGCTTGCAAGCTGGCACCGATCCTGATCTCTTTCTTGGCGTCCTTGGTACCAATATTGATGATTTCTACAGTCTCCTGATGAGGCTGGATGACCCTTTCCTCTTGTTTCAACAATCTGGCCAGTTCTTCAGAAAGTTCACAATCTTTCTCATCCCCTTCTTCGGCTTGATAAATCGGATTGTCAAAGTCATACATGGCCATATCAAAATCGTTATCAGTGGTATCCGGAGGATCAAGTCTGCATGAACGGGTTCATGCCTTATTTTAGAATTTATTTTTAAGCGAAACAAAAGAAAATGAAACATTGCCATTTTATATTTTTTGTGCAAAAATAAAAACTGAAAGACAGAGAACAAAATTTGATTGCAAAACGTCCTTTATTAATGATTAAACATTGCAAATGCAACCATGGTGGCCCTACAAATGAATCTATACGCCTTGGGCAGAGCGCAAGATTTTGACATGCATTATGGTTAGAAAAAAACAAAGAAAAATTACTCTGTCTGAAGAGTAACCCGGATGACTTCTTCAACGAACCAGTTCTGCACTTGTTGTCCCGGAACATGAGGGCGTACCCAGTTGTCCAGATCACAATCACTGTCAACACTATCCTCTGTGGCTGCACAAGACTGGTCCGTGTAGATAATTCCCCCACTATTGAAAGTAATGGGTCCTCTGCTCCCCGCATCTGAAGTTGTAGAGGGATGATAACCAATACCAAATTTGTCTTCCTTCATTGGGGTCTCTATCAACCTGCCCCAACCTTGGGCGTTGCCTGCCCTGACGACTTCGACAGCTTGTTTGTAAGATGAAATGGAGGTACCAGCCCCAACTGGTACAGAAGAAGACTCAGGTGCATCGTCAATGTTGACTGCTTCAAATGATTGGCACAACATCTCATGAATTTCCCCATCCATTTCAATGTACTTGAATGTGGACAAGTGACTCACAAAGATGTCTTCCTCCCCACACACTGTCACAACCTGCCCTTCAAACTCATACTTCAGCTTTTGATGTAGAGTAGAAGTAACAGCCCCGGCTCCGTGAATCCAAGGGCGCCCCAATAGGCAACTATATGCAGGTTGTATGTCCATTACATGGAACGTGGATTTGAATACCTGTGGTCCAATTTGTACGGGCAATTCCACCTCACCAAACACAGATCGTCTAGTTCCATCGAATGCTCTGACCACCAACTCACTAGGCCTTAAGATCAAACCATCAACTTCCAGTTTCATTAATGCCTTCTTGGGCAAGACATTGAGTGATGAACCAGTGTCTACCAGTACATGAGATAACACTGCGCCCTTACACTCCATCGTGATATGCAAAGCCTTATTATGGTTTCTTCCTTCAACAGTCAAATCTCTACTTGTAAAGCCCAAGCCATGGCTGACATTAACATTGGAGATTACGCCTTCGAGCTGATTAACAGTAATTTCTTGTGGCACGTACGCACTCTTCAACACTTTCAACAACGCCTGTCGGTGCGCATCAGAGCACATCAATAATGACAAGATTGAAATCTTTGAAGGGGTCTGATTCAGTTGGTCCACAATCTTATAATCGCTTTTCTTGATTATCTTCATAAATTCTTCCATTTCCTTATCAAAAGTAATCTTTGTCTCTGCTTCAGGTGTAGGTGCACTTTCAACCACCTGTTTACCCTTATCCTTTGCTGCAGCTTCTGCCTCTTTATCACTTCTCAAGGTTTGGGGAGCGAACAACCTTCCACTCCTTGTAAAGCCCCCTACACCCCCTACGTTATCAACATTTGGGCTGACTGATGACTCAACTTCCTGCTTTTTACCTTCGTAATATACATCTGCCCCATAGTGCCATGGGATAGCTTTCGTGGATGTGAACGGAATTGGTCCTGGCACCGTGATAGTGACAGGACTGGGCCCTTCTGGCGCAACACTCGCCACGGGAACTGCATTGACCGGCATTTGAATCTCAGCGGGAGTGTAATAGATGGTCACGGTTGATATCTCATCAGTGTCTTTCACGACTCTATCGAACTGTAGACATCCTTCATCGATCAGATTCTGTAAACCCATCTTCAACTTATCACAGCCGTTCTCCTGATTCATACACTCAAAGCAATCTTGATTACAGCCCGGGAACACCTGTCCCTTCAATAAACGATCTTTTACAACCAACAAAGAAGTTTTCACTTGACGGATATCTGTCACCAGATTCAATCTCCTCCCATCTTCAATAGCGTACACATTTGCTGCGCTATGATCAGGCATGGGATGCTGAGTAATATTAGGAGCGGGAGAGAAATTGATGGCTTTAGCATCAATCAAATCTTGTACTTTATGATGGAAAGCCCAGCATTTTTCAATGGAGTGCCCCTGAGCACCTGAGTGGAACTCACAACGAGCATTAGCATCGAAGTTAGGTGGCAGGTTTCCAGCAACCGGAGCTTTCATAGTACGGAGTTCTACCAACTTTAACTCGAGTAGCTGGGGCAACAGCGCGGCATAAGTCATAGGGAGAGGATCCATCTTACGATCCCTCTGTCTAGACCTTTGCTGGAAAAAAGGTTGTTGCTGTTGAACTTGTTGTTGGGGTTGTTGTTTCTGAACAGACGGTGTGGGGATTGTCACAGCATCTACCTGATAATAAGCTCGAGAACGCCCTCTGCCTCGTCCTCTAAACACAGCATTCGTATCACCTTCTCTTCTTTTCTGGTTACTAGCGAACGGTTTCTTCGTCCCCGAAGAGCCAGCCCCGCTCACATCCTGGATCTTTCCAAGCTTTAACAGACTTTCTATTCTTTCTCCCGCAATCACAATATCAGCAAATCCAGTCGACGGACAAGCAGCTAATCTATCCAGATAGGCCCCTTGCAAGGTGCCCATGAACATATCTGCCATTTCTCTGTCTGACAAGGGAGGTTGGACCTGGGCAGCCATTTCCCTCCACCTCTGTGCATATTCTTTGAAACTCTCCTTGGCATTTTGTGACAATCCCTGCAATTGGGTGCGGTTGGGCGCCATGTCAATATTATATTGGTATTGCTTCAGGAACGCTTCTGCCAGATCTTTCCAATTCTTCACAGCAGCTCTACTCAACTTCATGTACCAGGTCAAAGACGCCCCCGCCAGACTGTCCTGAAAATAGTGCATCCATAGCTTCTCGTCATCCGTATGGGCTGAAATCTTCCCAAAGTAAGCTTGAAGATGCGTTTGGGGACACGCATTGCCGTGATACTTATCGAAAGTGGGAGGCTTGAATTTAGGGGGAATTCTGACTCCTGAGACCAGCCCCAAGCTGGTAACATCAATACCCATAGAGTTCTTGCATTCTATGGCCCTGATCTTCTCGGCTAACTCATCATACCTTCGATCACCTTGATTACCCACATCAGCATCCAGCAGAGTAAATTGGTCTTCCAGAGTATCTTCAAGAGTAACACCAGCCTGCCTACCATTTCCATTACCCCGATTGTTACCACCAGGAGGAGGGTTGCCACCGGGAGGAGGAATGCCATGTCCCTGTGAATTGTCATGATGATCACCTTCGGGCCCATTGTCGGGACGCTCTACCAGAAGCCTCAGTCTCTCCTGATTTTGCGCCATGCCAGTCATGAGGGTCATGAACTGGTCCATACGCGCCCTCATTTCCGCCAAATCACTTTGTACTTGATCCATGATTCTTACTTGGTTCCTTCGCGTCGAATATCGGTGAATATGACTCTCCGCTATACTGCCTGAAATCAAATACAGGTTAGAGACCCCGCAACGAGTACCTGAAAAGCAAGTAACAAAAATGCAAAATGATATGCAATGCCATGCAATGCCATGTTTGTCATTTCCGAGGTGCTTTATACCCGGATTCCAATCCCACCACAGAAATCTGAAGACCAGAAATTGTGATATAAAGAGACGTGTCGTGGTCATGTGCTTGTGTGCAGCTATCTGATAAGGAATAATTCTGAATAAAACTGCTCATACTCATTCAACGAAGTATTCAAGTACATTTAAGAAAGGTTCAACCGCAAATGCAATACAAGGAAAAATGGATCCATCAACAAGCCTGATGGTAACCATTAACAACAAAATATAAGGAAAAGAACATCAGTCTGACAATTCCACACCCTTCAGCTTATCACTTGAGTATTTGATCTCCTCAAAAAGTATACGGGTACGCTGGTGATTCGGCTTTTCAATCATTTCTTTGATCAAGACATCCCTTTTCTCAAGAGCTTCAGTTAAAGAACCCATGTGCAGCATCAGAGCCTCGTCATCACACACTCCTTTGTGTCTCTTTATGCCGGCTTGCGTCTTGAGTATCTCCCTTTCTATCATGACTTCTTCAAGCTCTTTCTTGGTATTCCTTAGCTCACCTCTAGCTTCTTCTAGCTGTTCCTGACTCTTACCGAGGCTTTCCCGATACTTTCTCCTCTGCTCATGCGCCTTTTCAAGCTCTTCGTCCTTAATCTGCAACTGTTCCTGTAATTCGGCATTCTCTATCCTAACTTCGTCCCAAGCGTGCTGAAATTTTGTTAACTTTTCTTTGGTCTGTGCTAACGCCTGTTTGGTTTGCTTGTGGGCTTGAGTAGCATCATCAGCACCTTTACTAATCTTCCGGAAATGTTGGGCTCTTCCAGCAAAGTCTTTTTCTTTTGCAGTTAGGATTTGTTCAGCATCTTGGGCTTTCCGCTCCAGCTCTTTGTTGGCATGTAGAGCATTCTGAAGACGGCTACTCAACTCGAAATTCTCTCCTTGGAGCTTTTTCACCAAGGCTTGCAACTTGTCAACTTCTTCCACAGTAGCAGGGCTTCTTGCTTTCTCATTCTCCGGATACAAAAGGGGTGCCTTACCAAAAGGCAAGAGAAAATCTTCAACTCTTTTCTTCACCCACTCTTCATATGCTGGATAAACCCGGTTGTTAGGCTTTCCTAGAGTAACTTTCCCCTTTTTCAGTATGCTACCCCAGCTTTCAGAAGCTTTCTGTGCTGCTTCCCATCCTTCTGACGTATGAAAATAGAGGGACTCCTCCACATCTCTCTTAATAGGCGGACCTGTCAGGGCATACCCAAATTGTCGAATGGCCAAAGAAGGATTATAGTTAATCCCACCCAGTCTTCCTATCAGTGGAACGTTAGGGAACTTACCACAGCTGTGGATAATATTCTTGCCAATCAGCCCATGATCTACCCATACGATGTCCTTGGCCACCAATCCCATTAAACGCTGTTTCCACTCTAGAGAATCTTTGGAATCCACAAAAGCCCCTGATTGTGGTAAACGGCCCGCAAACCACTTATAGAACAAGGGTGCACAACAACGAATTATCCCTCCTCTTTTCTTTTCGTTTCGGTTGTACAACGAGTAGTGAAGATCTCCCAGTAGCGTTGGCACCGGGTTCTTCATCATGAATATTCGTATAGCGTCCGTATCAATGAAATCCGGCTCGTTGGGAAACAACACTATGCCGTATATACAAAGGGCTAGCAAAGCATTAAAAACAAGCCAATTCTCGCCTTTAGCTGCTTCCTGGGCCTTCTTAATCAGATATTCCAGCTTGTAACCACGAATCTTTCCTTTGTTGGAGACATTGTCACTTAACTCTGATTTGCTCAAATAAAGAGCACCAGCCACCTTTCCAAAGTCAAGATCCCCCACCGATCCAAAGAAAGGGGGCTCCTCCTTGATAGTAATCCCCAACATGTTGGAATACTCCTCCAAGGTAGGAACCAACACATAGTCTGGAAATACAAAACACCTCAGAGGCGGATCATAGAACTGTACTAACGTATGGAGACCTCTGGCTTCATAATCACTGACATTATGAACCATAGATAAAATCCACCCATATTTCTCTTCAAAAGCTTCTCGTACTGCAGGGCTCGCCATTCCCTTCAGCATAACAATAGGGCCCAAAGTAGGCGTAAGGAACTTGTAGCTGATGATATTCTTCCTCTCTTTAGTGTTCATCTTTGCAGGGACCTGATGACTGGAATCAAGGGTAATATATGCACCTGGAAATGAATAAACATGTATGTTAGGATATGATAATGCAATGCAAAGGGCAATGTGATCAGGTAATCAGGTGTCTGTGCTGAACTGTGAACGGTGTCAGTGTAGCTCTGAGACTAATATAGAACCATAGATAAGAACCATCTGAATACAATAGGATGAAACTTCCTTTTTGTGCAATGATGATAGAAAACCGGGTATGTAGGAGGTCATGGTTACCTGCAAACCTGTAAACAACCCGCCCTTCTCACATGTGGGTACTAGGATGTTCAGTATCCCGGGCTCTCAGGTCGAGAAATGATGATACGTTCACCATTTCTGGTTTGGCATCATCATCAATCGAGGAGGCCTCAACTGATTCTCCAAAACAAAAAGGTCCTCAGCTTCTGGCACTGAGGTCGAGAAGCAATAGTACATTCATCCCTCAGGGTACAGTACTACCGCCAATCGAGGAGTGCCTCCGCTGATTCTCTTTCAAAAAAGGATGTCCTATAGCAAGTTCCCAGCATTGGGTCCTCGGATCGAGAATGTGCAATGGGTTTGCCACGGAATGTGGTCTGCCACTGTCACAACTCGGGAGGAGTGCCGCAACTGAGTCCTCGGGAATGGTCACCAGAGTCGACAGTTCCTCAAGAGAATAACCACTGGCCTGCATAACATGCAGTAGCAGAAAGCTCCTGATAGAACCTCGTCTGGTTGTGGGTCTCATGAACAACAATACGTGGTCACCACCACACAAGCGTCATGACTATCCACTCTAATACCTATGTATGTACTCAAGCCTTGGTAGTGGGCTTATCTCTCAGAACACCCATCCCGCCAAACAGAAAACAACACAGTCCAGTATAGCATAATATATCATGTGAAATGAAAATGCTAAAATGCGGTAAATACAGTAATGTACAGTAAAGCAGTAAGTAACCATACAATAAAACAGTAAATACAGCACAACAGTAAACACCCAATGAAAGAAAAACAAACAAGCGCTAGGATTGACTCGCTAAGGAAACCAGAGATTCTGGGTTCGATCCCCAGCAGAGTCGCCAGCTGTCGCTCCCGGGATTTTCATCCTAGTACAAACGCGAAAGTGGCATCGAAACAGAGTCGCCAGCAATGTGTATTTATCCCAAGAGAGGGAAAGGAAACACCGCATAAACCTGAAGGAAGGGAAAGAGCATGGTCTTACGACCAAGAGAAATGGGTAAGGGAGTCGGTTACGCGAGAGGAAGGTATTAGCACCCCCTCACGTCCATCGTACCCGATGGGATCCACGCTTGCTTGTCTCGATCAAAGGGTGTAAAGAAAAGGTACTGGAAAAGGAACGAAAAGAGAACTGGAAAAGGAATGGAAAAGGAAAGGAAAGAGAAAGAGAAACAAATGTAGGGAAAATAAAAGAAGTGCTCGCATGGGCCCTACCCCACTGCCTACGTATCTCATTGGGAGCATGAGAATCAGAGCGACGTAGTTCCCCTCACTAGGGATGAATTATTTGTGTTTTTTAGGGAACGGCTAACGTTCTAGCTCAGGTGTTGCAGTCTCGCCGGTCCGAGCGTGTTACCATCTTGCAAGAGAACAAGTAGAAGCACGTTCGTACGCTGAGAGTGAATGAGGTGAGAAAAGAATTCCCGAAGGAAAGACGTTATTGTTTGTTTTTGTCTTTTAGAAAGAAGTGTTTTGGATTTGTTTGCATGTGATAGTGTATTTGAATCTTAGTCATTGGAATGTGTACCTCCTCACATTCCAAGATGGAATGAGTAAGAAAGCACACTAAGAGTGAAGAAGACCCTCACACCTATTTCCAATTATTAAGGTTCAAACACACTAGTATACTTGTATTTATTAAGTGTTTTTGTTGATTAAGAAATGAAGAAGTGTTTTTTATTTGTACCTTCAACAAGTATTGCATTTAAGTCCCTCATACAAGATCAAATGTTTAACACATTGACCCAAGATGGGCTATATGCTATACATTCTAAGATTATAAGAGAAGACCCCTTATAACCTTTTCTTTATATGAAAGGCCTAAATGCAATAAATGCCTACCTTTATTATATATTTTGAATTTTCTTTGAGATGAGAAGATGAAAGACTCAAGAGAGAAGAAAAATGGAAGTTAGTTGTTAGTGTGCTCGCCAAGGATGGGGATCCTCGTGCCTACGTATCCTCAATCTATCCAGAGAGAGGAAGTCAGAGCGTCCGTAGTTCATGGTACTACGGGGTGAACAGGAAACAGTCTCAATCGCATGGATGCGAGAGGGAAGGACGTACAGAAAGTCAAAGGGGAAACTCGGTCCTACCAGTTAGCATGCAATGATGGTCCTAAGGTCAGGATCAAGGGAAGTATACCTAATGTTATCAGGCATGGATTGCTATCCTAATGTCTCTCCTACCTCCGACTTAATCAAAAATTAAGTGGAGCGAGGAATCCTAAGGGATCAAGTCATCAGACAAGTAAACACAGGATAAATCAATCACAAAATAAACTGAAAGCAACGAAAGAGCAAACAATATCAGTCAGCAATAGTATCACACAACCAAAGGGAGAAAAAGGGAAGTTTTAGCCAAGGGGTCATATCAACCGAGGCAAACAAGCTAGCTATAGGAAATAAGGGTACTCGTCCAATGGTATTGAGAACCATGGAGAGTAGAATAAGAAATGGGGGAGATGTGAATCAGATCACATAAGCATCAGCATTGGTCAATGCGAGCTAAAGACAAAGCGTGGGGGTTTGATTGCTAAACCCTTCTTCCACTTGACGGACTCGATAACAAGAGTGAGTTATGTTCAAAGCTTCAATAATGTAATGAGAGCTAAGAACGACCTGGGACAAGAATAACGGGGGTCGATTGCGAACCCTACCTTCCGTCAATTGCCTCCTTGGAGGTCTTACCAGGGGAAATGGGAATGGGATGCCTCATAGAGGTCTTCAGGCACAATATTAAACAATCACAAACATAGCCTCCTTTGAGGACTTCCATCATTGTCGGCTAAGTGGCACGGACTCCCAATCCTACTTCTCATGGCATAAAAAGGAAAAATGCGGAATTAGTAAAAGAGAAGAGAAGTAATACAGAACGGATATCAATCCGTAGCAACGCAAGCAAACTATAAGCAAACCGACAAGCTTCTATTAACCTAGCATAAATGAACAAAGGTGTTAGAAAGTGGAATGGGTCCGTGAAAGGCATGGAACCAAATGCTCTTAAAATAATAAAACAAGGCCATAAGCCATAAACATCAGCAACAACAGCGCTCCAACACCTGCATAGCGGTAAAAACTAGCAACGAGTAAAAACAGTCTATAACAGCTACTATTTCCAGAACAGAATGGGTGTATATGCAGTCAGCCAGGATAACAACATTCTACAGCACTCTTTGTGCACAGCAGCTATGTGTACAGCAGCTTCTACATTTAGCTAATCAAGTCAAGTGAGAATCACTACAAAACAAACTCAAATGTTAGTCAAAATTCCATTGGAAATGGTCAATAAGAAGTAAATGAAATCAATACTAAATGTAAACACCGATTAGTCGACAATCTATGCAAAACATATTAAAGACTATTAACAAAGTTAACTAATGAGACTATTATGAAAATATTAGTACTAAAACCTATGTTTAGTCAATATTAGAAATTAGTTTCTAAATTCGAAATTAAAAGCCACTAACAATTACCCAAAACAATGGTCAAGACCTAAATCTAATTATCAAGATTAATATCTAAGGTTAATGTCTAAACCTACAAAGTAATTTCTAAACTAATTACTAAGCCAATTAATCAAACCTAATCATTGAATTAATTAACTAAACCTAATTATCTAAACTAAAAAGAAACTTGAAATCTAATTCTCAATCATTGAACTAATTCACAATTAGTATGTGGTTAAAGCATCATTAACTTCAAAACATAATTAATTAACACAATGATTAGTGAGCATGAAAGGAGGGGTACCAAGGGGCGTGAGGTGTGCCAGCTCTGCAGGTAGGGGGTGTAAGAGTGAAAACGTGGGTGCCAAAAATGATTCCATGGAGGTAAGGCCCGGTCCACGTTTTGGAAAGGAAAGAAAGTAAAAAAACCTAATTAAAAGAGATCACTCAGCGTGAATCAATCTATTTCCCTAATACAACTATGTCATTCCATCTCTCCAAGTTCTTCTTCTTCGCCGATTCATCCTCCTTCGCGCGAACTCCACCATCCGTTCCCGTACACCAACATCATCTCCGATTCGAACTCTCTTTGATCCAACGCCGTCTCAACCCCCTCCGTCTTACTAACGTCGCCGCCGCGAGAAAAAAACACTCCTCATCCCAACAAATCACCGCCGTTAACAACTGTGCCACGACCTCGCCTCCTTCGAAACCTCCGCCATGCTTCAATGGCCTTCCTACCAGTGATATTCATTCGCTCTCCTCAACACTCAACCTTCGCTCAGCAACCACCACCGTCAGAAAGCGATTGCTCCGCCGCGCCGTGACATCTCGCCGGAGGCGGAGGAGACTCAAACCCTCACCACGACCTCAGCAGAACACGAACGAAATACAAAGAACGCACAACGAGATTTGCAGCACATTCAACATCAACAACGCAACTCGCTCAAATTCAAAAACAATAGTAGGGAGAAAGAGATTCGGAATACCTATCGGAGTCGCTCCGATGACGCTTCAAGTGCGATGGCGATATGACAAATTCACTTCAGGTATATCTCGTTCACGCTCTTTCCTCTTTGATTCACTTCTCCTTCTGTTTCTTTTGCGACTTACGAATTGATGTCGTTGCTCTTCGTTCAATTTGTTGGATCGATTCTTACTCCTTGCATCTTCTTCTACCTTTTTTGTGATTCTGAAATGGTGGTGTTGTTGTTTGACGTGAAGTGTTGTGGTTGTGAATTCTGCAGATGAATCTTGCTTGAGAGCGATGCTTTGAAGTTTCTGCAGAGAATGAAAATTGACGAAGGACTGTCGAAAGTGTAAGTTGATGAATCGTGAAAAGTGAAGGTGGTGATGTTCGTTGCAGGTCTGTGATGGAGTTTGTTGTATGGAGTTGATGATGAAGGTGAAGGAATTGAATCGAGAATGAGAGAAGAGAATCAAGATTAAAGAGTCGAGAGATAGAGTTTTGAGATGGTTTTTTTTCTGTTCTCAAATCAGTTAGAAAGTTTGTTAGGATTTGTTAGAGGGTTTTTTTTTTGTGTAAATGGTTTATTGCTGTTAGCTGTTGAATGATGCACCGGTGTGAAATTGTAACGAAACTCTGTTGTGAATTGATGAGCTTGTTGCGCAAAGCTAGAAAGAAGAGTCAAACTTGTTTGGAAATCTTGACGGCATCAGACGTCGCCACATCTTGATTTGCAGGGGTTTTGTTATTGCAGTGCTAAATTCTGTTATGAGTTTTCTACTTTATGAATTCTAATGGAGCTTCTGTGTTATATTTGCTGTATATAGCGAATAAATCCATTGTGTCCTCTTTCAATGCATTTTTTAAACTCCTCATATCTTTGAATTAAATCTTGTGGATTTGTAGACAAGCTGAACTGAGATTCACCAGCATTAAATGGAATATTCCGTCTTGAGAAAACCTCACCAGGTTCATTACTACTTACGTCACTGCTAGAAGAATTATTTCCGGCAGTTCGAATTTTTGCTTCGTCGCCGTCATATTCAACCATTTGGTCCCCTTCTCCTATGTTCCAAGCAACATTAGCAGCCATTGGTGCTATTTCAAGACGAGTTACTGCATCTGCAGGGGTCCAATATTCCCTACATTGATCACCTAGCTCTTTTATCGAGCTAATGCAGCAAGGCATCTCATCCTACCTAGAGCGGTGTCCAACACAAGTTGTGCACTTTTTACTTGAGATGCCTTTGTTGAGAGACTCTCATGTACAGCAGGTCGTGATGACCCCTTACTCTTAACAACATTATATGTTGGCATTTTATGGATCGTAGAGTATCAACACAACATTTCTTATCATAATAGAAGCTAGATGGTGGAACAACAGTCAACCTCAGACCAATCTTGGGTTTCATGTACCTACATTCACTTTCTCTAGTATGGAATCTATTAAGTTATCATTCCTTGTCGATGAATAGAACAAACGCCTCTTGTTAAAACAGCTGGCCCATGGAGTTTTATATGTGACTTTGATTTGAATGTTTATAAAAAGGATGTGAACTACAAAAATGGGGTTTTGGATATTTGGAAAAAATGGTTACTAACTTGCAATGGATGTGTAGACATGAATACGGTTCTAAGAAAAATGATAAAAATGGATATGGATTAAAAATGGTTTAAAAATGTGGTTTCTAAGAGTGAGAAAAAAAAGGTTTTAAAATGAAATGGGATATTAACATGGCAATGGTTAATTGGTATTCAAAAATGGATTTGGGACCTAACTTCTAAGTAATCCCCGTGACTGATCCTAACACGTCCAATTCATATCAAGCTTCAAAATCCCCGCCGAACTCCTATCTTCAATGAATCTTAACAACTCAATCAATAAACTCAGTTGACCATGACCCAATGATTTGCAATTCAATCCACAGATATCCTGTCTTTATAACCAAGAATCTCAATACAAGAACAATTCCCCGAGAACAACTTGAAAATGAAGACAAGTCATGAAGCAGAAAGAAACATGATCAACCGGAGGTCCTTGATACTCACTGATAATATTCTGAATACGGAAAGCTCAAACCAAAGGAAGATGCCTTGATCACATGTCCTATGCTGAATGCAATGCTTTGTGTTTTATTTTTTCTATGCTTCAATGTAATGCTTTGAAATGAAAGCTCATGCTAAATGATATGGAAAATGAGAGGGCAAATTTTGGGGTATTACAGCGGTGTATTGCAAAAGTGCGACCCTCCATCACTAATCAACACACGAGGGGTGCCAAAATGGGAAAATATATTTTTCTTTAAAAACTTGATCACCATTTTGCCACCGGCCCTCGGTGATGCAATTGCTTCCACCCACTTAGTAACATAGTCTACCGCAACCAAAATGTATTCATTTGAAAAATATGGGGGAAATGGTCCAACAAAATCAATACCCCAACAATCAAAAACCTCGACTTCCAAAATAGTTTGCAAGGGAATTTCATCCCATTTCCAATCCCGCCACTTCTTTGGCATATGTCACAACTTTTCGCGTGGAGGTTTGCATCTTTAAACAATATTGGCCAATAAAATCCCGATTGGAGGAATTGTTGCCGTTCTAAAAACCATTGTAATGCCCTCCAAATGGCGAATTATGACAATGCCAAATGATACTTTTAGCTTCATCACTAGTGACACACATTCTCAACAACTTATCACCTCCTAACTTAAAAAGATACGGTTCATCCCAAACATAAAAATTGGCATCCGATAAGAATTTCCTTCGTTGGTTCCAAGTTAGATCCTCCGGTATAAATTCGGTTGCTTTGTGGTTAGCAAAATCTGCGAACCAAGGTCTAACCTGTACCCGAAACAGTTTTTCATCCGGAAACTCTTCTCGGACCTCATTTTCTCGGTGTGTTACTTCTACATTGACCAAACAGGATAAATGATCCGCTACCAAGTTTTCAGACCCCTTCTTGTCACGAATTTCCAAATCAAATTCTTGTAACCAAAGGATTCACCGGATTAGCCTTTGCTTTGAATCCGACTTGGTAAGAAGATATTTAATGGCCGAGTGGTCACTGTAGACTATAACTTTTGAACCAATCAGGTAAGACCGAAATTTCTCGAGAGCATACACTATAGCGAGTAATTCTTTTTTTTGTGGTAGCATAATTCACTTGTGCCTCATTTAAAACTTTACTCGCGTAATGTATGTCATGAAAAATTTTGGTCTTTCTTTGCCCAAGCACTGCACCAACAGCATAATCGCTTGCATCACACATCACTTCAAACTTTAAAGTCCAATTTGGAGCAATGATTATGGGTGCGGTGATGAGTTTTTCTTTTAAAATTTGAAAGGAATTTAAACATTCATCATCAAAGAAGAAAGACTTATCTTTGTTGAGCAGATTGCTCAAAGGTCTTGTAACTTTGGAGAAATCTTTGATGAATCGCCTGTAAAATCCCGCATGGCCTAGAAAACTCTGGATTCCTTTAACATTGGTTGCAGGTGGCAACTTCTCGATCACTTCAATTTTAGCTTGATCCACCTCAAGGCCTTTAGAGGAGACTTTGTGGCCAAGCACAATCCCCTCCGTTACCATGAAGTTGCACTTCTCCTAATTTAGCACCAAGTTTTTTTCCACACACCGTTCAAGAACGGTCTCCAAAATTTTCAAACATAGATCAAAAGACGATCTGAACATGGAGAAGTCGTCCATGAACACTTCCATTGTTTTCTCAATAAGGTCGGAAAAAATGGCTTGTACACACCGTTGAAAAGTTGCCGGTGCATTGCACAAGCCAAAAGGCATCTTCCGGTAAGCAAAAATTCCAAAGGGACAAGTGAACGCCATCTTCTCATGGTCTTCCAGATCAACCGAGATTTGGTTATAACCGAAATAGCCACATCTAGGAAGCAATAAAATTCTTGACCCAACAATCTCTCAAGCATTTGATCCATAAACGGAAGTGGAAAGTGATCTTTTCTAGTAGCGGTATTAAGCCTCCTATAGTCGATACACATTCTCTAACCTGTTACAGATCTCGTCGGAATCAATTCATTTTTCTCATTTCTTATAACGGTCATTCCCCCTTCTTTGGCAAAACTTGCACATGACTCACCCACGGACTATCGGATATCGGATAAATCATTTCGGCATCTAATAACTTAACAACTTCCTTTCTCACCACTTCCTTCATAGTAGGATTCAAACGGCGTTGAGGTTGAGCTACCGCTTTGAGTCCTCTTCCATTAAGATTTTGTGCATGCAATAGGACAGACTAATTCCCTTTAGATCGGAAAGAACCCAACCTATAGCTTATTGATTCTTTTTCAAAACTTGAATCAAACGGTTTTCCTCTTTGTCGGTCAAAATGTTACTAATGATAACCAGTTTGTTACAACCGTCATCAAGGAACACATACTTCAAATTAAAAGGCAACACCTTTAATCCAAGTTGAGATTTATCATCATTCACCTCTTTCTTCAACACTTCCATTTCACTTTCCCATGGTTGTAACTCTTTTAAAAATTCAAGTTCCTTCAAGCATTCTTGAAGTTCCCTTTCTTCCTCATCGGTAAGTATTTCAAATGAGTCACCAAGAGCTCTTTCCAAGGGAGATGCTATGTGAACTTTCTTTGAGACTTCCATTATGGCTTCTTCCGTTGCATCAATACGGAAACTATCATGCTTATCTTTGGAATACTTCATTGCTTCAAAAAGATTAAAGCACACCTCTTTATTTTGAACTCTAACTTTCATAAGGCCGTCGTCAACATCAATCATTATTCGAGCGGTCTTTATAAAAGGGCGTCCAAGAATCAATGGAGCATCCTCGTCTTCCTCCATATCAATAACAACAAAGTCAACCAGAAAGAAAAATTTATCCACATTAACCAATAAATCTTGAGCCAATCCATGAGGATGAGTTGTAGATTTGTCGGCCAATTGTAATGTCATTCTAATTGCTTTCATTTCAATGTTCCCAAGCCTCTTCACAATGGACAATGAAATTAAGTTGATGCTTGAGCCCAAATCAATTAAGCCTTTGCCAGCACCAATTGTTACCGACAAAGTAACACGCCCCGGATCGACTTCTTTCTTTGGGAGAGTTCTTTGAATTATTGCACTACAACTTGCATCAAGGATAATTGTTTTCGGCTCCGAATATCTTCACTTTTTTGTAAGAATATCTTTCATGAAGTTAGCATATTGGGCATTTGATCAACCGCTTCGGAAAACGAAATGTTGATTTGCAATTGTCAGAATATATCCATGAAACGAGTGTAATGCCTTGAATTGTCTTTCTTGTTGGGCACATGTGGGTAAGGTAAGTTTTGAATAAGAATAGGATTCACTATCTCCTTCCCCTTTTTTGACTCTTCTCTTTTTTTTCTTCTATCTTTTCTTTTTCAAGGTTATCATTTTCAACTAACTTCTCATTTTCTTTTTCAACTTCTTCCTTATCATTCTTTTCAACTTCTACCTCATCAATTTTTCTCCATCCACATTCTCATCCATTCTCACATCAATATTTTTCTCATTTTTTCTCCTTCCCCCAACTCTCTTCCACTCCTAGTCACAATGGCTTTGCAATGCTCCTTCAGGTTAGTTTGAGCATTTGCGGAAAAAGATGGCCCTGGTTGTTGATCGGCCAATTGTTTTGCAAGTTGCCCAACTTGGTTTTCAAGATTTTTGATCGATGCTTCATTAGTCTTTTGGATTGCCATTGACATTTGAATGAATTGGCTGAGAGTTTCTTATTGCTTTGAACTACCACCTTGAGGTTGTGCCGGTTGATAAGGATTTTGTCCGTATCCTTGTTGATTTTGATAAGGTTGTTGTTGCCTTTGATAACCTTGTTGTTGATTTTGATTATTCATGTAATTTGCTTCTTCATCAACCGGAGGACAATAGCCGGTGGGGTGATCTCCTTTACATAGCTCACAAACGGCTATTTGTACATTCTTGCTCGGTAAATCTTGTATCTCTTTAATCTGTTGAGGGAGCTTTGACATTTGTTGCGTTAACAACTCCACTTGTTGAGATAGAAATTTATTTGGGCAAGAATTGCATAATTAGTCCCCCCGGTTTATTTTACGGTTGGCCACAGTTATGATTCCCTTGATGGTCATTTAGTGCCACCTTGTTGATGATGGAAATGGCTTCGTTGGCGCTTTTAGTCATTAAAGATCCACCCGCGGTAGCATCCAACAATGTCTTGTGGACCATTTGCAGACCATTTCTGAAAATATGCACTTGCGTAAGCTCATCAAAACCATGCCCTTTGCATTTTCTAAGCATGGATTTGAATCTCTCCTAAGCTTCGTTGAAAGATTCATTTCCACCTTGTGAGAAAACTGCAATCACCATTTTCGCTTCCATGAAACGATTATGTGGAAAAAATCGTTCCAAGAACTTCTCTTCTAACATGTTCCAGTCCATCATAACAGCAGTTGATTGGTCAAGGAACCATTCCTTTGCCTTCCCAATTAGGGAATGCGGAAACAGTCTCTTGAACAAAGACTCTTCTTCAGCTTCAGGCGCTAGAGTTGCACCCGCAATTTCATAGAATTTGGTCAAATGAGTAAAGGGATCCTCGTGATCCATATCGGTGAATGGATTCTGGTATAGAAGAGCAAGGATGACCGTCTTCATTTCCGAGTGCCGACCATTATGGACATTGCGTGCGAACTGAGCTGTGTGCCTCGGACTATTAACACATGGCGTTGAAACAGGTGGTGGTGGTGGTGGTGCAGCCATTGATGGCGTTAACTGTGGTGTTGGTGTCGAAGTTGAACTTTCTCTTCTTTCTCGTATTTCTTTAGGAATTTGCCTCCTCCGTCTAGTTTTACTATTTAACTTACGCGCAGTTCTCTCAATCTCAGGATCGAAAAGAAGTTATACAAGCTTAAAACTTAACAACTATTGCAATGCTTGCAATATCAAATAACAATCCCCGGCAACGACACCATTTTGTTGAAAAGTATTTTAGGGGGTGTTTTATCGTATCCACATGGATTGTATGTATATTGTCGCCATTCTATAGTGGAAATCGTTTTAAACTTAGAGTAACAAAGAGTTTGGTTGTTTTGTAACGGATCGTTTGCATAAGAATTTAATAACAATGGTAAAGAAATTTGGTTTTAAAGCTTTGGTAAAAGCATACCAAAATTAGGGTCCGATAATCCGTTTTATACATATTTACTCGATAAAGAATGTGAACTTGTTAACGATGAATATAATCACATATCCTCTCAACAAGTTTATCTCTAACACTTGTTGTGGGATTTATCATATTGATCCTTAGATGATCTCTCACTCTAACTATCAATATGATAACATTGAAGAACAATATTTATGAACATCAACTCTAAAAACTATCTCTAGCCTCATGATTGTTGATGGATTGAAACTTAGGTCAAGTTTTAGAACATATTTATCAATCATGAACTAAAAAAAAATATAAACCATACAAATAATTCACCCTATCACTACTACATCAACGAAATCACACACTTCCATATAAGCAGACAACCGTACAATACACCATACAACACGACATAATGAGATGCAATGAGACCCATGACTCGACTCAATGCATGTGGTACCAATTCGATCCCTTTTTCATGATCATAATTCCCGTCGGAATTTCTATATCAGTCGCTCACACCCCAAATGGGCACACGACATCCGTGATCGCTCACACCCCACATGGGCACACGATCACCTCAACAACGAAATCACAACACGATTCTATTCAAAGAATCCCGATAAGACGCTCACACCCCACACGAGCACACGACTTATCACACAACTTATGCAACATGGCATGCATACGACGACCACAAAATGCATATGACTAACAATGCGTCAATACATCATACTACAATTATCCAACACGCAGCATATACCTACCAACACATATAACAACAGCAATCCACAACCATAACACGCATATACACAAACGAATTCATCATTTCAATGTACAACACATAACACACACACGGAAACCCAATTAACGCGTCAAATGATTGGAATGCTGGTACTAAAATTAATTTTAACGAAAAGTATGTGAAACCAGCTTTCCAACGATTCGAATTGCGGCTAAAATAGATATATGGATAAAAGTTATGAATTTTTAAAGTTTTAGAAAGTTCGGTTTGTCTCAGCTCTGCTCGCCTGATGCTTGCCCAGCGAGGTACCATCGAATCCACTTTTCCCTGGTGAAATCTCCCTTCGCCTAGCGAATTCCCTTTTTGCTCCATGCTCGCCTGGTGGAGCAGGGGAGAATTTCCACCCCCTATACAAATTCCAGGAACCCCTATTTTCACCCCTCGCTCGCCTTTCAGTTCGCCTGGCGACCTTCAAGCGAGGTCACCTTCGCCAGGCGAAACACCCATTCGCCCGACGAAACTGCACAAATCAGCAATCCTGCGATTGCGATTCTACACGATTTAGACCCCAACCCTCCTTTGATTTTACTCACAATCAGTCCAAAATTTGCACATAAGTTCACAGATCATCACACAATCGATTAGAAACATATAACTCACATTTCAATCGGTTAATTTATGCATTTTATTCTCTTATCACAACCTTTGACACACAACAACCTCAATCTCAAATCAACGCAATAACACATCGAGGTGATCCTAAAGGTTTATCTACGCTCATACAAATATTATACAACCCTTAAGAGATTACAGAACCCTGCCCTTACCTTAGTGACGATTCTTCGAAGGTTCTCTAAGCCCTAACTCTGCTCCTCTCTTCCATTCTTCTTTTCTCCCAGAATGCGACCGTTTCCAATTGATTCTCCTTTTCCAATTCCCTCTTTTTCCTACTATAACCCTTAGACCCTTATTATGCTTTTCCTTCCTTATCCTCACTAACCACCATGAATGGACCACTTTGCCCTCCCTATTTCTTGTTTTTACATTATATTATTATTATTATTATTATCTCAATATTATTATTATTATTATCTTACTAATTAAATAATAATAACAATATTTCCTAATAATTCACGTTAGTCTTATTAATCAATATTCCCAATGTTAATTAACTAATTACTAACTACACCACTCCTTCCTACACCTTAATCTCTATAATTCTAAGGCCACTACCCCATACCAAGGGCAACCCAAATACGATCAAAACACGCATAATCACACACATATACACAACATCATATAATTCTAATTACGAAAAATAATAATAATAATAATAAAATACATCGGGGTGTTACAAGGCTGGTCGCTTTGAGTTCTCTGTGCGACCTCTGAGAGAGTCCTGGACAGAACCAAAACATTACCATGGTCACTGTGCAAGCTCTAGGAGAGGAGCTCACTGCGAGCTCATAGTGTGACCGTAGCAGGGTAGCAAGTCGCCTTCAGCTCGCTGTGCGGCCCATGCGATATTCAGAATCTGCAGAATACAAAAATGAGGGTATCCATGGCCTGAACCTCACACCCACTTGTCCAAAAAACATCCAAACACTTAATTAACATAATATAACATCATATAGACATGTAATTCATCAAGTTAACATATTTCACTCAACCTAATCCCAATATCATACAAGTTTTTCCCTAAATTTCTACCCCAAGTTTCTAACTAATGAAACTCACCTTGATGAAGAATATTGATGATGAAGATGAATGTTGTTGATGATTTTCTTCTTTTTCCACCAAGAGCTCTCCTCTTCCTCTTTCTCTCTTCTTTTCTTCTTTTCTTCTTACTAACTTTCTTCATTCTCTTTCACATTCACCAAATATATATATATAATACATATATAATATAATAATATACAGTGGTGTAAAATATCTCTATTTGATATTTTGTCATCTAACACCAATTATTCAATTATTAATGTTACCAAAATGTGCACTCTTGCACTTATTAATATTGGTCTGCCTTTTTCATAATAATTGATCTCTTCAGAGTTAACTAGTTACTCTATTGATCCCAATTGGCAATACTCAGAGTACTTAGGAGCTATAATTGTTCCGACTGACAACAGATAAAGTACATAGGAACTCAGTTGATCTCAACTGATATCCAATTGAGCATTTTAAGGGAATATGAGGTATTACACGAAATAAAGGGTGGCCACATGGCATCACCCAGTTGGTTGTTAAAAATAATTAAACATAAATCATATATAGGACCCCCATGACACTTATTATTGGTTTGAGTGGATTTGATCACATAATGTTGATCAATGGGTTCAGGTTTGTTAGATCTGGTGATTGGATCGTGACCAGATGATCTTCATTAGATGACTCAGATTTACACCCTTTCTTTTTCTGTTTTTTTTTGTTTATTAGGCTTATTTTTGTTGGGTTTTTTGTTTACCTTCCGTACCCTTAATTCCTTTGGTTGCACCCTTTTTCTTGTTTTAATTCTTTCTATTTGTTTTATATAATTAATTAAATTGATTGGTTGATTATTTTTATGACCATTGTGAATATTAAAAAGAACTCCATTTTTTATGTTCCATAAAACCAAGATTTATTGATTTATTTTTAATAGTTTGATTTATTTATTAAATATTAAAAGTATTTCATTTCCTTAATTTTCAAAGTAAAACCAAATTTGTTTTACATTCAAACTTAAACCTTTCTCAATCAAAAATCGGATGAAAAAGAACTAGTTGGACGTAATATTCATCTTAGTCACCGAGTACTTGGATACAAACCGTAATAGCTTGAGTATTCGTCTTTCGCTAAAAAACACAATAATTAATCAAACTTAGTTTGTTTCTTTCATGGATGAAAAAGGATTAGTTGGACGTATATCCATCTTAGTCCCCAAGTACTTGGATACAAGCCATAATAGCTTGTCCTTCGAGTATTCGTCTTCAGTTCAAAAATACAATAATGAATCGAACTTAGTTTGTTTCTTTCATGGATGAAAAAGGATTAGTTGAACGTAATATCCATCCTAATCCTCAAGTATTTAGATATAGGTTGTAATTGCTTTCCATTCTAATGTTTGTCTTCTATTAAGGAATTGGGACTTAATTTGCCTCAGAAATTTCATAATTAACTTGGACGAAAAAGGATTAGTTGGACGTAATATCCATCCTAGTCTCCGAGTATTTGGATACAAGCTGTAATAGCTTTCCGTTTGAATACTCGTCTTCCACCTAAAAACAATATCAAACAATAAAATCTATCTTTTTTCGCCCAAGCGCGAACGCAAACCTTTTCATAAACGAATGATGTTTTATCTCTTCTAACATGATATAAAAAAATGCTTAAGCCTCCCACATGCGAGCATGCAAGCAACATTTAGCCGCTAGAATGCGACCTAAACACCGTTCATTAAAACCAACCAACACACAAACATTTGCTACTAAGAAATACGTAGCTTTGAGTTCCCCATCACACATGGGGCTACGTAGGAGCGTAATTCAACATCTCATCAAGCATCCTAATAAAAATCTTATTTTTAGTCTTTTCCCTTTCATACTTTTAATAATTAGAAGAAACCAAATAACGTAAGCTAACACTTTTATTCACAAAATTGACTAAATGGAGTACAACGGATGTGTAGGGGGCTAATACATTCCCCACACATAATTAACTCCAGAACCTGAATTCGATTGTGATGACCATATTTTGTTCTTTTAGGGTTTTATTGACGTTTTCCTTTTAAAAAAATAAACTTTAGTGTCGACTCTGTTGCATTTCGAGCATTTAGTATGCTGTTGAAAAGTATTTTGGGGGGTGTTTTATCGTATCCACATGGATTGTATGTATATTGTCGCCGTTCTATAGTCGAAATCGTTTTAAACATAGAGTAACAAAGAGTTTGGTTGTTTTGTAACAGATCGTTTACATAAGAATTTAATAACAATGGTAAAGAAATTTGGTTTTAAAGGTTTGGTAAAAGCATTCCAAGATTAGGGTCCGATAATCCGTTTTGTACGTATTTACTCGATAAAGAATGTGAACTTGTTAATGATGAATATAATCACATATCCTCTCAACATGTTTATCTCTAACACTTGTTGTTGGATTTATCATATTGATCCTTAGATGATCCCTCACTCTAACGATCAATACGATAACATTCAAGAACAATATTTATGAACATCAACTCTCAAAACTATCTCTAGCCTCATGATTGTTGATGGATTGAAACTTAGGTCAAGTTTTAGAACATATTTCTCAATCATGTACTTAAAGAAAATATAAACCATACAAACAAAGTTTTTCACCATATGTTTATCATCAACAAAGTTCACAAACTACAATCAAGATCAATACATATAAAATGAAGGATTGTCTACTGTCATACCCTAAATTTTAACCACCAAGATTTCCCATCATTGTGCAAGACATCATCACAATATGGATGTACCTTCATGCCTCATCAATCTCCTCAAGGATTGTTGAGCATTCACCACAATCAAGAATTAGGGTTTTAAG
The DNA here is from genome assembly GCA_022829125.1 of Lathyrus tuberosus. NCBI lineage: Eukaryota > Viridiplantae > Streptophyta > Magnoliopsida > Fabales > Fabaceae > Lathyrus > Lathyrus tuberosus. The sequence continues at coordinate 20,008,142 of JALAZF010000043.1, forward strand.
CCCTCTCAGAGCACTTAGACAAAGGATCAATCAAGAAATGACATGATCTTCAACTTGTATAACATCTCAAACCTCCATAAAGGATCAAGAGGACTCCCACATCAAGAATCAAGCACAAGGTTGCAACATTCCAAGTGGACCAAGCCTCCAGATCGCCAGTGTCACCAAATTAGGGTTTTGGTCGACTGAGGCCTCCAGATGAAAATTTTCATCTGGGCATGAGCCAATGCTTCAAAGCACAACCCAAGATACTCCAAGGGACCTCATGTACCTAATCATCAAGTCAATTTAACCTCAGGGGATGCATTTACCCAAAAATCAAGAATTAGGGTTTCTTGACCTAATTCACCCCTAAGTTGACTTTTGGGACAAAACATGAGCCAAGACCTCAAGACATGAGTTGAGGGTCTCCAATACACTATATTGATCCATTTGCAAAAATGGATTGATCCAAGAAGCTTGATCTACAAGTTTCAATTTCATCAGGACCACAATAAGGGTTTCGAGGGAAAAGTCAACTGTAACTTTGACTTTTGACCAAGACATGCTCCCAAACCTTGGGACATGATTCAATACACCGTATAACACTTATGGAATATATACATTAGGTTTGATTTAGGTCAAGGACTTGATTTCACAAAGGATTGCACAGTTCGGATTTCATCCAATAAAAAGTCAACTGTGCACAAGATTAAGTTTGACTTTTTGGAATTTTTCACAATTAGGGTTCCTTGACCCTAAAACAGTGTTAATATGTGATTTGAATCATCATTCATCAAGAAAAATCAAAGAAAGTGAGTTAACTTGTAAAAGGGGTAACCATAAAAAAAACTTAGAATTTTTCTAAGTTATGGAACAAAGTGGCTAGGGTACCAACTTCCAAGGACCATAACTTGGGATCCAAGCAACCATTTTGGATGGTCCAAAGCTGGATTTGTAGCTTTTATGACATACTTTAAAAGTGACAACTACATTTCATTCCAATTCTTCATGGATTTTTAGTTATGGAGTGATCAAAATGGCTGAAAACATGAAAATGACATTTTTCCAACACTTAGTGAAATTTTCACTAAGTCAGAATCTGCCTTACTTTTTCCAAAATGTAGGGGCAGTTTTCACCTTGATCCAAGTCAAACCAGGTCTAGGGGTAAACATCAAAGTTTCCAACAAGTACCAGATCATCTCCAAATTCCATTTGAGCAAGGAGATACAACCCTTGAAACATGGCATCCTGAACTGGTTTTTACAAGGCAGAATTTGTGCAATTTGCTTGATTTGTCCAAATCTTATAAATCCAAGCCTTGTCATCAATTTGGACACATCAGAGGATCAAATCCAAGGGGGATGATCTGATCTCCAAGCCTCCAAAGTCCAAGAATCTACAAGTAGCCATGCCAAACCTAAAAGAGCAAAAAAGTGCCAAGACTCCAATTTGGTTTCCAAGTATTCAATGGATACACCAAGGTGGCATGAACTGAGCCTATTCCAACTGAATTCAGTCCAAGTTTATCTTTGAACCAAAGCTACAAGCCTGTGCTCTAATCTCAAGTCAATGGCTAGAGGAGACTTGAGATTCCTTTTGCATTACATTGGCCAAAGGCCTGCTGCAGCCTTCATTCACTATTGATGCCAAAACAAATTTCACATACTATAAATAGGTCTCAATTTTGATCAGTTTGAGTACACCAAAGCACCCAAACCGATGCTTTCCTCAAAATCCCTCTCTTTAGGCCAAAATTCCTTCTTTTACAAGGTATCTCTGAGTTTTTGAGTTAGAGAGCAATTCCATCACAGCTCATGATCCAAACACATCCAATATGTCATATCTAAGCTGTCCAAACTCTCATATGTGACCTGTAACACCAAAATCACAAAGTCCCCTCTCAAAACCTCAAAATTGGACTTTTTTGCATTTTTCAAGCCATGTCTTGATTCAATCACTTTCAAAACCAGATAAGACCTCAAACACACTTAAAATATCATCCTTGAACTGCCCAAATGGTTCCCCACATCTGGAACGCCATTTGATAGAGTTACCCCATTGGTCACTTTTGCCCCTTTTGCAAGAAAGAGCTCAAACTTGTTCCTGAGGATTCCAGCTAGTGGTGACCATTCTAAAAGCTTCTAAGGGATCAATTGAGAGTGTCTAAACCATCAAATTACTTATGGCACAAGAAACTTGGAAGATAGCACAAAAATCTCCCAAAGAGGTAAGCATCACAACTTGAACTCTTTGAAATATGCATTGCTTTGAAGTCCACTGATCATAAACCTCCCATGCATGTTGTATATGTTGTGTTTGAACCAATTTGCCATGTAATTCTTGCCTGTAACATGAGGTAGCATAGAAAATGCAATTATAGGCCTATTTCAAAACCACCATCGGGTTTTAAAATGGGGACCTCATCTGGAAAAACCAAGGGTACCATTGGATTCCTTGTGAAATTCTAGGCAGGATAGACCTAAATTTTGTCCCAATCCATGGAGAAATGAGAAAGTTACAACCTTTACGTTTTTGGCCCAAAAGCTGGTCTTGCCTTGCCTTGCCCAGGCCTAAAACAAGGCATCCCTTATGTATTCATGGGGTGGTTTTGATACACGGATGTATCACCACCCCAGTGGTAGAAGGCGCGCACTGTGACTTGGAGGTCTGGGGTTCGAATCCCCCTCGTCCCAGACCCTTTTTTTTTACCACTTTTTCCACTTTTTTAATATTTGTCATATTATTTTAAATAATTTGAAAAATTAATTTCTCTCTCAATTTTAATTATTTTTTATTGGTTCTTTTTGCAAAAAATCACAAAAATGTTAAAATATTTTATTCCACAAAAAAAAAATCAAATTTATATTAGTTATTTAATATAGTTGATATTTTTGTAAATAAATTCATTTTTATTGTTTTTAAACCTTTTAAAAATGAATATTCACCTTGAAAATCAAAATCAAATGAGTCCTAAATCATCTTGTGATTAAAACCTCATTTTTCAAATCTTAACCAAAAATCACAAGTAGTTTATTTAGGATTATTTAGTAGTTTTGTCATTTTATTCATTTTATTAAAAGGATTACTTTTAAAAGAAAATGAAATTAGGGTTTCTTTGATTTTTGATCCTTATCAAATATTTCAAAACACTCATGGGCCTCTAATAGAGTGTAAGACCCAACCCCTTTGTAAATAGACCATTTTGGGCCTCACACATTGTATAAGTCCCTATGTATATTTTCAAAAGTTCGGCACGATCGTCGCCTTTTTAACAAAATGAACTGGGCTTCTCCTTGAGCTATAAGACCCATCTTTATTCATTTTCAAACACTTTTGGGCCTCTAATAGAGCGTAAGACCCAACCTTTGTTGTACATAAACCATTTTGGGCCTCAGATATTGTATAAGTCCCGACACGATAAAAAAATCTCGACGCGATCACCATTTTCAAACAGAAAATCAATTGGGCCTCCCCTCGTGTTGTAAGTCCCATCTTTCTTTCCTTGGGCCTCTCCTTGAGTTGTAAGACTCATCCTTTTGTACATAAAATCTCTTTGGGCCTCAGTCGTTGTATAAGTCCTGACGCGATTTCAAAACAACAGTGCGATCACTGTCAAACTTTTGGGCCTCTCCTTGAGCATAAGCCCCAACAATATTTTAGAAATAACTTCTATTTTGATTTAGATTCAAATATACATGTTGTTATCAAAACTTTCTTTAATTTCTTTGAACAACTAACAATACAGCATGGAAGCTTTCTCACCTATAAGTTTTATCTGCTTTCATTTACATGCTTTAATATATATAACTGTATTATGGGAAGCTGCGCACTGTAAGTCTTCTTTCATATCCTTTTAAATACTTGTCATATATCAACTGTATATATACTATTATAGTTATTTAGAGTTTTCCCCGGAAACTAGGTCTAGAACTAGGTAAAGCCATGTTGGTCACTCTTAAATACACTGAAAACTAGATCCCCATAGGATTTTCAGATCCAGTCTTGTCTTCTCTTAGGCTTAAACAATATGGAACAAAGAGAAAGGTAGTATTCTTCGTGAACCTTTTCTCAGGCTGTCACTATTAGAAATTGTCAAAGAAATTCTACTCCCCAGAGTTGATCTATTCTCGGTGAATAACATCTCTTGAGTTTCTTCAAACCTTAGAACTTTCACTAAATGATCTATTCTCGTTGAATAGCATTTCTTGAACTTTTCTTGGTTTGAGACCCACGGGCTTCCTAAAAGGATCCCCGCCTCCTCTTGGGCTTTGTACAAGGACCCTTCGGCTTCTTAGAAGTTCTCATGCCTTCTCTTGGGCTTAATACAAGGACCCTAAAGACCTCTTAAAGGTATAAGACAGAACTTAGTCATCCTTTGCTAGAGCAGTCTTTCCAGTGTCAAATCTCAGACCAATTCAGGGTTGATTCTCATCCCTTAAAACACCCGCCTCCTCTTGGGCATCATACAAAAGATAAAACTCTTCCACACCAGTAGACTCAGATAGTCTAAATCCCCTTGAGTCTCAAAGACATTCTCAAGTTCCCTAAAAACATAGGAAGAAATCCCGATCATTCTGGATCGATCTCCAGTAGAGTTAAACCCATGGGTTCTAAAACCCAGTCTCTCTCCTAAAAAACCCCAAGCCAGGGTTAGTTTATCATCAGTATAACACTATCCCAAATCAGAACATCAAGGCATCTGATATCTCAACTCTTCTGGAACCCCCAGCAAGAGTTGATTCCCCACTTCGACCTGCCCAGGGATCTCAATAATCCTCAACAGAAAGTTAGCCTCCTCTTAGGCTTTGTATAAGGACCTTTCCTCAGCAGAAAGCTAGGCTCCTCTTAGGCTTTGTATAATGATTCTCCCCAGCGGAGCTAACCTTTTCAGACTCTCTTGTTGAGTCAATCAAACTTTCAAGACTCTCCTATTGAGTCCATCACTTTTTCAGACTCTCTTGTTGAGTTAATCACCTTTTCAGAATCTCTTGTTGAGTCAATAACTTTTTCAGACACTCTTGTTGAGTCAATCACATTTCAACACTCTTTTGTTGAGTCAACCTTTTTAGCCTCAATCTTGGGTTTTGTACAAGACAGATAAAAATACTCTCTTATTGAGTCAATCTTTTTCCAGCCTCCTCTTAGGCTTTGTATAATGAATTCCCCTAGTAGAAGGTGGCCTCCTCTTAAGCTGCGTAGAATAATTTCTCCAGCTTGTTCAGCCACAATCCTGGGCTTTGTATAGGACAGATAAAAGCACTCTCTTGTTGAGTCAAACCCTTTTAGCCTCAATCTTGGGCTTTGTACAAGACATAAATCTCCATCTCTTAAGCTTGGGACAAATATCTTCCCCAGCAGAGCCATTTCCTCATAGCCTTCTTTTAGGCTTTGAGGAATGATTTCCCAAGCAGAGTCAAACTCATTTCAGCCTCAATCTTGGGCTTTGTACAAGACACATAAAAGTATCTTCACCAGAGTCAGCTAAATTTTTCATTTCAGCCTTAAATCTTGGGCTTTGTACAAGACATATACAAACCTCCCCGACGGAGTCAAAACCTTTTTCAGCCTCCTCTTAGGCTTTGTATAATGATATCCCCAAAGAGTCAGTCTCTTTTTTACCTCAAATTGGGCTTTGTACAAGACACCAATATATACCCTCTCTTGTTGAGTCAGTCTTATCCAGCCTCCTCTTAGGCTTTGGGTAAGGATTTCCCTAGTGGAGGAAATCAACCTCTTAGGTTCAACCTTGGGCTTCGATCAAGGCACACAAAAATCAACAATCCTTCTTTAGAGATGACAAATTCTCTCTCAGTGAAACCTTTTAGCTTTAATCTTGGGCTTTGAACAAGACACAAATAAACCTTTTAGCTTCAATCTTGGGCTTTGAACAAGACACCAAAATATCTTTTTCCTCCCTTAGAATAGGAGGAACTACGATTGCTCTGATTTCACTGTCTCATTTAAACGGGAATACATAGGCATATGATTCCGAAATCTTAGCGAACATACCAATCAAAACTCTAGGTCCAGTACCTTCAAACCAATCAAAACTTAGGTCCAGTACCTTACCAAAAACACCCGAACATCAACAAAAACTCACTCACTCTCTCATACTTCCCAAGAAACTTTCCCAACCCATTAACGGATAAACACCATCAAGTACAAAGCAAAACCTAAAGCTAATATCCTGTGGATAACTACATATAGGATGGGTAATTGACAACTCCCCATTGTATAACCTGACCCCTGACTCCCTAATCTCTTTTAAGCGTTTGTTCAGTTAAACATCCCCATGCAAGGTTAGTTTTAGATAGCTTCCCTTTCCATTCCAGCTTCATGGGATAAATAAGAAATCCGAAAGTAGCACCCCCTCCTCCCATTGAGGTGAGGAAAACCCAGCGATAAGGTGGTCGCGTCACCGACAAAAATCGCTCGCTAAAGTAAAATGGCGACTCTGCTGGGGAGTCATTGTCTGTATAGGACTAGGATTATAGCTCTTAAGAGGTCTTGGATGTTAGTTTTAGGAATTAATATATATATCACTTTTCCTACTTGATATATGTGTTTATTTTTCTGTTAATGGGACTGCGGGTGATGCCGCATCTGGAAAGTTTGAGTAACACCTAAGATAAGTGATGGCATTAGATGGGTAATCTTACAGGGAGTGACTCCCAAATAAGAGACCCCGGTAGACCATCGAATCAGTGGAGATACCTTTTGCAGATTCAATGCCTATACGACTTCGGTTGTTGAAAGCAAATTGTTCGATTGTGGTGTCCATGAAACTGAGGATTTAGTAAGCTGAGACCTTGTTAGTATTTTGTAGTGTGGAAGCTATCGAAAATAGTTGTCACGCGATACCACCCTTATTTGAGATTACTTTAAGATACTACAGCTCGCTCGGGTGAACCAGCCTGCTGTTATTATCCCAAGAGGGGTTAATGATTTTGAGGACAGGTACAAAAATCACCAGTACAACCTTTGGGGATGGGTAGAGCCATGGCTTCATGACACAGAACCTTTGACCCCATGTTTTTTCTATGTTTTTGTGTGCTGAATTCATGCATTCATTTCATTAAAAAAATTTAAACAAAGAAAAAATTTCTCTTCTAGTCTATCTCTTTTCAAATTAAACTAAGACAATGATTGCAAATGTCAGAGAGAAAGATTACGTTATGGATTTCGGTAGAAGGAAGACTCACAAGTACACCTTCAAGGTTCCAAAATTAGAGGATTTGAGAGGGTTGACAAGGATGATCACCAACCCTGATGCTTTCAGAGCTAAGTACAGAGGGCTGATGTCTCTGTTAAGGGTCCATATAATTGAAGGAATCCTGGCTATGCTAATCCAGCTTTACGATCCGGTCTATCACTGTTTCACATTCCCGGATTATCAACTAGCACCAACATTGGAGGAGTACTCTCACCTGACTGATTTACCCATCACTAACCAAGCTCCCTTTTCTAGAGTAGAAGAAATTCCAAAGGATCAAACCATTGCAAGAGCAATCTATTTGGATGAGTCAGAAGTCAGGACTCACATGACCATTAAGGGTGGAATCCAAGGTTTGCCAGCCAAGTTTTTGATAAAGAAAGCTCTGTACTTTGCTAGTATAGGGAACGTGACTGCTTTCGAGAGCGTCTTTGTTTTGCTTACCTACGAGTTATTTCTATTTCCCAACATTGATAACTTCGCTAATATCAATGCCATTAAGATTTTTCTGATTGGAAACCCTGTACCGACCTTGCTCGCAGATGCTTGTCATTCTGTGCATTTAAGGAATTTGTACAGCGGAGGAATGATCACATGCTGTATACCCCTGCTATACAAATGGTTTACTTCCCATTTACCCAAGTCTGCTGCTTTTTGGGATCATAAGAGTACTCTACGCTGGTCATAGAGAATCATGTCTCTTACCAACTCTGACATAGATTGGTATAATCAAATCTATGATGGGATCAGAATCATTGACCATTGTGGAAACTTCCCTAATATACCCCTCATAGGAACTAAAGGAGGAATCAACTATCATCCAGTTTTAGTCCGTCATCAAATTGGATACCCGATGAGACATGTCCCGCGTAATGTTTATTTGGAAGGTCTTTTTCTTCAAGGAAGGAGAAAACGACAGGGCACTAAAGGCAGAAATAGTGCATGCCTAGAAACATGTTCACATGAAAGGAAGAGAATCTCTAGGAAAACCGGACCGTGTCTCTGTGGAACCTTATCTTCACTAGGTACAAACTTGAGCTCTCAAGCTGACGATGTCTTACCCTCGTTAAGAAGTTCTCCTGTTAAAGGAATCTGTCCTTTATTTTATGTCTGATACGAAAAAACTTTAGGTTACTCTCAACAAAGTTCAACAGCAGAAGAAGTCTTGGAAGAACAAGTACTGTATTCTCAATGTGGAGTGTAACAAAATATAGCAACTGTTAAAAGAAAAAGACGCTCTAATTGAGATTTTAGAGCAACATTCTGTAGAGAATCAAGAAGACCAAAGGAATTTGCTCGCTCCTTTCACTTGGCAAAGGAATGACAACCCGACAACGGCTCAAGAGCCCCGGTCAAAGAAAAGGAAAGTACCAGAACCAGCACCTGAGCCCTCCTCAGAGAGGACTCGGGATCCATAAGTTTAGACAATTCCTTTTACAGCACTTTGTAAATTACTATATTTCCATTTCCGCAATCTTTGAATTCAGTAAAACGGGGTTTCCCCATTGTATGATATTTGCAATCCAATTGTCGAAGTTTCTTTTGATTAAACAAAAATATATATTAATATAATCATTGCATATCATCCATCATTCCCGCATAACACATTCTTTTTACCTACCAAACTCATTTTTGTGTCTCGATAAGAGAGTCAAGTTGTCTCATTCGTATAACACTCAGGCCAATCGACAGAAGAAGATGGATAATCTCGAGGAAGAGAATAGAGAGTTGAGAGAAGAACTCGACGCTCTGAAAGAAGATATGAGGAAACTTCACAATGACATTCAAGCTCTGGCAGCAGCTCAGATACAAAGGACTGTGATCTCAGAGATCACATCAACGCCCATATTGGAAAAGTATGATCCTCGGTATAACATGCCTAAAGATCGTCCCTGGGGCATGCCTATTAACTATATCCCAAAAGGATATATTCCGCCGGTCACAGAAGATCCGGAAACTGCAGCAGGAGCCGCTGGGCCTGAAGGTTACAAACTTTGGGAAAGCGAAGATACAAGGGACATGACAGCAACTCCTGAAGGTTACAGACTTTGGGAAAAGGAAGCAACAAGAGTCACTGCCGTAATGACTATACCACCACCCGTGGTACACACTGTCCCGGAAGGACAGATTCCACAGATACCTTTCAGTGGAAACGAAAGTATGTACGACAGAATGAAGGAATTCCAGGAGCAATTCCTGGAGATACAGAAGGAACTGCATGCCATCCGCGGTCAGGATCTATTCGGAAAGGACGCCGCAGACCTTTTCTGGTCCCCAATGTGAAAATTCCGCACAAATTCAAGGTGCCCGAATTTGAAAAGTACAAGGGTAACTCTTGCCCTCAAAGTCACTTGGTGATGTACGCTCGGAGGATGTCAACTCAGACAGAGAACCAACAACTACTGATCCACTATTTCCAAGATAGTTTAACCGGTGCCGCACTCAAATGGTACATGGGTTTAAACCGCACTAAGATCGTCACTTTCAGAGATCTTGGCGCTGCCTTTGTTCAACAATATAAGTATAACCTGGACATGGCTCCGGACAGAGATCAACTTAGAGGCATGTTACAGAAGGACAAGGAAACCTTTAAGGAGTATGCTCAGAGATGGCGTGAAATTGCCGTCCAGATTTTTCCACCTCTTGAAGAAAAAGAGATGACAAAAATCTTCTTGAAAACCTTGAGCTCATTCTACTACAACCGAATGGTCGCCGGTGCGCCTAGCGACTTCACTGAGATGGTGAATATGGGAGTACGCCTTGAAGAAGCAGTCCGAGAAGGACATCTGGTCAAAGATGTCAGACCATCAAGCAATACCAAAAGATACGGTAGTGCTCTCCCTAAGAAAAAAGATCAAGATATTGGTAATATCTCTCTCGGAAAGAAAAGGCGACGATACCAACCAGTAGCTGTTGTAACTCCTGCTATCAACCTTGCGCCTGTTCCTACGTATCAACCTCAGGTTGTTTAGAGCCAATCGAATCAACAACAATATCAACAAAGGACACAACAACCTCTTCAGCAGACTCTTTCGCCGTACAATAACAACCGTACAACGTGACCACCAGGGTTCGACCCTATACCCATGTTGTACGCAGAACTGTTTACACTACTACTGGTCAAGGGGCACGTCCAAACTAGGTCTCCTCTTCCAGTACCGGAGAATCCGCCTTTTTGGTTCAAAGCGGATCAGACTTGCTTTTATCATCAAGGAGGACCGGGGCACAACATTGAAAAATGTCTCAGCTTCAAATCTGACGTACAAAAGCTTATCTGGAGCGTGGTCATATCCTTCAAGGATACAAATCCAAATGTTCAGACGAACCTGTTACCTCAACACGAGAAAGCTGCGATAAATTAAATAGAGGAAGAGTCTAAGCACATCTATCAAATTCCTGATATACTCTTATTGGGAACCAACCTGGTCAAGATGCATTGCAGATAGAGCGGATACGGTCATGTGCTATCTCATAATTATCACCAGTGTGATATATGCTCTAAAGACAATCAAGGATATTCTGTGGTGCAAATAGCTCTACAGGAACAGATGGATCTCGGATGGATCCAAGATCACCGAATTCGTGACGTCAACATGACTTATACAAATTCCAACATCATTCAAAACCACGACATTTGTGCGATGAATGTTACCTTGGTGGCAATGCACTCAAGGTAAAACCAACATCATAATCTGCCACGACACGATTATGATTCCTGTCTGATTTGCTCGGTAAAAAATCAGGGATGCTCTTTTGTACAAGAGGCCCTCCAGCGTCAGATGGATCTTGGATGGATCCAGGACTACCGTGACATAAGTCATTATTAAGTTAATATGATTCAAATCTTTGATATTCGCTTGATGAATACCAGCTTGGTAGAATTACATGTTAAGCAAGTCCAGCTCGGTTTTCTGACTTCACATTGTCGCACCCTAATTTTTGACCCTAAGATACCCGCTCCGCTTTTGCATGGCATATTAGGTCTATCTTTCGTGCATAACCAACCGCTTTATCTAGCTTCGTCTCTTTGTTTTTTATAGGATAGGTGTTTCCGCAGAAGGCCTGAGGTCTTGAAGGTTGGTTTGTGTGTGTGTTTGTGGAGGTTCTCAGGTCTTTGCAAGATGTGGATTCCTGCGAGGTTGTGCCCTTCCCCTTTCTAGTCCCTAAGCCACTACCAAGCCTTTTTCCCCCCTCAAGACTCCTCAGTTTCTTCCCCAACAGGTTAAGTCTTTATACCATCTGATATGAAATTTTGGTACCCTGAGACTGGTCACTGTTTGTGCTGTCAAGATGGCATCTTCCCCTCTCTGTCAGCTCCCCAAGATTCAAGAGACGTGTTTGCTCAGTAATGTCATGTCCTTAAGTAATGAAAGTTCAATTTGGAAGGAATTAGAAGTTTGGAATTCAAAGTGAAAATTCAAGTCTGTTGTTGTCAAAAGTTTACAACATCAAGCCTGAAAATCCTACATCATCTCTATATGGTTTCAGCATGAAGCTCATGCCCTCTGTTTCAAGAAGAATATTTGTTTCTTGAAACTGTCAAGTGTTCTTCAAGCAAGTTTGAAGATCATTTGGAATTAAAGGCTCGAGATGTTTTGACCATTTGTGGAAAGTTTGAGTAGTCTTTACAAATTCTTAAAGTTTCATTTGTTAACATTGATGTTAAAAAAGATGGAGTGCTATAGCCAGTTGGTTGAAGAATTTTAGTCCTTATTTCTATTACAAATGCCTACGTCTTATACTTTTCAAGACTCATGGAAATATATAAATGTTGTCTACAAAATTCAAGTTCCATGCCAATTAACAAATGCAATTTCTTGCAACGTTAGTAAATTGAATTCGTGAGTCCGTTATAAAGAAGCTCAAGCTCGTGTCAAATACCAGTCATTGGTGATGGATACAAGAAGGTTCTTATTCATATTGTCATAAGGCTTAAACATCCAAATTGCGCCAAGCTTTATTCAAGTTGAAATTCAAATCCAAGTTGTCATAAGATTCAAGAGTTCTTATAAAGAGTTCAAAATTGCAAGAATGATTCAAAGAGTACAAAAGTTGAGAGTACTTCATAAGAGAAAGTATAATCAAGTTAAGCTCATTACAAGATACAATTCATAGAAGGTTACGAATTCTAAGTTTAAAGTATCAAGCAAGTTAACAAGTTAAGGATACAAATGTGAGAGTTCACAAGAATACCAAAAGCATACAAAGTACCAAATAAGCTATTACTCTACAGTGCCTAGAATACGAACATTCAAATTGTGGGACTCTTTCTTCATCCACACTAAGTTTGTAGTTAACGCTGGACAACAAAGGATGACGGCCGAATTTTATGGCCGTGGGAATACATTTGATTTGTAACTATCTTGTGGTTATGGAGCTAACTCTTGACCGCCTAAGGAAAACATCATTTCACTGCAAAAACATAAAAAAAAAGTGTTACGATCCATGTTTCTCTAACAAGGACTACCCTAACAGCACCACAACTGTCGCTTAGCCAACAGTGATTTACGTCTCCGGCCGGCAGTGGAAGATTGCACTTATGATCAATGATTTTGTTGCACCTCCCTTTGACTCTGACTGCAATGTCATTGATGATGGACTGGTGCGAATGGCACGTGTCGTAAAGAAGATTCGAAACCTGTAAAAAGAGCGGCAAGATTAATATAACAGGCAACAAGCTTTCACTATTATTCAAATGCCCAAAGAAAATCATACCAGTGCAAAACTTCACTACAGTGCCATGGTTGTTTTTTTTTAGTATGTACTCACAATCTCAAGTTACTTCAGTAGTGTCTTGTGAAAATCAAATGATCTCTCAGATGCAGCCATCAAACTTACAAGATTCTGCAGTGACTATACAGCAGAATAATGCTGCGAGCTTGCAACATAGTTCTATGTTTGGTTTATCAACAGCGTAACAAAACATGTTGAATTCAATTCAACCAAGTAATGATGTAGACGCTGGGCAAGAAAATTCTGCAAACTCTCTACAACAGGTTCCTTTGAGCTCCCTTCAACACAATGTTAGTACTCCTCAACAGACAAACATCAATTCATTATTATAACAAGGTGGGGTGAATGTGATCCAACCAAACCTCCTGTACATGAAGGAAAACCACAAGTTATGAACAATTGTGTCTCTAATTCCAATCCAAGCAGACAAAGACATATCAGATAAGAGATAGCCAAGAAAGAGGTTCACATGTAAATGTCAGTTACATAGAGCATTACCGAAATTATGAAAGGAAACGTGAAGCTACAAACAGAATTCAGTACGTTTCCACAAACATCACCCCAAAGCCACTGCTACTTTGCAAGCCAAAACCGCGCGACTTCACACAAGATGTCCAAACCCGCCAGTCTCGCTTTTAATTCGTACAGAATCTGCACAAGAGTGAAGCAATTTGTAGTATTACAAAAACAAAACAAGAACAAGGATTACGATCAATGAATCACGTCACCAAATTTAATTAAAATATTTTGCAGCAGAACGTTCTCAACTCCCATGATTACAGTATTTCAACAACATTTGTCGGCAAAGCGAGATATATCAAGAACATTTTAGAACAGACTCGTTGTTTGTAACTTACAAACATTGCTTGAATCGTGACTAGTGTGAATGGATTCATCATCGACAGTTCCAATGCTTACGTGATGTCATTCGCCGTATCTCTGACACAGCCACACTCTGCAAATTGTGGATGATAATCACGCAGCGTCAATCCCTTTCATCTGCATGTAACGGACAACCATTTTCAAGCACCGACTATAGTAGTTCCAAAACGTGTACATGAAAAGACTAGAAACATACAAGTTCAGCAGAGGTAATCACAACACAAATGTAAATTTTCAAAGAGTATTTATGAAATAAATCCAATTTTAAACACAGGTTGCAACCAAATTAGAACCATTACCATTCTGACCTAAGCTACACCCATGACTGGCCAATCTTCAAGTGGTTAAATTCTTTAAAACTGATGTATAAGCATCCAATCAGATGAGAATGAAGAGTTTTCTAAAGATCTTCCAATCCTAGACTCGTGAGAGATTGAACTTCGAAGACATGTTTACACTCTGTCATTAACAGCTTCTATTTACCTGCAAAAGAAAACCAACCATTAGATGGTTTTTCATGTACCATTTTGTTTGAATCAAAGGAAACAATCGCAAGCAGAGTTTAAGTTAAAAAATAGAATACCAAACGCCTTTTGTCAAATCTCTAGAAACACTCATGCAGATGTGGAATTGGCACAGATTAAGAATCAAAAAAGAAAATTGAATCAAAGAGTTTATGGCCTAAATCAAGAGCAATTATTAACCTCCAAACTCAATCAACTCATTGAATTGGGCATAAAACAAGAATCAAACACTCTTATTTAAGTTTCCAAAAATATTCCAAAACCAAATCAAGACCAGTTCTTTTCCTTCCCAAAGCATACAAGAATGTATTCAATTAGGCATTTATCACGTTTCCAAAAGGCAAGTTTGGAATCACAATCAACATTAACACGAGAATGGCAAAGAATTTACGTTTCATCAGTTCCAAACATTCCAAAACAAGATCAAACATATCCAAACACAATTTCAAAAACATTCCTAAAACTAAACCAACATGTTCAGACGCATTTTGAAAACTTCCCAAAACAAGTTCAAACATACTCATACAAGTGTGGAAATTTTCATTTATTACACATCAATTCAGAGGATTCTCAAAAGGCCTATAAAACCTAACAACTGCAGAATAGGGAGGGGGACGAAAAAATGCATTCACAAACATTCACATTATCCAGAATTCACCTACACGAAAAACCTACCTTGATTCAAATCCTCAAAATTATGCTCAAACACCCATAGCAGTAACATACACCATACTACAGAGAAATTCCCACAAATCAATCACCAGTAGAAGATTCACAAACACACAAAGCCGGGAAGACAATCACCACGCTAGTTCAGAACAATCGCAATACACACTAAGGAGAAGAGAATTGCGTAAGGAGCACGTACCTGGTTCAAATGACTCCGCAATAGGCGATCTCCTTTTTTTTTACGCTTTTTCGCTTTTCCTTGATCAACATGTTGTATATGTAACCGAAAAATATAGGGGATTGGGGTATTGGGCTGTGTGGGGTGAGGGTTGTTTGTTTGATTGATCGGAGAGACGAGCGAGAGCGGTGGCGCGATTAGGGTTTCAGAACCTTAGTTTTTGAGAGAAGAGAGATAGAGCGAGCGAGAGAAGGTGGCGGCGCCGTTAGGGTCCACAAACCCTAATCTTCATTTGAGAGATGAGAGGACGAGAGAGTCTGAGAGGCAGTGCTTTCTCCTCTTTTGTTTTTTTCTTTTTGTTTCACGATTATCCCCTACACTCGCACACACCATAACAATTATGCACCCTCCGTTCTTAGTTTTTTTTCTTCTTTTAATAATAAAATAGAAAAACCTTTGTTATAATATTAAAACTAAACGTTTTTTTTAAGATTAAAAATTAAAACTTTTTAAAACATCACTTTTTTATAATCACTTTTTTATAATAAAGCATAATTTCTAAACTAATAAAACCTTTTTTCTTTTATTAGAATATTAAAATTAATCATGTTAGTAAGATAGAACCTTTTTTCCTTTTCTTTTAAAACTAATAATAACTTTTTAATGTAACAACACTAAATAATAATAATAATAATAGAACCTTTTATTAGATATAATTTTCCTTTTAATAATAATTAATAATATCTTTTAATATAACTTTAAAATTAAGTAAATAATAAAACTTTTATTTATAAAAAACTAAAATTATAACCTTTCCTATTAACTTTTTTTAACATAACTTTGAAACTAAAATAATAATTAAAACCTTTTATTATAAATAAGAAATTCTTAACTCTTTCAAATTAAAACATAATTCTGAAATAAACCTTTCATTCTCCTTTTAAAATTAAAACTCTTTTTCTCAATAAATCATTCCCTATTAGGATCCTTCGTCGCGCGCTTGAGTGTTCGTTTGTGTGTTCCTTAATATCGTGTTTGTGATAGATGCCTTATTATGCCTTATTATGCTTTATGATTACTTGATGTATGCTTGTTTTGTTTTCTAAAAAAAAACTTTCAAAATTATAAAACTCTCGATCCAACGTCGAGCCAATTTTCGACCTATGTAAGTCGATCGCCTTAGGGCATCACATTCAACCTTTGGTCACAAGACACAAGTCTAGCATCACTTTGCTAGCACCTTCGCCTAAATAACAATAATTTAATCGCATAAATATCCAAGGGAAAACCCCATGCATGATAACCATGTTATTGTGCATGGTGCACATCATTTGCATCTCATAATCGACACCCTTAAGTTAAGACTATTAGACAACTTAGGATAGATTTCCTAGGTTAGTCCCCCCTTTAATTTTGATTTTTCAAATCAAACTTTAGCCCACCTAATTCTCCACACAAGAGAATTAGATGTTAATCATCTCAAAGAAAGGGACATACAATCCCATACCCCACAAATACAAACATTTTCAAAACTGTGGTGGTCTTTCTTAAGATGATGACTCATCTTCTCTCCTAAACCTTTAAAACATTTAGTATCCTTAATAAGGAACTACAAGTGCTCTGATTCCCTCCTGACAGGATATGTAGGCACAAGATGCGATATCTTGTCGAGCACACTTAGGATTAAAAATAATAAATCACCTATCCTTAAACCCTTAGCAAAATAGATAACAAATAACATAATAAATCAAGAGGTTCATGTAGAGTACTACAGATATCTAGGATGCTAACACCTTCCCTAGGTATAACCAACCCCCGAACTTAGAATCTTAGTGCATTTGCATTGCATCGTGGGAATTCGGTTTTTCTCCCTTCCCTTGGATAAAATCAAAGACCGGTGGTGACATTAAAAATGCGATCCTAGTTAACAAATAACTATGGTATCCAATTTTCATCGCGACAGAAATGGCGACTTCACTGGGGATTCTCATAAGAGGGTTCCCCCTAACTTGATTAATTATGTTTTGTTATATATTATCTGTTATGTTTGCTTGGGGTATTACTTATGTGGTGAGACAAAGTCCTACACCCGGACTAGAGTGAAATTATGATAGGAACGGTGAGAATTCAAGGATACTTTGAGGGAGTCGATTCCTGAAAAAGTGAATTGAGACTTCACCACTCAATCTAGGCCCTCTCGAATTTAATTTTGTCCAACAAGTCTATTCGTGAAGACGCTATTATTTTGAACTAAAGGCCATCGAGACTGGGGACCGTAGTTACCTTTAACCCAACTTGGCCTATTAGGACGTAGTGCGGGGACTCTGCAGGAATTTATTTCTGCAATAGTCGCTACGCGATACTACACTCAGACGAGGTTCTCTTGAGAATATTATTGACTACCAAGTGATTTGGGAAATCGATAATATCCGAAAGATGGGTTGTAGACTCTGGGAACTTTGTAGAACCCGTCTGGCAGGTACATTTAAAACCATAGTACACACCTATCGGGATGGGTAGACCTTGGCTCCATGCTGTGACCTTTCAAACCTAGGACTTTTTGTCTGTTTGATTGCTTGTGTGTACTTTGTGCTTTGTGTGTTTGCATCCCTGCATTCATTAGCATCATATCATAAAGATTCATGGAACTTAGTCTTGTTTATAAACATCATAAGGATATCATGGACTCTAAAAAAAAAAAAAAAACGTCGAAGTACACTTACAATAGTCATAACTTGGACGATCTAAGGAGACTGGAGATCTTGCTAACAAATGAAGAAAGGTTCAAAACCAAATTGGGAAGTTATCATCTCCGTTCTACTGCAACCTATCACTATTCCGAATTACTAGCTGCTGTCAACTCATAAAGAATATCCTCAACTGATGGAGTTACTAATTTAAGATAGGCATCCATTTCCTATCTTCGGTTAATATTCAAGCTAAGGTGACTACAAAAGGAGAATTTCAAAAAATGCTACTTATTGCAAGAAACGGAAAGCTCAAGACGTCTTATCCCATTCTAGTCATCAGTCAACACTTCGTCGACAAGCTTATTCTGGAAGAAGCTCAGTTGGAAGAAAGTTGATAACTCAAGAAGACCGTTGGAGGAGTCTCCTTAGATCTATCATTATATGCTTTTATTTAGCTTTACGTTATGACTGTTGTAAGGCGTACATACACGTTTTGTATTTTTAGTATTCCGGTAATAATGATTGTAACCGTTTTTTCATGATCAATAAGCGAGCCTGTTGATATTCCTCAATGATTATAAATAGCTGAGTTCCATGAATCTTGTTGCATAGCTTTCTCATTTGCATCCCTTTGCATTCCAGGTTCTCATTCGTGTTTCTCTTCTCAGTCAAGCTGAATCATCGATACAATACTCGAGCCGGTCGCAAGAAAAGAATGGATCAACTCGAGCAGGAAAACAGAGCGCTTCGGGAAGAGGTTTCTACACTGAAAGAAAGTCTAGAGAAGATTAATGGGATGATGGAAGCTTTGATGGCTGCTCAGAATCAGCCATCGCATAGTACGACATCACACAACGCTGTTATCTCTGAGATAATATCAACACCGATCCCAGTGGTGCCCACTACAAATGAAGTTCAGTATTCTATGCCTCCTGGGTATCTGTGGGGCATGCCTCTTAACTTTACCCCAGCTGGATACTGCCCACCTGTTTCTCAACTTACTGCCACAACTGCTGTAATGACTGTGCCACCACCCGTGGTAAATGCTACTCCTTTTCATCTAGAGGAACCCGTGTTTCATGCTGACCCTAGTGAGAGTGTTGGAATGGAAGAACGAATGGATGATTTCCAGGACCAGTTTCTAGAAATGAAGAAAGAAATCAAGGCCCTTCGTGGGAAAGAGCTGTTTGGGAAGAGTGCCTCTGAGCTATGCCTAGTTCCTAATGTTAAGGTTCCTTTAAAGTTCAAACTCCCTGATTTGGAGAAGTATAAAGGAAATTCTTGCCCACATAGTCACATAGTTATGTATGCCTGGAAAATGTCTGTTCATAAGGATAATGATCCCCTATTGATACATTATTTCCAGGATAGTTTGACTGGTGCAGCCCTCAAGTGGTACATGGGGCTAGATAGTTCAAAGGTCCGTAGTTTTAATGACCTCTGTGAGCTTTTTATCAAGCAATATAAATATAATGTCGACATGGCACCAGATAGAGACCAGTTGAGAGCCATGGCCCAAAAGGAAAGAGAGAACTTTAAGGAGTACGCCCAGCATTGGCATGAATTAGCTGCTCAAGTTACGCCACCTCTGGAAGAGAAAGAGATGACCAGAATTTTTCTGAGAACACTTAGCCCTTTCTTTTATGAGAGAATGGTGGCAAGCGCTCCAAATGATTTCACTGAGATGGTGAATATGGGGATGCGCTTGGAAGAGGGCGTCCGCGAAGGAAGACTAGCTAAGGAAGGGAATACTTCCAACAATGTCAAAAAGTATGGAAGTAATTTTGGAAAGAAAAAGGAACAAGAAGTTAGTGTTGTGTATCAAGGACGGTCAAAAGAAAGGTATCATCCACGCCCATATGTTGCTGCTGTGACCCCAACTATCAATGCTCCAACTTACCGACCACAGTTTGCGCAACCACCTCAAACTCCACCTGCTTCACCACAACAACAGTATCCTCAGAAAAATCCGCAACCTCCTCAACAAGCCCGACAATCGATCAATAACCCAAGTCGTGCACTGAGGAAACCAAACTTTGACCCGATTCCTATGTCATATGCAGAACTTTTCCCAGTATTGTTACGCAAGGGCCATATCCAGACTAAGTCCCCACCAGCGGTGCCTAAGAACCCTCCTTTCTGGTACAGAGCTGACTTATTCTGCCCTTATCATCAAGGGGCGCCAGGTCATAATATTGAATGTTGTTATGGGATGAAAGCCGATGTTCAGAGATTGGTTGAAAGTGGAATCCTAACTTTCAAAGATTCCAACCCAAATGTGCAGAATAATCCTTTACCACAACATGGGGAGTCAATGTGAACATGATACAAGAACGCCCTGCAAGTGAAGACTAGAGAAGGTCCAGGCCGGCAAAATCAAGAGAGGAGCATGTTCCCGAGCTCATCAGGCTGTTTATTTATTTGCTTGCACTTATGACTATTTCTTTGATTGTAAAAGTTTGGTTTGCATGCAAGAACTTGTTATTTTGAATAATTAATGCAATAAACATGTTTGTCATGAAGAAATCCATTCGTTTCACTCATTTTATAATGATTTTTCTGTTTTATAATGCCCATATTGCCCAATCTCTTGCCTTGGCAGAGAATTGAGTGGAGGATGACGAAATCAAACGCAAGATCTCTTGTTATATGCTTTTGAATAAAACTCTGCTAGTGATATAAGGCATTGTCTTAAATCCCTAAACACTGGAGACATAAGGAGATAGACCCTCGTTAACCCTTTTGAGCCTTTGAAGTAGGAGTTTTCCTCTCTAAGAAAAAAAACCCTCATTCTTAACCTGGGGCAGGGTAATTTTCAGTCAAACAAATGGAGTAAAATATCACGAAGATTGGGTGGGCACAAACAAACTTTGAGCCTTATATCCTTTGTTTCTTAAACCGTGAACCAAACCACGATACAACCCTCAAAAGACCTAGTTGAAGCAGGGTTTATTTCAAAAGCATACTCATTGAGATATCGTTTCCTGACTCCTATGAGCTATGCTCAAATTTGTCTTGGCATTATAAAATCGGTAGTTCAACCACCAAAAATGTTTTTAAATAAAACTTCAAGACAAACATACGTTGCATTATCTATTTCGTAATTAACATTTTCTACTTGCTAACATTGCTTGACATCGTAGAAATTAACATACGTGTGGCATTGATGAGCTAAAATTTAGTATTGTTTCAAGGAGATGATAGTATCCAGGGGCACGTCACCTGAAGACCTTACTGAGCAGGGGAAAGTTGTTGCCTAGCTGTTTCTTTCGCCGTCTGACCTCAAGGAACAAAGTTTGAAGGCTCAGAACACCTTCAATCTGGGGCAGTTACGTCGAGATTTGGTAAATCTCTCAAAGAATTTGAAGACTCGGTTACAGAACACGGTCAATCCGGGCCAGTTACGTCGAGATTCGACAATCTCTCCAAGAGTTTGAAAACATTAAGACAGTTGGACGCCAAGTTTTCTGTAAAATCCTCTTGGGATGACTTTTTCTCGTGAACCATACGATCTGGGGCATGTGAGAATTGAAGATTATTTTTCATCCGTTCACAGCAACTGTTGTTCAAAATGGCGACTACCATGCAGGTCATCAATACAGAGTTACATCGGTCTCACGACATTATTCGCTCATACCTCAAAGAATTTCTCCCCAATAAGTCTTTGCTCCAGGTAGTCACGACTATTCTCCGGTAAATCGCCACTTCAAGAGGTCATTGCACATTTGATGCAAGATTTCCCCAGCCGGCAACCTAAGAATCCTCAGTGGATTTTCTCACAACTTCAACCTTCCCCAGCGAAGTGAGTGTTTATTTCACTCCTTATTGGATTTTCTCACTATCGCATTCTTCCCCAATGAAGGCAGACGGCTGTTTATCCCCTCGAAGTGCTATCTCCGACATTTTCAACAGCTATTGATCCAAGCTCCCCCAATAAAGTAGATATTTATTTTATCTAGTTACAACTTTCATTCAAGACTACTCCAATTCACAATGGATATTTATTTTATCCTCCATGAAGTCTTTTCGATCATGAGTTTGATTCGTTCCCAGTGAATCTTTCTCATCCCCAACAGAATCACAAGGTTCATCTTGACAATCCTAAGTGAAGTCACGATGTTCATCCCCAAGTGGAGTGCTCTTTTTTCCCCAGAGAAGCTTTGAGGTGGGATTTGTTTCCATATATGGCTTTCCGTTCATCCCCAGTGATGCTCCTACCTTGCGAAGATTGGCTGAGTATCCGTATCGAGATGCTTGTTTTCGTCTCCAGTTTGCTTCTTGTTGTTGTTTTGTCAACATAAGCATAAGCATAGCATGACATTCTTTCATGTAGATTCATGGCATGTGCGCATTTTGCATCTTGCGTTTTGTGTTGTTTGTTTTGTTCTGTCACTTTGGTCGCGCTTATCTCCAAGTGACCGGGTTTTTGTCTGCTCCCTCCAAGTAGAGTCGTCATCCCTAGGCAGAAAGAGTGCATCCTTTCTAATTCCCCACTGAGTTTGATCCTCGTGGAAGATGGTTGCTTTAGTTTCTTTTCCATATTTGGATAAAGATAGACCCGTTGAGTCCAGTCCTCAATGGATGGAGTCCCTGTTTGACCATTTCTTTTCAGTTACTTCCTGAATTGAACTTTGGTCCCTGACAATCACATTTTGAATATCTCTAGGCTGTTGAACCTAGATCAAGCGTGCATTTATTTTGCGCCCTATCTCCCCAAGAAGAATTTATTCAAAGATCTCTATGGAAGACATAAATTATTCCTCTAGCACTATAATGAGATTTAAATCCAGACATTAAGTGGTAGCTCTTTATTTGAGCTCTATTTTCTATCCGGATGACAAATGGCAGTCTCCTCAAGACAGTTCGTCTATCCTCGGTGAAGTTATCAAGGTTATCAACTATTCTCCATTAGATGTTATCTCGCCGGAAATCCATCAGAAAGGCTCATTGAAGACCTTCCAGGTATTTCTCTTTATTTGAGAACCCCTATTGCAAGAATTTTATCGCTTCAACGAATTTCATTTATAGCAATATTACTTCAGTGGTATTCTCCTCAGTGAGCCCACAATTCAATTTGCTTCTGTCAAATGGCATCTCTTCGAGAAGTTTGATGAAGACTCAGATGATCTTTCTTTTTTATTTGAGAAGACATATTCTACAAGTCAGTCGGTCTGCATCTCTTCTGAAGATCCCCGATGAAATTTCTAAATCTCCAACAAGTTATGGATTCCAGCTGAAGTCATAAGATCTCCAGTGAAATCCCAACCCCTGTGAAGTTACCTTTCCAGGAGGAGTTCAAGACTTTTGCTCGAGGCAGACAACCTCTTAGCGTTTTATTTCAAGATTGTGCTAGAGGCAGGCAACCTCGTAGCAGTTTATTTCAAGATGCATGCGAGGCAGACAACCTCGTAGTATTCAATTTCACACTTATTTCGAGACAGATAATCTCGCAACACTTATTTCAAAACCTTGTTTGAGACAGACAATCTCGCAACTTTTATTCCAGGCTTTGTTCAAGGCAGACAACCTCGTCGCATTCATTTCAAGACTTTGGTTCGAGGCAGACAACCTCGTAGTATTCATTTTCAAGATTTTGCTCGAGACAGACAACCTCGCAGTATTTAATTTTAAACTTTGTTGTTCGAGGCAGACAACCTCGTAGCTCTCATTTAAGATTTTGGTTCGAGGCAGACGACCTCATAACGTGTGTCCCAAGATTTTGCTCGAGGCCGACAATCTCGTAACGCTTTATTTCAAGACTTTGCACAATAAATTGAACCATACCGAGAAGCGTGTTTTGCTTATCATCTTTGCAATATACACTTTTGTTTCTCATTGGAAGACACCCAACTGCTCAAAGTACCTTGTGATTGTCAGATTGGTGGTCTCTTTTCCCCCCAGTGGAGTTATCTCTTTCCCCGTGGAGTCTCATTTTGCTAGGTCGTCCTCGTCGGGTCTTTCATTCTTTTGTGTTCTAACCTCGGTTATCCCCTGTGACTTTATCCCTCACGGGATCCTTGCCTTGCATTCATATCATTTTTTTTTCATACCATATCATGTGCATTTGGCGATATCACAGGATCCTCCCCTATCTCGTCGAGACGAAGATTTCAATCTCCATATCTTCGAATAGGAGAAACTTAAATAGGGGCATCTGTCGCACCCTAATTTTTGACCCTAAGATACCCGCTCCGCTTTTGCATGGCATATTAGGTCTATCTTTCGTGCATAACTAACCACTTTATCTAGCTTCGTCTCTTTGTTTTTTATAGGACATGTGTTGCCGCAGAAGGCCTGAGGTCTTGAAGGCTGGGCTGTGTGTGTGTTTGTGGAGGTTCTCTGGTCTTTGCAAGATGTGGATTCCTACGAGGTTGTGCCCTTCCCCTTTCTGGTCCCTAAGCCACTACCAAGCCTTTTTCCCCCCTCAAGACTCCTCAGTTTCTTCCCCCACAGGTTAAGTCTTTATACCATCTGATATGAAATTTTGGTACCCTGAGACTGGTCACTTTTTGTGCTGTCAAGATGGTATCTTCCTCTGTCAGCTTCCCAAGATTCAAGAGACGTGTTTGCTCAGTGATGTCATGTCCTTAAGTAATGAAAGTTCAATTTGGAAGGAATTAGAAGTTTGGAATTCAAAGTGCAAATTCAAGTATGTTGTTGTCATAAGTTTACAAGATCAAGCCTGAAAAACCTACATCATCTCTATATGGTTCCAGCGTGAAGCTCATGCCCTCTGTTTCAAGAAGAATATTTGTTTCTTGAAACTGTCAAGTGTTCTTCAAGCAAGTTTGAAGATCATTTGGAATTAAAGGCTCGAGATGTTTTGACCATTTGTGGAAAGTTTGAGTAGTCTTTACAAATCTTAAAGTTTCGTTTGTTAACATTGATGTTAAAAAAGATGGAGTGCTATAGCCAGTAGGTTGAAGAATTTTAGTCCTTATTTCTATTACAAAGGCCTACGTCTTATACTTTCCGAGACTCATGGAAATATATAAATGTTGTCTACAAAATTCAAGTTCCATGCCAATTAACAAATGCAATTTCTTGCAACGTTAGTAAATTGAATTCGTGAGTCCGTTATAAAGAAGCTCAAGCTCGTGTCAAATACCAGTCATTGGTGATGGCTACAAGAAGGTTCTTATTCATATTGTCATAAGGCTTAAACATCCAAATTGAGCCAAGCTTTATTCAAGTTGAAATTCAAATCCAAGTTGTCATAAGATTCAAGAGTTCTTATAAAGAGTTCAAAATTGCAAGAATGATTCAAAGAGTACAAAAGTTGAGAGTACTTCATAAGAGAAAGTATAATCAAGTTAAGCTCATTACAAGATACAATTCATAGAAGGTTAAGAATTATAAGTTTAAAGTATCAAGCAAGTTAACAAGTTAAGGATACAAATGTGAGAGTTCACAAGAATACCAAAAGCATTCAAAGTACCAAATAAGCTATTACTCTACAGTGCCTAGAAGACGAACATTCAAATTGTGGGACTCTTTCTTCATCCACACTAAGTTTGTAGTTAACGCTGGACAACAAAGGATGACCACTGAATTTTATAGGCGTGGGAATACATTTGATTTTTAACTATCTTGTGGTTATGGAGCTAACTCTTGACCGCCTAAGGACAACATCATTTCACTGCAAAAGCATAAAAAAAAGTGTTACGATCCATGTTTCTCTAACAAGGACTACCCTAACAGCACCACAACCGTCGCTTAGCCAACAGTGATTTACGTCTCCGGTCGGCAGTGGAAGATTGCACTTATGATCAATGATTTTGTTGTACCTCCCTTTGACTTTGACTGCAATGTCATTGATGATGGACTGGTGCGAATGGCACGTGTCGTAAAGAAGATCTGAAACCTGCAAAAAGAACGGCAAGATTAATATAACAGGCAGCAAGCTTTCACTATTATTCAAATGCCCAAAGAAAATCATACTAGTGCCAAACTTCACTACAGTGCCCTGGTTGTTTTTTTTAGTATGTAGTCACAATCTCAAGTTACTTCAGTAGTGTCTCATGAAAATCAAAAGATCTCTCAGATGCAGCCATCAAACTTACAAGGTTCTGCAGTGACTATATAGCAGAATAATGCTGCGAGCTTGCAACATAGTTCTATGTCTGGTTTATCAACAGCGCAACAAAACATGTTGAATTCAATTCAACCAAGTAATGATGTAGACGCTGGGCAAGGAAATTCTGCAAACTCTCTACAACAGGTTCCTTTGAGCTCCCTTCAACACAATGTTAGTACTCCTCAATAGACAAACATCAATTCATTATTATCACAAGGTGGGGTGAATGTGATCCAACCAAACCTCCTGTACATGAAGGAAAACCACAAGTTATGAACAATAGTGTCTCTAATTCCAATCCAAGCAGACAAAGACATATCAGATAAGAGATAGCCAAGAAAGAGGTTCACATGTAAATGTCAGTTACATAGAGCATTACCGAAATTATGAAAGGAAACGTGAAGCTACAAACAGAATTCAGAATGTTTCCACAAACATCACCCCAAAGCCACTGCTACTTTGCAAGCCAAAACCGCGCGACTTCACACAAGATGTCCAAACACGCCAGTCTCACGTTTAATTCGTACCGAATCTGCACAAGAGTGAAGCAATTTGTAGTATTACAAAAACAAAACAAGAACAAGGATTACGATCAATGAATCACGTCACCAAATTTAATTAAAATATTTTGCAGCAGAACGTTCTCAACTCCCATGATTACAGTATTTCAACAACATTTGTCTGCAAAGCGAGATATATCAAGAACATTTTAGAACGGACTCGTTGTTGGTAACTTACAAACATTGCTTGAATTGTGGATGATAATCACGCAGCGCCAATCCCTTTCATCTACATGTCACGGACAGGCATTTTCAAGTACCGACTATAGTAGTTCCAAAACGTGTACATGAAAAGAGGAGAAACATACAAGTTCAGCTGAGGTAATCACAACACAAATGTAAATTTTCAAAGAGTATTTATGAAATAAATCCCATTTTAAACACAGGTTGCAACCAAATTAGAACCATTTCCATTCTGACCTAAGCTACACCCATGACTGGCCAATCTTCAAGTGGTTAAATTCTTTAAAACTGATGTATAAGCATCCAATCAGATGAGAATGAAGAGTTTTCTAAAGATCTTCCAATCCTAGACTCGTGAGAGATTGAACTTCGAAGACATGTTTACACTCTGTCATTAACAGCTTCTATTTACTTGCAAAAGAAAACCAACCATTGATGGTTTTTCAAGTACCATTTTGTTTGAATCAAAGGAAACAATCGCAAGCAGAGTTTAAGTTAAAAAATAGAATACCAAACGCCTTTTGTCAAATCTCTAGAAATACTCATGCAGACGTGGAATTGGCACAGATCAAGAATCAAAAGAGAAAATTGAATCAGAGAGTTTATGGCCTAAATCAAGAGCAATTATTAACCTCCAAACTCAATCAACTCATTGAATTGGGCATAAAACAAGAATCAAACACTCTTATTTAAGTTTCCAAAAATATTCCAAAACCAAATCAAGACCAATTCTTTTCCTTCCCAAAGCATACAAGAATGTATTCAATTAGGCATTTATCACGTTTCCAAAAGGCAAGTTTGGAATCACAATCAACATTAACACGAGAAT
Organism: Lathyrus tuberosus; assembly: GCA_022829125.1. NCBI lineage: Eukaryota > Viridiplantae > Streptophyta > Magnoliopsida > Fabales > Fabaceae > Lathyrus > Lathyrus tuberosus. Next base: position 20,035,663 of record JALAZF010000043.1, read on the forward strand.
GACAAAGAATTTACGTTTCATCAGTTCCAAACATTCCAAAATAAGATCAAACATATCCAAACACAATTTCAAAAACATTCCTAAAACTAAACCAACATGTTCAGACGCATTTTGAAAACTTCCCAAAACAAGTTCAAACATACTCATAGAAGTGTGGAAATTTTCATTTATTACACATCAATTCAGAGGATTCTCAAAAGGCCTATAAAACCTAACAACTGCAGAATGGGGAGGGGGACGAAAAAACGCATTCACAAACATTCACATTATCCAGAATTCACCTACACGAAAAACCTACCTTGATTCAAATCCTCAAAATTATGCTCAAACACCCATAGCAGTAACATACACCATACTACAGAGAAATTCCCACAAATCAATCACCAGTAGAAGATTCACAAACACACAAAGCCGGGAAGACAATCACCACGCCAGTTCAGAACAATCGCAATACACACTAAGGAGAAGAGAATTGCGTAAGGAGCACGTACCTGGTTCAAATGACTCCGCAATAGGCGATCTCCTTTTTTTTACGCTTTTTCGCTTTTCCTTGATCAACATGTTGTATATGTAACCGAAAAATATAGTGGATTGGGGTATTGGGCTGTGTGGGGTGAGGGTTGTTTGTTTGATTGATCGGAGAGACGAGCGAGAGCGGTGGCACGATTAGGGTTTCAGAACCTTAGTTTTTGAGAGAAGAGAGATAGAGCGAGCGAGAGAAGGTGGCGGCGCCGTTAGGGTCCACAAACCCTAATCTTCATTTGAGAGATGAGAGGACGAAAGAGTCTGAGAGGCGGTGCTTTCTCCTCTTTTGTTTTCTTCTTTTTGTTTCACGATTATCCCCTACACACGCACACACCATAACAATTATGCACCCTCCGTTCTTAGTTTTTTTTTTCTTTTAATAATAAAATAGAAAAACCTTTGTTATAATATTAAAACTAAACATTTTTTTTAAGATTAAAAATTAAAACTTTTTAAAACATCACTTTTTTATAATCACTTTTTTATAATAAAGCATAATTTCTAAACTAATAAAACCTTTTTTCTTTTATTAGAATATTAAAATTAATCATGTTAGTAAGATAGAACCTTTTTTCCTTTTCTTTTAAAACTAATAATAACTTTTTAATGTAACAACACTAAATAATAATAATAATAATAATAATAGAACCTTTTATTAGATATAATTTTCCTTTTAATAATAATTAATAATAACTTTTAATATAACTTTAAAATTAGGTAAATAATAAAACTTTTATTTATAAAAAACTAAAATTATAACCTTTCCTATTAACCTTTTTTAACATAACTTTGAAACTAAAATAATAATTAAAACCTTTTATTATAAATAAGAAATTCTTAACTCTTTCAAATTAAAACATAATTCTAAAATAAACCTTTCATTCTCCTTTTAAAATTAAAACTCTTTTTCTCAATAAATCATTCCCTATTAGGATCCTTCGTCGCGCGCTTGAGTGTTCGTTTGTGTGTTCCTTAATATCGTGTTTGTGATTGATGCCTTATTATGCTTTATGATTACTTGATGTATGCTTGTTTTGTTTTCTAAAAAAAAACCTTTCAAAATTATAAAACTCTCGATCCAACGTCGAGCCAATTTTCCACCTATGTAAGTCGATCGCCTTAGGGCATCGCATTCAACCTTTGGTCACAAGACACAAGTCTAGCATCACTTTGCTAGCACCTTCGCCTAAATAACAATAATTTAATCGCATAAATATCCAAGGGAAAACCCCATGCATGATAACCATGTTATTGTACATGGTGCACATCATTTGCATCTCATAATCGACACCCTTAAGTTGAGACTATTAGACAACTTAGGATAGATTTCTTAGGTTAGTCCCCCCTTTAATTTTGATTTTTCAAATCAAACTTTAGCCCACCTAATTCTCCACACAAGAGAATTAGATGTTAATCATCTCAAAGAAAGGGACATACAATCCTATACCCCACAAATACAAACATTTTCAAAACTGTGGTGGTCTTTCTTAAGATGATGACTCATCTTCTCTCGTAAACCTTTAAAACATTTAGTATCCTTAATAAGGAACTACAAGTGCTCTGATTCTCTCCTGGCAGGATATGTAGGCACAAGATGCGATATCTTGTCGAGCACACTTAGGATTAAAAATAATAAATCACCTATCCTTAAACCCTTAGCAAAACAGATAACAAATAACATAATAAATCAAGAGGTTCCTGTAGAGTACTACAGATATCTAGGATGCTAACAACTTCCCTAGGTATAACCAACCCTCGAACTTAGAATCTTAGTGCATTTGCATTGCATCGTGGGAATTCGGTTTTTCTCCCTTCCCTTGGATAAAATCAAAGACCGGTGGTGACATTAAAAATGCGATCCTAGTTAACAAATAACTATGGTATCCAATTTTCACCGTGACACACATGATTATCAGAATTGTAAAGTATGTTGTGAGAGTGACCAAGGATATGCACTCGTTCAAAGAATACTGCAAGGTGGCTTTTGATCTATCTGGATGAAGACACGCAATAAGTCAGCATGACTAATGGTAACCCTACTAGGCATCAAAATCAGGATGTTTAGTCAATGTAAATAGAGCTAGTGAGGTTACACTGTATACAAAGCGGACGTGGCCGGGTGCCACCACACAACTATGAGCGTTGTAGAGTTTGCTCAGAAAATAATCAAGGATGCTACCTCGTGCGGGAAGCCCTTCAAAGTCAGTTGGACCATAAGGAGTTTCAACCATGGTCAAACTCTGGTTTAATGTCAGACTATCATCCTAATCGAGCCAAAGAAGTTGTCTTAATCCCTAAATGAGAAGTGGCCAAAGATGTGTGTGCCATAATCCCTTTACTCCATGAATCAAGAGTTCTTCTTGATGGTGGAAGGATTCTCAACCTCGAACCAATTGAGATCGGCTATAATGGTCAAAAAAATCAGAAGGCTCTTGTAGTTATCTATCTTCCAGGACCAGTACCGTACAAGTCCGATAAAGCTATCCCTTACAAATACGGTGCAACAACAATTGAGAATGGAAAAGAAGTTCCATTATCCTCCGTCGTGAATATTGCAGACATCAGTCGAGTAACACGGAGCAGTCGAATCTTCAATCGAGGAGTTGGAGAACCTACCAGAGAAAAGGAACCTCAAGAAGAAGTTCCCAATCAACCAGTCGGTCAATCCAGTGACCTCGACCTTTCAAAGAACCATGATGAGATGTTGAAGCTCATCCAAAAGAGTGAGTGCAACATGGTTGATCAACTGTTGCAAACTCCTTCAAAAATCTTTGTGTTATCTCTTTTAACCAGTTCTGAAGCTCACAGGGAAGCTCTACAGAAAGCCTTAGAGCAAGCCTTTGTGGAATAAGATGTAACGATAAGACAATTCGACATCATCATCTCCAACATCACTTCCTGCAACAACTTGGGATTCAGTGATGAAGAACTGCCGGAAGAGGGCCAAAATCATAACATGGCACTCAATATTAAAGTCAACTGCCAGGACGATGCTTTAGCCAGCGTACTGGTAGACACCAGACCGACTCTAAATGTTATGCCGAAGTCCACTCTAATGCAATTATCATTTAAAGGATCTCCGATGAGAGGCAGTGAGGTTGTCGTCAAAGCATTTGACGAATCCTGAAAAATAGTTATCGGCGAAGTCGATCTTCCCATAACTATCTGTCCTCACACTTTCCAAGTCATTTTCCAGGTCATGGACATCTGGACAGCATACAACTGTTTGTTAGGAAGACCTTGGATACACGAGGCTGGGGAGGTCACTTCGACGCTTCACCAGAAACTGAAGTTTGTCAAAAATGACCAACTAGTCACACTCTGCGAAGAGCAAGCCTTGATTGTGAGCAACTTATCATCGTCCACTTATGTAGAACCAGAAGAGGTTGTTGGAACCCAGTTCCAAGCACTTTCGGTGAGCAATGACAATCAATCAGAAAAAGGAACATCGATTTCCTCGTACAAAGATGCTCTCGAAGTGATCAAAAGTAACAATGCCAAGGGATGGGGACAACTTGTCATTCCTACTGACAACAAGACGAAGAAAGGTCTTGGCTTTTCCTCAACCTGTACCCAGACTGCTACTAACGATGAAAGTCTTCATCCCATCCAGAACTTCTTCCAAAGTGGAGGTTTCCTTCACCTAGTGTCTCAAGAAGTACATACCATCAACGTGGGTGATTCCTCTGATACGGATGAAGAATGGAAGTCCTATCTTAATGAGGATGGTTATATGTCTCAGGGAGAGGTGACTACACCACTTTGCTATCCCGCACAGAGTCCGAGATATATACCGAGATCAGATGTCAAGATGATATACAGAGATTGTGATCTGGAAGGATGTCGTGCTCCACCAAACTCATTAGAGGAGGATACTCTGATGAAAAACAACTTTGACCACGACTATTATGGCCCAATGGATGGCCTTTCTATGTGGTAGCCGTACCCAAGAGACTCGGGGAAAAAGAGTCAGCCGAACGATGCATATAAGCTGAGCATCATTGAAAAGAATACATGTGTCCCCACCGAATCATGGGATCATTACTCAGGGCATTCAGAAAATATCCAGTACAACGATGAATTTGCAAGGATTGCAGGATAAGAGTTCCTTAACTATGCTTTTCCCGAGGTCAACGTCATCGAAAGGGATACTCCTCCAGTTCCAAAGAGGTGTGGGACACCTTAGGACAACCAAGTGGCAAGCACGACTTCCTGGTCAAGTACGCCGCTCCCGAAAGCTCTCGTATCAGGCTCAAAGACATCCAACCAACTAGATGGGAAGATCTGCCTGAGAGTGCAAACACTGTGCAAGATACAGCTGAAGAATCCTCCTACGAAAACTCTGCCTGGGAGACAGATTTCAATGATCCTGCTCCACCAGAAATCAGCGTTATTTCTGAAGACAAATCAAGAAGGAAAGTACCAGACTTTGTGATTCACCAAGGAGTTCGCCGCCAATGGGTTGCTGTCAACATTCTGAAAGTCGTTCATAAGTCAAAGTAATTGTTGTCTTTGTTTTAACCTTTCACCCTGCCCAGGTGAAACATATGTTTTAATAGGGCTCACTTTCTGTAAATGTCTCTCTTCGCTTCGCCCAAAGCGATAGAGTTTTGTTTTATAAGGGTTGTAGTTTCAAGAATCGACAAAATCATAAATAAAATAACATCGTTCTGTAATTTCCGCATTTATTGTTGTTTTCTCTTTTTGTTTTTTCAGAAAATGGTAATCCTAAAAACAACTCAAATAATAAAAACAAGCGTTTTTCAGAAATTACACTGCATGCACTCTTATATTCTCTCTATCTCTTCTAAAAACAAATCATCACGTCATGCAGATTACGTGTTTTAGACCCCATTGAAACATACGATTCAATTCCTTCTCCTAACTTTGAATTCCCGGTATTTGTGGCTGAAGAAGAAAATGATGAAGAAATTCCAAAAGGTATCTCCCGATTACTCAGACAAGAGGAAAGGTCCATTGAAACTCACAAAGAGCCGTTGGAAACGGTCAACTTGGGTTCCGAAGAAGAGAGCAAAGAAGTTAAGATTGGGGCACTGCTCAGCCCAACTGTCAAAGGAAGTTTGATAAAGTTTCTTAAAGAGTTTCCCGATGTGTTTACTTGGTCCTACCAAGACATGCCAAGGTTGGATACCAGCATCGTGGAACATCGTATACCGTTAAAATCAGAATGTCCGCCAGTAAAACAAAGGTTGAGACGGACTCATCCAGACATGGCCATCAAAATCAAAGAGGGAGTACAGAAACAGATTGACACGAGTTTCCTCGCCACATCAGAATATCCTCAATGGCTAGCTAACATAGTGCCAGTTCTGAAAAAGGACGGAAAGGTCAGAATGTGTGTAGACTACAAGGATCCGAACAAAGCAAGTCCAAAGGATGACTTTCCCTTGCCACACATAGACATGCTGGTAGACAGTATATCAAAGTTCAAAGTTTTCTCCTTCATGGATGGATTCTCGGGCTATAATCAAATCAAAATGGCGCCGAAAGATATGGAGAAAACTTCATTCATCACCCCATGGGGCACCTTTTGTTATAAGGTAATGCCGTTCGGTTTGAAGAACGCCGAGGCAACCTATCAATGGGCCATGACTACTCTGTTTCATGACATGATACACAAAGAAATCGAGGTATATGTCGATGATATGATTGCCAAATCTAGGACAGAAGCGGAGCATGTGACCCTTCTGTCAAAGCTATTTGAGCGTCTAAGAAAGTACAAACTCCGCTTGAATCCCAATAAGTGCACCTTTGGTGTCCGTTCGAGGAACCTTTTAGGGTTCATCGTCAGCCAGAAAGGAATTGAGGTTGATCCTGACAAGGTCAAGGCCATTCAAGAAATGCCTTCTCCAAAGAATGAAAAACAAGTCAGGGGATTCTTGGGACATTTGAATTACATTTTCAGATTCATATTCCTCATGACCGCTATATGTGCGCCGATCTTCAAATTACTCAAAAAGAATCAGGAATGCGTTTGGACAGAAGACTGCCAAACTGCCTCCGACAGTATCAAAGAGTATCTATTAAACCCACCTATCCTGTCACCTCTAGTGGAGGGAAGACCGCTGATCATCTATTTAACAGTCTTGGAAGACTCAATGGGTTGTGTACTTGGTCAACAGGATGAACAAAAAGAAAAGAGTCTGCCATCTACTATCTGAGCAAGAAGTTTACCGACTGCGAAACTCGGTACACTATGTTTGAGAAAACTTGTTGTGCTTTGGCTTGGGCTGCCAAACGTCTTCGCCAGTATATGATTCGTCACACTACTTGGTTAATCTCCGAAATGGATCCAATCAAGTACGTCTTTGAACAACCTGCTCTCACGGGAAAGATTTCCCGTTGGAAGATGTTGTTATCAGAATATGACATCTAGTACCATGCTCAGAAAGCCGTAAAAGGAAGTCTTTTAGCCAATCATTTGGCTCATCAACCAATTGACGATCAAGAATCAGTCGGGTTTGACTTCCTAGACGAATATGTCATGTACTTGAAAATGAAAGATTGAGATGAACCGCTACCCAGTGAAGGGCCAGAACCAGGTTCCCAATGGGGATTAATCTTTGATGGAGCTGTCAATCATTATGGAAACGGAATTGGGGCAATCATTATAACACCTGAAGGTACCCATATTACTTTTACCGCCCGACTAACGTTCAAGTGTACCAACAACGAGGCCGAATATGAAGCTTGTATCATGGGTCTCGAAGAAGCGATCGACTTAAGGATCAAGAACTTGGATGTATATGGTGACTCAGCCCTGGTTATACATCAGATCAAAGGAGATTGGAACATATACCAATCAGGATTGATTCCTTACAAGGATTACGCGAGAAGGTTGTTACCATTCTTCAACAGAATCGAGTTTCATCATATCCCTCGTGAAGAGAATCACATGGCTGATGCATTAGCCACTCTCTCTTCCATGATTAGTGAAGGTCAATGGAACAACATACCTAACATTAACATAATGCGCCTTGAACGGCCCGCCTACATCTTCACGATCGAAGAAGTCATAGACGACAAACCTTGGTATCACGATATCAAATGCTTCCTTCAGAAACAAGAGTATCCACCTGGGGCATCCAGAAAAGACAGACAGACCCTCAGAAAGCTAGCAGGAAGTTGCTTCCTGAGCAGTGATACACTCTATAAGAGGAACTTCAACATGGTCTTGCTCCGATATGTATACAGACCAGAGGCAAGCATGTTGATGAAAGAAATTCACGAAGGATCCTTTGGAACTCATGCCAGCAGACATACAATGGCGAGAAAAATTCTGAGAGCAAGGTACTACTAATTGATCATGGAATCCGATCGTTACAAGTACATGAGGAAGTGTCACAAGTGTCAGATATACTCAGACAAAATCCATGTATCGCCAATGCATCTCAAAGATCTTTCTTCCCCATGGCCTTTTTCCATATGGGGAATCGACATGATTGGCATGATTGAACCCAAGGCTTTAAACGGACATCGGTTCATCCTGGTAGCCATTGACTACTTCACCAAGTGGGTCGAAGCAGCGTCATACGCCAATGTAACCCAACAAGTGGTGGTCCGCTTTATTAAAAACAATATCATCTGCCGTTATGGTGTTCCAAGCCATATCATTACTGATAATGGATCCAACTTGAACAATAAGATAATGAAGGAGTTGTGCGCTGAGTTCAAGATCGAACACCATAACTCATCTCCTTACCGACCCAACATGAACAGAGCGGTAGAAGCGGCTAACAAGAACATTAAGAAGATCATTCAAAAGATGGTTGTAACCTACAAAGACTGGCATGAAATGTTACCCTTTGCTCTTCACGGTTATCGTACATCTGCCCGCACTTCAACAGGGGCAACCCCTTTCTCTCTAGTATATGACATAGAGGCAGTCCTTCCCATAAAAGTAGAGATCCCATCAATCCAGGTATTGATGGAGGCTAAGTTAACAGAGGCTGAATGGTGTCAAAGTCGACACGACGAACTGAATCTGATCGAAGAAAAATGAATAACGACACTATATCATGGTCAGTTGTATCAGCAAAGGATGAAGAAGGTGTTTGACAAAAAGGTCCGACCTCGCGTCTTCAGAAAATGAGACCTCGTGCTCAAGAAGATACAATCATTTCTCACTGATTCCCGGGGCAAATGGACTCCAAATTATGACGGCCCCTATGTGGTCAAGAAAGCTTTCTCAGGCGGTGCCTTGAGGCTTGGAACCATGGATGGAGAGGAATTTGCCTACCCCACAAATGTTGACGTAGTCAAGAAATACTTCGCCTAAAAAAAACGTCTCGGTGGATTGAAAACCCAAAAGGGAGGTCCAGGCAAAAATTAGAGACATAATAAAAAATTATCCCGATAGATTGGAAATTTCAAAGTACAATCTAGGAAAAATTTAGGGATTCATGGCAAGTAACTACGTTCAACAAAGGGGCAAATCCCCCAGCAGCAGTCATGCCATCCATCAGGAAAACTCCAGTCAAGGTCATCTTCGACGGAAGCTCAGGATGTCAAGAATTCAAAGTTGGTAGAAGGATAGAGGTCGTTATGTTTCAATGTAGCCCTTTTCCCTTAAATTACCATTTTCTAACTTTGTAAATACTCTATGGAATCACGCGCATGGCTGATTTCCATCCTATCAATAAAATTTGAGCCCTAGTGCTTTTGTTTGGAATTCTTATTTGTTTTAGCTTTACAGAACGACATTTTAACATGATTAACGATTCTTGAAATAAAACAAAAATGAATTTACTTGTCAAAATTTTTCTGCTTTTAAAATAAAGATGGCAATTTCTTTTGACTGTTGAACATCGAAAGCGCATCGATCGCTTCTCCGGAAGTAATTGAACCTCAAAGTGCAGAATCAAAGTACTCCTTCTTAACCAGTACACCTGAATGAAGGATCAATTGTGTCAGATGCGAATATTTTGTCCGACACCCCCGACAAATTTCTTATCTCGTAAGCCCGACCACGGTTTTCCCCAAGAGAAAGCCCCTTTATCAAGGATTCGGCAATACAACAATTTTCCCCGTAGAATTTGCTGACGAAAAGGTCATCAGCACCTCAAAATTGGAGTACATCACATGGCGTTTCTCCGAAAAGATCTCGAGGAAAAGTATGATGTAATATCCCCAAGCAGGAAATAGTCTCTCAAAAGACTCGTTTTCCCCAGTAGAGCCAACAAATGTCGTCTCAAACAGAGAAGTTTGTACACCCCTACAGCTCAGACAAATGGGTTCCCCCAGCAAGTCTGACATCAAAACTTTTTCCCATCAAATGGCATCTCCCTAGGAAAATTTGGTGAGAAGTTTGAGGAAAATCGCTAACAAATAGCGTCCCTTGTCAAAAAAGTTTATTGACAAAAGAAACTGAGACCAGTTCCTTGGCTGAAGACCAGGATCGAGGGGAAGTTTATTTAAGAAACTGAGACCAGTTCTGTGGCTAAAGACCAGGATCGAGTGGAAGTTTATGGACAAAAGAAACTGAGACCATTTCCATGGATGAAGACCCGGATCGAGGGGAAGTTTATATCAGAAACTGAGACCAGTTCCATGGTTGAAGACCAGAATCAAGGGGAAGTTTTCATTTTTTCTAATGCATCATTGCTTAGCAAAAGAAGATGGATGAGCAAACAGCCATTCATAACCACCATCAAAATTTTGGGTATTCTGATAATTAATCCTCTTGTAACCCGAATGCCCGAATACCTTCGCCATTCACACCTTGGGGTCCAAGAGGATTAAATAGGGGCATCTATCATACCCTAAATTTTGACCACCAAGATTTCCCATCATTGTGCAAGACATCATCACAATATGGATGTACCTTCATGCCTCATCAATCTCCTCAAGGATTGTTGAGCATTCACCACAATCAAGAATTAGGGTTTCAAGCCCTCTCAGAGCACTTAGACTAAGGATCAATCAAGAAATGACATGACCTTCAACTTGTATAACATCTTAAACCTCCATAAAGGATCAAGAGAACTCCCACATCAAGAATCAAGCACAAGGTTGCAACATTCCAAATGGGTCAAGCCTCTAGATCGCCAGTGTCACCAAATTAGGGTTTTGGTGGACTGAGGCCTCCAGATGAAAATTTTCATCTGGGCATGAGCCAATGCTTCAAAGAACAACCCAAGATATTCCAAGGGACCTCATGGACCTAATCATCAAGTCAATTTAACCTCAGGGGATGCATTTACCCAAAAATCAGGAATTAGGGTTTCTTGACCTAATTCACCCCTAAGTTGACTTTTGGGACAAAACATGAGCCAAGACCTCAAGACATGATTTGAGGGTCTCAAATACACTACATTGATCCATTTACAACAATGGATTGATCCAAGAAGCTTGATCTACAAGTTTCAATTTCATCAGGACCACAATTAGGGTTTCGAGGGAAAAGTCAATTGTACCTTTGACTTTTGACCAAGACATGCTCCCAAACCTTGGGACATGATTCAATACACCCTATAACACCTATGTAATATATCCATTAGGTTTGATTTAGGTCAAGGACTTGATTTCACAAAGGATCGCACAGTTCAGATTTCATCCAATAAAAAGTCAATTGTGCACAAGATCAAGTTTGACTTTTTGGAATTTTTCACAATTAGGGTTCCTTGACCCTAAAACAGTGTTAATATGTGATTTGAATCATCATTCATTAATAAAAATCAAAGAAAGTGAGTTAACTTGTAAAAGGGGTAACCATAAAAAAAACTTAGAATTTTTCTAAGTTATGGAACAAAGTGGCTAGGGTAACAACTTCCAAGGGCCATAACTTGGGATCCAAGCAACCATTTTGGATGGTCTAAAGCTTGAGTTGTAGCTCTCATGGCATACTTTAAAAGTGTCAACTACATCTCATTCCAATTCTTCATGGATTTTTAGTTATTGAGTGATCAAAATGGCTGAAAACATGAAAATGACATTTTTCCAACACTTAGTGAAATTTTCACTAAGTCAGAACCTGCCTTACTTTTTCCAAAATGTAGGGGAAGTTTTCACCTTGACCTAAGTCAAACCAGGTCTAGGGATAAACATCAAAGTTTAAGTATGCCATGAGGGCTTTCCAACAAGTACCAGATCATCTCCAAATTCCATTTGAGCAAGGAGATACAACCCTTGGAACATGGCATCCTGAACTGGTTTTTACAAGGCAGAATTTGTGCATTTTGCTCGATTTGTCCAAATCTGATAAATCCAAGCCTTGTCCTCAATTTGGACACATTATAGGATCAAATCCAAGGGGGATGATTTGATCTCCAAGCCTCCAAAGTCCAAGAATCTACAAGTAGTCATGCCAAACATAAAAGAGCTAAAAAGTGCCAAGACTTCAATTTTGTTTCCATGCATTCAATGGATACACCAAGGTGGCATGAACTGAGCCTATTCCAACTAAATTGAGTCCAAGTTTATCTCTGAACCAAAGCTACAAAGCCTGTGCTCTAATCTCAAGCCAATGGCTAGAGGAGACTTGAGATTCCTTTTGCATAACATTAGCCAAAGGCCTGCTGCAGCCTCCATTCACGATTGATGCCAAAACAAACTTGAAACACTATAAATAGGCCTCAATTGTGATCAGTTTGAGTACACCAAAGCACCAAAATCGATGCTTTCCTCAAAATCCCTCTCTTTAGGCCAAAATGCCTTCTTTTGCAAGGTATCTCTGAGTTTTTGAGTTAGAGAGCAATTCCATCACTACTCATGATCCAAACACATCCAATATGTCATATCTAAGCTGTCCAAACTCTCATATATGACCTGTAACACCAAAATCACAAAGTCCCATCTCAAAACCTCAAAATTGGACTTTTTTGCATTTTTTAAGCCATGTCTTGATTCAGTCACTTTCAAAACCAGATCAGACCTCAAACACACTTAAAATATCATCCTTGAACTATCCCAAATAGTTCCCCACATCTGGAACACCATTTGAGAGTGTTGCCCTATTGGTCACTTTTGCCCCTTTTGCAAGAAAGAGCTCAAACTTGTTCCCGAGGATTCCAGCTGGTGGTGACCATTCTAAAAGCTTATAAGGGATCGATTAAGAGTGCCTAAAGCATCAAATTACTTCTGGCACAAGAAACTTGGAAGATAGCACAAAAAGCTCCCAAAGAGGTAAGCATCACAACTTGAACTCTTTGAAATATGCATTGCTTTGAAGTCCACTGATCATAAACCTCTCATGCATGTTGTATATGTTGTGTTTGAACCAATTTTCCATGTGATTCTTGCCTGTAACATGAGGTAGCATAGAAAATGCAATTATAGGCCTATTTCAAAACCACCATCGGGTTTTAAAATGGGGACCTCATCTGGAAAAACCAAGGGCACCATTGGATTCCTTGTGAAATTCTAGGCAGGATATACCTAAAGTTTGTCCCAATCCATGGAGAAATGAGAAAGTTACAACCTTTACGTTTTTGGCCCAAAAGCTGGCCTTGCCTTGCCTTGCCCGGGCCTAAAACAAGGCATCCCTTATGTATTCATGGGGTGGTTTTGATACACGGATGTATCACCACCCAAGTGGTAGAAGGCACGCGCTGTGACTTGGACGTCTGGGGTTCGAATCCCCCTCGCCCCAGACCCTTTTTTTACAACTTTTTCCACTTTTTTAATATTTGTCATATTATTTTAAATGATTTGAAAAATTAATTTCTCTCTCAATTTTAATTATTTTTTATTGGTTCTTTTTGCAAAAAATCACAAAAATGTTAAAATATTTTATTCCACAAAAAAACAAATTTATATTAGTTATTTAATATAGTTGATATTTTTGTAAATAAATTCATTTTTATTGTTTTTAAACCTTTTAAAAATGAATATTCACCTTGAAAATCAAAATTAAATGAGTCCTAAATCATCTTGTGATTAAACCTCATTTTTCAAACCTTAACCAAAAATCACAAGTAGTTTATTTAGACTTATTTGGTATTTTTGTCATTTTATTCATTTTATTAAAAGGATTACTTTTAAAAGAAAATGAAATTAGGGTTTCTTTGATTTTTGATTCTTACCAAATATTTCAAAACACTCATGGGCCTCTAATAGAGTGTAAGACCCAAACCCTTTGTAAATAGACCATTTTGGGCCTCACTCATTGTATAAGTCCCTCTGTATATTTTCAAAAGTTCGGCGCGATCGTCGGCTTTTTAACAAAATGAACTGGGCTTCTCCTTGATCTATAAGACCCATCTTTATTCATTTTCAAACACTTTTGGGCCTCTAATAGAGTATAAGACCCAACCCTTGTTGTACATAAACCATTTTGGGCCTCAGATATTGTATAAGTCCCGACACGATAAAAAAATCTCGGCGCGATCGCTATTTTTAAACAGAAAATCAATTAGGCCTCCCCTCGTGTTTTAAGTCCCATCTTTCTTTCCTTGGGCCTCTCCTTGAGTTGTAAGACCCATCCCTTGTTAAAAAAACCTCTTTGGGCCTCAGTGGTTGTATAAGTCCCGACACGATTTCAAAACAATGGTGCGATCACTGTTAAACTTTTGGGCCTCTCCTTGAGCATAAGCCCCAACAATCTTTTTGAAACAACTTCTCTTTTGATTTAGATTCAAATATACATGTTGTTATCAAAACTTTCTTTAATTTCTTTGAACAACTAACAATACAGCATGGAATCTTGCTCACCTGTAAGTTTTATCTGCTTTCATTTACATGTTTTAATATATATAACTGTATTGTGGGAAGTTGCGCACTGTAAGTCTTCATTCATATCCTTTTAAATTCTTGTCATATATCAACTGTATATATACTAGTATAGTTATTTAGAGTTTTCCCCGGCAACTAGGTCTAGAACTAGGTAAAGCCATGTTGGTCACTCTTAAGTACAGTCAAAACTAGATCCCCATAGGATTTCCAGATACAGTCTTGCCTTCTCTTGGGCTTAAACAATATGGAACAAAGAGAAGGAAGTGTTCTTCATGAACCTTTTCCCAGGCTGTCACTATTAGATATTGTCAAAGAAATTCTACTCCCCAGAGTTGATCTATTCTCGGTGAATAGCATCTCTTGAGTTTCTTCAAACCTTAGAACTTTCACTAAATGATATATTCTCGGTTAATAGCATTTCTTGAACTTTTCTTGGTTTGAGACCCATGGGCTTCCTAAAAGCATCCCCGCCTCCTCTTGGGCTTTGTACAAGGACCCCCCGGCTTCTTAGAAGTTCTCATGCCTTCTCTTGGGCTTAATACAAGGACCCTAAAGACCTCTTAAAGGTATAAGACATAACTTAGTCATCCTTTGCTAGAGCAGTCTTTCCAGTGTCAAATCTCAGACCAATTCAGGGTTGATTCTCATCCCTTAAAACACTCGCCTCCTCTTGGGCATCATACAAAAGATAAAACTCTTCCACACCAGCAGACTCGGATAGTCTAAATCCCGTTGAGTCTCAAAGACATTCTCAAGTTCCCTACAAACATAGGAAGAAACCCCGATCATTCTGGATCGATCTCCAGTAGAGGTAAACCCATGGGTTCTAAAACCCAGTCTCTCTCCTTAAAAACCCCAAGCCAGGGTTAGTTTATCATCAGTATAACACTATCCCAAATCAGAACCTCAAGGCATCTGATATCTCAACTCTTCTGAAACCCTCAGCAAGAGTTGATTCCCCACTTGGACCTGCCTAGGGATCTCAATAATCCCCAGCAGAAAGTTAGCCTCCTCTTAGGCTTTGTATAAGGACCTTTCCTCAGCAGAAAACTAGCCTCCTCTTGGGCTTTGTACAATGATTCTCCCCAGCGGAGCTAACCTTTTCAGACTCTCTTGTTGAGTCAATCAAACTTTCAAGACTCTCCTATTGAGTCCATCACTTTTTCAGACTCTCTTGTTGAGTCAATCACCTTTTCAGTCTCTCTTGTTGAGTCAATCACTTTTTCAGACTCTCTTGTTGAGTCAATCACCTTTTCAGTCTCTCTTGTTGAGTCAATCACTTTTTCAGACTCTCTTGTTGAGTCAATCACATTTCATCACTCTTTTGTTGAGTCAACCTTTTTAGCCTCAATCTTGGGCTTTGTACAAGACAGATAAAAATACTCTCTTGTTGAGTCAATCTTTTTCCAGCCTCCTCTTAGGCTTTGTATAATGAATTCCCCTAGCAGGAGGTAGCCTCCTCTTAAGCTGTGTAGAATGATTTCTCCAGCTTGTTCAGCCACAATCCTAGGCTTTGTACAGGACAGATAAAAACACTCTCTTGTTGAGTCAAACCCTTTTAGCCTCAATCTTGGGCTTTGTACAAGACATAAATCTCAATCTCTTAAGCTTGGGACAAATATCTTCCCCAGCAGAGCCATTTCCTCCCAGCCTTCTTTTAGGCTTTGAGGAATGATTTCCCAAGCAGAGTCAAACTCATTTCAGCCTCAATATTGGGCTTTTTACAAGACACATAAAAGTATCCTCACCAGAGTCAGCTAAATTTCCCATTTCAGCCTCAAATCTTGGGCTTTGTACAAGACACATACAAACCTCCCCGACGGAGTCAAAACCTTTTTCAGCCTCCTCTTAGGCTTTGTATAATGATATCCCCCGAAGAGTCAGTCTCTTTTTTGCCTCAATCTTGGGCTTTGTACAAGACACCAATATATACCCTATCTTGTTGAGTCGGTCTTATCCAACCTCCCCTTAGGCTTTGGGTAAGGATTTCTCCAGTAGAGTCAATCAACCTCTTAACTTCAACCTTGGGCTTTGATCAAGGCACACAAAAATCAACAATCCCTCTTTAGAGATGACAAATTCTCCCTCAGTCAAACCTTTTAGCTTCAATCTTGGGCTTTGAACAAGCACCAAAATATCTTTTTCCTCCCTTAGAATAGAAGGAACTACGATTGCTCTGATTTTTCTGTTTCATTTAAACGGGAATACGTAGGCATAAGATTGCGAAATCTTAGCGAGCATACCAATCAAAACTCTAGGTCCAGTACCTTCATACCAATCAAAACTTAGGTCCAGTAGCTTACCAAAAACACCCGAACATCAACAAAAACTCACTCACTCTCTTATACTTCCCAAGAAACTTTCCCTACCCATTAAAGGATAAACACCATCAAGTACAAAGCAAAACCTAAAGCTAATATCCTGTGGATAACCACATATAGGATGGGTGATTGACAACTCCCCATTGTATAACCTGACCCCGGACTCCCCAATCTCTTTTAAGCGTTTGTTCAGTTAAACATCCGTGTGCAAGGTTAGTTTTAGATAGCTTCCATTTCCCTTCCAGCTTCATGGGATAAATAAGAAATCAGAAAGTAGCACCCCCCTCCTCCCATTGCGGTGAGGAAAACCCAGCGATTAGGTGGTCGGGTCACCGACAAAAATCGCTTGCTACACCTACCACTAATCTTGACACAAGATGTGTTTAGCTACACATATTCATGGTAGCTTGTTTTGCAAGAATCAGGAGGAGATGAAAAAGAATCCGCGTCTAATAATCGAGATCGGATGCAAATCCAGCTTCTCTTGGATGAAGAAAAGTCAGAAACTTATGTTATGTTGCGAGAAAATTAGGTTATGATCCCAAGAAATTAGATAAAGTGCTTTTATAGTTCTCTTGAAATCTGTCCAGTTCGCACTGCGAACTTTTTGTTCGCCTAGCGAACTACCAAATAGGCATCTGAGGTGCCTCTGATCTGTTAAACCGCCTCTGAGTTTCTGCATAAGTTCTCAATGCGAACTTTTATTTGCAAAGCGAACTATTCGCCTACAAGTTCGCAAAGTAAACTTAGGCCCCTTTAGCTACTGCCTCATCCATGGTCTCCTTCGTCAGGCCTTTGCTGGAGCGATGAATCAGCGAACATTCGCTGAGAACTTCTCAAAGCAAACTTTAGTGCCTTTTCTTACTGCCCAAAGTCTTGGAGTGTTCGCTGGAGCTTCGTCAGATGTTCGGACAACGAACATTCGCTGGCAAGTTCGCAAAGCAAACTTACTGATGTTTCTTCCTTTCTTTGGCAACTTGGACCCTTTCTTTGTGTCTTACTTCTTTGATAAATTAATGTCTTTTTCTGCACAATAACACACATATTACAAGCACCGAAGGTATTTTCACAATGTTTGAAGAATGTCAACAATTCAAGAATAAAACCCAACAATTAAACATAAAAGAGTTGAAAAATGCCAAGTATTAATAAGAAATATAAGACATGATTGACATCTAACATATGCTCGATTATTTTTCGTGCCACGACACCAACCCTAAAACGACATAGTGATGACTTACCTTAAATCTCAATAAATTTCGAATCAAACTGAGAATCAAAAAAGAAATCCAATCTCGAACCAAAAGCAACGAATAACTGAAATGGCACTAGATTATAAAGACGATGAACAAATCAATATTTGAATTTTTTTTAAAAGGAAACAATCGACGTGAGGTTCACAGAAGCGTCCATGTTGGTAAATCCCAAAAATTTTGGTTTTAAACCCAAATCTTGTGAAACAATGGCGCTGTTGGCCATGTGGGCTTGACGCACCACCATCTCTAAAGCTACATCATAGGGGAAGGATTTAGATTAAGGAAGGAGAAGAAATAGGTCAACAATGAGGAGCATAAAGTATATCTCCTATACATGATAAATTTAAATTGATTTAATTTAATTTTTGTAAAAATTTGTTGAAGGTGTAATTATACTAAATTTAACACTTAGTGGCAACAAGAATCAGAAAAATACACATACCAAGATTCAATTTAGAAGAAAAATTAGTATGTACTCATTATACCAATGGTAAACTAACAGCTAAAGAGGTGAATTTGTACCTTACTAGAAAAAAAATTTTTGTGGCTTGGGCTAAGAACCTTTTGAAACTCTTCGTCCCACCATATTATTCATTCACCCAATGGGGACTCATCCAAGGAAAAATCCCATATGACAATAATCTAATGTAGAGGAGTTGCATCATTGTATCGATGTGTGGAATCTACAACTCCCAATTCAAAACAATCAAGCACGTCTTTTTTAGCTTAGCAGTGTTTGCAGCATGGGCTTTTGAAACTTTCAATTTGAGGATATGGTGTGTGCCTGTGGTGGGTTCAGTGTGTGTTTTTTTTTCTTGTTTGCTTTGGTTGTAGGGGGCTTATTTTTGGTTCATTTATATCTTTGTTGTGCTGGCTTTAATTGTTTTCCTGAGCATAACTTTTGTTGTGTTTGTAACGGGCATGTCTTATGCCTTTTTATTGATAATAACACCTTGGCCTTTAAAAAAAAACAATTTGGAATAAAATGGTCAAGAAGTTAACTATTGAAATCAACACCAAGTCTCCCCAGGAACTTCTACGACTCAATAATTTAGGGTGGAATTCGAAAGAAAAGGACACAATGATTCAAGCTTATATACAAGCATTACACATAATCTTGGTGGCTCAAAATGATACGAAGTTCAATAGTTAAAAGACTATAGCGCAGGTCATGGTAAGCGTAATCTTTGCCAACACCAAAATGAGCTTGACAAATTATGTAGGTTATATGTGAAATTGAAAGCAAGAGGTCCAGATTCTCGACAATCTCCTAATTGATCATATATATTGGAAGGCGTTAAGGATAATCACAATGATTTGGAAGAATCCAATGGTTATTTGGACTAAGTATAAGACTAATGTCTCCTATCAGAACTCTAGGGCGGCAGAGGGAACTATTTAACATGAACATTATGGTATGTATTGCTATATATGATTCAAAACTATAGTGCAATGTATGTAGTTAGTAGATCATTAATGAATGTCGAGTTAGTTGGACCTTGCTATATATAGCTCTCCCTTTTGTATTCACATATAGATTGTAAAATAAAATAAAATAAAGAGATTATTCATCCCTCTTGAATTATGTATTTGCTCTAACAACTGGCATCTAGAGCTCCATTTCAATTGAGACCCAGAGACACACACACGGTGGGACAGACCAATACGAATTTCTCAACAAATTTTCGTGTTCTCAATGGAAAGAACTGAGATCGATGGTGTGTGCAGATGAAAGCGATTATGGGTTATCAAGAAGTCACAAATTTTTTCAAAGAAGGTTACCTAGCACTCCTCCAGCAATTCCACAAATGCACAGAAGGTGTTTCATAAAGAAAACAAGAATGAAGATTGTAAAGTGACCTTCCTTATTCATCGATGTGTTGGCGAAGCACACTTTGAGAAGATTACGGGTGCTGCAACTTTGCAAGAAGTGTGAGAGATTATGAAAATGTGAAACGATGGCGCAGATAATCTGAAGAAGAAGAAGAAGAAGAAGAGATTAGCATATAAAAAAAAGTTAATAAAATTAATATAAGGGATAAAGAGGGAGTACACAAAGTTTAGTGTGGTTCAAATCAAAATCACAAGGTCTACATTTAATCCCTAAAGAAGAAGAAGAGATTAGCATATAAAAGAAAGTAATACAATTAAAAGATAAGGGATAAGGAGGGAATACACCAAATTTAGTGTGGTTCAAGTCAAAACCACTGCTCTACGTTTCATCCCTAAGGATAACACCTTAATATTTTGCAATATACAAGATGCTAGCCGACCCCTGGACAACCATTCTCAATAGTCATCCACGACTACTAAAAGTCTCCCCTGACATCCATAATGCCCAGTGAGTCTTAGGGGCAAGCGTTTTGTGTCGGCCAAAGGCCCAATAACATGAGGTCAATTCATTCCACTTGCATCATCAACCCTAGGTTATACCTTCACAAAAGGTTTTCTAGTAGACAATATCTAATCTCCATTTCCATTACGATTATCTTTAACACTAATTGACTTGGGAGTGAGAGTGCTTACCATGCAGATATCCCCTAGTTCCACCGTACCGGAGATAAAAAAACATTTATTCAAGATCGACACCAATTAACGACATTGTTTCAAGATCAACTTTTTAATCTAAGAAGCACCGTGATCACAACCTTCAATCCACAGTGTCACATTGCAAAATCACCAATGAAACTTTATTCCACCATAGCTTCCACAATCTTATTTATTTTTAATTTTGCAACGGAACAGATGGATACCTTCAATATCCTTGATACTTAAAATATACATCATATAGTACCAAATATATAATACCTCATATTTTATTTTGCTCTGGATAATATTAGTTGTGATCAACTGGGTTCCGGTGTACTTTGAGAATTTATTGGATAAGATTATTAGAGTAAACTTATGAGCTCAGAGCAGATCAAATTAATATTATATGACTCTGAGGTTTTAACCATTAGAGCTTTAGAGACTATTTGGAAAATTATTAGTGTTACTAATTAATGATATTTCTCTATATCATTTCTTTTCCACCCTTTTTCCTTACTTAGAAACAAAGAGAGAAAAAGATAGAAAGAAGTTAGAGAGAAGGAAGAGGAAAGGAAGGAAAAAAAGGAGAAAACCTAGAAGAGGAAAAGATCAAGATCATCATCTCTTCTTCATCAAATCATCTCATCTTCTTCATCATCATCCTCTAATCAAGGTGGGTTCTAGTTAGAGGCATTAGTTGTAGAGTTTCTTGAGTTTAGAGTTAGGTTTGATATTGTGAGAAAATGAGAAATCTTGCTTAAATCATGAATCTAATGGTTGAAAATGGATATAAATTGCGTAGTATAATCGTAATATGCATATGAACATTGTTGATACTTGTTTTGATTGTTTGGAATAAATTGGTGTGAAAAAGATGAATTTTTGGAGCCTTGAAACCCCATTAGCACAACAGAAAATTTCTGCTTCTGGTACGCACTGTCGGGCGGCGCTTTGAGTGCCGGGCGACACAGTCTTGCGCCATGCGAAAGCCAAGAGGCGTAGCATGGAACGTTGCTGGAACTTCTGATTTTTTGGTTTTGGGACTTACGTCACTGCTTCGCCGGGCGAAGCACAGGCGAAGGGGCACCGCCGGGCGAAAATTCTAGCGTCGGGCGCTCGTGGGACTTTTCCAAATGTTTTATTTCTTTTAAAATCCCTAACTTTTGACTCGTTTATCCGATTTAATTAATCTTGGTACCGATGGAAAGCTATGAGAATAATCTATTTGATGAAGGTGAAAAATGTCGGTTTTATTGCCCGATTAAATAATCGGAGGAAATCCAAAGGTGGTATAATTATGTAGAATTATCATATGTAATCCTATTGTTAAATGGTAATATGCTTTGCTTATCCTATTGTTGATTAATCACGACTGTGAGTGTTTATGCATGCTAAACTGAAAATGGAATAAGAAGAGTGAGGAAACCTCAACATGAAACTATAGTAGAATCTAGTAATGTGACTAGAATTGATAGAAAAATCTAGATGGCGATGCTCAGGCATGTGTTGTAGAAAGGTTCATCCTTGCCGAGTAATGGTCTAGATGAGAATGGAACACTAGTATGGAACATGTGTGAACCTAGTATAGGTGAAAAGGCAAAAGAGGCCTTAAGGAAAATGTGTCCTTGTGATTGTCGAATATAATCACGTTTGTGTGTATGATCACGTAATCGTAACCGGTTTTCTTGAGTTGCAGTTTCATGAGTCTCGAGCTCCTCTGAAATGTATGCACAATACTTGGCAGGTTTGATTCCCGAGTGTAGTACGAATGGAACCTATGGGTAGAGACTTGTAAAGGTTAATGGCCCGTGTGAAGTGACGGTTCATAATGGTTAATGGCCTGTAGAACCCGAATCCATTTCGTATGCCAAGTAACTACAAGGATCCATGACTCGTGTCGACTTCTAGACGTAGAAGAGAACGAGAAAAGGGGATGCCTTGGTATAGTTATCGATTAGTGATATTTTGAGTTGAGAAACTCATGAACATGTTTCCATATACTGTGAGAATTGAGATTGTGAACTCAAAGTCCTTTCCCTTTTCCCTTGGACTTGAGTTAGGATTGGTTAGAACCTTGTAAAGCCGAGAGAATCCATAAGATAGGGAACTAACTGAGATTTAATATCTCACCCCATTTTGTTGATTATATTACAGGTACAACAGGTTCGGCGAAGGGTAAGGATAAAGTCGTTTGATTTTCCTTACGTTCCTTGGCTTTTTGGGATGGCATGGCTTCCGCTTTGGAGTTTCATTTTGAGATCATTGTATTGATCTAGTTCTTAGTGTCTTGGGACATCTTGTATACATTGTGCCATAGTTTTTTTGTGTTAGGATTTTTAGGCATGTAATGAATATAATGTGTTAACTAGGAACTTATGGTATTTCAGTACCAAACACTTGGATTCATGTATAATATTATGCTTTGATGAATATATATTATATGTGTCGCCATTGGTCTTAAGTGTTATATTTATGGTATTGAGCCTGATCAACTTAATCCTATCTATATGACATTTAGGAACATGGACGACGGGCGCAGAAACAATCGTGGTAGACCCAGAACCACTCCGGCAGGGACAAATCCTCCAGGCGGCGAAGAGCAGGTCCCATGGCCTCAGTTTCTGTAGCAGATACAACAATAACAAAATCAATTTATGCAACAAATGGTACAACAAATGAGTGGGGATCTACATCCTCCAGTGGTTGTTCCAGAAGCTGCAGGGGGAAGCTTTAGGGATTTCATCCGTATGAATCCTCCAGAATTTCAGGGAGGGTTAAATCCTATAAAGGCTCACGAATGGATAGCCGGCATGGAGAGAATTTTCTTAATAGTCCAGTGTAGTGAGGAAAACAAGGTGATTTTCGCTTCTCATTTGTTGAAGGGTCCTGCCATGAGGTGGTGGGAGAGTGCCTCAGCCTTGATGACTATTCAAGAGGTACCCAAGGTCTGGGAACAGTTTAAGATAAATTTTATGGAGAATTATTTTCCAAGTTCCTTAAGGACTCAGAAGGAATTTAAATTTCAACAGTTGAGACAGGCTACCTTGACCGTAGCTGCTTATGCGGAGAGGTTTGAGGTTATGGCTGCTTAATATAGGCAGGCTATGTATGCTCCAGACGAGAGGTGGAAAATTGACCAGTTTCTGTTTGGGTTGAAAGCTGGCATTTCTCATAGTGTGTCTCAAAGGGAGTTCACTAGCTATGCTGAATTACTAAGACAATGCTATGTGGCAGAGAATAGCTTGAAGAAAGTGCAAGCGGAAGGGGAATTGAGTAGGTTGAATCAAAGTGATCGTGGGAGATCAAACCAACAATTTAGACCTAGACCACAAGCCTTCAAGGGGAAGCAAGTTCAGAGTTCTAGAACCAGCGCACCTCCGGTGTGTCGGGTGTGTGGTAGGAACCACTCTGGAAGGTGTGGCATTGAAAGTGTGAGGTGTTTTCAGTGTCAGAAGATGGGTAATCTGAAAAGGGATTATCCTTAGAATAGAAATCTAACACAAGAAAAAAGTACCGGCTGAGTTTACACGATGGATGCAAGGAAGACCAAGGGTGATAACTCTTTAATCGCTGGTACGTGTTTTGTTAATGGGAATCCTTGTTTTGTATTATTTGATTGTGGAGAAACACACTCTTTTGTGTCGATGCAATGTGTGAAGCGACTTGGGTTGCAAGCTATTCCGTTGTCTCCACCCATGGTGGTTACTACTGCTATAGATGAGATGGTTGAAACACCTTTAATGTGTGAAAATTGTGTTTTATCTGTGGATGGAAGAGTTTTTCAGATTGATCTAGTTTGTTTGTCGCTTAAGAAAATGGATATTGTTTTGGGAATCTATTGGCTTTCTGCTAACTCGGTATTTATTGGTTGTGAGGAAAAGCTAATCATCATTCCATCCGTTGAGGCTACTCTGAAGGATGTGTTAACTACTATTTTAGAAGGTACGGTTAGAATGATAAATTTCTTGTTCGAGAAGGAAAAATATATTCTTTTGGTTCTCACTAAGGAGGAGAGTAGTAACCTTCAAGTTCTGAGTATCCCTATAATCTGTGAGTTTTCTGAAGTTTTCCCCGAGGATATCACTTCTCTTCCTCCGGAGAGGGAAGTGGAATTCTCTATTGACCTGATACCGGGAACAACTCCTATATCCGTTTCTCCTTATCGGATGGCACCACTTGAATTAAGGGAATTGAAGGACCAATTGGAATATTTAATGGCTAAACATTTTGTTCGACCAAGTGTTTCGCCCTGGGGAGCTCCAGTGTTGTTGGTAAAGAAGAAAGAAGGTGGAATGCGGTTGTGTATTGATTACCGTCAGTTGAATAAAGTCACCATCATGAACAAATACCCATTACCAAGGATAGATGACCTGTTAGATCAATTGAACGGAGCCTGTGTGTTCTCGAAGATTAATTTACAGTCGGGTTATCATTAGATCCGTGTGAAGAGTTCGGATGTATCAAAGACTGAGTTTAGAACCCGTTATGGTCATTATGAATTCTTAGTAATGCTTTTCGGTGTGACGAATGCTCTGGCAGTTTTTATGGATTATATGAATTGCATATTTCAAGCGTACTTGGACCAATTTGTTGTGATCTTCATTGATGACATTCTTGTTTATTCTCGTACTTCACAAGAGCACGAGGGACATTTAAGAATCGTTTTATCGATCTTACAAGAGAAACAACTTTTTGCCAAGTTGAGCAAGTGTGAGTTTTGGATGTCGGAGGTTAGTTTTCTCGGTCACGTCATATCTCAGGGAGGAGTGGCGGTTGATCCATCGAAAGTTGAAGTAGTGATTAATTGGGAGAGACCGAAGAATGTCTCGGAAGTTAGAAGTTTTCTGGGAGTGGCAGGTTATTACAGAAGGTTTATCAAGGGTTTTTTCTCAATTTGCGTTACCAATGACTAAACTTACTCTAAAGGATTATCCTTATGAGTGAGATTCGGCGTGTGAACAAAGTTTTATGAGTTTGAAGGAAGGATTGACGACTGCTCCTGTTCTGATAATTCCTGATCCTGGCAAGTCGTATGAGGTATTATGTGATGTATCCAAGATGGGATTGGGAGGTGTGTTAATGCAAGATGATCATGTGGTGGCTTATGCTTCTCGACAGTTAAAAGTTCATGAAGAGAACTATCCAACACATGATTTGGAATTGGCGGCAGTTGTGTTTACACTGAAAGTGTGGCGTCATTATTTGTATGGGGTACGTTTTGAGATGTTCAGCGACCACAAGAGTTTAAAGTATCTGTTTGACCAGAAAGAGTTGAACATGCGTCAAAGGAGATGGATGGAATATTTAAAGGATTATGACTTGGAACTAAAGTACCATCCGGGTAAAGCGAATAAAGTAGCAGATGCATTAAGTAGAAAAGTGTTGCATAATGCCGAGTTGATGATGTTAGAGTATACCTTATTGGAAAAGTTTCGAGATCTTAATCTCCAATCTGTTTGGACTTCTAATTGTGTAATTATGGGGAATTTGAATATGAATTATACTCTTAGGGAGGAAATCCAACTAGGAAAAGGGTTGGATGAGAAGTTACAAGAAGTGTTAGTTCAACCGGGTTTCGTGCGGGCTACCGATGGAATCATTTTGTTTAACCAAATGATTTGTGTTCCGGAAGATGTGGGGTTGAAAAGATGGATTTTGGAAGAAGCGCATATGGGTGCTTTTACTATACATCCTGGTTCTTCAAAGATGTATCAAGATTTAAAAAGGGACTATTGGTGGTCCGGTATGAAAAAGGATATTGCGGTGTACGTATCCGAATGTGCGGTATGCCAGCAAGTGAAGATTGAACACCAAAGATAGGGTGGCTTATTGAAACCGTTAGAAATTCCGATATGGAAGTGGGATAGTATTTCTATGGACTTTGCAGTTGGATTACCCCGTGCACAAGGTGGTTACGATTCTATTTGGGTGATTGTAGATCGGTTGACAAAATCTGCGCATTTCTTAGCCGTAAAGACTACTTACAAGGCGAGTCATCTCGCAAAGTTGTTCATTTCGAAAATTGTGAGGTTACATGGTATTCCCTCTAGTATTGTTTCAGATAGAGATCCAAAGTTTACTTCAAGGTTTTGGAGAGCTTTTCAACAAGCTATGGGAACAAAGTTGTGTTTGAGTACGTCGAATCATCTGCAAACGGATGGTCAGACAGAATGGACAATACAAACGATGGAAGATGTGTTAAGGGTTTGTGTACTTGAAAGTGGAGGAAATTAGATAGAACTTTTACCGTTGATTGAGTTTTCATACAACAATAGTTATCATACGAGTATTGGTATGACTCCTTACGAGGCTTTTTATGGAAGGAAATGCAGGACGCCTTTGTGTTGGGCGGAGGTTGGCGAAGATAGAATTTTGGGACTCGAGATTATTCAAGAGACTACAGAAAAGATTAGAATGATCCGTGATAAAGTTAAGCAAGCACATGATCATCAGAAAAGTTATTCCGAGATTGAGAATTTGTTGAAGGTGATCACATGCTTTTGAAAGTTACTCCGAGATTGAGGTTGAAAGGACCATTTAAGTCGCAAAATTTAAGTCCGAGATACGTGGGACCGTATCAAATTTTAGAAAGAATTGGTGAAGTAGCTTACTGATTAGCCTTACCGACTTCTCTGTCAGAAATGCATGATGTTTTTCATGTGTCTCAACTTCGGAAGTTTGTCCCAGACCCTCTTCAGCCAATTCTACCAGATACAGTTGAGATAGAAGCAGATTTGAGGTTTGAGCCTCAACCAAGTCATATCACAGGAAGAGAAACTAAGGTACTAAGGAATAAAGAGATTCCTCTAGTGAAAGTTCAGTGGGATGAAACGCATCCGGGCGATGCAACTTGGGAACTAGAATCAGAGATGCGAGAAGTTTATCCTCATCTTTTCAGGTAATTATTTTAAATTCTTGGACGAATTTCTATTTAAGGGGGGGGGGGGGGGGAGAATGTAATACCCCATATTTTATTTTGCTCTGGATAATATTAGTTGTGATCAACTGGGTTCCGGTGTACTCTGAGAATTTATTGGATAAGATTATTAGAGTAAACTTATGAGATCATGGCAGATCAAATTAATATTATCTGACTATGAGGTTTTAACCATTGGAGCTTTAGAGACTATTTAGACAATTAGTAGTGTTACTAATTAATGATATTTCTCTATATCATTTCTTTTCCACCCTTTTTCCTTACACAGAAACAAAGAGAGAGAAAGAAGTTAGAGAGAAGGAAGAGGAAAGGAAGGAAAAAGAGGAGAAAACCTAGAAGAGGGAAAGATTAAGATCATCATCTCTTCTTCATCAAATCATCTCATATTCTTCATCATTATCCTCTAATCAAGGAGGGTTATAGTTAGAGGCATTAGTTGTAGAGTTTCTTGAGTTTAGAGTTAGGTTTGATATTGTGAGAAAATGAGAAATCTTGCTAAAATCATGAATCTAACGGTTGAAAATGGATATAAATTGCGTAGTATAATCGTAATATGCATATGAACATTGTTGATACTTGTTTTGATTGTTTGGAATAAATTGGTGTGAAAAAAGATGAATTTTTGGAGCCTTGAAACACCATTAGTGCAGTAAAAAATTTCTGCTTCTGGTACATACCGTCGGGCGGCGCTATGAGCGCCAGGCGACGCGGTCTTGCACCGGGAAAAAGCCAAGAGGCATAACATGGAACGTTGTTGGAACTTATGATTTTTTTGGTATTGGGACTTACGCCGCTGCTTCGCCGAGCGAAGCACAGGCGAAGGGGCACCGCCAGGCGAAAATTGTAGCGCCGAGCGCTCCTGGGACTTTTCCAAATGTTTTCTTTCTTTTAAAATCCATAACTTTTGACTTGTTTATCCGATTTAAGTAATCTTGGTACCGATGGAAAGATATGATAATAATCTATTTGATAAAGGTGAAAAATGTCGGTTTTATTGCCCGATTAAATTATCGGAGGAAATCCAAAGGTGGTATAATTATGTAGAATTATCATATGTAATCATATTGTGAAATAGTAATATGCTTTGCTTATCCTATTCTTGATTAATCACGATTGTGAGTGTTTATGCATGCTAAACTGAAAATGGAATAGGAAGAGTGAGGAAACCTCAACATGAAACTATAGTAGAATCTAGTAATGTGACTAGAATTGATAGAAAACTCTAGATGGCGATGCTCGGGCATGTGTTGTAGAAAGGTACATCCTTGCCGAGTAATGGTCTAGATGAGAGTGGAACACTAGTATGGAACATGTGTGAACCTAGTATAGGTGAAAAGGCAAAAGAGGCCTTAAGGTGAATGTGGCCTTGTGATTGTCGAATACAATCACGTTTGTGTGTGTGATCATGTAATCGTAACCGGTTTTCTTGAGTTGCAGTTTCATGAGTCTCGAGCTCCTCTGAAATGTATGCACATTTACTTGGCAGGTTTGATTCCCGAGTGTAGTATGAATGGAACCTATGGGTAGAGACTTGTGATGGTTAATGGCCAGTGTGAAGTGACGGTTCATAATGGTTAATGGCCCGTAGAACCCGAATCCATTTAGTATGCCAAGTAACTACAAGGATCCATGACTCGTGTCGACTTCTAAACGTAGACGAGAATGAGAAAAGGGGATGCCTTGGTCTGGTTATCGATTAGTGATATTTTGAGTTGAGGAACTCATGAACATGTTTCCATATAGTGTGAGAATTTAGATTGTGAACTCTAAGTCCTTTCCCTTTTCCCTTGGACTTGAGTTATGATTGGTTAGAACCTTGTAAAGCCGAGAGAATCCATAAGATAGGGAACTCACTGAGATTTAATATCTCACCCCATTTTGTTGATTATATTACAGGTACAGCAGGTTCGGCGAAGGGTAAGGATAAAGTCGTTTGATTTTCTTTACGTTCCTTGTCTTTTTGGGATGGCATGGCTTCCGCTTTGAAGTTTTATTTTGAGATTATTGTATTGATCTAGTTCTTAGTGTCTTGGGACATCTTGTATACATTGTTCCATAGTTTATTTGTATTAGGATTTTTGGGCATGTAATGTAT
Source organism: Lathyrus tuberosus (assembly GCA_022829125.1). NCBI lineage: Eukaryota > Viridiplantae > Streptophyta > Magnoliopsida > Fabales > Fabaceae > Lathyrus > Lathyrus tuberosus. The sequence continues at coordinate 20,065,018 of JALAZF010000043.1, forward strand.
ATAATGTGTTAACTATGAACTTATGGTATTTCAGTACCAAACACTTGGATTCATGTATGTCATACCCCAAATTTTGACCACTAAGATTTCCTATTATTGTGCAAAGCATCATCACAATATGTATGGACCATCATACCTCATTAGTCTCCCCAAAGATGGGTGAGCATCCACTACAATCAAACTTAGGGTTTCAAGCCCTCTTAGAGCTCTTAGACAAAGGATCAATAAAGGAATGACATGATCTTCAACTTGTCTAACCTCTCAAACATCCACAATGGATCAAGAGGACTCCCACATTAAAGATCAAGTACAAGGTTGCAACATTCCAAAGGGATCAAGCCTCAAGATCGCCAGTGTCACCAAATTAGGGCTTTGGTCGACCAGGTCCTCCAGATGGAAATTTTCCTCTGGGCATGAGCCAATACTTCAAAGCATAACCCAAAATACTCTAAGGGACCTTATAAACCCAATCATCAAGTCAATTTAGCCTCAGGGGACGCATTCATAAAAAATCAGGAATTAGGGTTTCTTGACCTAATTCACCCCTAAGTTGACTCTTGGGCCAAATCATGAGCCAAGACCTCAAAAATGATTTAAGGGTCCCTAATACACTACATTTATCCATTTGCAACAATGGATTGATCCAAGAAGCTTGATTCATAAGTTTCAAGTTCATCAGAACCACAATTAGGGTTTCGCGGGAAAAGTCAACTGTGCCTTTGACTTTTGACCCATGCATGCTCCCAAACCTTGGGACATGATTCAATATACCCTATAACACCTATGGAATCCATCCATCAAATTTGATTTAGGTCAAGGACTTGATTTCATAGAGGATCGCACAGTTTGGAATTCATCTGACAAAAAGTCAACTGTGCACAAAAGTCAACTTTGACTTTTTGAAATTTTTCATAATTATAGTTCTTTGACCCTAAAATGATGTTAATGTGTGATTGGAATCATTATTCATCTAGAAAAATCAAGAAAAGTGGGATAACTTGTAAAAGGGGTAACCATAAAAAACTTAGAAATTTTCTAAGTTATGGAACAAAGTGGCTAGGGTACCAACTTTGGAGGATCATAACTCCGAAACCACAAGGCCATTTTTCCCCATTCAAAGCTGGATTTGTAGCTCTCATGGCCCTCTACAAAAGCTTCAAACACAACTCATTCCAATTCCTCATGGATTTTAAGTTATGGAATGATCAAAATCACAAAAAGTGAAAATGTCACTTTTTTCCAACACTTAGTGAAATTTTCACTAAATCAGAATCTGCCTTCACTTTTTTCCAAATGTAGGGGCATTTTTCACTTGGATCCAAAAAGTATCAAAACCAACTATGATCAAACGGTTGTTGTATCATATGAGGGATTTCCAAAATGGCCAAGAACTCCATCAAATTCCACTTGAGCCATGAGATATGGCAATGGCAATATGCCTTGCTGAAAACTGCCAAAGCAAGGCAGATTTGTGCATTTTACTAGACTTGCCAAATTTATACAAATGACAAACACACTTATCCATCTGAACACCTCAAGGGGAGACAAGGAGGAATCAACTCTGATCCCAAGCCTCCCAAGTCCTTGGAACTAACAATAGCATGCCAAACCTAGAAATCCCTAAAGAGGGGACAAGACTCCAATTTTGTTTTGGAGCATTCAATGGATGCACCAAGGTGGCATGGACTAAGCCATTTCCAACTGAATTCAGTCAAGACATATCCTAGACCAAGGGAACCAGCAGCCTGTGCCCTAACCTCTAGCCAATGGCTAGAGGAGACTTGGATTCTCATTGATCAACATTGGCCAAACCTCTGCAGCAGTTGCCATTCACTATTGCTTGCAAAACAAACTTGCTCTACTATAAATAGAGCTCATTTGTGATTAGTTTGAGTACACCAAAGCCATCAAACAGATGCTTTCCTCAAAATCTCTTTCTCACTTCCAATTTTGCCTTCTAAGGCATGTCACTATCGGGTTTTGAGTTTGAGAACAATTCCAACCAAACCAATCACACACACACACCTCATAAACATCATATAGAAGTGATCCAAACACTTAAACAACATTTGGAACACTGATTTCACAAAATCACCAGCCAACTGCTCAAGGTTTTATCCAAGTTGCAGTTGAGATACCATCTTCAGTTCCAACTTGTTTCAAACCATTCCAAGCACTCAGACGCACTCCATAGCACCTAGGGAAGCTGTCCATATCCTCAGAACCAAGTTGTAACACCTCTAACACAAAACACGATCACCAGCTGCAAGAGGTAAGCATGAGCTCTTCTAACTCTATGATCCATGCATTTTTTGCTGCACAATAATTTGGCCATATGTTCATAATCATGCATAGAGTGTTTACCCTCAATCAATTGCTTTGTTTGAATCGTGTATGGAATTTCTGAGCCTTCATGCAAATTTTAGGGTTCTTGAGGTTTCTCTTTGATTTCTTATTCCATGCTTAAAATAAATGAAATTAAAGACCATAGACATGATCGTGAGGTGAAAACGAGTAGATTGATATGTAGATTGCATAATATCATCAAATATTCAGTGAGATTGGATAGAAAATGCAAATATGCAAAAACAGAGGGTGGCGCGTGTTCTTGCCATGTTCTTGGCGCCATTTTTGAATATTTGAATATTTGAATTTTGTGATTTTATTTAATTGATTCAAAAATTAATTTCTCTCAGAGTTTTAATGATTTTGAGTTGATTCTTTTTTTAATAATTCACAAAAATGTTAAAATATTTTATTTTACCAAAAAATCCCAAAAATATTATTTATTTCATATATTTGATATTTTTGCAAAGAATTAATGTTTTATTTGTTTTTTAACATTTAAAATATCTTTTCCTCCATGATTTTCCAAATTTAATTGATTTCCAATCATTTTGTGGATATAAAAATGATTTTTCAAACATTAATCCAAGATCACAACTGTAATACCCCGTATTTTACTAATTTGGACTTTAGAGACATTTTGGAAATTTAGTAGTATTATTTCTAATACTAAGTTTGTTACTTATTTTCCTTCCACTCTCCAACATATAAAAAGAAAAAGATAGTAAGAAAGGAAAGAAAGAGAAAAGAAGGAAAAGAAGAGGAAAGAAAGAAGAAAGGAGAAAAAACAGGAGATAGGGGTTTTGGAAGAAAATCCAAGAACAATCATCATCCATTGATCCAAACTTCATCCGATAATCTCATCTTCCTCATTTTCATCATCTATCAAAGGTGGGTTCTAGTTAGTACCAATTTTTAGAAGTTTTGGAATTGTTTGGTTTAAGTCGAATTTATGGAAATTGATGTTTTAACGGTTAGAATTCATTAGAAATCGAAATGAATGATCAATATAATTATAGAAACATGTGTTGTTGATTGTTTTGATGTTTTGTTTGATTATGATGATTTTGGAAAAGTTAGGTCTATAGAACTTTTGTGTTCTTGGTGAAATATGTGTTTTGAAGTTATTGTTGTGCAAACCATACTCAAACTATGTTGTTGAACCTCTGTTGGTGGTTGTTGGTGGTTTGGAGGAGGTTTGGGGTATAGGAAAATTATGTTGTTGCTTTGGTATTTTCTGCATTTTTCACAGAGCGCGCTCAGCGCGCAGGAGCCCACTCAGCATGGTGTTGAATTCCTGCAACCCCTCAAGGCAGAAGCTTGCGCGCTCAGTGGGAAAGGGGGTGCGCTTAGTGCGACCTGGGACTTGGGATTTTATCCCTTAAGTGAGAAAATTCATAACTTTCGGCTCGTTTATCAGATTCGATCATCCTTTATATTGATGTAAAGCCGAGGAAATATTCTATGCAATGAAGATGAAATATGTCGACTTTATCGACCGATTAAATAATCGAGAAAGTTTCAAAAGTGTTTTAATTATGTTTTAATTGTTATAAATTATTTTATTATGCAATTGTGAGATGCCCTGCCTATCCTATTATTGTTTAGCATGATTGTAATTGAATATGCATGTTAATATGGAAAAAGAAATAGAAAGAGTGAGGAAAACCCCCTTATGAACTATAGGAGAATTTAGAAGGTTTGGAGACACTAGTATGGAACATGTGGTTAACCTTTGTGGTTTGAAAGGCGAGAGAGGCCTTGAGGCATGATAGCCTAATGATTGTCGAATACAATCATGTTCGTGTGTGTGATTACGTAATCGTAACCGGTTTATCTTGAGTGTAGTTTCACGAGTCTCGGACTCCTCTAAAACGGATGCACAACTACTTGGCAGGTTTGATTCCCCGTATTGTACGAATGGCGCCCATGGAGCGTATGCTTATGACGGTTAATGGCCCGTGTGAAGTGACGGTTCATAACGGTTAATGGCCCGTAGAACCCGAATCCATTTGTATGCCAAGTAGATTACAAGGATCTATGACTCGGGTCACCTTCTAGACGTAGAAGCAGACGGGAACAGGAGGTACCTTGGTATGGTTATCGATTAGTGATACTATTGAGTTGAGGAACTCATGGCATGTTTCCATATAGTGTGAGAACTGAAATGTGAACTCAAGAGTCCTTTCCCTTTTCCCCGGACTTGAGTTAGGATTGTTAAAACCTTGTTAACCCGAGAGAATCCATAAGATAGGGAACTCACTGAGATTTGATGTATCTTACCACACGTTGTTGATGTATTTCAGGTGCTTCAGGTTCCGAGAAGGGTAAGCATAAGGTCGTGTGATCTTTTCCTTGCTTGTTGATGGCTAGCTTCCGTAGCGAAGTGTTTTTTTGGGATCATTGTTGATCTAGTTCTTAGTTTTTATCATTTGAACATCTTGTGTATAATATGCCTTAGGTTTTTGTACTTTGTACTTTAGGGAATTTATTTGTATACAATGTGTTAACTAGGAGCTTATGTATTTCAGTACCAAACACTTGGATCTATATATAATATTTATGCTTTGATGCATGAGTTTTATATATGGGTGTTACAGTTGGTATTAGAGCAGGTTGTATCCTCGACCTAGCCATGAAATAGTATAAGTATTTCTTTCCGTTTCATATACGTTGTGTCGCCATTGGTCTTAAGTGTTATATTTATGGAATTGAGCCTGATCAACTTAATCCTATTTGTATGACCTTTAGGAACATGGCTGAAGGACCTAGAAACACTCGTGGTAGACCCCGCACCACTCTTGAAGGGACGAATCTTCCGGGCGGCGATGGCAATGCTCCTCTGTATCAGTTTATGCAGCAGATACAACAGCAACAGAATCTATTCATGCAGCAAATGGTGCAACAAATGAATGGAAGTTTGCATCCTACGGTAGTTGTTCCAGAAGCTGAAGGTGGGAAATTCCGGGATTTTATCCGCATGAATCCCCCAGAATTTCATGGTGGATTAGATCACGTGAAGGCTCACGACTGGATTTTTGGAATGGAGAGGATTTCCTTGATAGTCCAATGCAGCGAAGAGAACAAGGTGTTGTTCGCTTCTCATTCACTGAAGGGTCCCGCTATGAGATGGTGGGAGAGCGCTTCGGCCTTGATGGCTATTCAGGAAGTGCCAAAGGTTTGGGAGAAGCTCAAGGTTATTTTCATGGAGAAGTATTTTCCGAGCTCTTTGAGAACTCAGAAAGAGTTTGATTTTCAACAACTAAGACAAGGTAGTATGACTGTGGCCAGTTATGCTGAAAAGTTTGAAGACATGACAGCTTATTCTAGGCAGGCTATGTATGCCCCATATGAGAGGTGGAAGGTGGACCAATTTATTTTTGGACTTAGAGCTGAAATATCCCATAGTGTATCTCAGAGGGAGTTCACTACTTATGCCAAAGTTCTAAGACAATGCTATGTAGCTGAACATAGTTTGAAGAAAGTCCAAGCGGAAGGTGTTACGAGTAGGGGGAATCAAGGGGATCACGGAAGATCCAACCAACAATTCAGGCCTAGGCAACAAGCCTTCAAAGGAAAGCATGTTCAAGATTCAAGGGCGAGTACACCTCCGATGTGTCGCACTTGTGGAAGGATGCATTATGGAAGGTGTGGTATAGACAATGTGAAGTGTTACCAATGTGAGAAGGTGGGTCATTTAAAAATAGAGTGTCCTCAGAATAGGACTCAGACACAAGGAAGGGTTCATACCCTAGATGCAAGGAAGAAGAAGAGTGAATTTTCCTTAATTGCTGGTACGTGCTTCGTTAACGGATTTCCTTGTTTTGTTTTGTTTGATTGCAAAGCTACACACTCTTTTGTATCGATGCGATGTATGAAGCGACTTGGGTTGCGGTCCGTTCCTTTGTCTCCTCCTATGGTGGTCACTACCGCCATGGATGAAATAGTTGAGACACCGTCGATGTGTGAAAACTGTGTTTTGTCTGTGGACGGTAGAGTTTTTCAGGTTGATCTTATTTGCTTACCACTTAAGAAAGTTGATGTCATTTTGGGGATGGATTGGCTTTTTGCTAATTCAGTATTTATTGGGTGTGAAGAAAAGCTCATCATCATTCCATCTATTGATGCTACCCCGAAAGATGTCTTAACAACTATTCTAGAAGGTACGGTTGGAATGATAAATTTCTTGTTCGAAGAAGAGAAATCTGTTCTTTTGGTTCTCACTAAGGAAGGCAGTAGCGACCTTCAAGTTTTGGATATTCCAGTAGTTTGCGAGTTTTCCGAAGTTTTCCCCGAAGAGGTCACTTCTCTTCCTCTGGAGAGGGAAGTGGAATTTTCTATTGACCTGGTACCGAGAACGACTCCTATATCCGTTTCTCTGTATTGGATGGCACCATTGAAGTTAAGGGAACTAAAGGAACAATTGGAATAGCTAATGGCTAAGCATTTTGTTAGACCCAGTGTCTCACCATGGGGAGCCCCAGTTTTGTTAGTAAAGAAGAAAGACGGCGGGATGCGATTGTGTATTAATTATCGTCTGCTGAATAAAGTCACCATTAAGAATAAGTATCCCTTGCCCAGGATAGATGACCTATTAGATCAATTGAAAGGAGCCTGTGTGTTCTCGAAGATTAATTTGAGGTCGGGTTATCACCAAATCCGAGTGAAGAGTTCTGATGTACCTAAGACTGCATTTAAGACCCGTTATGGTCATTACGAATTCTTAGTGATGCCTTTCGGTGTGACTAATGCTCCAGCTGTTTTTATGGAGTATATGAATCAGTTATTTCAAACTTACTTGGATTAATTCGTTGTGATCTTCATTGATGACATTCTTATTTATTCCCGTACTCCACAAGAGCACGAAGGACATTTAAGAATCGTCTTATCGATCTTACAAGAGAAGCAACTTTTTGCCAAGCTAAGCAAGTGCGAGTTCTGGATGTCTGAAGTTAGTTTTCTTGGTCACGTTATATCACAGGGTGGTGTAGCGGTGGATCCGTTAAAGGTTGAAGTTGTGATTAATTGGGAGAAACCGAAGAATGTATCGGAAATTAGAAGTTTCTTGGGTCTAGCAGGTTACTACAGAAGATTTATCAAAGGCTTTTCGCAATTAGCGTTGTCAATGACTAAGCTTACTCGGAAGGATTGCCCCTTTGAGTGGGATTCGGCGTGTGAATAAAGTTTTATGAGTTTGAAGGAAAGATTGACTACAGCTCCCGTTCTAACTATTCCCGATCCTATCAAGTCGTATGAGGTATTTTGTGATGCGTCTAAGATAGGATTACGAGGCGTTTTAATGCAAGAAAGTCACGTTGTGGCTTATGTTTCTCGACAATTGAAAATTCACGAGAAGAATTATCCAACCCACAATTTGGAATTAGCGGCGGTGGTGTTTACCTTGAAATTGTGGCGTCACTATTTATATGGAGTACATTTTGAAATGTTTAGTGACCACAAGACTTTAAAGTACCTCTTTGACCAAAAAGAGTTGAATATGCGGCAAAGGAGGTGGATGGAATATTTAAAGGAATATGATCTAGGGCTAAAATACCATCCGAGTAAAGCGAACAAAGTGGCCGATGCCTTGAGTAGGAAAGTTTTGAGAAAGGCCGAATTGATGATGTTAGAATACCCGTTGTTGGAAAAGTTTAGAGATTTAAATCTTCAATTTGTGCGGACTCCTAATGGAGTGATTATGGGGAATTTGAATGTCAATTCTACTTTAAGAGTTGAAATTCAACAAGGACAATTATTGGATGAGAAGTTGCAAGAGATGCCAAGCCAACCGGGTTTTGTGCACGCTAGCGATGGAATGATTATGTTTAACCAAAGAATTTACGTTCCGAACGATGCGACTTTGAAAATAAGGATTTTAGAGGAAGCGCATAAGGGTACCTTCACTATACATCCGGGTTCTTCAAAGATGTATCAAGATTTAAAGAAGGACTATTGGTGGTCCGGTATGAAAAGAGATGTTACGGTCTTCGTGTCGGAATGTGCGGTACGCCAACAAGTTATGATTGAACATCAAAGACCGGGTGGATTATTGCAACCGTTAGAAATCCCAACTTGGAAATGGGATAGTATTTCTATGGATTTTGCAGTAGGTTTACCCCGTACGCAAGGTGGTTATGATTCGATTTAGGTAATAGTAGATCGGTTGACAAAGTCGGCGCATTTCTTGGCCGTGAAGACTACCTTTAAAGCGAGTCATCTTGCGAGGTTGTTTATTGCGGAAATTGTAAAATTTCACGGTATTCCCTCTAATATTGTGTCGGATAGAGATCCAAAGTTTACCTCAAGGTTTTGGAAAGTTCTTCAACAAGCTATAGGTACGGAGGTGCGTTTGAGCACGTCTAATCATCCTCAGACGGATGGTCAAACTGAACGAACAATACAAACAATGGAGGATATGTTGAGAGCTTGTGTACTAGAAAGTAAGGGTAATTGGAAAGAACTACTACCACTGATTGAGTTCTCTTATAACAATAGTTACCATGCGAGCATCGAAATGGCTCCTTATGAAGCTTTGTATGGAAGAAAGTGTAGGACACCTTTGTGTTGGGCGGAAGTTGGGGAAGGTAGAATCTTAGGACCCGAAATTATCCAAGAGACTACAGAAAAGATTCGAATGATCCGCGAGAAAATTAAGCAAGCACAAGATTGACAAAAGAGTTATGCGGACAATCGAAGGAGACCTTTAGAATTTAAAGAAGGTGACCATGTGTTTTTGAAAGTTACTCTGAGATTAAGACTGAAAGGACCATTTCAGTCACGGAAGTTAAGTCCGAGATACGTGGGACCGTATCAAGTTTTAGAAAGGATTGGCGAAGTAACGTACAGGTTGGCCTTACCTCCTTCTCTGTCAGAAATGCACGATGTTTTCCATGTATCTCAACTTCGCAGATTTGTTCCAGATCCTCTTTGTCGCTCCCGGGATTTTCATCCAAGTACAAACGCGAAAGTGGCACCAAAACAGAGTCGCCAGCAATGTGTATTTATCCCAAGAGAGGGAAAGGAAACACTGCGTAAACCTGAGAGAAAGGAAAGAGAATGGTCTTGCGACCAAGAGAACTGGGTTCGGGAGTCGGTTATGCGTGAGGAAGGTATTAGCACCCCCACGCGTCCATCGTACCCGATGGGATCCACGCTTGCTTGTCTCGATCAAAGGGTGTAAGAAACTGGAGCTCCGCTGCTGAAACTGGAAAGAAAGGAACAGAAAAGGGGAAAAATAAGAAAGGAGAGAGAACAAGAAGAAAATGTAGGGAAAATAAAAGAAGTGCTCGAATGGGCCCTACCCCATTGCCTACGTATCTCATCAGGAGCATGAGAATCAGAGCGACGTAGTTCCCCTCAACGAGGGTCTCTTTGTTTGGGTTTTTTTAGTGGAAATGTCAGAGTGCGCGTCCCAGCAGTTAGGTGTTGCAGCTCGCTGTAGGGAGACTTAGGCGTTACCTGTTTGCGGTAGGACGGACATGACGAGTCCTTAAGGAATAGAATGAAGGAGATGAGAAGAGAACTTGTTTGTTTGTTTTTTGTCTTTTATGAAGAAGTATTTTGATTATTGGTGTTTAGTAACACGTATTGTATTTAAGTCCTTCATGTAGGATCGAATGCCTCGCATATCGACCCAAGGCGGGACGTACGCTAAACATTCTAAGAAAGTGAGAGAAGACCCCTCACTATCTCATTCTTACATGAAAGGCTCAAATACAATATTTGTTAGGCCTTTATTAAGTGTTTTTTACTTTTTTTTTAAGATGAGAAAAAGAGACTCAAAAGGTCGATAAAGGTAAAAATCTAATGAGGGATACTAAGACTCAATCTTAATGTTATCATACATGGTGATCCTATGGTTAATGAGGTTTAAGGAACCTAATCCTAAAAGAAAGGAAAAGAAGAAAGAAAGAAAGCAACTTACTTCCAAGATGGAAGTTAAGTTATTTCTAAGAGGGAAGAAAGAAGATTATGAAAGCAATGCATCATTAAATGCTTAAACAACATAAATTGAATGATTAAAAGATGAAGGAAGAAATTAGAATGTGGATGCAAATCCACACTCAAGTGACTTACCATTAGCCCCTGAAATAGTTAGTACAATTATTTACAAGTGAAGAAACAAGTTAAGATGAACAAGTAAGGCTTAAACAAGTCAAGAACCAAAGTAAAAGAATCTTAAAGGCTAAGGAAAGCCTAAGGTCAGAATGCACACCATAAAAATGTTCTCTAATGCTATGAGATCAAACACAAATCAAATGCACACAAACAATGCCTTAAACCACAAAGAAATGCATTATGAAAGAAGTAGATGAAGAATGAGTGGATATTCAAAGTGATCATGCATTAATTCTTCATGAAAGGTTAAAGTCAGAACCAAAGTCATTTAGGAATGGTTTTACAATGCTTATGAATCACCATGTAGTTCATAGATGAAATGATGTAAGAAGAAGAGATGAAAAAGAGAAAAGAATGAGAAACAAGTTTCACTAAGATGCACAAAGTTACATATCAAAGATGCATATCATGTAAAATGATTGATGAATGTATATGGGCAGTCACATATCATTGGTGAAATGCAAATGGAAAGAATGAAATGGCATACCAAATGCAAACACAATTCATGTTAAGCACAAGAGTAGATAAGATGTGAAAACATGTCAAAAAGGTAAGTTAAAATGCATAAACACAAACCAAATGCAAGTATAAACCAACATGACCTATAATTGAGTTATGAAAGAACTATAATCTTCTAAATGAAACCTCTAATCTCACACAAAGCAAACAAGAAAGGGTGGCACAAGTGCCTCATTAAAATTAAGCTAGAAGGAAGTATAAGAATATGCACAAAGATAGCTTCAAATGTAAAGCTCTAAACAAATATCAAAAGTACATATTAAAATCATGAAAATTGGCTCTAAACAACCTAAATCAGAAGAAAATCAAGTATCAAAAGATCATGGCAAACATAAAAATGAAACATGCTCAAACAAATCAACAAAGTCATATTGAAACACATCACAAGAAGGTGCAAAGATGAACATCAGAAGGCATGATATAATGACTTTAAAAATTAAACGAAAATTGTTTTAGGCACTTTAAGATGTTATCTAATCAATACAAAAAGAATGAGTTAAAAATATGGTGTGAGATGGGAGAAAGAAAATGTACAAGTTTGAGTATCATGAAGCAATTCAATTAAAAAGAAATTAAAAGAAAATAATGTATTTATATGCAAAAATTCATGAAGTCAGAACTAAAAAAATGCAAACAATTATTTAAATGTGTAAAGAACACACATGAATTTATTTAAGATTTTTAGAGATGATTTGGTATTTTTAAAAATAGGAAATCAAAACAATATGGAAAAGAAAATGAAAAATAAAAAGAAATGGGAAGGAGGGTGCAGCGTGAGTAATTCTCATGTTCAAAAATAAATTGGGCTCAGACAATGGGGGTGCAAATATCAAATATAAACCCAATCCAACATGCGTGCTTGTGTGTGATAGTGTGCATGATCAGTTAACATAGAGATGCAATCATGGCCACACAATCAGGTCAATCAATATCAATCATTAAAGCATGCTAATCCAACAGTTTATGAAGCAAGCACATGATAATTCTCCTACACGCACACACACACAATTAATTCAGACTAAGATAAAGAACACGTGCAAGACCACACATTCATTAATGTGTTGGCAACATAACAGACGTTGGATCAATCTCCATGCAATATCATCACACAAATTCACGCATCAAACCAATCAGAGCTAAGGTCCACACACGATAGCATACACGCACACACACACGAGTCATTCAGGTTAAACAAGATGCACGTGAGAGGGAGGGTACATCATTTATGCATTGTCAACATCACAACCACACGATGCAAGCAATCCAATGGCCATGATTTAAAACCACAAACCCTAACTGATAAATGCCACTGGCCGGAGAAGGACCTCCGGTCGTCTTCTCAGGCAAAACGCCACCACCTGCAACTCTTACATCTTTCAGAATTGCACCAAAATGGTACCAATCGAAATGTCAAGTTACGTACATCATGAATCCAAGCATAGAATCAACATATCATGCACACATAGCAAGAACAGCATCCAAACACTTTTGCCCTAATTTTTCAACTATGCTCCTAATGAGCCTATCAACTAGCCAGGACTCACACAGCTTCTAGTAATCTTCAAATCAAGATGAAACAAGCTCAAATCACATGAATACGAAGCAATAAGGTTGAGTATATTAGAACCTGAAACTGTGAAGAAACTTAAGTTGTAAGAAGACCAGAGATATCTTGAGCTCTTGAACTTGTTGAGCAAAATAAATGTTACTTGTTCTTGAGATCTTTAAGAAAATCACGATGAAAACTCAACTGAACTGAAGTAACACTTGCTGAATTGAATTCATTCTCTCTTATTCTTGATCAGAAATAGAATATTGATGATGATAGATATGGAATGTGGATGAAGATTGATGAGTTCGTGTGAAATTAGAGAGAAAATAGAGAGAAAAAGTGAGAAGAATTTTGGAGAGAGAGTGGAAAATGAAGTTCCAATGAAATTTGAGTGAGGTTTTTGAATTTATAGGTTGAGTTAAATGTCTTAACTAGGGTAGTTAATTGAGTTCTGAGTTGGTTAAATGAGTTGCCTCTAACTAACTGAGTCAAGTTAGTTAGGGCGAGTAAGGAGAGGTTGGCTATGGTGTGGTTGCATTCATGATGTTATGGTGAGGTGAAAGTGAATGGTGATGATGGAACTGATGTAGCAAAAGCTTGCTGCACAAGTTTTGTTGTTTTCCTCTTTCATGTATGAAGTAGCATGGCATGGTATGTGACATGTTATTGTGTTGGCTCAAAAGAAGAAAAAAAGAAGGACTGATGTAAGAGTGTATGCGTGGCTTTTAAGAAATAGAATCTGGTGTGAAGTACATAGCAATGTTACAACATCCTTGGCAGCATGAAAGCATGGAAGTTTGAAGATGAAAATCTCTCACATTAGTGCATGAAATCATGAGCATTAGGTGTCAATGGAAAGAGGATAGATCATAGAACAAGTTTGATGTGAACTTTGGATTGAATGGAGGCTTGGAAGTTAATGAAAAATGGCTTGGAACATCAAGGTTTGAAACTGATCTCATGTACGAGGCAAGCTTGGCATGGCATGGCAATGTGACCTATGGAAAATCAACATGATCACACCAAATTGGGACCCTAATAACTCCATTATAACTTGCTCAAATGGAAAAATGTTTAACATCAAAGTTGAAGAGGGAATTGAGATGAACAACTTTGATGTTCAACATTTTTTCATTTGAAGCCTCCTTGAATGAGAAAAATGGCTTGACATTTGGCACACCAAGTGTTTGACAAAATTATGGCGCATGGGCCTGGTCTTGCTTGGTCATGACTTAGTTTGTGACCTAGTTTTGTCAAACTTTGATTGATCATAACTCCCTCAATTTTGATCCAATGGAAGAGTTCTTTATATGGATTTGAAGCTTAGAAAATGAACTTTAATTGGCTCAACTTGGGCCTGAAGTTTGGAGCTTTTATATTGGAGAAAGAGAGCCTCAAAGTAGGGTGCAAAATGGTCCAAACTTGCCATTTTGGGAAACCCTAAAGTTTCTATTTTTGGCAGTTTTGTAATTTCTTGATTTTTCATGATTCCTCCATCATTTCTTGATCAAATCTTGTCCAATGAACATATATAACTTGAATTTCATGAATTTGACCTTAAAAAGTCAGGAGTTGACTTTTTCCACTGAACAGTTGACTTTTTTCCCAATTTCTTGATTATCAAGCAACTGATCAATTGAACCTCTTCTGAAATGAATCAATGGCCAATCTTCCATCCTTAGACACTTAATATCATGTAGAAAACATTGAGATCAAGTTTGAATCAAAATTTCCTCAGGATACCACTTGAATTCAAAATCCTAATTTGGACTGTTTTTTATAGGAGGTGATGCACTGTCCAATCTTATTGATGAATTCCCATCTTCCAATGACTTGTGAGATCAAGTGGGATGATATATGATGTAATAAACCCTTGAAGCTTGTTGAGAGACCCTTGGCCCTTATTCTTTTGCTTTGGATGATCCACATCTCTGAGAAACAACTGATCACATGCCCTTATGCAAGATGCAATGCTAAATGTTTAATGTTTTATTTTTCTATGCTTTGAATGCAATGCAATGAAATGAAAGCTCATTCTAAATGATATGGAAAATGAGAGGGAAAATTTTGGGGTATTACAGCTGCCCCTATTCAATCACTGTAGACCTGAATGGATGATAGCGATTGCTGTCAGACTTTCAAGGTATGGAGGGATTGAATACCAAAAATAAGCAAAAAGTTTGCACCCTGTGGAGAAGAAGACAAGGGATATAAACCCCACTCAAATGAACTCTGCTTGAATAAAACTCTGATGATGAATAATAACACTGAAGGGATGTCTTTTTGAACAACGCCAGACGACTACTGGCCTGCCACACTACGGGTGGACTTTAGCAATGTCTTTTGTACAACGCCAGACGACTACTGGCCTTCCACACTACGGGTGGACTTTAGCAATGTCTTTTGTACAACGCCAGACGACTACTGGCCTGCCACACTACGGGTGGACTTTCGCCAATCTACGGTTGGACTTACAACTGTCTTTTTAAATAGAGTCAGACGACTACTGACCTGCCACACTGCGGATGGACTTTCGCCAATCTACGGTTGGACTTATAACTATCTTTTTAAATGAAGTCAGATGACTACTGACTTGCCACACTGCTGGTGGACTTGCGCCAATCTACGGTTGGACTTTAAACTGTCTTTTTGAATGGAGTCAGACGACTACTGACTTGCCACACTGCGGGTGGACTTGCGCCAATCTACGGTTGGACTTGCAGCTGATTTGCTACCCTTGGATGGACTTTTGCCAATCTACGGTTGGACTTTGCCTTGCTTTACCACCCTTGGATGGACTTTTTCCAATCTACGGTTGGACTTTGCCACCCTTGGATGGACTTTTTCCAATCTACGATTGGACTTTGAAAAAATTCTGATACTGGATTAGGCTCTGCATGCATATCAGACATCCTTGCTGACTCTGCTGAGGGACAGTGATCAATAATTTGACCTTAGAGACTCCTGGAAGGATGGTATCTCTGTTGGAGAATGAATGAATAATATGTTTTCTTCGAATTATCACGCTTGCCAAAAATAAATTGGACCTTGGGATATGGATAATTATGACTTTTCCAGGAACTATTTCATCTAACTAGGGACGAATTCTGGTCATAGCAACTCCGCTGGGGATGAGAATTTTTTGACTTGGTTGGGGAAAGAATGTATCAACACTCTGCCGAAGAAGACAAGTCATTAAAACTCTGCTTGGGAATCTATCAAACCCGAGGAGAATATGCTAACATTCTGCTGAGGAAGAGATTCTGTTGACCTACTAAACTTCTGCGAGGAAGAAAACAACTCAGCTGGGGAGTATTGTTGACAAGATTCAATGCTGAACTCTGTGGGGAGTACAACTACCAGAGACACAATCTTGCTAGGGACCGGAACTACTCCGTCAGGGATACATAAATCCTGGTTAGAAGACCTTCTGTTGTGACTTGCTGGGGAAGAAACCCTAAAGATCTGTTGGGAGAATACACAGAAAATTCTCGATAATCTGTTAAGGAACAAAGCTATCGAGCTTAGAATAAGAGCCACAATGTCCCATGCTAGGCAAACCTTCTGCTCGACGACTCTACTGGGGATAATGAGTTGACAACAAACTCTGCTGGGGAGAACCGCCTCAAAGCGTCTCGCTGGGGAATGCCCCTTGAGAGGATTTTACAGAAGACCACACATCTTTAAACTCTTGGGCAAATGCTGAGACTTGAGCTAGACGTATTATAATTGAGAGGTTACTCTACTGGGGATAACAGATCTGGAACACATCCTACCGAAAGGACTTCAAGATGCCCCATGCTTGGGAGGGCCACAAACTCACTTTTGCCCCAGATTACGCGGCGAATCTGAAGAAATCGTCCCAAGAGGATTTTACAGAAGATTCGGCATCTTCAACTCCTGGACACTCGTTGAGTCTTGAACATTAACTAGGAGGTCGGCAAAGCAACTCTATTGGGAATTTGCAACTTTTATCGACACAGAAAAGCTTGTAGCTATTGGAAGTACTGAATAGGAGAATCGACTTAATAAGATACAACACTACCCAGTCGAGATTAACTTGTCGATATCGAATCGCCGCGAGCGATCATCGGCCGAAAATGGACTCAATCAGTAAACTTTGTGACAAAAGGTGACATGTGAACCTTTTCCTGAACCTGCCCCGGTATTCTGCATGGGAATAAGTGATTACTCGTCTAGAAGACATGATCCATGCTCTTGGAGAACTTGCACCTGTTACCTGCAACAAAGGGATATGCACGCATGCCCCAGGATATTGCGTGGTTTGAATCCACCATCCAGGAGTACTCAACATTCAAAGTGATTTTAAATTTTTTTCTGCACATGTTATTTGTAAGGCCACAGTGTTTTCAAATGCAATGTTTTATCAAAAATTTGGACGTTTTTGCAAACAAAGCAGTAAAAACAAAATAAGAAGCTTTTGACTGAAATTCAATTTATTGATTGAAAAGGCCCAGAATAGGCAAGTACAATTGGGAAGCAAACCCTGGAAAGAGGAGATTGCTGTAAATTGAGAAAAGAAACTATCCTAATGGCAATGTGAAAACGACATTCCACTGAGTTTCAATTCTGCTATGGCCAGTATGTCTTCAAGACCCCCCAACCTTGCCTTCTGAGGAGTGATTAGGATGATTCCTACCCCTTGGAAAGACAGTTGCTGAAACGGTGATGGGGTACAGATAACTCAGACCGAAATCATTCGCTTAATTCCCTCTTTTGCATGGACCGCCCTTTCGGGTTTTCGATCCATCGGGATACCCTTTTTTGCCTGAGTTGTCCTTGCGGATTTTCAACTCACTGGGTGTACAATTTTTATTTTATATCCCTAACTTTTGCCCGAACCTTTTTCATTCTGTTTTTTGTGGTTCGCCGGGATGCCCTTTTTTGCCTGGACTTTTCTTTTTTTTTTGACCAGCGGGTCTATTTATGCGAAGTATTTTTTGACTACGTCTGAGTTAACAGGGGATGGAAAGTCTTCGCCATCCATGGTTGTAAGTAATAAGGCTCCGCCCGAGAAGACCTTCTTAACCATGAATGGACCTTCATAGTTGGGAGTCCATTTGCCCCTGTGATCTGTACTAGGAGGAAGGATCCTTTTGAGTACCACATCTCCCACTTTGTAAACCCGAGGACGCACCTTTTGGTCAAATGCTTGCTTCATCCTCCGCTGGTATAATTGCCCATGACACACAGCTGCCAGTCATTTCTCTTCAATAAGGCTCAACTAATTAAATCTGGCATGAACCCATTCAGCTTCGTCTAACTTGACATCCATCATGACTCTGAGGGATGGAATCTCAACTTCAACCAGTAGTACTGCCTCCATACCGTATACAAGTGAGAATGGTGTTACCCCAATGGACGTGCATACTGACGTTCGGTACCCATGCAAAGCAAATGGTAGCATCTCATGCCAATCTTTATATGTGACAACCATTTTCTGCACAATCTTCTTAATATTCTTGTTGGCCACCTCCACAACGCCATTCATCTTCAGGTGATACGGAGAAGAATTGTGATGCTCAAATTTGAAGTCCCGGCACAGCTCAGCCATCATTTTGTTATTCAGATTATAACCATTAAAAGTGATGATTCTCTCGGGCACTCCATAGCGACAAATGATATCCCGTTTCAGGAAACGAGCTACCACCTGCTTAGTGACATTGGCATAAGATACTGCTTCAACCCATTTTGTGAAGTAATCAATGGCGACCAAGATGAAATGATGGTCGTTTGAAGCAGTAGGCTCAATCTTTCCGATCATGTCGATGCCCCACATGGCAAAGGGCTAAGGAGAGGACATGACACTCAACGGATTTGGAGGAACATGCACTTTGTCTACATAAATTTGGCATTTGTGTCACTTGCGGGCATACTTGTAACAATCTGCCTCCATCGTCAACCAATAATATCCTGATCTCAATAATTTCTTTGCCATTGCGTGTCCTCCGGCATGAGTACCGAAAGAGCCTTCATGTACTTCCTGCATTAACAAGTCTGCTTTGTGTCTATCCACGCATCTGAGCAGAACCATGTCAAAATTCCGTTTGTACAGCACGTCATCCTGATTCAAGAAGAAGCTACCAGACAACCTTCTCAACGTCTTCTTATCTTTGATAGATGCCCCAGGAGGGTACTCTTGACTTTTCAAGAAACACTTGATGTCATGAAACCATGGCTTGTCATCACACATTGCATCAACCGCAAACACAAATGCAGGTCTGTCAAGACGAGACACTTCAATCTTAGGTACATGGTTCCACCTTTGCACTTTGATCATGGAAGACAATGTGGCCAAGGCATCAGCAAACTTATTCTCATCTCGAGGAATATGGTACAACTTCACTGTTGTGGAAAATGTCAACAATCTCCTTGTATAATCTCTATACGGAACCAGATTCGCTTGGTGCGTGTACCAACTCCCTTTCACTTGATTAATTACCAAAGCTGATCACCGAAAATATTACGGGTTTTAATTCGCAAATTAATCGCCTCCTCAATCCCCATTATACAAGCTTCATACTCTGCTTCATTGTTGGTGCATCCGAAAGTTACTCGGGCAGTGAAAGGCATATGAACACCTTCCGGCGTGATAAGAACTGCTCCCACTCCGCATCCATTCATATTGACGGCCTCATCAAACATCAAGCTCCATTTGGATTCAGGGTCTGGCCCCTCCTCCGGGAGTGGTTCCTCGCAATCTTTAGCTTTGAGAAACATGATGTCCTCATCAGGGAAATCAAACTTCATGGGTTGGTAATCATCAATCGGCTGTTGCGCAAGATAGTCTGACAAGATACTTCCTTTGATGGCCTTTTGAGAAGTATACTGGATATCATATTCTGTCAAAACCATTTGCCACCGTGCAACTCTGCCTGTTAGTGCTGGTTTCTCAAAAATGTATTTGATAGGATCCATTTTTGAAATCAACAGAGTTGTGTGCCTAATCATATACTGCCTCAATCACTTAGCAGCCCATGCAAGTGCACAGCATGTCTTCTCAAGCATTGAGTATCGGGACTCGCAGTCATTGAACTTTTTGCTCAGGTAGTAGATAACATTCTCCTTCCTACATGTCTCGTCGTGTTGACCGAGAACACAACCCATAGAACCTTCAAGCACTGTCAAATACATTATCAAAGGTCTTCCAGAAACTGGAGGCATGAGAATTGGAGGTTCCTGCAAGTATTCTTTTATTTTATCGAACGCCAATTGGCAATCGTCATTCCACCTGACCGTTTGATCTTTTCTTAGCAGTTTGAATATTGGTTCGCACGTGGCTGTTAGGTGAGATATGAACCTTGCAATGTAGTTCAATCTACCCAGAAAACCACGAACCTCTTTTTCTGTTCTCAGTTCAGGCATGTCTTGTATTGCTTTCACTTTGGCAAGATCAACCTCAATCCCTTTTTCACTCACAATGAAACCCAGCAGCTTTCCAAAACGCACCCCAAAAGTGCACTTGTTCGAATTCAACCTTAAACGGAACTTTCTCAACCTTTCAAACAACTTTTTCAAGTTAATCAGATGTTCCTCTTCCGTTCGCGACTTGGCGATCATGTCATCCACATAACATTCAATCTCTTTGTGAATCAAGTCATGGAATAATGTTACCATTGCCCGCTGATACGTTGCCCCTGCGTTTTTCAACCCAAAAGACATCACCTTATAACAGTATGTACCCCATGGGGTAATCTCTGGTTGTACCCGGAGAAACCGTCCATAAACGAGAACACTGAAAATTAAGCTGTATTGTCAACCAGCACATCGATGTGGGGTAGTGGAAAATCATCTTTCGGACTAGCTTTGTTAAGATCTCGATAATCCACACACATTCTCACCTTTCCTTCTTTCTTTGGTACCGGCACGATGTTGGCTACCCAGGGAGGATAACTAGTCACAGCCAGGAACCCTGTGTCCCACTGCTTCTGAACTTCTTCTTTGATCTTTATGGCCATATCGGGATGAGTCCGACGAAGTTTCTGCTTGACTGGCGGGCATTCTTCTCTCAATGGCAGCCTATGCACAACAATATCAGTATCCAACCCTGGCATGTCTTGATACAACCAGGCGAAGATATCAACATATTCACATAACATCTTAGTCAAAGCTTTCTTCATATCTGCTTGCAGGCTGGCGCCAATCTTGATGTCTTTCTTAGCATCCTCAGTACCAATATTGATGATCTCTATGGTCTCTTGATGAGGTTGGATGACCCTTTCTTCTTGTTTTAACAATCTGGCCAGTTCCTCAGGGAGTTCACAGCCCTTCTCATCCCCTTCTTCGGCTTGATAAATCGGTTTGTCAAAGTCATACATAGCCATAGCAGAACCGTTATCAATGGAATCCAGAGGATCAAGTCTGCACGAACGGGTTCATGCTTTATTTTAGAATTTATTTTAAAACAAAAAGAAACGAAACATTGCCA
The DNA here is from genome assembly GCA_022829125.1 of Lathyrus tuberosus. Classification (NCBI taxonomy): domain Eukaryota; kingdom Viridiplantae; phylum Streptophyta; class Magnoliopsida; order Fabales; family Fabaceae; genus Lathyrus; species Lathyrus tuberosus. The sequence goes on from JALAZF010000043.1 coordinate 20,086,002, forward strand.
TATTAATTTTTTTGCGCAAAAATAAAAATGAAAGACAGAGAATGAAATTTGAGTGCAAAACGTCCTTTATTGATGATTAAAATTGCAAATGCAAACAGGTGGCCCTACAAATGAATCTGTACACCTTGGGCATATCGCAAAATTTTAACATGCATTATGGTTAGAAAAACAAAGAAAATTACTCTGTTTGAAGAGTAACTTGAATGACTTCTTCAACGGACCAGTTCTGCAATTGTTGTCCCGGAGCACGTGGGCGTACCCAGTTGTCCAAGTCACAGTCACTGTCAACGCCATCTTCTGTAGCTGCACAAGACTGATATGGGTAAATGATTCCCCCACTGCTGAAAGTGATCGGTCCACTGTTCTCTACAGCTGAATTCATAGAGGGTTGATAGCCAATACCAAACTTATCCTCCTTCATGGGTGTCTCTATCAGCTTGCCCCAGCCTTGGGCATTACCTGCTCTGACAACCTCGACAGCTTGTTTATAGGACGAAATGGATGTGTCGGCTCTATCTGGAGTAAGGGCAGATTCAAGCACTTTATCAATATTCACCGCATCGAACGACTGGCAAAGTATTTCGTGAATTTCCCCATCCATCTCAACATAGTTGAACGTGGACAAGTGACTGACAAAAATGTCCTATTCACCACACACAGTCACTACTTGTCCCTCGAACTCGTATTTCAGCTTCTGGTGTAAAGTGGATGTAACAGCCCCGGCCGCATGAATCCAAGGACGACCTAATAAACAGCTATAATCAGGCTATATATCCATCACATGGAATGTAGACTTGAACACTTGAGGTCCAATTTGCACGGGTAATTCCACTTCACCAAACACAGATCTTTTCGTCCCATCGAACGCTCTGACAACCAAATCACTTGGCCTTAAAATCAACCTATCAACTTCTAGCCTCATCAGCGCCTTCTTAGGCAAGAAATTGAGCAAGGAGCCAGTGTCTACCAACACGTGAGACAACACTGCACCCCTGCACTCCATCGTAATGTGCAAAGCTTTGTTGTGGTTTCTACCTTCAGACGTCAAATCTCTGCTCGTGAAACCCAATCCATGGCTGACACTGACATTAGAAATCACACCCTTGAGCTTATTAACGGTAATTTCTTGTGGAACGTAGGCTCTCTTCAACACTTTCAGCAAAGCCTCTCGGTGCGCATCAGAACACATCAACAGTGACAAAATTGAGATCTTCGAGGGCGTATGGTTCAATTGGTGACAATTTTGTAATCACTTTTCTTTATTATCCTCATAAACTCTTCTACCTCGTTGTCAAAGGTAATCTTGGTCTCTGTTTCAGGCACAGGCACACTCTCAGCCACCTGTTTTCCTTTAGCTTTTGCCGCAGCCTCAACTTCTTTATCACTTCGCAAAGTTTGGGGAGCAAACAACCTTCCACTCCTAGTAAAGCCACCTACACCACCCACATTATCAATATTTGAACTGGCTGATCTCCCGACTTCCTGCTTTTTCCCTTCATAATACACGTCTATCCCATAGTGCCATGGGATTGCTTTCGTAGATGTAAACGGAACTGGTCCTGGCACCGTGATGGTAACAGGACTAGATCTTTCTTGCATAACACTTGCCACAGGAGCTGTACTTGCAGGCACCTGAATTTCCACGGGAGTATAATAAATGGTCACAGTTGACACCTCATCAATATCTTTCATAGCCCGGTCAAACTGTAGATGGCCCTCATTAATCAGACTCTGCAAACTGATTCTCAACTTATTGCAACCATTCTCTTGGCCCATACACTCAACACAATCTTGGTCACAACCCGGGAACACCTGTCCCTTCAACAGATGATCTTTCACCACCAACAATGAGGTCTTCACCTGATTGATATCTGCCCCCAAGTTCAGCCTCTTTCCATCCTCAATAGTATGCACATCTGCCACACCATGATTAGGCATGGGGTTCTGGATAACATTAGGAGGTAACGAGAAATTGATTGCTTTAGCATCAATCAGGTCTTGCACCTTATTTTGAAACGCCCAGCACTTTTCAGTGGTGTGCCCCTGAGCACCTGAATGGAAATCACAGTGAGCGTTAACATCAAAATTAGGTGGTAGGTTGCCAGCTGCAGGAGGTCTCATAGTACGAAGCTCAACCAACTTCAATTGGAGTAACTGAGGTAATAATGCTGAATAGGTCAGAGGGAGAGGGTCAATCTTATGGTCCCTCTGTCTAGACCTTTGCTGGAAAGGAGGTTGCTGTTGAGCTTGCAGTTGTGGCTGTTGTTGCTGAACAGACGGTGTTGGGATTGTCACTGCACCTACCTGATGATAAGCCTGAGAACGTCCTCTTCCCCGTCCTCTATACACAGCATTTGTATCACCTTCTCTCCTTTTCTGACCACTAGCAAAGGGTTTCTTTGTTCCAGAAGAACCAGCCCCACTTACATCTTGGATCTTCCCAAGTTTCAACAGACTCTCGATCCTTTCCCCAGCAATCACAATATCAGAAAATCCGGTCGATGGACAAGCAGCCAATCTTTCAAGAAATGCGCCTTGCAGGGTGCCCATAAATATATCTGCCATTTCTCTATCCAGCAAAGGAGGTTGAACCTGGGCAACCATTTCCCTCCACCTTTGAGCGTATTCCTTGAAACTTTCCTTAGCATTCTGTGACAACCCTTGCAGTTGAGTGCGGTTGGGAGCCATGTCGATATTATACTGGTATTGCTTCAGGAACACTTCTGCTAGATCCTTCCAGCTTCTCACAGCAGCTCTGTTCAATTTCATGTACCAGGTCAAAGAAGCTCCAGCCAAACTGTCTTGAAAGTAATGCATCCATAACTTCTCGTCATCAGTGTGGGCTGAGATCCTCCCAAAATAAGCCTGAATATGTGTCTGGGGACACGTATTGCCATGATATTTGTCAAAAGTGGGCGGCTTGAACTTTGGAGGAATTCTGACTCCTGGTACCAGGCCCAAATTAGTAACATCAATGCCCAGAGAATTCTTGCACTCTATAGCCCGGATCTTCTCAGCCAACTCATCATACCTTCTGTCACCAGGATTACCCATATCAGCATCCAGCAGGGTGAATTGGTCTTCCTGAACATCTTCCTGAACACCACCAACATTTCTGCCATTTCCATTACCCAGATTACCAACAGGAGGAGGATTGCCAACAGGAGGAGGAGGGACCCTTGTCTGTGAATTGTCATTCTGATTACCTTCAGGCGTGGTTTCTGGACGCTCGACCAGAAGCCTCAATCTTTCTTGAGTCTGTTCCATACCAGTCATGAGGGTCATGAACTAGTCCATGCGTGCCCTCATTTCAGCCAAATCATTATGCATTTGATCTATTATCCTTGCTTGATTTCTTCGAGTTGAGTATCGGTGAATGTGATTCTCAGCTATAATGCCTGAAACCACATAAAGGTTAGAGACAGTGCCACGAGTACTTGAAAAGCAAGCAACAAAAATGCAAAATGATATGCCATGCAATGCAAAGGCCATGTTTATCACTTCCGAGGTGCTCTACACCCTGATTCCAATCTTAGCCACAAAAATCTGAAGATCAGAAATCGTGATATAAAGAGACGTGCCGTGATTATGTGCTCATGTACAAATAATAACCAGAGGAACCTTTCTGAATAAATTGCTCATTTCAATTAAAAGGAAACATACACACTGTGTTCAATAATGAATTCAAACATCATACATCAAAAAGGTGGATTCATCAACACGCCTGATGATATCCATCAACAAAATTACATCAAGAGAAATAACAAACTGTCAATCTGACAACTCTAAATATTTCAACTTATCACTCGAATACTTGACCTCCTCGAAGAGTATGCGAGTACGCTGGTGATTTGGTCTTTCGATTAACTCCTTGATTAGAACATCTCTCTTTGCTAGGGCTTCGGTCAACGAGTCCATATGCATTAGGAGAGCTTCATCATCACAAACCCCTTTCTTCCTCTTCACGCCGGCTTGTATCTTGAGTTTCTCCACATCTACCCTGGCCTCTTCAAGCTCACTCTTAGAAGTCTTCAGCTCCTCTCTGGCGCTTACCAATTGCTCTTGACTTTCACCGAGGTTCTCCCGATACTTTCTCAGTTGTTCATGTGCCTTTTTGAGCTCATCATCCTTGGTCTTCAGCTGTTCCTACAACTCTGCGCTTTTGATCCTAACCTCATCCCAGGCTTGCTGAAGCTTGGCTAACATGTCCTTGGTCTGAGATAAAGTATGTTTGGTCTTCTTATGAGCTTGAGTGGCAGCATCGGTACCTTTACTAATTTTCTGGAAATGTTGAGCTCTTTCGGCAAAATCCTTTTCTCTTGCAGCTAAGATTCTTTCGGCGTCTTGGGCTTTATGCTCCAATTCTTTGTTGGTGTGCAAAGCGTTTTGAAGAAGACTACTCAGATCTGAATTCTCCACCCGAAGCTCCTTTACCAACTTCTGCAGCTTATCAAACTCCTCGATGGCTACCATGGTAGGCTGCTCTGGCGTTACAGGATAGAGAGGGGGTTCCCTTGAAAAAGGCAAGAGTAATTCGTTCACCTTCATGTCAAGCCATCTTTCGTACTCAGGGTAAGATCTGCAATCCATCTTTCCAAAATCTGTTTTTCCTGTTCTATGTTGGTGACCCCAAGCATTCACAATTTCTTGCAACATTTCCTCATTTTTAGTCCCTGTAAAGAACAAAGATTTCTCAACATCCCGATCTGTGGGAGGAGACCTGGAAGCGTATCCAAACTGTATAATGGCCAGGATCGGGTTATAGTTAATTCCCCATTTCCTGCCGATTAGAGGCACATTGGGAAAGTTCCCACAATTGGTGATAATCTTTATCCCCATCAACTTACGATCGAACCAGACGATGTTATCAGCAGTCAATCCCATCATCCGCTTGGACCATTTTAAGGAATCCTTTGTTTCTACAAAAGCACCTGCCTGAGGTAAATGTTTCAAGAACCAACGAGATAAAAATGGAGTGCAACAATTGACAGGTCCTCCCCTTCTTTTTTCATTCTTGAAGTGCACCGAGTAGTAAAAATCTCCAAACAAAGTAGGAACCGAATTTTTGAGAATAAAACTCTTATGGCCTGTACATCCACAAAGTCTTGTTGATTAGGGAAAAGGACAATGCCGTAGACGCACAAAGCTAGGATGAAGTTGTAAACTGCCCAATTCTTCGTTTCAGCAGCCTCTTGAGCTTGGTCAGTAAGAAAGGCTAGGTGAAAACCTTTGACCCCATTTTTGATAGCCACATTTCCTTTTACCACTGAATATTTCACCTGTACCGAGCTGCAATCTCCTCTACGCTAGGATGACTTCCAGAAAAGAATGGCAAAGCTGGTTCAACCGGAATTCCCAAAATAAATGAGAACTCTTCCAGAGTAGGCATCAAGATATAATCAGGAAAGAGAAAGCATCTCAGCGAAGCCTCATAAAACTGTAGCAACATGTGAAGAGTGTAACGCCCCGAATTTAATTAATTAGTTAATTAAATTATCGAAGGATTTTATTATTGGATTTAGACGAAGTTTGAGAATTAATCGAGTAATTGGGTGTTATCGGTATCATTTTAAGAGGCTAATTGGTTTGATATGTCGATCGGAATTATTAAGTTAAAGTCGGATTAATAGTCAGTTAATCGAAAAATTAATGAGTTGATTATGCTGAAGGAGTAATATTAGTAATAATATTATTATTTATTTGGGTTAGTTGTAGTGTGGTATGTGGCAATGTGGAGGTGTGGATTACTTGGCCCATTAAAGAATAATAATACTATTATTATTATTATTATTATTATTATTTGGTTAAAAGGAATTTAAGAAAATAAATTAAGTTTTGTTGGAAAAAGGTGTTTTTGGAAGTTGAAGCAAAGGAGATCGTGAAACAAGTTGCAGACAGAAGTTACACGAGGAATTTGGAAGAACGTGAGAGAAGTTGGGAACGAGAGAGAAACCGCTACCGGCGTCGAATTTCTGAAAGCCGATCGATTGTCGAGCTGCCTTCAATCCAAGGTAAGGGTGGGTTCGAATCTTATAAACGGGATTATGATAATTTCTATGTGGGGTTAGGTTATATAAATTGATGCCATGGAATTGTTTGTGGTTTCGGCGATATTTTGTTTTCATAAAAAGAAAAATTGATCGTTGCTGTTTGTGTTGATTTGTCGTGGCTGTCTCTGAAATTTATCTGATATCTATGGATACGTTGCTGGAAATTACCTTGTGTTGAGATAACTGTCATGTTGTTGCTTCCACGTTGTTGGCCGAAATAATTGATCGAAGGAAAATAAGTTGTTGCGTTATATAGTGGGTTGCTGTAAAACCGATGGAGAAATTATGGAAATACTGAAGGAAATTAAAGAAAGAAGAAGAATAGGAAATGGAGGCGGGGGCCTCAGAGGAATTGGAGGCGGGGGCCTCAGAGGAAGGAGGCGAGGGCCTCTAAGTATCGAGGTGGGCGCCTCCTTTATGCTTTCCTGTATACCTATATACTATTTTACAATATATATATATATTTATTACTAACATATTAGTAATAGTTATTAATAATTTAATATTATTATTAGGGACGACCGTCCCATAGCTATGCCATGCTTCACTTTTTTTACGTTGTTTTCTCTGTTAGTTTAATTAAATAGTTAACAGTTTATATTATATAATATTTCATTAGTATAATTAATATTATTAATAGTTAATAATAATTTAGTATTATTATTAGTATAATAGTACTTTTAGGAGTTTTGGAATAAGGTATTAGTAGAACAAGTCAGTAAAGGCAGTATGCTACAATAACCATAATAACCATAAGTAATATCAGTAGTAAAATAAATTAGCCACTAAGTGAATTAATGAGTTGCAGGAATAAATTGTAATGCCTAGTCAGGTGAATAGCAGGATGTATATGTATCAGTAGCAGAAATACTGGGTAGAAAGATAAGTGGTCAAATTAGTTAATCAAGCAGTAACTATGGGAATAATGGAATAGCAGTAGTAGTGAGTAATTATATAGCAGAATTTGTATTACAACAATAACAGAATAGTCTTAATGATGTTAAAGCATAGTAGAAATATTGCAACCTTTACCAGAAAAATAATTAACCGGTTTTAGTAGAATTGTCCGAAATTTAACGAAAATTGTCGGGGTAGTTCGTAATAATTAGTAGGTGATTTTAGTCGGTTTGTTTTGTTGAATTAAGTTGAACGCGTGGGATTGCAGGTACAGTTGGATAAGTTGTATTGTCCCGATTTACGGGCGAAGTATTTAAGTTGCAGGTCTTATGACCAATGTTGTTTGAGTTGTGTTGTTGTTGATTAAGTTGTAGGTCGAATGACCAATGTTGTTTGAGTTGTGTTGTTGTTGATTAAGTTGTAGGTCGAATGACCAATGTTGTTTGAGTTGTGTTGTTGTTGATTAAGTTGTAGGTCGAATGACCAATGTTGGATTAAGTTGATGCTATTGATGCATGTTTGAGTTGTTGTTTCGTTGTTGTTGTTCTGGTTGTTCTTGTTGATGATGTAGTTGATTGTATGCCTTTGATAATTGTCGCATACATTGCATTCATGAGTCGGGGCTGTATGCTCACACCACGTTGGCCTTGATGGCATTGATTAAGTTGGCCTTGATGGCACCACGTTGAAGGCTTATGCCTTGTTGAAATGCCTCGATAACCTGGCATATGTTTAAGTTGGGAGTTTTACTCCGATGGTACCACATGCATGTGCATAGTTGTGTCACATTTTGAGTCGTTGTGAAGTTGTTGTTGTTCTTGATTCGTTGTTGTTGTGAAGTTGCCGTTGTGGTGAAGTTGTCGTTGTTGTGAAGTTGTTGCTTGTTATAAGTTGTTATTGCTATGTCTTGTTGCTTGATATAAATTACTAATGTTGTGATCTGTTGTTATATATGTCGTTCTTACTATAATTTGCATCTTTTATATAAGTTGTTGTTATATGTTGTTATTACTATAAGTTGTTGTCGATACAAGTTGTGGTTATGAGTTGCTGGGTGTTATAAGTGGTGGTTGCTATTAAGTTGTTTATTTCTAGTTGTTGCATGATTGTTGTATGAAGCGGTGAAATTCGTATGATTTTAATCTAGCATATTAATTATCATATTTTGTTTATAATATTCGATATCTCACCCCTTCTGTAATGATGTTACCTATTATAGGTAACTGAGCAGGTACTCAAGAATAGCTGTAGAAGTTGAGGTATAATGTGAAGTCTTAGATGCTGTTAGCTCGAGTTGGTTTTGCTCTGATACGTAGCACTCGGGGGGATGAACGATTGTTGTTCATTTGTTGTTATTGTCTTAGTAGAGGAATCTTAAATTATTGTTATTAAGGAATTGTTGTTTCAAAGTTGTTTTGAGTTGGACATGAGGTTATGTCATTATAAGTTGAATTATGTGAAGCCGCTTATTAATAAAAGTTGTTTTGTTTTCAAAAGGATAATTCAGGTTGTTATCAGTTCATCCGAATCAGTGTTATGTATCTGAATTAATTGTGATTAATATGAAGTTGTTTTCTGTTGAAAATGTGACATCCTGTTTATGTTGAAGAATTTTTAAAATAAAAACTCTGATTTTATTACTTATCCGCCGAGTAGAAAAGGGGTGTTACATCAGTGGTATCAGAGCAGGTCGGTCTGTCCGGCCAATGTTGTCTAATGCTGTTTGTCCCTTAGTACTCGACATGTGTGTGAAACACTGTCGGTACTTGTTTGTTAGTAGTTTCTAGTAGTTGTCTACAGGTTGGTTTGAATTAAGTGGGGGAGAAGTTTGCTCCCGTACGTGTTGTTGGTATGTAGAAGTTGTTTCAAGGTGATGTTGCTTGCAAGAGTGCATATGTTGGAGCGATGTTATTGCGGACCAGCGAGAGTTTGGACTCGCGAATCCGTATCAGTCAAGTTGGAGATGCGCGTAGAGTCTGGACGGTGAATCGAAGATGATTGAAATTAAGGAATTATTCCGAATGGAATGATAAGTTGGTGGATTAATTCGGTAAGTTGTATATCTTGAGTATAGTTGGATTAAAGTTGAGTGATTTTCGTAGTTGGATGAAAGGAAAGGGTTGTTGGTAGATTTTGGAGCAAGTGGGAGAGAAATGGAACTTATGTTCATCAACCTCAAATTCTGGTTTTGTGATTTTGGAGCAGCTGTCAGTAAACGAGGTATAACTTTTGACTCGTGATTCGGATGGAAGCGGTTCTGGACTTTTTGGAAAGCTTACGAAATTCCCTATAGTTTTCATATAAGATTTATCTTCAGGAAGTTTGTGAAGAGGGAGAAAAGTGTGTTTTAATATTTGGGTCTGATGCTGATTTTTGGAAAATTCTGCATACGGAAATTCTGGACCAGTCCCGTTGTGTAGCTGATAACTTTTTACTCGTAAGTCGGATTTACGCGATTCTTGAAGTTCTGAAATCTACACAAAATTATCTTCATTTTGGAATATGATTTTGTGATTGAGAGATCTGTATTGAAGGAGATATATATGGTTGAAGTTGAGCGACATTTGCTGAAAAAAATTTGGAAGGATGAAAACCAGTGTGGAATATTATTAAGAATAAAGTGTTGGTATTTGTAAGATGTGACTGTATCGGAGAATGCTTGGAGATGCAACTTATGTTGAATGAGGATGATTAAGACGATGATGCTAAGTAAAGGTAATGTTGAGAGAAATGCGAAAGTTGATTTGTGTTGCTAAGAATTTTCACCTTGGTTGAAAGTTGTAATTGGAGCAAACCGAATTGGATCGTTCTCAAGGTTGTAGCGACTTCGGTGTTGGAAAAATATTTAAAGTCGTGTTGTACTATGAACGTGCATAAGAGGATGCGTAACGGATTTTGAACATTTTTGTATCGTTGACGAAGTTGAAACTAAAGAAACTAAGAGTGGCATTGGTAAGCCTTAGAAAGTTGGCAGAGCATTGTGCTTACGGACTTTGGGCGCAAGTTGAAGTACGCTATTGGGTTGAGTACTGATGATTTATTTCACCGTTATGGTTGTCGGCTGTCTATTGACAAATTGAGGAACTGATCACCCTTAATCTATTGTTGATAGTAGACGGAATCATAATTAATGGATAGATGTGTCGTGCCAACTAGTATAGTATGTACGTTGAATTGGTCGAAGTCAAGCCAATTGCTTGAAGGTTGTTTGTTTTGCTGATACAAGTTCATATGTTAGAATATTAGTTGAATTTAAGGATGACAGTACGAAGTTGTGTTTGATTGATGAGTAGTATGGGGACTCACAGTCGAGTTCTAGATAACTTGAGTCGTTGTTTGTGATGAAGCGAATGGCTAGTATGCCTTAAGGCGTATGTATGGAGTATGAAGCGTATCTTCCATATTTGTTTGGATGAGTTGGAACTGGTGTTTGTTGTGAATGTTTTGAGCTGTTGTAAAATCAGAGGAAGAACGCGCAGAATATTTGAAGGTTGAGTTGTGATTATTAAAAGAAGTTAAATTATAAGTTGATTTGTAAAAGTGGAGTTTTGGTTGGTAAAGATGATTGATCTTGTTGAATTTAAGTGGACTCAGGTGTCAAATGTTGTTGTAATGTTGTTGTGCGCCTAAGGTGATTTTGGGAACTATGTTGATAAAAGATAGTAAAGTTGTAATTTATGTGTGGTGTTAACGGGGAGATCCCGAAGAGTTAAGTCGAAAGCCTTGGTATTATGTCGATTTTGATGATTGGAAGTTGGAGGTCAACTGAGTAGAGTTAGTACCTTGAAAGTAATCAGAGTGCGCAGCGAACGCGTAGTGTATTGCGGTTGTTCAGACGTGAATTGTACCGATGTTGATATTTGGTTACGTTGATGTTGTGTTTAAGTTGGTATTCTTAAGTTGTTGTGTTCTGGTTCTTAAATCGGTAAATTCTTAAGTTGGTTACTTCTTGTGTTGCGATGTTAGTTGTCAGTTGCATCACTTGGGTAGTATTCGCGTTGTTGTCGCCGTTGAGGTTAAGAACCGTTGTTTGTGTTATACGTGGGTTTCCTTCAGAGTATGGAGATAAGGATCGTATATGTGTTTTGGTGTTGTTTACGTTGCTGCGGTAATGATGCGATGTTGTATAGTCGAGTATAGGCAAGTGAAGGTTGTTACTATGTTGTAAGGTGATTGTTTCCAAGGTATTACTAGAATGGTTGGCGAATAGTAACAGTTATGTTGCAAGAGTAATTGAAGTATCGGAGTATACATATTGGGTTTAAACCGTGATTGAGTTGTTGTTAAATCGAAAGATTAAAATGCGAATGTTGTTTTAAGGATGGTTGTGTCGGGTAGATTTTCGAGGACGAAAATGTCCTAAGTGGGGGAGAGTTGTAACGCCCCGAATTTAATTAATTAGTTAATTAAATTATCGAAGGATTTTATTATTGGATTTAGACGAAGTTTGAGAATTAATCGAGTAATTGGGTGTTATCGGTATCATTTTAAGAGGCTAATTGGTTTGATATGTCGATCGAAATTATTAAGTTAAAGTCGGATTAATAGTCGGTTAATCGAAAAATTAATGAGTTGATTATGCTGAAGGAGTAATATTAGTAATAATATTATTATTTATTTGGGTTAGTTGTAGTGTGGTATGTGGCAATGTGGAGGTGTGGATTACTTGGCCCATTAAAGAATAATAATACTATTATTATTATTATTATTATTTGGTTAAAAGGAATTTAAGAAAATAAATTAAGTTTTGTTGGAAAAAGGGGTTTTTGGAAGTTGAAGCAAAGGAGATCGTGAAACAAGTTGCAGACAGAAGTTACACGAGGAATTTGGAAGAACGTGAGAGAAGTTGGGAACGAGAGAGAAACCGCTACCGGCGTCGAATTTCCGGAAGCCGATCTATTGTCGAGCTGCCTTCAATCCAAGGTAAGGGTGGGTTCGAATCTTATAAACGGGATTATGATAATTTCTATGTGGGGTTAGGTTATATAAATTGATGCCATGGAATTGTTTGTGGTTTCGGTGATATTTTGTTTTCATAAAAAGAAAAATTGATCGTTGCTGTTTGTGTTGATTTATCGTGGCTGTCTCTGAAATTTATCTGATATCTATGGATACGTTGCTGGAAATTACCTTGTGTTGAGATAACTGTCATGTTGTTGCTTCCACGTTGTTGGCCAAAATAATTAATCGAAGGAAAATAAGTTGTTGCGTTATATAGTGGGTTGGTGTAAAACCGATGGAGAAATTATGGAAATACTGAAGGAAATTAAAGAAAAAGAATAGGAAATGGAGGCGGGGGCCTCAGAGGAATTGGAGGCGGGGGCCTCAGAGGAAGGAGGCGAGGGCCTCCAAGTATCGAGGTGGGCGCCTCCTTTGTGCTTTCCTGTATACCTATATACTATTTTACAATATATATATATATATATATTTATTACTAACATATTAGTAATAGTTATTAATAATTTAATATTATTATTAGGGACGACCGTCCCATAGCTATGCCATGCTTCACTTTTTTTACGTTGTTTTCTCTGTTAGTTTAATTAAATAGTTAACAGTTTATATTATATAATATTTCATTAGTATAATTAATATTATTAATTGTTAATAATAATTTAGTATTATTATTAGTATAATAGTACTTTTAGGAGTTTTGGAATAAGGTATTAGTAGAACAAGTTAGTAAAGGCAGTATGCTACAATAACCATAATAACCATAAGTAATATCAGTAGTAAAATAAATTAGCCACTAAGTGAATTAATGAGTTGCAGGAATAAATTGTAATGCCTAGTCAGGTGAATAGCAGGATGTATATGTATCAGTAGCAGAAATACTGGGTAGAAAGATAAGTGGTCAAATTAGTTAATCAAGCAGTAACTGTGGGAATAATGGAATAGCAGTAGTACTGAGTAATTATATAGAAGAATTTGTATTACAACAATAACAGAATAGTCTTAATGATGTTAAAGCAGAGTAGAAATATTGCAACCTTTACCAGAAAAAGAATTAACCGGTTTAGTAGAATTGTCCGGAATTTAACGAAAATTGTCGGGGTAGTTCGTAATAATTAGTAGGTGATTTTAGTCGGTTTGTTTTGTTGAATTAAGTTGAACGCATGGGATTGCAGGTACAGTTGGATAAGTTGTATTGTCCCGATTTACGTGCGAAGTATTTAAGTTGCAGGTCTTATGACCAATGTTGTTTGAGTTGTGTTGTTGTTGATTAAGTTATAGGTCGAATGACCAATGTTGTTTGAGTTGTGTTGTTGTTGATTAAGTTGTAGGTCGAATGACCAATGTTGTTTGAGTTGTGTTGTTGTTGATTAAGTTGTAGGTTGAATGACCAATGTTGGATTAAGTTGATGCTATTGATGCATGTTTGAGTTGTTGTTTCGTTGTTGTTGTTCTGGTTGTTCTTGTTGATGATGTAGTTGATTGTATGCCTTTGATAATTGTCGCATACATTGCATTCATGAGTCGGGGCTGTATGCTCACACCACGTTGGCCTTGATGGCATTGATTAAGTTGGCCTTGATGGCACAACGTTGAAGGCTTATGCCTTGTTGAAATGCCTCGATAACCTGGCATATGTTTAAGTTGGGAGTTTTACTCCGATGGTACCACATGCATGTGCATAGTTGTGTCACATTTTGAGTCGTTGTGAAGTTGTTGTTGTCCTTGATTCGTTGTTGTTGTGAAGTTGCCGTTGTGGTGAAGTTGCCATTGTGGTGAAGTTGCCGTTGTTGTGAAGTTGTTGCTTGTTATAAGTTGTTATTGCTATGTCTTGTTGCTTGATATAAATTACTAATGTTGTGATCTGTTGTTATATATGTCGTTCTTACTATAATTTGCATCTTTTATATAAGTTGTTGTTATATGTTGTTATTACTATAAGTTGTTGTCGATACAAGTTGTGGTTATGAGTTGCTGGGTGTTATAAGTGGTGGTTGCTATTAAGTTGTTTATTTCTAGTTGTTGCATGATTGTTGTATGAAGCGGTGAAATTCGTATGATTTTAATCTAGCATATTAATTATCATATTTTGTTTATAATATTCGATATCTCACCCCTTCTATAATGATGTTACCTATTATGGGTAACTGAGCAGGTACTCAAGAATAGCTGTAGAAGTTGAGGTATAATGTGAAGTCTTAGATGTTGTTAGCTCGAGTTGGTTTTGCTCTGATACGTAGCACTCGGGGGGATGAACGATTGTTGTTCATTTGTTGTTATTGTCTTAGTAGAGGAATCTTAAATTATTGTTATTAAGGAATTGTTGTTTCAAAGTTGTTTTGAGTTGGACATGAGGTTATGTCATTATAAGTTGAATTATGTGAAGCCGCTTATTAATAAAAGTTGTTTTGTTTTCAAAAGGATAATTCAGGTTGTTATCAGTTCATCCGAATCAGTGTTATGTATCTGAATTAATTGTCATTAATATGAAGTTGTTTTCTGTTGAAAATGTGACATCCTGTTTATGTTGAAGAATTTTTAAAATAAAAACTCTGATTTTATTACTTATCCGCCGGGTAGAAAAGGGGTGTTACAAATAGCATCATGTTCATACTGTGTGATTCTGCGGACCATCTCAACCAATTTCCCATATTTCTTCTGGAAGTTGACAAGAACACCTGGGTCAGCCATGGCTATCACCTTGTGCTGTAAGTCCAAGGTAGGTTCTGGGAACTTGTAGGCAACATTGCGCTTTCTCTCGAGAACTGTCTCTATCGAGCCTATTGATTGGAATCAGAAGTGTAATAAGCACCTATAAATGACAAACATGAATGTTATGACATGATAATGCAATGCAAAAGGGCATGTGATCAGCGTGCTCTGTGTCTGCGCTGGACTGTGTGTACGGTGTCTGTACAAATCTTAGAATAATACTGTAGATAAAAACCCACTGACTGTAACAAGTTACATCGCCTGTCTATGAAAATACCAGAGTATTAGGGTATGTGGGAAGCATGGTTACCTGCAAACCTGTAAACACTCGCCCATACTCACATGTGGGTACTAGAACATCGGTTCTTCAGTTTTGGATTTTCTATTTTGAGAAGCAATAGCACATTCAGCTCGTAGGATACAATGCTATCGCCAAACAAAGAGATCGTCCACTGATTCCCCAAAAATAAAGGCCATCCTATGCAAGTTCCAAAGTGGGCCCTCGGGTGCGAATGGGTTTGCCACAAAATGTGGTCTACCACTGTCACCACTAAAGAGGGATGTTTCCACTAAGGTCCTCAATGATCGGTCACCAGAGTCGACAACTTTCTAGGTTAACACTCCGAAATGCACAGGACGCGCAAATCAGAACATCTCCCAAGAAAACCTCGTCTGGTTATTGATTTCGTATAAACCATACATAACAAGATGCTACGTAGGCCACACTACCGTCCACTCTAGTCCTATGTATGTACTCAAGCCTGTGTAATGGGCTTATCTCTCAGAATACCCATCCCACCAAACAGAAAACCAGCACAGCACAGTCCAGTATAATAATGATATGTAATGTAAATATAGTAATGTACAGTAAATACGGTAAAGCAATAATACAGTAAGATAGTAAAACAGTAAAACAATAAAACACATCATCACAGTAAACACCCAATGAAAGAAAAACAGACAAGCGCTAGGATTGACTCGCTAAGGAAACCAGAGATTCTGGGCGAAGTCCCAAGCAGAGTCGCCAACTGTCGCTCCCGAGATTTTCATCCAAGTACAAACGCGAAAGTGGCACCGAAACAGAGTCGCCAGCAATGTGTATTTATCCCAAGAGAGGGAAAGGAAACACTGCGTAAACCTGAGAGAAAGGAAAGAGCATGGTCTTGCGACCAAGAGACTGGGTTCGGGAGTCGGTTACGCGTGAGGAAGGTATTAGCACCCCCACATGTCCATCATACCCGATGGGATCCATGCTTGCTTGTCTCGATCAAAGGGTGTAAGAAACTGGAGCTCCGCTGCTGAAAACTGGAAAGAAAGGAACATAAAAGGGGAAAAGAAGAAAGGAGAGAGAACAAGAAGCAAATGTAGGGAAAATAAAAGAAGTGCTCGAATGGGCCCAACCCCACTACCTACGTATCTCATCGGGAGCATGAGAATCAGAGCGACGTAGTTCCCCTCAACGAGGGTCGCTTTGTTTGGGTTTTTTAGTGGAATGTCAGAGTGCGCGTCCCAACAGTTAGGTGTTGCAGCTCGCTGTAGGGAGACTTAGGCGTTACCTGTTTGCGGTAGGACGGACATGACGAGTCCTTAAGGAATAGAATGAAGGAGATGAGAAGAGAACTTGTTTGTTTCTTTTTTGTCTTTTAAGAAGAAGTATTTTGATTATTGGTGTTTAGTAACACGTATTGTATTTAAGTCCTTCATGTAGGATCGAATGCCTCGCATATCGACCCAAAGCGGGATGTACGCTATCTCATTCTTACATGAAAGGCTCAAATACAATATTTGTCAGGCCTTTATTAAGTGTTTTTTACTTTTGTTTTAAGATGAGAAGAAGAGACTCAAAAGGTCGATAAAGGTAAAAATCTAATGAGGGAGACTAAGACTCAATCTTAATGTTATCATACATGGTGATCCTATGGTTAATGAGGTTTAAGGAACCTAATCCCAAAAGAAAGGAAAATAAGAAACAAAGAAAGTAACTTACTTCCAAGATAGAAGTCAAGTTATTTCTAAGAGGGAAGAAAGAAGATTATGAAAGCAATGCATCATTAAATGCTTAAACATCACAAATTGAATGATTAAAAGATGAAGGAAGAAATTAGAATGTGGATGCAAATCCACACTCAAGTGACTTACCATTAGCCCCTGAAATAGTTAGTACAATTATTTACAAGTGAAGAAACAAGTTAAGATGAACAAGTAAGGCTTAAACAAGTCAAGAACCAAAGTAAAAGCATCTTAAAGGCTAAGGTCATAATGCACATCATAAGAATGTTCTCTAATGCTATGAGATCAAACACAAATCAAATGCACACAAACAATGCCTTAAACCACAAAGAAATGCATTATGAAAGAAATAGATGAAGAATGAGTGGATATGCAAAGTGATCATGCATTAATGCTTCATGAAAGGTTAAAGTCAGAACCAAAGTCATTTAGGAATGGTTTTACAATGCTTATGAATCATCATGTAGTTCATAGATGAAATGATGTATGAAGAAGAGATGAAAAAGAGAAAAGAATGAGAAACAAGTTTCACTAAGATGCACAAAGTTACATATCAAAGATGCATATCATGTAAAATGATTGATGAATGTATATGGGCAGTCACATATCATTGGTGAAATGAAAATGGAAAGAATGAAATGGCATACCAAATGCAAACACAATTCATGTTAAGCACAAGAGTAGATAAGATGTGAAAACATGTCAAAAAGGTAAGTTAAAATGCATAAACACAAACCAAATGCAAGTATAAACCAACATGACCTATAATTGAGTTATGAAAGAGCTATAATCTTCTAAATGAAACCTCTAATCTCACACAAAGCAAACAAGAAAGGGTGGCACAAGTGCCTCATTAAAATTAAG
The DNA here is from genome assembly GCA_022829125.1 of Lathyrus tuberosus. Lineage (NCBI taxonomy): Eukaryota > Viridiplantae > Streptophyta > Magnoliopsida > Fabales > Fabaceae > Lathyrus > Lathyrus tuberosus. Next base: position 20,103,488 of record JALAZF010000043.1, read on the forward strand.
CTAGAAGGAAGTATAAGAATATGCACAAAGATAGCTTCAAATGTAAAGCTCTAAACAAATATCAAAAGTACATATTAAAATCATGAAAATTGTCTCTGAACAACCTAAATTAGAAGCAAATCAAGTATCAAAAGCTCATGGCAAAAATCAAAATGAAACATGCTCAAACAAATCAACAAAGTCATATTGAAACACATCACAAGAAGGTGCACAGATGAACATCAAAAGGCATGATATAATGACTTTAAAAATCAAAAGAAAATTGTTTTAGGCACTTTAAGATGTTATCTAATCAATACAAAATGAATGAGTTAAAAATATGGTGTGAGATAGGAGAAAGAAAATGTGCAAGTTTGAGTATCATGAAGAAATTCAATTAAAAAGAAATTAAAAGAAAATAATGCATTTATATGCAAAAATTCATGAAGTCAGAATTAAAAAAATGCAAACAATTATTTAAATGTGTAAAGAACACACATGAATTTATTTAAGATTTTTAGAGATGATTTGGTATTTTTAAAAATAGGAAATCAAAACAATATGGAAAAGAAAATGAAAAATAAAAAGAAATGGGAATGGGGGTGCAGCGTGAGTAATTCTCGTATTCAAAAATAAATTGGGCTCAGACAATGGGAGTGTAGATATCAAATATAAACCCAGTCCAACATGCGTGCTTGTGTGTGATAGTGTGCATGATCAGTTAACATAGAGATGCAATCATGGCAACACAATCAGGTCAATCAATATAAATCATTAAAGCATGCTAATCCAACAGTCTATGAAGAAAGCACATGATAATTTTCCTACACGCACACACACACAATTAATTCAGACTAAGATAAAGAACACGTGCAAGACCACACATTCATTAATGTGTTGGCAACATAACAGACGTTGGATCAATCTCCATGCAAGATCATCACACAAATTCACGCATCAAACCAATCAGAGCTAAGGTCCACACACGATAGCATACACGCACACACACATGAGTCATTCAGGTTAAACAAGATGCACGTGGGAGGGAGGTTACATCATTTATGCGTTGTCAACATCACAACCACACGATGCAAGCAATCCAATGGCCATGATTTAAAACCACAAACCCTAACTGATAAATGCCACCGGCCGGAGAAGGACCTCCAGTCATCTTCTCCGGCGAAATGCCACCATCTGCAACTCTTACATCTTCTAGAAATGCACCAAAATGGTACCAATCGAAAGCTCAAGTTACGTACATCATGAATCCAAGCATAGAATCAACATATCATGCACACATAGCAAGAACAACATCCAAACACTTTTGCCCTAATTTTTCAACTATGCTCCTAATGAGCCTATCAACTAGCCAAGACTCACACAGCTTCTAGTAAGCTTCAAATCAAGATGAAACAAGCTCAAATCACATGAATACGAAGCAATAAGGTTGAGTAAATTAGAACCTGAAACTGTGAAGAAACATGAGTTGTAAGAAGACCAGAGATATCTTGAGCTCTTGAACTTGTTGAGCAAAATAAATGTTACTTGTTCTTGAGATCTTGAAGAAAATCACGATGAAAACTTAACTGAACTGAAGCTACACTTGCTGAATTGAATTCCTTCTCTCTTGTTCTTGATCAGAAATAGAATATTGATGATGATAGAGATGGAATGTGGATGAAGATTGATGAGTTCGTGTGAAATCAGAGAGAAAATAGAGAGAAAAAGTGAGAACAATTTTGGAGAGAGTGTGGAAAATGAAGTTCCAATGAAATCTGAGTGAGGTTTTTGAATTTATAGGTTGAGTTAAATGTCTTAACTAGGGTGGTTAATTGAGTTCTGAGTTGGTTAAATGAGTTGCCCCTAACTAACTGAGTCAAGTTAGCTAGGGCGAGTAAGTAGAGGTTGGCTATGGTGTGGTTGCATTCATGGTGTTATGGTGAGGTGAAAGTGAATGGTGATGATGGGACTGATGTAGCAGAAGCTTGCTGCACAAGTTTTGTTGTTTTCCTCTTTCATGTATGAAGTAGCATGGCATGGTATGTGACATGTTATTGTGTTGGCTCAAACGAAGAAAAAAGAAGGACTGATGTAAGAGTGTATGCGTGGCTTTTAAGAAATAGAATCTGGTGTGAAGTACATAGCAATGTTACAACATCCTTGGCAGCATGAAAGCATGGAAGTTTGAAGATGAAAATCTCTCACATTAGTGCATGAAATCATGAGCATTAGGTGTCAATGGAAAGAGGATAGATCATAGAACAAGTTTGATGTGAACTTTGGATTGAATGGAGGCTTGGAAGTTAATGAAAAATGGCTTGGAACATCAAGGTTTGAAACTGATCTCATGGGCGAGGCAAGCTTTGCCTGGCATGGCAATGTGACCTATGGAAAATCAGCATGATCACACCAAATTGGGACCCTAATAACTCCATTATAACTTGCTCAAATGGAAAAATGTTTAACATCAAAGTTGAAGAGGACATTGAGATGAACAACTTTTATGTTCAAAACTTTTTCATTTGAAGCCTCCTTCAATGAGAAAAATGGATTGACATTTGGCACACCAAGTGTTTGACAAAATTATGGCGCATGGGCCTGGTCTTGCTTGGTCATGACTTGGTTTGTGACCTAGTTTTGTCAAACTTTGATTGATTATAACTCCCTCAATTTTGATCCAATGGAAGAGTTCTTTATATGGATTTGAAGCTTAGAACATGAACTTTAATTGTCTCAACTTGGGCCTGAAGTTTGGAGCTTTTATCTTGGAGAAAGAGAGCCTCAAAGTAGGGTGCAAAATGGTCCAAACTTGCCATTTTGGGAAACCCTAAAGTTTCTATTTTTGGAAGTTTTGTAATTTCTTGATTTTTCATGATTCCTCCATCATTTCTTGATCAAATCTTGTCCAATGAACATATATAACTTGAATTTCATGAATTTGACCTTAAAAAGTCAGGAGTTGACTTTTTCCACTGCACATATGACTTTTTTCCCAATTTCTTGATTATCAAGCAACTGATCAATTGAACCTCTTCTGAAATGAATCAATGGCCAATCTTCCATCCTTAGACACTTAATATCATGTAGAAAAAATTGAGATCAAGTTTGAATCAAAATTTCCTCAAGAGACCACTTGAATTCAAAACCCTAATTTGGACTGTTTTTGATAGGAGGTGATGCATTGTCCAATCTTATTGATGAATTCCCATCTTCCAATGACTTGTGAGATCAAGTGGGATGATATATGATGTAATAAACCCTTGAAGGTTATTGAGAGACCCTTGGCCCTTATTCTTTTGCTTTGGATGATCAACATCTCTGAGAAACAACTGATCACATGCCCTTATGCAAGATGCAATGCTAAATGTTTAATGTTTTATTTTTCTATGCTTTGAATGCAATGCAATGAAATGAAAGCTCATGCTAAATGATATGGAAAATGAGAGGGAAAATTTTGGGGTATTACACTCTTCAGTCGATTTTACCGGATACTGTTGAAATAGAAGCAGACTTAACGTTTGAACCTCACCCGAGCCGCATTGTGGGAAGAGAAATGAAAGTATTAAGGAACAAGGACATTTCTCTCGTTAAGGTGCAGTGGGATGTAACGCATCCGGGTGATGCAACTTGGGAACTTGAATCGGAAATGCGAGATGCTTACCCTCATCTATTCAGGTAATCTTTAAATTCGAGGACAAATTTCTATTTAAGGGGGGGGGGGGGGGAGGATGTAATACCCCGTATTTTACTAAGTTAGACTTTAGAGACTTTTTGGAAATTTAGTAGTATTATTTCTAATACCAAGTTTGTTACTTATTTTCCTTCCACTTTACAACATATAAAAAGAAAAAGATAGTAAGAAAGGAAAGAAAGAGAAAAGAAGGAAAAGAAGAGGAAAGAAAGAAGAAAGGAGAAAAAAGAGGAGAAAAGGGTTTTGGAAGAAAATCCAAGAACAATCATCATCCATTGATCCAAACTTCATCCGACCATCTCATCTTCCTCATTTTCATCATCTATCCAAGGTGGGTTCTAGTTAGTACCAATTTTTAGAAGTTTTGGAATTGTTTGGCTTAGGTCAAATTTATGGAAATCAATGTTTTAACGGTAAGAATTCGTTAGAAATCGAAATGAATGATCGATATGATTATAGAAACATCTGTTGTTGATTGTTTTGATGTTTTGTTTGATTATGATGATTTTGGAAAAGTTAGGTTTATAGAACTTTTGTGTTCTTGGTGAAATATGTGTTTTGAAGTTATTGTTGTGCAAACCATACTCAAACTATGTTGTTGAACCTCTGTTGGTGGTTGTTGGTGGTTTGGAGGAGGTTTGGGGTATAGGAAAATTCTGTTGTTGCTTTGGTATTTTCTGCATTTTTCAAAGAGCGCGCTCAGCGCGGTGTTGAATTCCTGCAACCCCTCCAGGAAGAAGCTTGCACGCTCAGCGGGAAAAGGGTGCGCTTAGCGCGACCTGGGACTTGGGATTTTATCCCTTAAGTGAGAAAATTCATAACTTTCGGCTCGTTTATCAGATTCGATCATCCTTTATATCGATGTAAAGCCGAGGAAATATTCTATGCAATGGAGATGAAATATGTCGACTTTACCGACCGATTAAATAATCGAGAAAGTTTCAAAAGTGTTTTAATTATGTTTTAATTGTTATAAATTATTCTATTATACAATTGTGAGATGCCTTGCCTATCCTATTATTGTTCAGCATGATTGTAATTGAATATGCATGTTAATATGGAAAAAGAAATAGAAAGAGTGAGGAAAACCCCCTTATGAACTATAGGAGAATTTAGAAGGTTTGGAGACACTAGTATGGAATATGTCGTTAACCTTTGTGGTTTGAAAGGCGAGAGAGGCCTAGAGGCATGATAGCCTAATGATTGTCGAATACAATTATGTTCCTGTGTGTGATTACGTAATCGTAACCGGTTTATCTTGAGTGTAGTTTCATTAGTCTCGGACTCCTCTGAAATGGATGCACAACTACTTGGCAGGTTTGATTCCCCATATTGTACGAATGGCGCCCATGGAGCGTATGCTTGTGACGGTTAATGGCCCGTGTGAAGTGACAGTTCATAACGGTTAATGGCCCGTAGAACCCGAATCCATTCGTATGCCAAGTAGATTACAAGGATCTATGACTTGGGCCGCCTTCTAGACGTAGAAGGGGACGGGAACAGGAGGTACCTTGGTATGGTTATCGATTAGTGATACTATTAAGTTGAGGAACTCATGGCATGTTTCCATATAGTGTGAGAATTGAAATGTGAACTCAAGAGTCCTTTCCCTTTTCCCCAGACTTGAGTTAGGATTGTTAGAACCTTGTTAACCCGAGAGAATCCATAAGATAGGGAACTCACTGAGATTTGATGTATCTCACCCCACGTTGTTGATGTATTTCAGGTGCTTCAGGTTCCGAGAAGGGTAAGGATAAGGTCGTGTGATCTTTTCCTTGCTTGTTGATGGCTAGGTTCCGTAGGGAAGTGTTTTTTTGGGATCATTGTTGATCTAGTTCTTAGTTTTTATCATTTGAACATCTTGTGTATAATATGCCTTAGGTTTTTGTACTTTGTACTTCAGGGCATTTATTTGTATACAATGTGTTAACTAGGAGCTTATGTGTTTCAGTACCAAACACTTGGATCTATATATAATATTTATGCTTTGATGTATGAGTTTTATATATGGGTGTTACAACAACTTGTTTTTTACACATGTTTGATAATTTTGATCATTTTAATTAAGTTTTTATTTAATTAAAATACATTTTGAAATTAATTTAGGGTTTTGATCTTAATCACCCTAAACAAATCATTTTCAAAATCTTTTGGGCCTCTAATAGAGTGTAAGACCCAACCCCCTTTTAACCACAACCATTTTGGGCCTCAGACATTGTATAAGTCCCCCTGCGTTAAAAGAAAAAACCTTCACGCGATCGCCAGTTCAAAAACAAATCATCTGGGCCTACCCTCGTGTTATAAGCCCCATTCATTTTCTTTAAAAAAAACTTTGGGCCTCTAATAGAGTGTAAGACCCAACCCTTCTTTGAAATCGAAATAATTTGGGCCTCAGTTCGGCGCAATCGTCGCCTTTTTTCAAATACAACCCTAGGCCTCTCCTTGAGCTGTAAGCCCCACCACTTGTACAAAAGAAAATCTTTTGGGCCTCTAATAGAGTGTAAGACCCAACCCCTTTTTGAAGCCAAAATGATTTGGGCCTCAGATATTGTATAAGACCCACTGTGTTTTCAAAAACCTCGGCGCGATCGCCAGTGCAGAAACAAATAACCATGGGCCTCTCCTTGAGTTGTAAGCCCTATCCCTTGTACAAAATTAAATCTTTGGGCCTCTTGAGAGAGTATAAGACCCACCCCTTTGTACATAAAACTTTTTTGGGCCTCAGTCACTTGTATAAGTCCCTGTACAAATTCAAAACAGCAGTGCAATCGCTGATAAAACCCTGGGCCTCTCCTTGAGCTGTAAGCCCCAACAATCTTTTCAAAGCGCTTTCTCCTTTGATTTATAATATAATATTGTTAACAAAGTTTTCTTTGTTTCACAACTAACAAAACAACATGGAAGCTCTACAACCAAGTAAGTGTTTATCCGCTTTCATTTACCGCTTTCATATATATAATTGTATTGTGGGGTTGTTTCACTGTAAGTCTCCTTTCACAAACTTTTATATACTTGTCAAATATCCACTGTGTAATACTATTATATTTATTTAGAGTTTTCCCCGACAACTACGTCTAGCACTAGGTAAAGCCCTGTTGGTTACTCTTAAATACAAACAAAACTAGATCCCCGTAGGATTACCAGATACAGTTTTCCCTCCTCTTGAGGTTAAACAATATGGAGACATGAAAGGCAGCATTCTTTGTGAACCCTTTCTCAGACTCTCACCCTTAGATATTGACAAAGAAACTCTAACTCCCCAGAGATGATCTTTTCTCCGTGAATGGCATCTCTTGAGTTTCTTCCAAATTCTCGGACTTTCTTGGCTTGATCTATTCTCGGTGAATAGCATGTCTTGAAGTTCTCGGGGTTTAGGGACCCACGGGCTTCCTAAAAGCAGCCCCGCCTCCTCTTGGGCATTGTACAAGGACCCTTCAGCTTCTTAGAAGTTCTCATGCCTTCTCTTGGGCTTAGTACAAGGACCCAGAGACCTCTGCAGGTATAGGAACAGAACCAAGTTATTAATTTGCTAGAGCTGTCTTTCTAAGTCAAGTGTCAGGCCAGTTAATGGGTTGGCCTCCATCCCTTAACATACCATCCTTCTCTTGGGCATCATACAAAGAGCATTCATTATCTGAGAATCAATTTCTCAAAACACCAGTAGACTTGGACAGTCTCAATACCCTTGGGATTTACCATTTCCTTAAAGAACATGAAATAACCCTGATCCTCTGATCAATACCAAAGCACTACCTTACCTATAATCTTTCTCTTTATAAGAACTGATTTTCTCTTTTATCCAACACACTGGACCTGTCACTCAACTGAAATAGTCACCAGCACAGGTAGCCTCCTCTTGGGCTTTGTACAAATGATTCTCCCTAACGGAGCTAACCTTTTCAGACTCTCTTGTTGAGTCGACCACTTTTTGCCTCCGTCTTGGGCTTTGTACAAGACATATAAATCACTCTCTTGTTGAGTATAAAAGACTCTCTCGGTGAGTCAACCACTTTTAGCCTCCGTCATGGGCTTCATACAAGACACATATAAACCACTCTCTTGTTGAGTATAAATGACTCTCTTGGTGAGTCAATCCCCTTTTAGCCTCTATCTCGGGCTTCGTACGAGACAGTAAAACACTCTCTTGTTGAGTATAAAAGACTCTCTTGCTGAGTCAAACAACCTTCAGACTCTCTTGTTGAAACAATCACCTTCAGACTCTCTTGTTGAGTCAAACTTTTAGCCTCCGTCTTGGGCCTTATATAGGATAGATAAAAGCACTCTCTTGTTGAGTCAGTCACTTGTTAGTACTCTCTTGTTGAGTAATCCCTTTTAGCCTCTATCTCGGGCTTCGTACAAGACAAATGATAAATACCCTTTGGTTGGGTCAATAGCCTCCTCTTAGGCTTTGTATAAAGAAAACCCCGATTGAGTCAATCAACCTTTTAGCATCAAAGTCATGGCTTGATCACAGCATACAAACATCAACAACTCCTCTTTAGAGATGACAAATTCTCTCTCAGCATAAACCCTTTAGCTTCACATCTTGGACTTTGAACAAGATACAAACCTCTTTAGCTTCACGTCTTGGGCTTTGAGCAAGACACCAAAAAACAACCTTTTTCCTCCCATATAATAGGAGGAACTACGATCGCTCTGATTTCCCTGTTTCGGGAATACGTAGGCATAAGATTGCAAAATCTTAGTGAGCATACTAATAAAAAACCCAAAATCCCATACCTTCATACATCAATCGAAAAGCACCAAATCCTAACATCTTACCAAAAACCTCGCAAATAGTCCAGACATTCTAATCTTAACAAAATAACCGAAGAGGGGCCTACATCTTAATCGCATATGTAACCTAACAGACTGCTGTTCAAACTCAGTATGCAAGCAGGGTTAATTGGAGACATCTATTTCCCTTCCTTAATCAGCTCAATAGGATAAAAAATGAATCGAACTGTAGTACCCAAGCGATCGTGACTCAGGACCACAAAAATCGTGCTACAGAAAAATGGCGCCCACCGTGGGGCCTTCTTCTCTTTCTTATAATCTTCGGTAGAAATCTTAAGTTTAGAAAACGCCACAGAAAAGGACCACTACCGTGGTAGGTATTCTTTCTTGCTTTCCCAAGGGATGAAACCTTAAATTCCACAAGATATCACAGAAATGGCAACTCTGCTGGGGGGTCATTGTCTGTATAGGATCATAAGACTAGAGGTCTAGGATGATTAAGACAAATATATATACTGCTTTTCCTAATTGATATCTGTGTTTATTTTTCTGCTAATGGGAATGCGTGTGATGCCGCATGTGGAAAGATTGAGTATACACCTAAGATAGGTGATGGCAATGTGGGTAATCTTGCGGGGAGTGAATCCCAGTTAAGAGTCCCCGATCGACCATCAAACTCAGTGGAGACTCCCTTTGCAGATACATTGCCTATACGACTTCGGTTGTTGAAAGTAGTGTGGTCGACTGGGTTATCTGAGAAGCTGAGGTTTTTAGTAGGCTTAAACCATTTTGTATTGCGGAAGCTATCGGAAATAGTTGTCACACAATACTACCCTCATCTAAGAGAACTCTAAGATACTTCAGCTCGCTGGCGATCCACTTGCTGTTGTTATCCCAAGAGGGGTCAATGATTTTGCGGGCAGGTACAAAAAATCACCATTAAAAAACCTTTGTGGGGGGGGGGGGGGGGGGGGTAGAGCATTGACTTCATGACACCAAACCTTTGACCCCATGTTTTTTCTATGTTTTTGTGTGCTGCATTCATGCATTCATTTCATTAAAAAACTCTAAAACAAAAAAAAAACTTCTCTTCTAGTCTCTCTTTTTCAAATTAAACTAAGACAATGATTGCAAATGTCAGATAAAAAGATTGCGCTAATGGATCTCGGTAGAAGGAAAACTCATAAGTACACGTTCAAGGTTCCAAAACTAGAGGATTTAAGAGGTCTGGCTAGGATGATAAATAACCACGAGGCTTTCAGAGCCAAGTATGGAGGACTACTGTCCCTATTGAGGGTTCACGTAATTGAAGGAATCTTGTCCATGCTAATCCAGTTCTACGATCCGATCTATCACTATTTCACATTCCCAGATTATCAGCTTGCACCAACGCTGGAGGAATACTCTCACCTGACTGATCTGCACATTACGATCAAGCTTCATTTTCTGGACTGGAAGAAATTCCAAAGGATCAAACCATTGCAAGAGCAATCTATTTAGATGAGTCAGAAGTCAGGACTCACATGACCACTAAGGGTGGAATCCAGGGTTTGCCAGCCCAGTTCTTGACAAAGAAAGCGCTACACTTTGCTAGTATAGGGAACGTGGCCGCTTTCGAGAGCATCTTTGTTTTGCTTACCTACGGGTTATTTCTGTTTCCCAACATTGATAACTTTGTAGATATCAACGCCATTAATATTTTTCTGATTGGAAACCCTGTACCGACTTTGCTCGCGGATGCTTATCATTCGGTACACTTAAGGAATTTGTATAGCGGAGGAATGATCACATGTTGTGTACCCCTGCTGTACAAATGGTTCACTTCCCATTTGCCCAAGTCTGCTGCATTTTGGGATCAAAAGAATACTTTACGTTGGTCGCAGAGAATCATGTCTCTTACCAACTCTGACATCGATTGGTACAATCGAATCTATGATGGGATCAGGATCATTGACCGTTGTGGAAATTTCCCAAATATACCCCTTATAGGAACTAAGGGAGGAATCAATTATCATCCAGTTTTAGTTCGTCGTCAATTCAGATACCCGATGAGGCATATCCTGCGTAATGCTCATCTAGAAGGTCTTTTCTTCAAGGAAGGGGAAAATGACAGAGCACTAAAGACGGAAATAGTGTATGCCTGGAAACACATTGATAGGAAAGGAAGAGAGTCTCTAGGAAAACCAGATTGTGTCTCGGTGGAGCCTTACCTCCACTGGGTACAAACTAGAGCTCTCAAGCTGAGGATGCCTTACCCTCGCCAGGAAGTTCTTCCATTAAAGGGCTCTGCCCTATATTTTATTTCTGAGATGGAAAAACTTCAGGTTACTCTCAGTAAAGTTCAATAGGAGAAGTGGTCTTGGAGGAACAAGCACCGTATTCTCAATGTGGAGTGCAAGAAAATACAGCAACTAATAAAAGAAAAGGATGCTCTGATTGAGATTTTAGAGCAACATGCTGTAGAAAATCAAGAAGACCAAAGGAATTTGCTCACTCATTTCACTTGGCAAAGGAATGACAACCTGACAACGGCCGAAGAGCCCCGTTCAAAGAAAAGGAAAATACCAGAACTAGCACCTGAGCTCTCTTTAGAGAGGACTCGGGACCCATTAGCTTAGATTTCCTTTTACAGCACTTTGTAAATTACTGTATTTCCATTTCTGCAATCCTCTGAATTCAATAAAACGGGGTTTCCCCACTGCTTGATATTTGCAATCTAATTGTCGAAGTTTACTTTGAATAAACAAAAAAAAATATACAATAATCATTGCATTCATCATTCTTACGTAACGCATTCTTCTTCCCTAGGAATCTTACGTTTGTGTCTCGATTCTAGAGTCAAACTATCTCATTCGTACAATACTCGGGCCAATCGTCAGAAAAAGATGGATGATCTCGAGGAAGAGAACAGAGAGTTGAGGGAAGAGATCGACACTCTGAAAAAGGATCTGAGAAAGCTTCATAACGACATGCAAGCTCTAGTAGAAGCTCAGATGCAACAACAAAGGATTGTGATCTTAGAGATCACATCAACACCCATAGTGGAAAAGTATGATTCTAGGTACAAAATGCCGAAAGATAGTCCCTGGGGCATGCCACTCAACTATATCTCGGAAGGATACGTTCCGCCGATCACTGAAGATCTGGGAATTGCAGCAGAAACCGCTGGGCCTGAAGGTTACAAACTATGGGAAAGCGAAGATGCCAGGGGCATGACAATAACTCTTGAAGGTTACAAACTTCGGGAAGTGCCAAGATTCTCCGTCGTAGTAACGGTACCCCCACCCGTGGGGCACGCTGTCCCGGAAGGACAGATTTCACATATACCTTCTGTTGAAAACACAAGTGTGGATGACAAAATGAAGGAATTCTAGGAACAAATCCTGGAGATGCAGAAAGAACTGCAAGCCCTTCGCGGTCAGGATTTATTTGGAAAGGACGCCGCAGACCTTTGTTTGGTCCCTAATGTGAAAGTCCCGCAAAAATTCCAGGTGCCCGATTTTGAAAAGTACAAGGGTAACTCTTGTCCTCAAATCCATTTGGTGATGTACGCTCGATGAATGTCAGCTCAGACAAAGAACCAAGAGCTACTGATCCACTATTTTCAGGATAGTTTAACCGGTGCCGCATTAAAATGGTACATAGGATTAAACCGCACTAAGATCGCCACTTTCAGAGATCTTGGCGCTGCCTTCGTTCAACAATATAAGTACAATTTAGACATGGCACCGAACAGAGATCAACTCAGATCAATGTCGAAAAAGGACAAGGAAACCTTTAAGGAGTACGCTCAGAGACGGCGTGAAATTGCCGCCCAGATTTGTCCACCTCTTGAGGAAAAAGAGATGACAAAGATATTCTTAAAGACCTTATGCTCATTTTACTACGACAGAATGGTCGCCAGTGCGCCCAGTGACTTCACCGAGATGGTGGGCATGGGAGTTCGCCTCGAAGAGGCAGTCCGATAAGGACGTTTAGTTAAAGACGTTGGATCATCAAGCAGTACAAAATGATACGGTAGTGCTCTCCCTAAGAAAAAAGAGCAGGATATTGGGAATATCTCTCTCGGAAAGAAAAGGCGGCGATATCAACCATTAGCAGCTGTAACTCCTGCTATCAATCCCACGTCTGTTCCTACGTATCAACCTCAGGTTGCACAGAGCCAACCTAATCAACAGCAATTTCAGCAAAGGACACAACAGCCTCTTCAGCAGGCTCGTCCTCAATACAACAACAACCGTACAACGCGACCACCAGGGTTTGAACCTATACCGGTGTTGTATGCATAACTGTTTCCACTCTTACTGGTCAAGGGGCATGTCCAAACCAGAGCTCCTCTTACAGTACCAGAAAATCTGCCTTTTTGGTTCAAGGCGGATCAGACTTGCCCTTATCATCAAGGAGGACCAGGGCATAACATAGAAAACTGTCTCAATTTTAAATCCGATGTGCAAAAGTTTGTTAGGAGCGGGGTCTTATCTTTCAAAGATACGAATCCGAATGTTCTCACGAACCCGCTGCCTCAACACGAGAAAGCCACAGTAAATTTGATAGAAGGAGAGGCTAACAACAGCTATCAAATTCACGATGTACTCTTATTGAGGGCCAATTTGGTCAAGATGCATTGTAAACAGAGTGGATATGGCCATGTGCCACCTCATAATTATCACCAATGTGATATCTGCTCTAAAAACAATCAAGGATGCTCTGTGGTGCAATCAGCTCTGCAGGAACAATTGGATCTTGGATGGATCCAGGAACACCGAGTTCGTGGGGTTAACATGACTTATACGAGTTCCAACATCATTCAGAACCACGACATCCGTGCGATGAATGTCAACTTAGTGGCAATGCACTCAAGGCAAAGCCAGTATCATAATCTTCCACGGCACGATTACAATTCCTGTCTGATTTTCTCGGTAAATAAATAGGGATGCTCTTTTGTACAAGAGGCCCTCTAGCGTCGGATGGATATTGGGTGGATCCAGGATTACCATGATAGAAATCCTTATCAAGTGAATATGATTCAAATCTTTGATATCCGCTTGATGAATACCAGCTTGGTTGAGTTACACGCCAAGCAAGTCCAACTCGGTTTTCTCACTTCGCATGATTATCTGAGCTGTAAAGTATGTTGTGAGAGTAACCAGGGGTGCGCTCTCGTTCAAAGAACTTTGCAACACTTGTTGAACCACTGGTGACTTCCAATCTATATGGATGAAGACACACAACAAATCAGTGTGGTTAACGGGAACCCTACTCGGCATCAATGTCAGGATGTTTGATCTATGGAAACAGATCTAGTAAGGTTACACTGCATTCAAAGTGGACGTGGCCAGGTGCCACCACATAATTACGAGCGCTGTAGAGTTTGCTCGGAAAATAATCAAGGATGTTACCTCGTGCGAGCAGCGCTCCAGAGTCAGTTGGACCGCAAAGAGATTCAACAATATTCAGTTTCGAGGTCTATCAACTGGACACCAGACTATTTCGCTGATCAGATTAGGGATGTTGTTGTGATCTCTGATTGTGAAAGGGCCAAGGATGTTTGTACCATCATCCCTTTAATTGACAAATCGAAGGTTCTTAACCAGGAATTGATTGAAGTTACTTACGACAGTCAGAAAAATCAGAAGGCTTCTATAGTTATCTATCTACCAGGACCACTACCATATGAATCAACAAAGGCTATCCCTTACAAATACGGTGCAACAATAGTTGAGAATGGAAAGGAAATTCCATTACCCTCCGTCGTAAATATTGCAGACATCAGTCAAGTAACACGGAGCGGTCGAATCTTCAACAGAGGAGTTGGGGAACCTAACAAAGAAAAGGAACCTCAAACAGAAGTTCCCAATCCACCAGTCGGTCAGTCTAGTGATCCCAACCTTTCAAAGAACGATGATGAGATGCTGAAGCTCATCCAAAGGAGTGAATACAACATTGTTGATCAGCTGTTACGAACTCCTTCAAAGATCTCAGTGCTATCACTTTTACTCAGTTCCGAAGCCCACAGAGAGGCTCTACAGAAAGTCTTAGAACAGGCCTTTGTGGAACAGGATGTGTCAATACGACAATTCGATAGCATCGTCTCTAACTTCACTTCCTACAACAACTTCGGGTTTAGTGATGCGGAATTGCCAGAGGAAGGAAAAAGCCACAACATGACGCACAATATCACAGTTAACTGCCAGGATGATGCTTTAGCCAGTGTGCTGGTAGACACCAGATCGACTCTCAATGTCATGACGAAGTCCACTCTGATGCAACTATCATTCAAAGCACCTCCAATAAGAGGCAGTGAGGTCGTCGTCAAAGCATTTGACGGATCTAGGAAAACAATTCTCGGCGAAGTCGACCTTCCCATAACTATCGGTCCTCACACTTTCCTAGTCACTTTCCAGGTCATGGATATCCGGGCAACATACAGTTGCTTATTAGGAAGACCTTGGATACACCAGGCTGGGGCAATCACTTCGACACTTCACCAGAAGCTGAAGTTTGTCAAAAACGACCAAGTCGTCATGGTCTGCGGAAAACAGGCCTTGATCGTGAGTAACTTATCATCATCCACCTGTGTGGAACCAGAGGAGATAATCGGAACCCAGTTCCAAGCGCTTTCAGTGAGCAGTGATAAGCAGGCAGAAAGAGGAACCTCGATTTCCTCGTACAAGGATGCTCTCGAAGCAATTGAAAGTAACAATATGAAAGGGTGGGGACGGCTCGTCATACCTACCGATAATAAAACAAAGAGGGTTCTTGGTTTTTCTGCAACTTGTACCCAGATTGCCGCTAACGGTGAAAGTCTTCACCCCATTCAGAACTTCTTCCACAGTGGAGGCTTCCTTCACCCAGTGTCTCAAGAAGTCCACACTATCAACGAGGGAGATTCCTCCGACACAGATGAGGAATGAAAGTCCTATCTTAACAAGGACGGTTATATGTCTCAGGAAGAGGTGCCTACACCATTTTTCTATCCCGCATAGAGTCCGAGATTTATACCGAGGTCAGATGTCGAAATGATATACGGAGATTGTGATCCAGAAGGATGCCGCGCTCCGCCAAATTCATTAGGGAAAAACACTCCGATGAAATACAACTTTGACCACGATTACTATGGCTCGATGGATGGTCTGCCTATCTGGCAGTCGTACCCAGGAGACTTGGGGCAAGAAAGTCAGCTGAACAATGAAAATCAGCTGAGCATCATTAAAACGAATACCTGCGTCCCCACCATGTCATGGGATTAACACTCAGGTCATTTAGAAAATATCCAGCACGACGATGAATTTGCAAACTTTGCAGGACTAGAGTTCATCAACTATGCTTTTCCCAAGGTCAACGTCATTGAAAGAGATGACTCCTCTAGTTCCAAAGAAGTGTGGGACACCTTGGGACAACCAAGTGGGAAGCACGACTACTTGGTCAAGTACACCGCTCCTGAAAGCTCTCAAATCAGGCTCGAAGGCATTCAGCCAACGAGGTGGGGAGATCCACCTAGAGCACAAATACTCTGCAAAATATAACTGCGGAATCCTCCTACGACAACTCTGCCTGGTGTCGCTCCCGGGATTTTCATCCAAGATAGGGAAAGGGAACACTGCATAAACCCGGGGGAAAGGAAAAGCATGGTCTCGCGACCAAGATAACTGGGTTCGGGAGTCGGTTACGTGAAGGGAAGGTATTTGCACCCCCACGCGTCCATCGTACCCGATGGGATCCACGCTTGCTGTTTCGATCAAAGGGTGTAGGAAAATGGAAATCAACTGCTAACTGAAGAGCCAGAAAATAAAGATAGAAAGAAGAAGGGGAAAGAAGAAAGAAGTGACTCGATAGGACATTATCGTTGTCCTAGGCCTACGTATTCCCTCAGTGCAATGGGAAAGTCAGAGTCAGCGTAGTTCGACGGACTACGGGGAAAGGTTGCTCGTCGAGATATCGTATCTCGTGCCTACGTATCTTCAATCAGACGAGAAAGAAGAATCAGAGTAAACGTAGTTCGGCTCAACAAGGGTTGCTTTGTTTGTGTTTTTTATGGAAACGTCAGAGTGCGCATCCCAACAGTTAGGTGTTGTAGCTCGATGTATGGAGTCCTTAAGGAATAGAATGAAGAGATGAGAAAATAATTGTTTGTTTGTTTTTTGTACCTTGAAAAGAAGTGTTTTGATTATTTTTGTGTTCTGTAACACACATTGTATTTAAGTCTCTCATGTAGGATCGAATGCGTCGCATATCGACCCAAGACGGGACGTACGCTAAACATTATAAGAAAGTGAGAGAAAACCCCTCACCATCTTATTGTCACATGAAAGGCTCAAATATAATACATGCTATGCCTTTTATTAAGTGTTTTTGCTTTTGTTTTAAGATGAGAAGAAGAGAGACTCAAATGGTTGATAAAGGTAAAATCTAATGAGGGAGACTAAGACTCAAACCCTAAAGTTATCATACATGGATGTTCCTAATGGTTAAGTGTGGTTTAGACCTAACTCTAAAAGAAAGGAGAAGAAGAGTGAGTTAAACAACTCACTTCTAAAGTAGAAGATGAGTTATAACTCAAAAGGGAGAAGAAAGAAATTATTCAAGGAAAGCATATAAATGCTTATCACGATCACAAGTTGAATGATTAAAAGAGATAAGAGAAGATGAAATAAATAAGTGTATGTGGAAGCATATTCACATGCTTACTTACCATTAGCACCTACATGAAAAGGTTAGTTCAAAAACTATTTACAAGTAGTGAAATAAGGAAAGAATAACAAGTAATGATCAAACAAATTAGGAATCAATGGATAAAGATCCCAAGAGATGAAAATCATTCAAGGTCAGAACCTATATCCAAAGCATGTTCCCTAAGGTTAAGAGATTAAACACACACAAACTATGCACAAGCAATGTCTTAAACATCAAAGAAATGCACCTATGAAAGTAAAAGATGAAGAATGAATATGCATTGTGATCATGCAATAATGCTTCAAAAAAGATCAAGGTCAGAACCATATACCATTTATAAATGTCTTCTAATGCATATGAGTCATCATACAAATCATGAATGCAATGATACAAGTAGAAGAAATAAGATGAAGTAGAAGTAAAGAGAAGAAACAAGTTTCAATTATATACACAAAGTGACATACTAATGATGTATATCATGTGGAATAATTAATGAATGCATATAGGTAGTGGCATACTATTAATGAGATACAAATGGAATGTATGAAATGGCATACAACAATGCACACATGGAACATGTAGAGCTTAAGAAGATACAAGAGAAAGAACCATGTCAAACTTTCAAGTTATAATACATAAACTCATATCAAATGCAAACACAAGTCAAAGTGACCTATAATGAAACAAGGATGACCTATAATATCATACAAATGACCTATAAAAGATGCACAAACAATCATAAAATGGTGGCATAAATGCCTCATCAAAACATGTTAGCATGAAGTAGAAGAAAGTGCACAAAAGTAACTCCAATCACAAGGCATCAAACAAATATCAAAGTACATGAGAAAATTATGGAAAGAGGTCATACACATCACTTATCAGAAACAAAACATGCAACCAAAACTCATAGCAAAACTCAAAAGAAATATGCCTCAAAAGGCCTCATGAAATCACATTGAAACACACCACAAAAATACTTAAAGATACACATCCAACCACATGATAAAATGACTTTAAAAATCAAATGAAAATTGTTTTAGAAGCTCCAAGATGTCCTCTAATCAATTCAAAAATAATGGAAGAAAAACAGTGTGTGAAATGAGAGAAATAAAATGTGCAAGCTCAAGTGTTCATGAAGAAATTCACTCAAAAAGAAATTGGAAAGAAATTATGGAATTATGATATAAAAGCAATAAAGTCAGAATTAAAAATAATATAAAATTAATTTAAAGTATAAAGATGCTATGTGAATTTTTATGGAATTATTTAATGCATTTTATTATTTTTAAAATAAGAAAATGAAAACAATATAAAAAAGAAAATAAAATGAAATGAAAATGAGCAGGGGGTGTGGCGAAAGCAATTTTCACGTTTAAAATACGTTTGGGCTCAAAAGGAGAGTGCAGATAGCAATTAAGCCCTGGTCCAAGACAAACGCGTGTGTGTGTGGAATGGTGTATTTCAGTCAAACGTGTACATGCAATCAGAGCCACACAATCATATTAATCACAATCAATCATCAATCCAACGTTTCATAAAGCATGCACATGACAATTATCACGCACGCAGACACATGTGATTATCTGAAGCCAAAAAATAAGTCACGCGCATGTCACATGATTCATTAATGTGATGGCAAGGTTTAAGACGTTGGATGAAACAGATCAAACGGTTGGGATATAAAGTTGAGAAACCCTAGCTGCGCACCCTCACCGACCGGAGAATGACCTCCGATCATCTTCTCCGGCCATCTCCGGCAACTGTAATCATTACATTTTTTCAGAAATGAGTAAAATGCACACCATTCGAAAGCTGAAGTTACGTAGATTAAGAATCTGGCTTCAAAATTCACAAATCACATGCACACAAAGAGAATCGAACGCATCAATTTTGCCCTAATTTCACAACTATGCTCTTAATGAGCCTATCACTAGCCGGATATGAAAATAGTTCCTAATGAACTTCAAACAAGCAAAAATGAACTCAAAGTAACTTGAATTAGAGAGAAACAGTTAAAGTGGTGAAACCTGAACTTGATGAGATAAATGTTGTAAGAAAACCAGAGATTCCTTCTTGAATTCTTGAGCTCAAGATTTGGCCAAATAAAGGCTTTGGAATGCGAAACTTCAAAGAGAAGTAGAGTGGATCTTGAACTACAGTGGTGGTGTTGAGCTTGCTTTCAATCCATCAATGGTGTTAGGTGATGATTGATGGTGATGATGATGGAGCAATGAAAAGCTCGTGCAATGAGAGAGAGCTCAGTGATAAAGTTTCGAGAGAAGAGTGAGAATGAGAGTTTGTGAAATGTGTGAAAAATGAAGTCTTTTTTGAAAATCTGTGGGAGTTTTGATTATATAGTTGGGGTTAGAAGGTTAACTCATGTGGTTAACAGTTAGACATTGAGTTTACTAAGTTGATTAAGTGAGTCCAATCTAACTAACTGAGTTAGTTAGTTATGGACGAGTTGGTGAGGTTTGGATATGGTGAGGGTGAAGTTCTTGGAGTTCATGATGAGGTTTAGAATGGATGGTGGGGATGAAGTCATTCCCGTAGAAACTTGTAGAGCAAGTTTCCCACCTTTCCTCTTTCATGTATGGTGTAGCATGATGCATAGTGTGTGTAGGAGAATGCTTGTCCAAAAGGAGTAAAGAGTGGATGGTGTAAAAGGGTATGCGCAAAACAAAATGAACAACAACCATGCCATAACATTCTAACTTTGGCAGCAAAAACTCAATGAAACTAAGGATGTTTGAGGGTGGAATTCTTCATGTAGAAGGCATGAAATCATGAGCTTTTGATGGCTATGGATTAAGGACACATCATAAAACAATGTTGATGTTTGATTCCAAGTAAAACAATGCCTCTAAAGTGGTGAAAAATTGCTTAGAACACAAGGGATCCAAACTGCATTAAGGGCGTGGCAAGCTGCATGGTATGCATGGCTATGGCCTTGTGAAAATTCAGCATGAAACCATCAACTTTGGACCACTATAACTCATTCATAACTTGCTCAAATGGAAAAATATCCAACATCATAGTTGAATAGGACATTGAGAGGAACAACTTGTTGTTCCACATTTTTTCATTTGAAGCTTCCTTCAATGAGAAAAATGGCTTGACATTTGGCACACCAAGTGTTTGATGAAATTATGGCCTGGAGGCCTGAACTTGCCTTGCCATGACTTGGTTTTTGCCTTGATTTTACCAAACTTTGATTGATCATAACTCCCTCAATTTTGATCCAATGGAAGAGTTCTTTATATGGATTTGAAGCTTAGAATTTGAACTTTAATTGGCTCAACTTGGGACTGAAGTTTGGAGCTTTTATCTTGAAGAAAGGAAGCCTTAAAGTGTAGTGCAAAATGGTCCAAACTTGCCATTTTTGGAAACCCTAAGAGTGTGTTTGGATGAGGAATTTGAAAATTTTTAGGGAAGTTAAAATTCTAAGTAATTCAAATGATTCAATTGAAATTCATTCATTTTTAAATTCTTTTGTTTGGATGGAGTATTAAAATGATTCAATGTAAAAAATTTGGGGCCATTTTCAAAATTTTTAAAGTTTTTGGGTCAAATTTAAAATATGAAATTAGGGACCAATTTGTAATTTTTGAAAATTTGAAGGGACCAATTTGTAAAATTTGAAAATTATTAAGGACTAATTTGCAATTTTTTGAAAATTTTAGGGGTGAATTTGAAATTTTCATAAAATATGAGGACCTTCTTGCAAAATTTGAAAAATTAATAATAAACAATTTAACATTCATATTATATTGAGTTAAAAAGCAATTTGAAGTTCTTTACTTTTTGGTGTCATTTTAAATTCCTTAAATTTAACATGAATAAAATACTCCATAAATTTACATCATTTTAACAATTCTCCATATTTTTTATCCAAACAATGAATTTTGATCAAGTCATTTCAAATTCCCTCAAAAAATTACTTTCCCTCATTAAAATCCTTCATCCAAACACACTCTAAGTTTCTAAAAATGGAAACTTTGTACATTTCTTGATTTTTCATGATTCCTCCATCATTTCTTGATCAAATCTTGTCCATTGAACATACGTAACTTGAATTTCATGAATTTGACCTTAAAAAGTCAAGAGTTGACTTTTTCACTGCACAGTTGACTTTTCCCCCAATTTCTTAATTTTCAAGCAACTGATCAATTGAACCTCTTCTGAAATGAACCAATGGCCAATCTTCCATCCTTAAATACTTGACATCATGTAGAAAACATTGAGATCAAGTTTGAATCAAAATTTCATCAGGAGACCACTTGAATCCAAAACCCTAGTTTGGACTACTTTTGATAGGGGATGATGAACTGTCCAATCTTCTTGATGAATTCCCATCTTCCAATGAATTGTGGGATCAAATGGGAGGATATATGATATAAGAGACCCTTGAGGCTTGTTTGAAGACCCTTGGCTCTTGCTCTCTTGCTTTGGATGATCATACCATTGAAAACCACTTATTACATGCCCTTATGCAAGATGCAATGCTGAATGTTTTATTTTTCTATGCTTGAATGCAATGTAATGAAATGAAAGCACATGCTAAATGATATGAAAAATGAGAGGGAAAATTTTGGGGTATTACAGCTGCCTCTATTCAATCACTGTAGACCTGAATGGATGATAGCGATTGCTGTGAGACTTTCAAGGTATGGAGGGATTGAATACCGAAAATAACCAGAAAATTTGCACTCTGCGGAGAAGAAGAAAAGGGATATGAACCCAACCAAATGAACTCTGCTTGAATAAAACTATGATGATAACCATACTGCTGGAGAGATGCCTTTTGCACGATGCCAGACGACTCCTGGCTTGCCACACTGCGGGTGGACTTTAACAACGTCTTTTAGAACGACGCCAGACGACTACTGGCTTGCGACACTAAACGTCTTTTAGAACGACGCCAGAAGACTACTGGCTTGCCACACTGCGGGTGGACTTTAACAAGGTCTTTTAGAACGACACCAGAAGACTACTGGCTTGCCACACTGCGGGTGGACTTTGCCTTCTTGCCACCCTAGGATGGACTTTTGCCAATCTGCGGTTGGACTTTGCTGATCTGCCACTCTAAGCCAATATGCGGGTGGACTTCACTGATTTGCCACCCTAAGATGGACTTTTGCCAATCTGCGGTTGGACTTTGTTGATTTGCCACCCTAAGATGGACTTTTGCCAATCTGCGATTGGACTTTTGCTTTGTCTTTTTAAATGGAGTCAGACGAATACTGACTTGCCACACTGCAGGTGGACTTTTGCAAAATTCCAATACTGGATTACGCTCTGCATGCCTGTCAGACATCCTAGCTAACTTTACTGAGGAATGATGATCAATGACTTGACCTCAGAGACTCCTGAAAGGATGATATCTCTATTGGAGAATGAATGAACAATCTGTTTGCTTCGAATTGTCGCTCTTGCCAAAAATAAATTGGACTTTGAGATATAAGGGAGTGATGACTCTGCCAAGAATTATTTCATCTACCTGGGGATGAATTCTGATCATGGCAACTCCGCTGGAGGAATGACAACTGTCTGACTTGGCTGGGGGAAGAATGTATTAACACTTTGCTGAGGAGGAGATTCTGTTGACCCGCTAAACCTCTGCGGGGGGAGAAAAAACCACTCAGTTGGGGAGCATTACTGACAAGATTCAATGCTGAACTCTGTGGGGATACAACTACCAGAGATACGATCTTGCTTGGGATCGGAACTACTCCGTAAGGGATATGCAGATCCTGGCTAGAATACGTTCCGTCGCGACTTGCTGGGAAAGAGTCCCTAAAGATCTGCTGGGAAAACACACAGAAAATTCATTGTGATCTATTGAGGAGCAAAGCTGTCAAGCTTAAAATAAAAGCCACAATGTCCCACGCTATGCGAACCTTCCGCTTGATGACTCCACTGGGGATAATGAGTTGACAACAAACTCTGCTGGGGAGACCAGCTTCAAAGCGTCTCGTGCTGGGAATGCCCCTTGAGAGGATTTTACAGAAGACCAAGCATCTTCAAACTCTTAGGCAAATGCCGAGACTTGAGCTAGGCATATTATAATTGAGGGGTTACTCTACTGGGGAAATTACAACCGTTATCGACACAAAAAAGCTTGTAGCTGTTGGAAGTACTGAATGGGAGAATCGACTTGATAAGATACAACACTACCCAAGAACCCTTTCCTGGCCATGATTGCCCCGGTATTCTGCATAGGGATAAGTGATTACTCGTCTAGGAGGAATGACTCTTGTGCTTGAAATCATCTGGACCTATTACCTGCAACAAAAGAATACACACACGTGCCCTAGAATATTGCGTGGTTTGAATCTACCATCCAGGATTACTTAACATTCATAGTAATTTTAAATGTTTTTCTGCGCATGTTATTGCAAAGCCACAATGTTTTCAAATGCAGTGTTTTATCAAAAATTCGGACATTTTGCAAACAAAGCAGTAAAACAAAATAAGAAGCTTTTGACTGAAATTCAATTTATTGAAGAAAATGCCTAAAATGGCAAATACAATGGGAAGCAAACCCTGGAAAGAGGAGATTGTTGTAAATTGAGAAAATGAAACTATCCTAATGGCAATGTGAAAACGGAATTCCACTGAGTTTCAATTCTGCTATGGCCAGTATGTCTTCAAGACTCCTCGACCTTGCCTTCTGAGGAGTGATTAGACTGATTCCTACCCTTTGGAATGTCAGTTGCTGAAACAGTGATGGAGTACAGATAACTCAGACCACAATCATTCGCTTAAATCCCTCTTTTGCATGGACCGCCCTTTCGGGTTTTCAATCCACCGGGATACCCTTTTTTGCCTAAGTTGTCCTTGCGGACTTTCAACTCACCGGGTGTACAATTTTTTTTATTTATTATCCCTAACTTTTGCCTGAACCATTTTTATTCTGTTTTTATGGTTCGCCGGGATACCCTTTTTTTCCTGGACTTTTTTTTTTGTCCAGCGGGTCTCTTTATGCGAAGTATTTTTTGACTACGTCTGAGTTGACAGGGGATGAAAAGTCTTCGCCATCCATGGTTGTAAGTAATAAGGCTCCGCCCGAGAAGACCTTTTTAACCACGAATGGACCTTCATAGTTGGGAGTCCATTTGCCCCTGTGATCTGTACTAGGAGGAAGAATCCTTTTGAGTACAACATCTCCAACTTTGTAAACCCGAGGACGCACCTTTTGGTCGAATGCCTGTTTCATCCTCCGTTTGTATAAATGCCCATGACACACAGCTGCCAGTCGTTTCTCTTCAATAAGGCTCAACTGATTAAATCTGGCACGAACCCATTCAACTTCGTCTAACTTGACATCCATCATGACTCTGAGGGATGGAATCTCAACATCAATTGGAAGTACTGCCTCCATACCGTATACCAGTGAGAATGGTGTTGCCCCAATGGACGTGCGTACTGACGTTCGGTACCCATGCAAGGCGAACAGTAGCATCTCATGCCAATCTTTATATGTGACAACCATTTTCTGCACAATCTTCTTAATATTCTTGTTGGCCGCCTCCACAGCGCCATTCATCTTTGGGCGATACAGAGAAGAATTGTGATGTTCAATTTTGAAGTCCCGACATAGCTCAGCCATCATTTTGTTATTCAGATTAGAACCATTATCAGTAATGATTCTCTCGGGCACTCCGTAGCGACAAATGATATCCCGTTTCAGGAAACGAGCTACCACCCACTTAGTGACGTTGGCATAAGATGCTGCTTCAACCCATTTCGTGAAATAATCAATGGAGACCAAGATGAAATGATGGCCGTTTGAATCAGTAGGCTTAATTTTTACAATCATATCAATGCCCCACATTGCAAAGGGCCAAGGAGAGGACATGACACTCAACGGATTTGGAGGCACATGCACTTTGTCTGCATAAATCTGGCATTTGTGACACTTGCGGGCGTACTTGCAACAATCTGTCTCCATTGTCAACCAATAATACCCTGACCTCAATAGTTTCTTTGCCATTGCATGTCCTCCGGCATGGGTACCGAAAGAGCCTTCATGTACTTCTTGCATTAACATGTCTGCTTCATGTCTATCCACGCATCTGAGCAGAACCATGTCAAAATTCCGTTTGTACAGTACGTCATCTTGGTTCAGGAAGAAGCTCCCAGAAAACCTTCTCAAAGTCTTCTTATCTTTGGTAGATGCCCCAGGCGGGTACTCCTGACTTTTCAAAAAACACTTGATGTCATAAAACCATGGCTTGCCATCAGACGTTGCATCGACAACAAACACAAATACAGGTCTGTCAAGACGAGACACTTCAATCTTGGGTACATAGTTCCACCTTTGCACTTTGATCATAGAAGGTGATGTGGCCAAGGCATCACCAAACTTATTCTCATATCGAGGAATATGGTACAGCTTCACTGTTGTGAAAAACGTCAACAATCTTCTCGTATAATCTCTATACGGTACCAGATGCGCCTGGTGCATGTACCAACTCCCTTTCACTTGATTAATTACCAAAGCTGAATCACCGAAAATATCGGGGGTCTTAATTCGCAAATTAATCGCCTCCTCAATCCCCATTATACAAGCTTCATACTCTGCTTCATTGTTGGTGCATCCGAAAGTTATTCGGGCAGTGAAAGGCATATGAACACCTTCCGGCATGATAAGGACTGCTCCAACTCCGCATCCATTCATGTTGACAGCCCCATCAAACATCAAACTCCATTTGGATTCAGGGTCTGGCCCCTCCTCCGGGAGTGGTTCCTTGCAATCTTTAGCTTTGAGAAACATGATGTCCTCATTAGGGAAATCAAATTTCATGGGTTGGTAATCATCAATCGGCAGTTGCGCAAGATAATCTGACAAGATACTTTCTTTGATGGCTTTCTGAGAAGTATAATGGATATCATATTCTGTCAAAACCATTTGCCACCATGAAACTCTGCCTGTTAGTGCTGGTTTCTCAAAAATGTACTTGACTGGATCCATTTTGGAAATCAACAAAGTTGTATGCCTAAGCATATACTGCCTCAATCGCTTAGCAACCCATGCAAGTGCACAGCATGTCTTCTCAAGCATTGAGTACCAGGACTCGCAGTCATTGAACTTTTTTCTCAGGTAGTAGATAGCATGCTCCTTCCTACCTGTCTCGTCGTGTTGAACGAGAACACAACCCATAGATCCTTCAAGCACTGTTAAATACATTATCAAAGGTCTCCCTGGAACTGGAGGCATGAGAATTGGAGGTTCCTGCAAGTACTCTTTTATTTTATCGAATGCCACTTGCTAATCGTCATTCCACCTGACCGTTTGATATTTTCTTAGCAGTTTGAATATTGGTTCACACGTGGCTGTTAGGTGAGATATGAACCTTGCAATGTAGTTCAATCTTCCTGAGAAACCACAAACCTCTTTTTCTGTTCTCGGCTCAGGCATCTCTTGTATTGCTTTAACCTTGGCAGGATCAACCTCGATTCCTTTTTCACTTACGTTGAAACCCAGCAACTTTCAAGAACGCACCCCGAAAGTGCACTTGTTCGGATTCAATCTCAAGCGGAATTTTCTCAACCTTTCAAACAACTTTTTCAAGTTAATCAGATGTTCTTCTTCTGTTCACGACTTAGAAATCATGTCATCCATATAACATTCAATCTCTTTGAGAATCAAGTCGTGAAATAATGTTACCATTGCTCGCTGATACGTTGCCCCTGCATTTTTCAA
Organism: Lathyrus tuberosus; assembly: GCA_022829125.1. Lineage (NCBI taxonomy): Eukaryota > Viridiplantae > Streptophyta > Magnoliopsida > Fabales > Fabaceae > Lathyrus > Lathyrus tuberosus. The sequence goes on from JALAZF010000043.1 coordinate 20,130,280, forward strand.
CCCAAAAGACATCACTTTATAACAGTATGTACCCCATGGGGTAATGAACATGGTCTTCTCCATATCCTCAGGTGCCATCTTAATCTGGTTGTACTCGGAGAAACCGTCCATAAATGAGAACACTGAAAACTAAGCTGTATTATCAACTAGCACGTCGATGTGAGGTAGTGGAAAATCATCTTTCGGACTAGCTCTGTTAAGATCTCGATAATCCACACACATTCTAACCTTTCCGTCCTTCTTTGGTACCGGCACGATGTTGGCAACCCAGGGAGGATAATTGGTCACAGCAAGAAACCTTGCATCCCACTGCTTCTGAACTTCTTCTTTGATTTTTATGGCCATATCGGGATGAGTCCGACGAAGTTTTTGCTTGACTGGCGGGCATTCTTCTCTCAATGGCAGCCTGTGCACAACAATATCAGTATCCAGCCCTGGCATGTCCTGATAAGACCAGGCGAAGATATCAACATACTCACACAACATTTCAATCAAGACTTTCTTTACACCTGTTTGCAGGTTGGCGCCAATCTTGATCTCTTTCTTAACATCCTCGGTACCAATATTGATGATCTCTGTAGTCTCTTGATGAGGCTGGATGGCCCTTTCCTCTTGTTTTAATAATCTGGCCAGTTCCTCAGGGAGTTCACAGCCTTTCTCATCCCCTTCTTCGGCTTGATAAATTGGTTTGTCAAAGTCATACATAGCCATAGCAGAACTGTTATCAATGGAATCGGAGGATCAAGTCTGCACGGATGGGTTCATGCTTTATTTTAGAATTTATTTTAAAACAAAAAGAAACGAAACATTGCCATTTTTAATTTTTTGTGCAAAAATAAAATGAAAGACAGGGAACAAAATTTGAGTGCAAAACGTCCTTTATTGATGATTAAAATTGCAAATGTGTGGCCCTACAAATGGATCTGAACGCCTTGGGCAGAGCGCCAGATTTTAACATGCATTATGATTAGAGAAAAACAAAGAAAATTACTCTGTTTGAAGAGTAACTTGAACAATTTCTTCAACGGTCCAGTTTTGCAATCGTTGTCCCGAGGCACGTGGGCGTACCCAATTGTCCAAGTCACAATCGCTGTCAATGCCATCTTCTGTAGCTGCACAAGACTGGTCTAGGTAGATGATTCCCCCACTGCTGAAAGTGATGGGTCCACTGTACTTTGCAACCGAAGCCATAGAGGGTTGATAGCCAATACCAAACTTATCCTCCTTCATCGATGTCTCTATCAGCTTGGCCCAGCCTTGGGCATTACCTGCTCTAACAACCTCGAAAGCTTGCTTATAAGACGAAATGGACGTGCCGGCTCTATCTGGTGTAGGGGAAGATTCAGGCACTTTATCGATATTCACAGCCTCGAACGACTGGCAAAGCATTTCGTGGATTTCCCCATCCATTTCAACATACTTGAATGTAGACAAATGACTGACAAAAATGTCCTCTTCACCACACACAGTCACTACTTGTCCCTCAAACTCGTATTTCAGCTTCTGATGTAATGTGGATGTAACAGCCCCGGCCGCATGAATCAATGGGCGACCTAATAAACAACTATAAGCAGGCTGTATATCCATCACGTGGAATGTAGACTTGAACACTTGAGGTCCAATTTGCACAGGTAATTCTACTTCACCAAACATAGATCTTTTCGTTCCATCGAACACTCTGACAACCAAATCACTTGGCCTTAAAATCAATCCATCAACCCCCAGCTTCATCAGCACTTTCTTAGGCAAGACATTGAGCGAAGAACCAGTGTCTACCAACACGTGGGACAACACTGCACCCCTACACTCCATTGTAATATGCAGAGATTTATTGTGGTTTCTACCTTCAGCAGTCAAATCTCGGCTCGTGAAACCCAATCCGTGGCTGACATTGACATTAGAAATCACACTCTCGAGCTGATTGATGGTAATTTCCTGGGGAACATAGGCTCTCTTCAACACTTTCAGCAAAGCCTCTCGGTGTGCATCAGAGCACATCAATAATGACAAAATTGAGATCTTTGAGGGCGTCTGGTTCAATTGATCGATGATTTTGTAATCACTTTTCTTTATTATTCTCATAAACTCCTCTCCTTGTTGTTGAAGGTAATTTTGGACTCTGTTTCAGGCACGGGCACACTCTCAGCCACCTGTTTTCCTTTAGCCTTTGCCGCAGCCTCGACTTCTTTATCACTTCGAAGAGTTTGGGGAGCAAACAACATTCCACTCCTGGTAAAGCCACCTACACCACCCACGTTATCAATATTTGAACTAGCCGATGTTCCGAATTCCTGCTTTTTCCCCTCATAGTACACATCTGCCCCATAGTGCCATGGGATTACTTTCTTAGAGGTAAACGGAACTGGTCATGGCACCGTGATGGTAACAGGACTGGGTCTTTCCGGCACGATGCTTGCTACAGGAGCTGCCCTTGCAGGTACCTGAATCTCAACAGGAGTATAATAGATTGTCACAGTTGACACCTCGTCAATACCTTTCACAATCTGGTCAAATTGTAGACAACCTTAATTGATCAGATTCTGCAAACCAACTTTCAATTTATCACAACCATTCTCTTGACCCATACACTCAAAAAAAATCTTGGTCACAACCCGGTAACACGTGTCCCTCCAACAGACGATCTTTCACAACCAGCAATGAAGTCTTCACCCGGTTGATATCTATCACCAAGTTCAACCTCTTTACGTCCTCAAAGGCGTGCACATCCGCCACACCGTGATTAGGCATGGGGTTCTGGAGAACATTATGAGGTAGAGAGAAATTGATTGCTTTAGCATCTATCAGATCTTGCACCTTATTTTGAAATGCCCAGCACTTTTCGGTGGTGTGCCCCAGAGCACCTGAATGGAAATCACAGCGAGCATTAGCATCATAATTGGGTGGCAAGTTACCAGTAGCAGGAGGTCTCATGGTACGAAGTTCAACCAATTTCAATTGGAGTAACGGCGGGTAACAATGATGAGTAAGTCATTGGGAGAGGATCAATCTTGTGGTCCCTCTACCTAGACCTTTGCTGGAACAGAGGTTGCTGTTGTTGCTGCTGAGCCTGCTGTTGTGGCTGCTGTTGCTGGACAGATGGAGTTGGGATCATCACTGCACCCACTTGGTGATAAGCCTGACAACGTCCTCTTCCCCGTCCTCTATACACAGCGTTTGTCTCGCCTTCTCTCCTTTTCCGACCATTAGCAAAAGGTTTCTTTGTTCCGGAAGAACCAGCACCACTTACATCTTCAATCTTCCTGAGTTTCAATAGATTTTCAATCCTTTCACCAGCAATCATGATATCAGAGAATCCTGTCGATGGACAAGCAGCCAATCTGTCAAGGAATGCCCCTTTCAGGGTGCCCATGAACATATCTTCCATCTCTCGCTCAAGCAAAGGGGGTTGAACCTGGGCGGCCATTTCTCTCCACCTCTGAGTGTATTCTTTGAAACTTTCCTTAGCATTCTGCGACAACCCTTGCAGTTGAGTGCGGTTGGGAGCCATGTCAATATTATACTGATATTGTTTTAGAAACGCTTCTGCCAGATCTTTCCAGCTTCTCACAGCAACTCTGTTCAATTTCATGTACCACATCAATGAAGCTCCAGCCAAACTGTCTTGAAAGTAGTGCATCCACAACTTCTTGTCATCAGTGTGGGCTGAGATCCTTCCAAAATAAGCCTGAATATGTGTCTGGGGACACGTATTGCCATGATATTTGTCAAAAGTGGGTGGCTTGTGTAACACCCCCTTTCTATACCCCCAAATAATCACATAAATCATTTAGGCACATATAAAACAAATTCGCCAGAGTACGATTAAAACATAGTATAAAAGAGGCATGTCACATCATACTTAATTTAATACATACAACACCTGCTCAAACTATTGATATGCAACAGTGGGGTAACTTGCCACAGAGGAACTTTGTCCTTACACCCACATCTCAATATTTAGAATAAAAGCGGAAACATCTAAAATATTGAATAACAACCACATATATACACCAACATATATATACATTATCCAGTATGAATCACAAGCAACATCGTGTTTATAAGATACATATGCAAATGTATCACAAAAAGATCAAACGTCCTAGCTACCCGGTGCTACATATCAGAGCCAACCGACCAACAAGGAAAATGAAGACACGCTTCACAAAAAGACCGCCAGATACCTAATCTGCAATGCCTCATAGAGCATCATAAAACAGCAGAAGGGCGAGAAATATTATCATAATAACAATGCATATAATTATGTACTACAACATAAACATATAACACATATTCTCACCACAACTCATCATATATCACAATATAGATATATCATCAAGCATATTCATTATGCATACATTCACCATTATCATCATTCCACATGAACACACACATACTTGTTCATCCAACAATGCATCATTATAAGATACAGTTTATATCATCTCCCATAAACATACATATATCAATGTTTATTCATCAATGCACAAATACAAAGATGATCAATGCAACTCATAGAGACCGACTCTCGACTCTATGCAGATGCATGCGGTACCGACTCATCACCCGAGCTCAATTGAAGAACTCAATGGAAATATCCTCCCTGCCGGGCCTACGATATTTCCCCATCGCTCATACCATCCTGGCATCCGATGTTTCTGGATTGTTCACGCAGACACAATCCGATTGCTCAAACCCCACAAGGGCACACAATCATTCTGAAGATTCCCACGGAATCAAGTGTAACTCATCGCAACGATTACACCCATTGACTACGCAATGTTCAGAGGATCCTCAATGATCATTTGTGTAATCAATCACTCACACCCAACAGGGACGTGATATTACACCCGATTCTCCACGGAATCGCGACACATGAATGCATGTCATGATGTTTCTCATACAAAATGACCACATACACTCATGCAATGCACACATATTTCACAATATAGTCATGCATATACCATTAAATACACACATTGCATGCCTTTCGGCCATATTCATCACCACAACATGTATTTCATGCAATTTCACTTCACAACAACACGGAAGTCATACCATATCCATACCATCAACACATTGCATGATATACACTAATTACACACAATTGTAACCGTAAAATTCGACAAAACAACACATTTTCCAATTTCCGACATAATTTAATCAGCCAACAATCTCACAAACCATTTTTACAAGAAATAAAATTTCATAAGCTTTCCAACGATATAAAGAACGTCCCGATCCGAGTTACGGATCAAGAGTTATGAATTTTCAAAAGTTAAGAATTTATTGAGGAACAGCCAAATTCGCCTGGCCACTTCAGAATTCGCCTGGCCAAACCTCTTTCGCCAGCAATTCTCCTGGCCAATCACCATTCGCCAGTACTTCGCCAGCACTTCGCCTGGCGAGCTAGTGGCGAGTCACCAAATTAGAAAAACTCCAAGTGTTACAGAAGCTACCCCTTTCTGTAATTCCAAATTCGCCTGGCGAATGGCAAATTCGCCTGGCGAATCTGCCTTCGCCAGCACTTCGCCTGGCGAGCTAGTGGCCAAACTCAATTCACCTGGCAAATCCCAAATTTGCCTGGCGAATCACACCAGAACCAGAAAAATGCTGTTACGGGTTACACGACCCAAAACCCCCAAAAACCTCATTTTTCATCCCAAATTAATTCCAACAACAAAACAATCATCAGCAATGATTCATAAACACATGGTAATCATACTACACCAATTATATCGATTTCCGACCGTAAAAACATCGATTCCCAATCATTTTATCGTTTTCGACCTAAAACTCAAAAGCTATGGAAACAAGAAAACATCCAAGCAAACCCATACATAATCATACACATTGATAAGATAACAATGTTTCACACCCTTACCCGGATTCCTCGATTCTTGGAAGCTTGATCTTGATGATTTGTAGCTTTTCTTCTTTTTCTCTTCTCTTTTTCTCTCTTGCTCTCTTTTCTCTCTTTTTCTTTCTAACTTTCTATTTCTATTCTTTTTCTTTCTTTCTTATACTTTTCTTTCTTTCTATTTCTTCATATTTTCTCAAAATATCTACTAACTAACTAACTATCATTAAATGTGAAATATCTAAAATACCCTCCAATCTAATATTTCCCGCAAACTCTCAAAAACGGTAAAATCACATAATTATGCAAACATAACATATTAACACACCAATATCACAATAACATAATTATTGCCCAATTAAATAAAAGACTCAACCAACTAGAATCAATCAACACAAAAATGGAAATATCAAAATTGGGCTGTTACAACTCTCCCCCACTTTAGAAATTTTCGTCCTCGAAAATAATACCTGATTCAAACAACTCCGGATACGACTCTCGCATCCCAATCTCTAGTTCCCAAGTCATATTGCCTTCCGCAGCGCCTCCCCACGCTACTTTCACAAGCGCAATATCCTTGCCTCTTATTTTCTTAACTTCGCGGTCCAAAATCCTAACCGGTAAAGCTTCCACCGTAAGGTTATCTCTCACTTCAAACTCGTCCATAGGAATAACATGTGACGGATCCGGAACATATTTCCGAAGTTGCGAAACATGGAATACATCATGCAAATTCGAAAGGTTCGGAGGCAACGCCACACGGTAAGCCACAACACTAACTCGTGAAGTAATCTGATACGGACCAATAAAACGAGAAGTTAACTTCTTCGACTTCAAAGCAGGACCTACACCCGTAACTGGTGTAACTCTCAAAAACACATGGTCGCCTTCTTGAAACTCAAGAACTTTCCTTCTCTTGTCATGATAGCTCTTTTGTCTACTTTGAGAAGCTTTCATCTTCTCCCGAATAAACTTCACTTTCTCCGTCGTTTGTTGCACCAATTCCGGTCCAACAATCGTCCTCTCTCCGGTTTCATGCCAACACAAAGGTGTTCGACATCTCCGACCATACAAAGCCTCAAATGGTGCCATACTTATACTCGAATGAAAACTGTTATTGTAAGTGAATTCAATCAACGCCAAATAACCATCCCAAGCACCACCTTGCTCGAGTACACAAGCACGCAATAAATCCTCCAACGATTGAATCGTTCTCTCGGTTTGACCATCCGTTTGCGGATGGTAAGCCGAACTCAATCTTAGCTTAGAACCCAAAGCCTCTTGTAAACTCTCCCAAAATCTCGATGTAAATCTAGGGTCTCTATCCGATACAATACTCTTAGGAACTCCATGTAACTTTACAACCACAAGAACATAAATCTCGGCTAACTTCTCCAAAGGATAACTAATATCAATTTGAATAAAGTGAGCAGATTTAGTAAGCCTATCAACAATTACCCAAATAGCATTATGACCTCTTTGCGTATTCGGCAATCCCGTAACAAAATCCATCGATATACTATCCCATTTCCATTCCGGAATATCCAACGGTTGCATAAATCCACTCGGTTTTTGATGTTCCACCTTAGACTTTTGACAAGTTAAGCACGCATACACAAATTGAGCCACATCCCTCTTTAATCCGGACCACCAAAAGATTTTCTTCAAATCTTGATACATCTTATTCGCACCCGGATGAATACTTAAATTACTTCGGTGTCCTTCCTCCAATATCATCTTTTTCAACTCCGCGTCGTCGGGAATACAAATACGATCACGGAATCTCAAAACTCCAAAATTATCAACCTTGAAATCCTCGTTCTCATTCATCATCAAATCAACGAACTTCAAATCCAACTTTTGCTTTTCACTAACCGTTGCAAGAAAATCATTCGTAACATGTAATATACCAAGTCTCACACTTCTCGGCGTCATTTCACAAACCAAACTCAAATCTCTGAAATCCTCCAAAAGTTCCCATTCTTTCATCATCAATGCGGACATATGTAACAACTTCCGACTTAAGGCATCGGCCACCACGTTTGCCTTACCCGGATGGTAATTCAAACCAAAATCATAATCCTTCAAAAGTTCTAGCCACCTCCTTTGTCTCATGTTCAATTCTTTCTGATCAAATAAATATCTTAAGCTTTTGTGATCACTAAAAACTTCAAATCTTGCACCATAAAGATAGTGCCTCCAAATTTTCAAAACAAACACCACGGCCGCTAACTCCAAGTCATGCGTAGGATAATTCTTTTCATGCACTCTCAATTGTCTTGAAGCATAAGCCACAACTTTTCCTTCTTGCATCAAAACACCACCTAAACCCACCAATGAAGCATCACAATACACTACAAATGGTTCATTAGGATTAGGCAAAATCAAGATCGGAGTCGTTGTCAACCTTCTCTTTAGCTCATTGAAACTTTCTTCACAATGAATATCCCAAATGAAGGCCTTTCCTTTACAATTCAATTGCGTTAAAGGAAGTGCCAACTTCGAAAATCCCTCAATAAACCTCCGATAATAACCTGCCAAGCCTAAAAAGCTTCGAATCTCCGTAACCGACCTAGGAGCCTCCCATTGCATCACCGCATCTATCTTGGATGGATCAACACTAATACCACTACCGGAAATAACATGTCCAAGGAAACTTACTTCCGACAACCAAAATTCACATTTTGACAACTTAGCATACAATTGCTTCTCTTTCAAAATTCGTAACACAATCCTCAAATGCTCTTCATGCTCCTCTTGAGACTTAGAGTAAATTAAAATATCATCGATGAACACAACCACAAAACGATCCAACTGTTCATGAAAAATACGATTCATGTATTCCATAAACACACCTGGCGCATTAGAAACCCCGAATGGCATCACAGAATATTCGTAATGACCATACCGTGTCCTAAATGCCGTCTTTTGAATATCCTCTCCTTTCACACGAATCTGGTGGTATCCTGATCTCAAATCAATCTTGCTAAAAACATTCGCACCAACCAATTGGTCCATCAAATCATCGATCCTTGGAAGCGGATACTTATTCTTAATTGTCACTTTGTTCAATTGTCGATAATCAATGCATAACCGCATACTCCCATCCTTCTTCTTTACCAACAATACCGGAGCACCCCAAGGAGAAACACTTGGTCTTACAAATCTCTTATCCAACAAGTCATTCAATTGCTTTTTCAATTCTACCAACTCCGATGCCGACATACGATACGGTGCCATCGAAATTGGTCTAGTACCCGGAACTAGATCAATAGAAAACTCAACTTCTCTTTCCGGCGGTACATTTGTAATATCCTCCGGAAACACTTCTAGAAATTCGCACACCACTGGGAACACATCAAGCTCAACTTGACCCTCCACTGACAATGATGCAAACAAACCAAACAATTGAGCTTCATCAGCTAAAAGTTTCTTCAACTCTTTAGTGGATAGGAAACTCTCAAATTCATCATCTTCCAAAGAAGGAAACCTTACTAACTTGTGATAGCAATCTATATGAACTCGATTAAATTGCAACCAGTTCATACCCAAGATCACGTCCAATCCCTCCAACGGCAAACACACTAAATCCATAACAAAGTCTTTACCATACATGATCAAAGGACAACTTACACATACCAAAGACGTAGTTACCGACCCTGAAGCAGGAGTCTCAATAACCATTTCAGCACCCATCAAAGTTAACGTAAGGTTCAAACGCTTCGCGCACTCAGACGAAATAAACGAATGAGTCGCTCCCGTATCAATAACAGCAACTAAAGGTATACTATTAATAAAGCATGTACCTTTAATCAAACGGTCTGCATTCGTAGTTTGAGTCCCCGCCAATGCAAACACCTTTCCGCCCACTTGAGCTTGTTTCGGCTTAGTACACTTAGTACTAATGTGACCCACTTCTCCATAATTATAGCACTTCACTACATTCCTCCTACACTCAGTAGTAGCATGCCCTACTCCTCCACAGTTAGAACATTTCACCACAGTCTTCCTACAATCAAATGATTTATGACCCATACCTCCACACTTGAAACACTTTACGGGACCAGAACTTCCTCCTCCAGACCTCCTATCAAAGTTTCCCCTATGCTTGCCCTTATCAACGGGTGTCACATAAGGTCCACCTCGAGCTTGTTGCTTTCCCTTCCTCTCATTCAAACTTTTGTAATGTGTAGAACGAGCCTTACTATCTTCTTCGAAGATTCTACAACATTCCGTCAAATCCGAAAATCTTCTTATCCTTTGATACCCCACAGCTTGTTTAATCTCAGGACATAAACCATTCTCATACTTAATACACTTCGAGAACTCAGCAGTAATTGCAGCATAATGAGGATGGAATTGAACCAACTCCACAAACTTAGTAGTATAGTCCACCACAGACATACTACCTTGTTTCAGTTCAAGGAACTCCACCTCCTTCTTCCCTTTCACACTCTCTGGGTAATACTTCCTCAAGAACTCGGTACGAAATAAATCCCAAGTTATCTCTTCATCATCCACCTCAAGAACTTCACGCATACCGACCCCCCAATCGTCGGCTTCTTCTTTCAGCATGTGAGATCCAAGCCTCACCTTATTCTCCTCTGCACAACCCATAACTCTGAAGATCCTTTCAATCTCTTTCAACCACAGTTGAGCTCCATCGGGATCAAATCTTCCTTTGAAGACCGGTGGTTGATTCTTCCTGAACTCGTCATTAGCATTCACGTTCGGCGCACCTTGCACCGCCCTAGCCATTGCATATAAAGCAGCAGCCATCGCATTATCATTTCTACCAGCCATATTCTGATAATTCCCAAAAATTACAACAAGGTTAAACAACAGTTCAACCATCACAACAACAGGATAGACACAACTGACTCAACTCTGGCTCTGATACCACTTAATGTAACACCCCCTTTCTATACCCCCAAATAATCACATAAATAATTTAGGCACATATAAAACAAATTCGCCAGAGTACGATTAAAAAATAGTATAAAAGAGGCATGTCACATCATACTTAATTTAATACATACAACACCTGCTCAAACTATTGATATGCAACAGTGGGGTAACTTGCCACAGAGGAACTTTGTCCTTACACCCACATCTCAATATTTAGAATAAAAGCGGAAACATCTAAAACATTGAATAACAACCACATATATACACCAACATATATATACATCATCCAGTATGAATCACAAGTAACATCGTGTTTATATACACTAATTCATCAACAAGATACATATGCAAATGTATCACAAAAAGATCAAACGTCCTAGCTACCCGGTGCTACATATCAGAGCCAACCGACCAACAAGGAAAATGAAGACACGCTTCACAAAAAGACCGCCAGATACCTAATCTGCAATGCCTCATAGAGCATCATAAAACAGCAGAAGGGTGAGAAATATTATCATAATAACAATGCATATAATTATGTACTACAACATAAACATATAACACATATTCTCACCACAACTCAATATACACAATATAGATATATCATCAAGCATATTCATTATGCATACATTCACCATTATCATCATTCCACATGAACACACACATACTTGTTCATCCAACAATGCATCATTATAAGATACAGTTTATATCATCTCCCATAAACATACATATATCAATGTTTATTCATCAATGCACAAATACAAAGATGATCAATGCAACTCATAGAGACCGACTCTCGACTCTATGCAGATGCATGCGGTACCGACTCATCACCCGAGCTCAATTGAAGAACTCAATGGAAATATCCTCCCTGCCGGGCCTACGATATTTCCCCATCGCTCATACCATCCTGGCATCCGATGTTTCTGGATTGTTCACGCAGACACAATCCGATTGCTCAAACCCCACAAGGGCACACAATCATTCTGAAGATTCCCACGGAATCAAGTGTAACTCATCGCAACGATTACACCCATTGACTACGCAATGTTCAGAGGATCCTCAATGATCATTTGTGTAATCAATCACTCACACCCAACAGGGACGTGATATTACACCCGATTCTCCACGGAATCGCGACACATGAATGCATGTCATGATGTTTCTCATACAAAATGACCACATACACTCATGCAATGCACACATATTTCACAATATAGTCATGCATATACCATTAAATACACACATTGCAATTTCTTGTCTTTCGGCCATAATTCATCACCACAACATGTATTTCATGCAATTTCACTTCACAACAACACGGAAGTCATACCATATCCATACCATCAACACATTGCATGATATACACTAATTACACACAATTGTAACCGTAAAATTCGACAAAACAACACATTTTCCAATTTCCAACATAATTTAATCAGCCAACAATCTCACAAACCATTTTTACATGAAATAACATTTCATAAGCTTTCCAACGATATAAAGAACGTCCCGATCCGAGTTACTGATCAAGAGTTATGAATTTTCAAAAGTTAAGAATTTATTGAGGAACAGCCAAATTCGCCTGGCCACTTCAGAATTCACCTGGCCAAACCTCTTTCGCCAGCAATTCTCCTGGCCAATCACCATTCGCCAGCACTTCGCCAGCACATCGCCTGGCGAGCTAGTGGCGAGTCACCAAATTAGAAAAACTCCAAGAGTTACAGAAGCTACCCCTTTCTGTAATTCCAAATTCGCCTGGCGAATGGCAAATTCGCCTGGCGAATCTGCCTTCGCCAGCACTTCGCCTGGCGAGCTAGTGGCCAAACTCAATTCGCCTGGCGAATCCCGAATTCGCCTGGCGAATCACACCAGAACCAGAAAAATGCTGTTACGGGTTACACGACCCAAAACCCCCAAAAACCTCATTTTTCATCCCAAATTAATTCCAACAACAAAACAATCATCAGCAATGATTCATAAACACATGGTAATCATACTACACCAATTATATTGATTTCCGACCGTAAAAACATCGATTCCCAATCATTTTATCGTTTTCGACCTAAAACTCAAAAGCTATGGAAACAAGAAAACATCCAAGCAAACCCATACATAATCATACACATTGATAAGATAACAATGTTTCACACCCTTACCCGGATTCCTCGATTCTTGGAAGCTTGATCTTGATGATTTGCAGCTTTTCTTCTTTTTCTCTTCTCTTTTTCTCTCTTGCTCTCTTTTCTCTCTTTTTCTTTCTAACTTTCTATTTCTATTCTTTTTCTTTCTTTCTTATACTTTTCTTTCTTTCTATCTCTTCATATTTTCTCAAAATATCTACTAACTAACTAACTATCATTAAATGTGAAATATCTAAAATACCCTCCAATCTAATATTTCCCGCAAACTCTCAAAAACGGTAAAATCACATAATTATGCAAACATAACATATTAACACACCAATATCACAATAACATAATTATTGCCCAATTAAATAAAAGACTCAACCAACTAGAATCAATCAACACAAAAATGGAAATATCAAAATTGGGCTGTTACAGCTTGAACTTTGGAGGAATTCTGACCCCTGGTACCAGACCTAGATTAGTAACATCAATGCCCAGAGAGTTCTTGCACTCCATAGCCCTGATTTTCTCAGCCAGCTCATCATACCTTCTGTCATTGGGATTACCCATATCAGCGTCCAACAGGGTGAATTGATCTTCCTGAGCATCTTCCTGAACAACACCAGCATTTCTAACATTTCCAGTACCCAGATTACCATTAGGAGGAGGATTGCCAACAGGAGGAGGAGTGTCATGTGGCTGTGAATTGTCAACCTGATTGCCTCCTGGCGTGGCCTCTGGACACTCGACCAGAAGTCTCAATCTCTCTTGAGTTTGTGCCATACCAGTCATGAGATTCATGAACTAGTCCATGCGTGCCCTCATCTCAGCTAAATTATTCTGCATTTGATCCATGATCTTAGCTTAGTTTCTGCGAGTTGCGTATCGGTGGACGTGGTTATCAGCTATAATGCCTGAAACCAAATAAAGGTTAGAGACCCTGCAACGAGTACCTGAAAAGCAAGTAACACAATGCAAAATGATATATGACATGCAATGCCATGTCTATCATTTCCGAGATGCCTTACACCCTGTTTCCAATCTTAATCACAAAAACCTGAAGATCAGAAATCGTGATATAAAGAGACGTGTCGTGATTATGTGCTTGTGTACGGATAACAGCCAGAGGAACATTTCTGAATAAACTGCTTATTTCAATTAAAAGAAGACAGGCATACGGACAACGTTCAACAATGAGTTCAAACATCATACATCAAGAAAATGGATTCATTAACAAGCATGATGATATCCATCAACAAAATTACATCAAGAGAAAGAAAAAAAAAACTGTCAATCTGACAACTCTAAATCCTTCAACTTGTCACTTGAATACTTGACCTCCTCGAAGAGTATGCGAGTGCGCTGGTGACGTGGTCTTTCGATTAACTCCTTAATCATAACATCTCTTTTCGCCAAAGCTTCGGTCAGTGAACCCATATCCATCAGGAGAGCTTCATCATCACAGACCCCTTTAGGCCTTTTCACGGCGGCTTGCATTTTGAGTTTCTCCATATCTGCCATAGCCTCTTCTAGCTCCTTCTTAGAAATCTTCAGCTCCTCTCTGGCGCATCCCAATTGCTCTTGACTTTTGCCAAGGTTCTCCCTATGCCTCCTCCGTTGTTCGTGTGCCTTTTGAAGCTCGTCATCCTTAAGCTTTAGCTGTTCCTGCAACTCTGCGTTTTCGAGTCTAACCTTATCCCAAGCTTGTTGAAACTTGGCTAGTGTTTCCTTAGTCTGAGCCAAGGTTTGTTTGGTCTTCTTATGAGCTTGAGTGGCAGCATCGGCACCCTTACTAATCTTCTGGAAATGTTGAGCTCTTTCGGCAAAATCTTTCTCTTTTACCGCTAGGATCTTTCCGGCGTCTTGGGCTTTATGCCCTAACTCTTTGTTGGCATGTTGAGCATTTTGAAGAAGGCTACTCAGATAGGAATTCTCCACCCGAAGTTCCTTCACCAACTTCTGCAGCTTGTCAAATTCCTCGATGGCTACCGTAGTAGGCTTCTCTGGTATTACGGGATATAGAGGTGGTTCCCTTGAAAAAGGCAAGAGTAATTCGTTCACCTTCATTTCAATCCATCTCTCATAATCAGGGTAAGATCTGCAATCCATCTTTCCAAAAACTATTTTTCCTGCTTTGTGCCAGTGCCCCCAAGCATTCACAACTTCTCTCATCATTTCCTCATCTTCAGTCCCTGTAAAGAACAAAGATTTCTCAACATCCCGCTCGGTGGGAGGATACCTGGAAGCATATTTAAACTGCTTAATGGCCAGGATCGGGTTATAATTGATTCTCCCTCTCCTGCCAATTAGAGGCACATTGGGAAAACGCCCACAACTGGTGATAATCCTATTCCCAGTAACTTACTATCAAACTAGACAATGTTATTAGTAGTTAATCCCATTATCCGCCTGGACCACTTTAGGGAATCTTTTGTATCTACAAATGCACCTGTCTGAGGTAAATGCTTCAAAAACCAATGAGATAAAAGTGGAGTGCAATAGTTGACAGATCCTCCCCTTCTTTTTTCATTCTTGAAGTGCACCAAGTAGTAAAAATCTCCTAACAAAGTGGGAACCGGGTTTTTGAGAATAAAAACTCTTATAGCCAGCATATCCACGAAATCCTGTTGATTAGGGAAAAGAACAATGCCATATATGCACAATGCCTGGATGGAATTGTAAACTGCCCAATCCTTTGATCCAACAGCCTCTTGAGCTTGATCAGCAAGAAATCCTAGGTGAAAAACTTTAACCCCATTTTTTATAGCCACATTTACCTTCAGCACTGAATCTTTCACCTGTACCACCGCTGCAATTTCCTCTATGCTAGAATGACTACCAGAAAAGAATGGTACCGCTGATTCGACCGGAATTCCCAAAATAAATGAGAACTCTTCCAAAGTAGGCATCAAAATGTAGTCAGGAAAGAGAAAGCATCTCAACGACGACTCATAAAACTGTAACAAAGTGTGAAGAGCATCATGTTCATAGTGTGTGATTTTGCGGACCATCTCCACCAATTTCCCATATTTCTTCTGGAAGTTGACAAGAACACCCGGGTCAGCCATAGCTATCACCTTATGCAGTAAATCCAAAGTAGGTTCTGGGAACTTGTAAGCAACATTGTTCTTTCTCTTGGCAACCGTCTCTGTCGAGCCCATTGATTGGAATCAGAAGTGTAATAAGCACCTGTAAATGACAAACATGAATGTTATGACATGATAATACAATGCAAAAGGGCATGGTATCAGCGTGCTCTGTGTCTGTGCTGGACTGTGTGCACGGTGTCTGTACAAATCCGAGAATAATACTGTAGATAGAAACCAACTGACTGCAATAGGTTACATCATTTGTCTGTGAAAATACCAAAGTATCAGGGTATGTAGGAGGCATGGTCACTTGCAAACCTGCAAACACCGCCCATACTCACATGTGGGTACTAAAACAGCAGTTCCTCAGTTTTGGATCCCGGAATGAGAAGCAATAGCACATTCAGCCCGTAGGATACAATGTTATCTCCAAACAAAGAGATCGTCCACTGATTCCCCCAAAAATCAAGGCCATCCTATGCAAGTTCCAAAGTGGACCCTCGGGTGCGAATGGGTTTGCCACAGAATGTGGGATGCCACTGTCACCACTAAAGAGGGATGTTTCCACTAAGGTCCTCAATGATCGGTCACCAGAGTCGACAGCTTTCTAGGTTAACACCCTGAAATGCACAAGACGCGCAAATAAGAGCATCTTCCCAGAAAACCTCATCTGGTTATGGATTTCGTATAAACCATACATAACAAGATGCTACGTAGGCCACACTACTTTCCACTCTAATCCTATGTATGTGCTTAAGCCTGTGTAATGGGCTTATCTCTCAGAATACCCATCCCGCCAAACAGAAAAACAGCACAACACAGTCCAGTATAATAATGAGATATAGTGCAGTAAATGCGATGAATACAGTAACATACAGTAATATACAGTAAATAGCAATACAGTAAAACAGCAAATACAGCACAACAATTAATACCCAATGAAAGAAAAACAGACAAGCGCTAGGATTGACTCGCTTAGGGAACCAGAGATTCTGGGTTCGGTCCCCAGCAGAGTCGCCAGCTGTCGCTCCCGGGATTTTCATCCAGGTACAAACGTGAAAGTGGCACGAAACAGAGTTGCCAGCAATGTGTATTTATCCCAAGAGAGGGAAAGGGAACACTGCATAAACCTGGGGAAAAGGAAAAGCATGGTCTCGCGACCAAGAGAACTAGGTTCGGGAGTCGGTTACGCAAAGGGAAGGTATTAGCACCCCCACGCGTGCATCGTACCCGATGGGATCCACACTTCCTGTTTCGATCAAAGGGTGTAGGAAACTGGAAATCAACTGCTAATTGAAGAGCCAGAAAAGAAAGATAGAAAGAAGAAGGGGAAAGAAGAAAGAAGTGACTCGATAGGACATTATCGTTGTCCTAGGCCTACGTATTCCCTCAGTGCAATGGGAAAGTCAGAGTCAAAGTAGTTCGACGGACTACGGGGAAAGGTTGCTCGTCGAGATATCACATCTCGTGCCTACGTATCTTTAATCAGATGAGAAAGAAGAATCGTAGCAAATGTAGTTCGGCTCAACAAGGGTTGCTTTGTTTGTGTTTTTTATGGAAACGTCAGAGTGTGCGTCCCAGCAGTTAGTTGTTGCAGCTCGCTGTATGGAGACTTAGGCGTTACCTGTTTGCGGTAGAACGGACATGACGAGTCCTTAAGGAATATAATGAAGAGATGAGAAGAGAATTGTTTGTTTGTTTTTTGTACCTTGAAAAGAAGTGTTTTGATTATTTTTGTGTTTTGTAACACACATTGTATTTAAGTCTCTCATGTAGGATCGAATGCGTCGCATATCGACCCAAGACGGGACGTACGCTAAACATTATAAGAAAGTGAGAGAAAACCCCTCACCATCTTATTGTCACATGAAAGGCTCAAATACAATACATGCTATGCCTTTTATTAAGTGTTTTTGCTTTTGTTTTAAGATGAGAAGAAGAGAGACTCAAATGGTTGATAAAGGTAAAATCTAATGAGGGAGACTAAGACTCAAACCCTAAAGTTATCATACATGGATGTTCCTAATGGTTAAGTGTGGTTTAGACCTAACTCTAAAAGAAAGGAGAAGAAGAGTGAGTTAAACAACTCACTTCTAAAGTAGAAGATGAGTTATAACTCAAAAGGGAGAAGAAAGAAATTATTCAAGGAAAACATATAAATGCTTATCACGATCACAAGTTGAATGATTAAAAGAGATAAGAGAAGATGAAAGAAAGAAGTGTATGTGGAAGCATATTCACACGCTTACTTACCATTAGCACCTACATGAAAAGGTTAGTTCAAAAACTATTTACAAGTAGTGAAATAAGGAAAGAATAACAAGTAATGATCAAACAAATTAAGAATCAATGGATAAAGATCCTAAGAGATGAAAATCATTCAAGGTCAGAACCTATATCCAAAGGATGTTCCCTAAGGTTAAGAGATTAAACACACACAAACTATGCACAAGCAATGTCTTAAACATCAAAGAAATGCACCTATTAAAGTAAAAGATGAAGAATGAATATGCAATGTGATCATGCAATAATGCTTCAAAAAAAGATCAAGGTCAGAACCATACACCATTTATAAATGTCTTCTAATGCATATGAATCATCATACAAATCATGGATGCAATGATACAAGTAGAAGAAATAAGATGAAGTAGAAGTAAAGAGAAGAAACAAGTCACAAAGTGACATACTAATGATGTATATCATGTGGAATGATTAATGAATGCATATAGGTAGTGGCATACTATTAATGAGATGCAAATGGAATGTATGAAATGGCATACAACAATGCACACATGGAACATGTAGAGCTTAAGAAGATACAAGAGAAAGAACCATGTCAAACTTTCAAGTTATAATACATAAACTCATATCAAATGCAAACACAAGTCAAAGTGACCTATAATGAAACAAGGATGACCTATAATATCATACAAATGACCTATAAAAGATGCACAGACAATCATAAAATGGTGGCATAAATGCCTCATCAAACATGTTAGCATGATGTAGAAGAAAGTGCACAAAAGTAACTCCAATCACAAGGCATCAAACAAATATCAAAGTACATGAGAAAATTATGGAAAGAGGTCATATACATCACTGATCAGAAGCAAAACATGCAACCAAAACTCATAGAAAAACTCAAAATAAAGATGCCTCAAAAGGCCTCATGAAATCACATTGAAGCACACCACAAAAATAATTAAAGATACACATCCAACCACATGATAAAATGACTTTAAAAATCAAATTAAAATTGGTTTAGATGCTTCAAGATGTCCTATAATCAATTCAAAAATAATGGATGAAAAACAGTGTGTGAAATGAGAGAAATAAAATGTGCAAGCTCAAGTGTTCATGAAGAAATTCACTCAAAAAGAAATTGGAAAGAAATTATGGAATTATGATCTAAAATCAATAAAGTCAGAATTAAAAATAATACAAAATTAGTTTAAAGTATAAAGATGCTATGTGAATTTTTATGGAATTATTTAATGCATTTTAGTATTTTTAAAATAAGAAAATGAAAACAATATAAAAAAGAAAATAAAATGAAATGAAAATGAGCAGAGGGTGTGGCGAAAGCAATTTTCACGTTTAAAATATGTTTGGGCTCAAAAGGAGAGTGCAGATAGCAATTAAGGCCTGGTCCAAAACAAACGCGTGTGTGTGTGGAATGGTGCATTTCAGTCAAACGTGTAGATGCAATCAGAGCCACACAATCATGTTAATCACAATCAATCATCAATCCAACATTTCATAAAGCATGCACATGACAATTATCACGCACGCACACACATGTGATTATCTGAAGCCAAAAAATAAGTCACGCGCATGTTACATGATTCATTAATGCGTTGGCAAGGTTTAAGATGTTGGATGAAACAGATCAAACGGTTGGGATATAAAGTTGAGAAACCCTAGCTGCGCACCCTCACCGGCCGGAGAATAACCTCCGGTCATCTTCTCCGGCCATCTCCGGAAACTGTAATCATTAAATTTTTTCAGAAATGAGTAAAATGCACACTATTCGAAAGCTGAAGTTACGTAGATTAAGAATCTGGCTTCAAAATTCACAAATCACATGCACACAAAGAAAATCAAACGCATCAATTTTTCCCTAATTTCACAACTATGCTCATAATGAGCCTATCACTAACCGGATATGAAAATAGTTCTAATGACCTTCAAACAAGCAAAAATGAACTCAAAGTAACTTGAATTAGAGAGAAACAGTTAAAGTGGTGAAACCTGAACTTGATGAGATAAATGTTGTAAGAAAACCAGAGATTCCTTCTTGAATTCTAGAGCTCAAGATTTGGCCAAATAAAGGCTTTGGAATGCGAAACTTCAAAGAGAAGTAGAGTGGATCTTCAACTGCAGTGGTGGTGTTGAGCTTGCTTTCAATCCATCAATGGTGTTAGGTGATGATTGATGATGATGATGATGTAGCAATAAAAAGCTCGTGCAATGAGAGAGAGCTCAGTGAGAAAGTTCAGAGAGAAGAGTGAGAATGAGAATGAGAGTTTGTGAAATGTGTGAAAAATGAAGTCTTTTTTGAAAATCTGTGGGATTTTTGATTATAGAGTTGGGGTTAGGAGGTTAACTCATATGGTTAACCGTTAGACATTGAGTTTACTGAGTTGATTAAGTGAGTCCAATCTAACTAACTGAGTCAGTTAGTTATGGACGAGTTGGTGAGGTTTGGATATGGTGAGGGTGAAGTTCTTGGAGTTCATGATGAGGTTTAGAATGGATGGTGGGGATGAAGTCATTGCTGTAAAAACTTGTAGAGCAAGTTTCCCACCTTTCCTCTTTCATGTATCGTGTAGCATGATGCATAGTGTGTGTAGGAGAATGCTTGTCCAAAAGGAGTAAAGAGTGGATGGTGTAAAAGGGTATGCGCAAAACAAAATGAACAACAACCATGCCATAACATTCTAACTTTGGCAGCAAAAACTCAATGAAACTAAGGATGTTTGAGGGTGGAATTCTTCATGTAGAAGGCATGAAATCATGAGCTTTTGATGGCTATGGATTAAGGACACATTGTAGAACAATGTTGATGTTTGATTCCAAGTAAAAGAATTCCTCTAAAGTGGTAAAAAATTGCTTAGAACACAAGGGATCCAAACTGCATTAAGGGCGTGGCAAGCTGCATGGTATGCATGGCTATGGCCTTGTGAAAATTCAGCATGAAACCATTAACTTTGGACCACTATAACTCATTCATAACTTGCTCAAATGGAAAAATGTCCAACATCAAAGTTGAAGAGGACATTGAGAGGAAAAACTTTGATGTTAAACATTGTTTCATTTGAAGCTTCCTTCAATGAGAAAAATGGCTTGACATTTGGCACACCAAGTGTTTGATGAAATTATGGCCTGGAGGCCTGAACTTGCCTTGCCATGACTTGGTTTTTGCCTTGATTTTACCAAACTTTGATTGATCATAACTCCCTCAATTTTGATCCAATGGTAGAGTTTTTTATATGGATTTAAAGCTTAAAATGTGAATTTTAATTGGCTCAACTTGGGCCTGAAGTTTGGAGCTTTTATCTTGAAGAAAGGAAGCCTTAAAGTGTAGTGCAAAATGGTCCAAACTTGCCATTTTTGGAAACCCTAAGTTTCTAAAAATGGAAACTTTGTACATTTCTTGATTTTTCATGATTCCTCCATCATTTCTTGATCAAATCTTGTCCAATGAACATACATAACTTGAATTTCATGAATTTGACCTTAAAAAGTCAGGAGTTGACTTTTTCACTGCACAATTGACTTTTACCCCAATTTCTTGATTTTCAAGCAACTGATCAATTGAACCTCTTCTGAAATGAACCAATGGCCAATCTTCTATCCTTAAATACTTGACATCATGTAGAAAACATTGAGATCAAGTTTGAATCAAACTTTCATCAGGAGACCACTTGAATCCAAAACCCTAGTTTGGACTGCTTTTGATAGGGGATGATGAACTGTCCAATCTTCTTGATGAACTCCCATCTTCCAATGACTTGTGGGATCAAATGGGAGGATATATGATATAAGAGACCCTTGAGGCTTGTTTGAAGACCCTTGGCTCTTGTTCTCTTGCTTTGGATGATCATACCATTGAAAACCACTAATCACATGCCCTTATGCAATATGCAATGCTGAATTTTTATTTTTCTATGCTTGAATGCAATGCAATGAAATGAAAGCACATGCTAAATGATATGAAAAATGAGAGGGAAAATTTTGGGGTATTACACCTGGGAGACAGATTCCAATGATCCTGCTCCACCAGAAATCAGCGTTATTTCTGAAGACAAATCAAGGAAAGTACCAGAGTTTGTGATTCACCGAGGAGTTCGCCGCTAATGGGTTGTAATCGATGTTTCGAAGATTGTTCATAAGTCAAAGTAATTGTTGTCTCTAACCTTTCACCCTGCCCAGGTGAAACAAATGTTTTGATAGAGCTCGCTTTCTGTAAATATCCTTCTTCGCTTCGCCCAAAGCGACAGAGTCTTGTTTTATAGGGCTGTAGTTTCAAGAATCGACTAAATCATAAATAAAATAACGTCGTTCTGTAACTTCCGCATCAATTGTTGTTTTCTCTTTTTGCTTTTCCAGAAAATGGTAATCCTAAAAAACAATATAGATAATAAAAACAAGCAGTAAAAAAATACACTGCACACACTCTTGTATTTCTCTCTATCTCTTCTAAACACAAATCATCACGTCCTGCAGATTGCTTGTTTTAAACCCCGTTGAAACATACGATCCAATGCCTTCTCCCAACTTTGAATTCCCGGTATTTGAGGCTGAAGAAGAAGATGACGAAGAAATTCCAGAAGAGATCTCCCGATTACTCAGACAAGAGGAAAGGTCTATTAAACCTCACAAGGAGCAGTTGGAGACGGTCAACTTGGGTTCAGAGGAAGAAAGCAAAGAGATCAAGATTGGGGCACTACTCAGTCCAACTATCAAAGAAAGTTTGACAAAGCTTCTTAAAGAGTTTCCCGATGTATTCGCTTGGTCCTATCAGGACATGCCAGGGTTGGATACCAGCATCGTGGAACATCATCTACCGTTAAGAGCGGAATATCTGCCGGTAAAATAGAGGTTGAGATGAACTCATCCAGACATGGCCATCAAAATCAAAGAGGAAGTCCAGAAACAGATTGACGCGGGTTTCCTCGCCACATCAGAATATCCTCAATGGTTAGCCAACATAGTACCAGTTCAGAAAAAGGACAGAAAGGTCAGAATGTGTGTAGATTACAGAGATCTAAACAAGGCTAGTCCAAAGGACGACTTTCCTTTACCACACATTGACATGTTGGTTGACAGTACAACAATGTTCAAAGTTTTCTCCTTCATGGATGGATTCTCGGGCTATAATCAGATAAAAATGGCACCGAAAGACATGGATAAAACTTCATTTATCACCCCATGGGGCACCTTTTGTTACAAGGTAATGTCGTTTGATCTGAAGAACGCCGGGGCAACCTATCAAAGGGGCATGACTACTCTGTTTCATGACCTGATACATAAGGAAATCGAGGTATATGTCGATGACATGATTGCCAAATCTAAAACAGAAGAGGAGCATGTGACCCACTTGTCAAAACTATTCGAGCGGTTGAGAAAGTACAAACTCCGCTTGAATCCCAACAAGTGCACCTTCGGTGTCCGTTCAGGGAAACTCTTAGGGTTCATCGTCAGCTAGAAAGGAATTGAGGTTGATCCTGACAGGGTCAAGGCCATTTAAGAAATGCCTTCTCCAAAGACTGAAAAACAAGTCAGGGGATTCCTGGGACGTTTGAACTACATCTCCAGATTTATATTCCTCATGACCGTGACTTGCGCGCCAATTTTCAAATTACTAAAAAAGAATCAGGATTGCGTTTGGACAGAAGATTGCCAAACTGCCTTCGACAGTATCAAGGAATACCTATTGAACCCAACGATTTTATCACCTCCAGTGGAAGGAAGACCACTGATCATCTACCTGACAGTGTTGGAAGACTCGATGGGTTGTGTACTTGGCCAACAAGATGAAACCAAAAGGAAAGAGTCTGCCATTTACTATTTGAGCAAGAAGTTTATGGACTGTGAAACTCTGTATACTATGCTTGAGAAAACTTGTTGTGCTCTGGCTTGGGCAACCAAACGTCTTCGCCAGTATATGATTCGTCACACTACTTGGTTAATCTCTGAAATGGATCTGATCAAGTATGTCTTTGAAAAGCCTGCTCTCACGGGAAGGATTGCCCGTTGGCAGATGTTGTTATCAGAATATGACATCGAGTATCACGCTCAGAAAGCCGTTAAAGGAAGTGTTTTAGCCGATCATTTGGATCATCAACCGATCGACGATCAAGAATCAGTCGGATTTGACTTCCCAGACGAAGATGTCATGTATCTAAAAACGAAGATTGTGATGATCCGCTACCCAATGAAGGGCCAGAACCAGGTTCCCAATGGGGGCTAATCTTTGACGGAGCTGTCAATCATTACGGAAATGGAATTGGGGCAATCATTGTTACCCCTCAGGGTACCCACATTCCTTTCACCGCCAGACTTACGTTCAAGTGCACAAACAATGAGGCCGAATACGAAGCTTGTATCATGGGTCTCGAGGAAGCGATCGACTTAAGGATCAAGAACTTGGATGTATATGGCGATTTAGCCCTGGTTTTCAATCATATCAAAGAAGATTAGAACACATATCAATCAGGATTGATTTCTTACAAAGACTACGCGAGAAGGTTGTTACCTTTCTTCAACAGAATCGAGTTTCATCATATCCCTCGTGAAGAGAATCACATGGCTGATGCATTAGCCACTCTCTCTTCCATGATTAGTGTAGGTTAATGGAACGACTTACCTAAGATTGACATAATGTGCCTTGAACGGCCCGCTTACATCTTCACAATCGAAGCAGTCATAGACGACAGACCTTGGTATCACGATATCAAACGCTTCCTTCAGAAACAAGAGTACCCGCCTGGGGCATCCAGAAAGGACAGAAAAACCCTCAGAAGACTAGCAGGCAGCTTCTTCCTGAGCGGTGGTACACTCTATAAGAGAAATTTTGACATGGTCTTGCTCCGATATATAGACAGACTAGAAGCAAACATGTTGATAAAAGAAATTCATGAAGGATCCTTTGGCACTCATGCCAACAGACACATAATGGCGAGAAAAATTCTAAGAGCTGGGTACTATTGGTTGACCATGGAATCCGACTGCTACAAGTACATGAGGAGATGTCACAAGTGTCAGATATACTCAGACAAAATTCATGTACCGCCTACGCATCTCAAAGTTCTTTCTTCCCCATGGCCTTTTTCCATATGGGTAATCGACATGATTGGCATGATTGAACCTAGGGCTTCAAATGGACATCGGTTCATCCTGGTAGCCATTGATTACTTCACCAAGTGGGTCAAAGCAGCGTCGTACACCAATGTAACCCGACAAGTGGTGGTCCGATTTATCAAGAACAATATCATCTGCCGTTATGGTGTTCCAAGCCAGATCATTACTGATAATGGATCTAACTTGAACAATAGAATGATGAAAGAGGTGTGCGCAGAGTTCAAGATCGAACACCATAACTCATCTCCCTACCGACCTAAGATGAACGGAGCAGTAGAAGCGGCTAACAAGAACATCAAGAATATCGTTCAGAATATGGTTGTAACCTACAAAGAATGGCATGAGTTGCTACCCTTTGCTCTTCATGGTTATCGCACATCTGTCCGCACTTCAACAGGGGCAACCCCTTTCTCTCTAGTATATGGAATGGAAGCAGTGCTCCCCATAGAGATAGAGATCCCATCAATCCGGGTATTGATGGAGGCTAAGCTAACAGAGGCTGAATGGTGTCAAAGTCGACACGACGAGCTGAATCTGATAGAAGAAAAGCGAATGACAGCACTATGCCACAGTCAGTTGTATCAACAGAGAATGAAGAAGGCGTTTGACAAAAAGGTCTGACCTCGTGTCTTCAAGAAATGAGACCTTGTGCTCAAAAAGATACAACCATTCCTCACTGATTCTCGGGGAAAATGGACTCCAAATTATGACGGCCCCTATGTGGTCAAGAAAGCTTTCTCAGGCGGTGCCTTGAGACTCGCAACCATGGATGGAGAGGAATTTGTCTACCCCACAAATGTTGATGTAGTCAAGAAATACTTCACATAAACGAAAAAAAAAACGTCTCGGTGGATTGAAAACCTGAAAGGGTGGTCCAGGCAAAAATTAGAGACATAAGAGAAAATCATCCCGATGGATTGGAAATCTTAAAAGTATAATCCAGGAAAAAATTAGGGATACTGGCAAGTATCTATGTTCAACAGGGGCAAGTCCCTCGGCAGTAGTTACATCATCCGTTAGAAATCTCAGTCAAGGTCATCTTCGACAGAAGCTCAGGATGTCCCGAATTCAAAGTTGGTAGAAGGATAGTCGTCGTTATGTTTCAATGTAGCCCTTTTCCCTTAAATTACCATTTTCTAACTTTGTACATACTCCATGGAATCACGCCCTTGGCTGATTTCTATCCCATCAATAAAATTTGAGACCTTGTGCTTTTGTTTACAATTCTTATTTGTTTTAGCTTTACAGAACGACGTTTTAACATGATTAACGATTCTTGAAATAAAACGAAAACGAATTTACTTGTTAAAACTTTGTCTGCTTTTAAAGTAAAGATGACAATTTCTTTTGACTGTTGAACATCGAAAGAACATCGATCGCTTCTCCAGAAGTAATCGAACTTCAAAGTTCATAATCAAAGTACTCCTTCTAAACCAGTGCACCTGAATGAAGGATCAACTGTGTCAGAGACCATGTTTCGTCTGACACCCTCGGCAAAGTTCTTACCTCCTAAGCCCGACCAACATAGCTCCCCGCAGGGACTGCTTCTCCTAGGCAAGGCAGGATTGCTATTTTGAACCAGTGATACTTTTCGTCTCCCACTGTGGCCGAGTATCCAGTCATGTTCATCTATTAGTCTGTATGTCGCGTCAGTTTTGTCAGCATATACATGCATACATCATGCATTATTGATTTACACTCATATTCATATTGCATCACTATCACTCTAGTCGGTCTTATCCCCCTAGTGATAAATGTCCTCTCAGTCGAGTTGTCAGTTCTTTCCTCGTCTGGAAATGTCGCGTCTGAACAATCTCTCCTCCAGTTTATTTTTGGATTAAAGCCGGTCTCTGACCACTTTGATAACTTGAAACTCTGAAAAGCAAGAAGACCTTCGACAAACGTCACTCTTCTCCATTGAAGATGATGTCTTCGCTTTCCCGGATTAAGGAAAATCCCCAGGAAAAGCCTCTTAATCAAAGATTCGGCAATACTGCAGTTTTTCTCCAAAAAATCCGCTGATGAAAAGGTCATCAGCACCTTAAAATTGGATCTCATCATATGCCATTTCTCCGAGAAGATCCCGATAAAAGTATGATGTAACACCCCCAAGTGAAAGCAGTCACTCAAGAGACTCGTTTTCCCCGGTAGAGTCGACAAATGGCATCTCCAACAGAGAAGTTTGTGCACCTCTACAGCTCATACGAATGGGTTCCCCAGCAAGTCTGACATCAAAAGTTTTTCCATCAAATGGCATCTCCCCAGGAAATTTCGGCGAGAAGTTTGAGGAAAACCGCTACACATAGCGTCCCTTGTCAAGAAAGTTTATTGACAAAAGAAACTTAGACCAGTTCCTTGGTGGGAAACCAGGATCGAGGGGAAGTTTATATCAGAAACTGAGACCAGTTCCTTGGTGGGAAACCAGGATCGAGGGGAAATTTATATCAGAAACCGAGACAAGTCCTTGGTGGGAAACCAGGAACAAGGGGAAGTTTATATCAGAAACCGAGACCAGTTCCTTGGTAAGAAACCAGGATCGAGGGGAAGTTTATTTCAGAAAATGAGACCAGTTCCTTGGTAGGAAACCAGGATCGAGGGGAAGTTTATTGATAAAAGAAAACTGAGACCAGTTCCTTGGCTGAAAACCAAGATCGAGGGGAAGTTTTTACCTTTTCTAAGCATCAACGCTTAGCCAAAGAAGATGGATGGGAAAATTACCATTCATAAACACCATCAAAATTTTGGGTATTCCGACATTTAATCCTCTTGCACCCCAAATTCCCGAATACCTTCGACATTCACACCTTCGGGTCCAAGAAGATTAAATAGAGGCATCTGTCATACCCCAAATTTTGACCACTACGATTTCCCATCATTGTGCAAAGCATCATCACAATATGGATGGGCCATCATACCTCATTAGTCTCCCCAAAGATGGGTGAGCATCCACTACAATCAAACTTAAGGTTTTAAGCCCTCTCAGAGCTCTTAGGAAAAGGATCAATCAAGGAATGACATGATCTTCAACTTGTCTAACCTCTCAAACATCCACAATGGATCAAGAGGACTCCCACATCAAGGATCAAGCACAAGGTTGCAACATTCCAAGTGGATCAAGCCTCAAGATCGCCAGTGTCACCAAATTAGGGTTTTGGTCGACCAGGGCCTCCAGATGGAAATTTTCCTCTGGGCATGAGCCAATGCTTCAAAGCATAACCCAAAATACTCTAAGGGACCTCATAAACCCAATCATCAAGTCAATTTAGCCTCAGGGGATGCATTCATAAAAAATCAGGAATTAGGGATTCTTGACCTAATTCACCCCTAAGTTGACTCTTGGGCCAAATCATGAGCCAAGACCTCAAGGCATGATTTGAG
Organism: Lathyrus tuberosus; assembly: GCA_022829125.1. Taxonomy (NCBI): domain Eukaryota; kingdom Viridiplantae; phylum Streptophyta; class Magnoliopsida; order Fabales; family Fabaceae; genus Lathyrus; species Lathyrus tuberosus. The sequence continues at coordinate 20,159,007 of JALAZF010000043.1, forward strand.
GGTCCCTAATACACTACATTTATCCATTTGCAACAATGGATTGATCCAAGAAGCTTGATTCACAAGTTTCAAGTTCATCAGAACTACAATTAGGGTTTCGCGGGAAAAGTCAACTGTGCCTTTGACTTTTGACCCAGGCATGCTCCTAAACCTTGGGACATGATTCAATACACCCTATAACACCTATGGAATCCATCCATCAAGTTTGATTTAGGTCAAGGACTTAATTTCATAGAGGATCGCACAGTTTGGAATTCATCTGACAAAAAGTCAACTGTGCACAAAAGTCAACTTTGACTTTTTGAGATTTTTCACAATTATGGTTCTTTGACCCTAAAATGATGTTAATGTGTGATTGGAATCATCATTCATAAAAAAAACAAGAAAAGTGGGATAACTTGTAAAAGGGTTAACCATAAAAAACTTAGAAATTTTCTAAGTTATGGAACAAAGTGGCTAGGGTACCAACTTTGGAGGATCATAACTCCTAATCCACAAGGCCATTTTTCCCCATTCAAAGATGGATTTATAGCTCTCATGGCCCTCTACAAAAGCTTCAAACATAACTCATTCCAATTCCTCATGGATTTTAAGTTATGGAATGATCAAAATCACAAAAAGTGAAAATTTCACTTTTTTCCAACACTTAGTGAAATTTTCACTAAATCAGAATCTGCCTTCACTTTTTTCCAAATGTAGGGGCATTTTTCACTTGGATCCAAAAAGTATCAAAACCAACTATGATCAAATGGTTGTTGTATCATATGAGGGATTTCCAAAATGGCCAAGAACTCCATCAAATTCCACTTGAGCCATGAGATATGGCAATGGCAATATGCCTTGCTGAAAACTGCCAAAGCAAGGCAGATTTGTGCATTTTGTTCGATTTGCCAAATTTGTGCAAATGACAAACACACTTATCCATCTGAACACCCCAAGGGGAGACCAAGGAGGAACCAACTCTGATCCCAAGCCTCCCAAGTCCTTGGAACTAAAAATAGCATGCCAAACCTAGAAATCCCTAAAGAGGGGACAAGACTCCAATTTTGTTTTGGAGCATTCAATGGATGCACCAAGGTGGCATGGACTGAGCCATTTCCAACTGAATTCAGTCAAGACATATCCAAGACCAAGGGAACCAGTAGCCTGTGACCTAACCTCTAGTCAATGGCTAGAGGAGACTTGGATTCTCATTGATCAACGGCCAAACCTCTGCAGCAGTTGCCATTCACTATTGGTGGCAAAAAAAACTTGCTCTACTATAAATAGAGCTCATTTGTGATTCAGCTTCAGTACACCAAAGCCATCAAACAAATGCTTTCCTCAAAATCTCCTTCTCACTTCCAATTTTGCCTTCTAAGGCAAGTCACTATCGAGTTTTGAGTTTGAGAGAAATTTTAACCAAACCAATCACACACACACACACACCTCATAAACATCATATAGAAGTGATCCAAACACTTAAATAACATGTGGAACACTGATTTCACAAAATCACCAGCCAACTGCTCAAGGTTTTAACCAAGTTGCAGTTGAGATACCATCTTCAGTTCCAACTTGTTTCAAACCATTTCAAGCACTCAAACACACTCCATGGCACCTAGGGAAGCTGTTCATATCCTTGGAACCAAGTTGTAACACCTCTAACACAAAACACGATCACCAGCTGCAAGAGGTAAGCATGAACCCTTCTAACTCTATGATCCATGTATTTTTTGTTGCACAATAAATTGGCCTTATGTTCATAATCATGCATAGAGTGTTTACCCTCAATCAATTGCTTTGTTTGAATCGTGTATGGAATTTCTGAGCCTTCATGCAAATTTTAGGGTTCTTGAGGTTTCTCTTTGATTTCTTATTCCATGCTTAAACTAAATGAAATTAAAGACCATAAACATGATCGTGAGGTGAAAATGAGTAGATTGATATGTAGATTGCATGATATCATCAAGTATTCAGTGAGATTGGCGCCATTTTTGAATATTTGAATATTTAAATTTTGTGATTTTATTTAATTGATTCAAAAATTAATTTCTCTCTGAGTTTTAATGATTTTGAGTTGATTCTTTTTTTAATAATTCACAAAAATGTTAAAATATTTTATTTTACCAAAAAATCCAAAAAAAAAATATTATTTATTTCATATATTTGATATTTTTGCAAAGAATTAATGTTTTATTTGTTTTTTTAACATTTAAAATATCTTTTCCTCCATGATTTTCCAAATTTAATTGATTTCCAATCATTTTGTGGATATAAACATGATTTTTCAAACATTAATCCAAGATCACAACTTGTTTTTTACACATGGTTGATAATTTTGATCATTTTTGAAATTCTGGTACCAGACGTGTGATGTTAAGGTGCGATGTCACAACAACACACTCCGCAATAATGGACAGAATAAGCAACAGGAAAACACAAGGAATTGTTCACCCAGTTCGGTCTAACTACCTACGTCTGAGGGCTACCAAGCCAGGGATGAAATTCACTACTTGTAGATATAATTTACAGACTCAACACACCAGTTGACAATCTCCTAAACTTATACTCTACTAGTGACTTTCTACCTAAGAACCCACTTAGATATGAGAACACTACTCAATCCCCTAAAACACTCAAAGAACAACCTCTTTGAGATCCCTTGATCTTGCTTCCTAGCTTCGATCAATCAACAACTCTCTATTGCTTCACAGCTTCTAGAGAGGACAGAAAATTCAACACCTATTCAACCTAGAATAGTGTGATTACAAGTACTCTAAACAAACCCTAGACTCTAAGCCTCCAGCTCTTGATCTTCAATCTGTTTTCTGTACCTTCTTCCTTAGTCTTGTACGCTTTATATAGCTCCTTGAATTTGGATTGGATTTGTCACAATATTTGATCAGATTTGTTAATTAAAAACTGAATCTTTTAAAACAGATTTTATCCCCAAAATCTTTTTAAATCTTCCACCTTTTAATTCTCCAACAAACCTGCAATCAAATCTCCCATGTAACAGAAAATATCTAGCCCAAGATATTCTCATCCAACGAGTCAACACTCTCCACAATTCCAGCTAATACGCGACCCTAATAACAACAAGCCCATGCTGTCATTAGCTTCAGTTCTGCAGGTCTGATGTTACAACATCACCTATGTGACATCAGACATCCAATTCAGCAACTAGCAACCTTAACACAGCCCAGTGTTAAGTGCAATGTTATGACATCAAGCCCATGACATCAAACATAGTTAACCTTCACAACTTAGTACAGCCCAGTACTAAGACTCAATGCTGCAACATCAACACCATGACATCAGCATTGATAACCTTGTTGTTTTACCAAAATTCCAGCCAATCCAGGAACTTACAATCTCCCCATTTGGGTAATTTTGGCTAAAATAATCTCTGCATCTTCAGAGACTTCAGCAGCAGAATATCTTCAATAATTTTGAAACTTTAACTTGCAGCAGTTTGACAATCTTCAGTCTTCATCACTTGATCTGCTGCAGCACCATCTTCATTATTGACAACAGCCAATTGGTGCTCCCCCTCAAAAACTTGAACCAGCATCACAGCTGTTCAGTAGCTCACAATGTGCAGCACATCTCCCCCTTGATGTCTGCTTTGCTGCACTCTGCACTCTTCAATGCTATGAATACTTCACTAGCAGCTCCACAACTATGCTGTCTATACTCCCCCTCCACAGCTGCATCATTACTTTTCAACTAAACACCTTTTATTTTTATTCTTTTAGCAGCAACTACTCTTCTCCTCATGGCAATTTTTAACTCTCCCCCTTTTTAGCCATAATTAGACAATTATCCCAATAAAGTTAGTCCTAATTAGACAATTATCCCAATAATTTTTAACTCTCCCCCTTTTTAGCCATAATTAGACAATTATCCCAATAAAGTTAGTCCTAAACTAGCCCTCATTGTTAGCCTCACAGTCAGCAACTAGGCAAAACAAATCATAGAACAACAATAGGTGCAAAAACCAGCACAATATTCAAATTACAAAGCAAGCACATTTAGTGCAAAACAACAAAACAAGAAAACTAAACTACTAACAAACAGCAGATGGAATTCAGTCCTCATCCGAGCTGGTTTCATCTGCATCCTCATTACCTTCATCTGTATCTCCATTCCCATTATCTTTCTCCTGTTGCAAGTTGATGATCATTTGCTCAATCTTCAATTTCCTGACAGTGCTGGTGCTGATAACCATGTCAAGATCCTTGCAGGTTGCCTTTAATTCTTCAATCAGCTCAGATTTGGTACTGCCCTTCTTAACTCCAGCACTTGATGTTGCAACAATGTCTGGAACATGACTCCCAGCAAACAGTTTGGGATGCAAAGATAGAGCTGATTCCCTCTTACAAGCAACCTCAGAACTGGTTAAGATTCCAGGATGTTGTTCCAAGATCATTCCACAGATAAGGGAAGGGAATGATATAGGCATTTTGATAGCATTAGTGGTTGCATGTCTAGCAGTCTGTTCAAAAACATATGTTCCATAGTCAAATTTCTTCTTAGTACCCAAAGCATAAATGAGCCTCCCTAGTCCCACAGCTGTTGTGGTTTTATGATTGGTAGGCACCCAATTTGTGGCTCCAATTCGATGTAAGATAGCATACTTAACACTAAGTTTGCTAGTTGACAGCTTCCCTTTCAAGGGCCACACCTTAACTTGACCAGCAGTTATTTCCTTGCAGACATCATTATCAGTGGCTTCTAGCTCATCAAACTCTTCATCTTTTCTTCCTAGATATTTGTTTATAACTTCAGGAGAGAATTCAATACATTTTCCCCTAACAAACACTTTCATGTAGTCCACACTGCTCTTGTCAGAAATATTCACAGGAATATTGACAACAAATTCCTTAACCAAGCTGTCATAGCACTTGGAAAATCCATGAACCGTTTTCATCAGATCAGCAGCCTCTATCACCTCTATGACTTCTTTCATCTCCATTATCTCTTTCCTAATCTCTCTTTCAAGAGCAAGTCTTCTTTGACAGATAAACTTCCACATAGAAGCACTGCTTGCATAATGGAATGAAAGGTTATCAACAGGGACCTCAGGTATTTTGTCAACAATTCTCTTCAAGATTGACTTTCTGACAGGAGTGATGTTTTGAACATCATCCTCAACATCATACTTTGATTCAGATTCTTCCATTTGCTTCCTTTTTCTGGGATTCACATTGACCTTACTCCATGCTTTTGTTGGCCCAATAGCAATGTTCTTCTTCTTATCAGAAGCTTTCTTAGGTGAGGGTTCAGCCTTCTTTCCCTTCCTGGTTTTCAACCTCTTGGCAATGCATGGAACAGCCCTAGCAATTACCTCATCATCTGACAAATCAACAACGTTGATTGCATCAGCATTGTCTTTACCACCAGAAGCAGGGTCAGGTGAGGTTCTAACATCTTCTTCAACATTTGTTTCCTCAGGCACGTCTTCTTTCTGATCAATACCTTCAGAATCTTCAATAACAGACATAGCAAGTCTATGAAGATTCGTTGCACCACTTTGCATGTCCCTATTTTCCTGTTCAGCAGGCATTTGCCTCAGTGGTCTAGATATACCTTTTATAGGGAGCCCTTTCTCAAAGACCTTATCTACAATCTGACTTAAACTTTTGTCAACATCAACCCTTTCTTCAACAGTGGGTGACCTAGGAGCTGGTCTATCTCTAAATAGAACACTAGTGACAAGTTTCTTAGTTTCATCGTCCTTAAATATAGTTCCAGCCCTCTTTGGCATAAGTTTAGAAGGTCTAGATTTACCTGATTCTGGGAGCATCATTGAGATAGGTTGTATATTCAACGCTTCTTCTGGAAATCCCTCTTCTGAGGAAACCCTAGCCTTATCTCGCGAAGAGCTTTGAGCGACAGATTTCTTTGATGGAGACGACGTCTGGTTTGACATGGTTCCCTTGAGGCAGTATGAGTTTAGATGATTCTTCTTGTTTAAGGAAACGAACAGACAGGAGATATACTCTTTGATGAACCGTGATCTTGCTCTAACAGAAAATGATGGTCTGAGGTATGGCGCCAGATTTTATGTATTTATTAAAGACCCATCACTAATTTTCTCCCTCCATAAAGACTTTCCTTTTAAAACATTCACATAAGCACTTATTAACTTTGAGTGACCTTTCAGAATCCTGATGTCATAGTCTGATGTTATAACATTAACCTGAGCATCAATAGTTGAGTTTCCTATAAGAGAAATCCACCGATAGCAGTTATCCTTGGTTCTGGCACCCTTCATAACGATCTGATTATGCTTATCTGAAACCACACACTCATCCTTAGTGTAGTTTACCAGGTACCCTTTATCACACAACTGGCTTATGCTGATCAAATTTGCACTTAAGCCACTGACAAACATAACATTGTCAAGTTCAGGTCTACCATCACCTTGGACTTTCCCAACTCCTGCAACAATACCTTTTCCTCCATTGCCAAACAAGACCTCATGAGACGGGCAAGGTCTAAGATCATCAAACATGGACCTACATCCAGACATGTGCTTGGAACACCCACTGTCAAAATACCATGTATCTTCTTTAAACTCCTTGTCAGCCATGTGAGCCAATAAGCACTTCACCTTCTCCTTAGGTACCCATTTTTTAACAACTTTGGGCCTATCCTCCCTCCATCTGTTTTGAGGCTGAGGGTATCCATGCAGCTTGTAGCACGAGTACTACATATGTCCAAACCTTCCACAGTAATAACATCTCACCCTTTCATCTCTGAATCTTCTGCCATGATGAGATTGCTTAGGCTGCCATCCATAATGTGGTCTCCTCCTGCCATAACTAGCCTGCCTTTTATTATGCTGATATCTTCTTCCATAAGAAGTCTGAAAGTGCTGTTTCCTGGATTGTCTCCCATGATGGTGTGGTTTTCTGCTACTATAGCTATGAGGCACAGCAATGTTGAATCCAAACCCTTGACCATACCAGTTATCCTGATGTTGAGACATCTGATGTGACATGCCCTGTTTGAACCTAGCAGCTTGCATGCTCTTGTGGTATTGTGGGGGCATATACTGACTAGCTCTTTGTGGCTGCTTTCTCTTCTGATAAGGACCAGTCTTCTTTTCAATCCTCTTGGATTGTGAAACATCAGCTTTCTTAGGAGTAGGATCCTGCACCTTTGGCTGATGTTGAGACAATGGTTGAGACATCTCCACTTTGGTTCCTGAAGTGCTTGCTTCAGTAGATACTTCTCCCTCAACCACAAATCCTAATCCAGTCCTGTCTCCAGCTACCCTTTCCGTCTGAAGAATCTTGTCAAGAGTGTCTGTACCACTGTTCAGCATCCTAACAGACTTGGTCATTTGATCAAGATGAGCTCTTACTAGCACCACTTCATTTTCCAGACCAGTCTTTTCATTTTCAAGCTGAGCAATTTGTTGCTTGTGGCACTTGTTTTCTTGACAAATCTCAGTACTTTTCAAACATAACTCCTTGTAGGTTGAAGCTAGCTCATCATAGGTAACTTCTCCATCACTATCATCAGATTCAACAATTCCTGTCAAAGCTGTAACATGCTTTGCTGACTCACTTTCATCTTCGCTATCAGTGTCAGACCAGGAAATTGTCAAGCCTTTATTCTGCTTCTTCAAGAATGTGGGACACTCTTTCTTGACATGTCCATACCCTTCACATTCAAAGCACTGAACTCCTTTATCTTGAGCAATCTTCTCTTCATCTTTCTCTTTTGACTTGCTGATGTCAGAAGAGATGTTCTTGACACTAGGTCTATAGTTCATCTTCTTGAACACTTTATTGAACTGTCTTCCTAACATAACTATAGCCTGAGGCAGATCCTCCTGGGACTCATCATCTTTAGCTGCTGCAGGAGTGGAGACTAAAGCTATACTCTTAGGCTTCTTTTCTGGTTCTTCCTCATTCAGTCCAAGTTCAAATGTTTGAAAAGATCCAATAAGCTCATCAACTCTCATCTTGCTGATGTCTTGAGATTCTTCAATGGCTGTTACCTTCATCTTATACTTCTTAGGGAGGGACCTAAGAATCTTTCTCACCAGCTTCTCTTCTGTCATCTTCTCACCAAGAGCACAGGATGCATTTGACAGCTCAAGAACACTCATGTGGAAGTCATGAATAGTCTCATCTTCCTTCATCTTCAAGCTTTCAAACTTAGATGTTAGAAGCTGAAGTATAGACATCTTAACTCTAGATGTGCCTTCATGAGTAGCCTTCAAAATATCCCAAGCAGCCTTAGCAGTTTCACATGAGTTGATCAGCCTGAATATGTTCTTGTCAACCCCATTGAAGATAGCATTTAGGGCTTTTGAATTTCCAAGGGCAAGCTCATCTTCTTCCTTGGTCCATTCTTCTTCAGGCTTAGGCTTTGAGGTGCCTTCTTTATCCTAGCCAACCTCATCTTTCTCACATACCTCTGGAGCTTTCCACTCTTTAATGACAGCCTTCCAAGCTCTGCTGTCTAATGACTTTAAAAAAGTAGTCATTCTAGGCTTCCAATACTCATAGTTTGAGCCATCCAAGATAGGGGGTCTGTTGACGAATCCTCCAACCTCTTTGTCCATCTTTCACCAGAAAGTAACTTCCCTAGATCTCACCCCGAGACAGACAGGATGCCTGCTCTGATACCAATTGAAATTCTGGTACCAGACGTGTGATGTTAAGGTGCGATGTCACAATAACACACTCTGAAATAATGGACAGAATAAGTAACAGGAAAACACAAGGAATTGTTCACCCAGTTCGGTCTAACTACCTACGTCTGGGGGCTACCAAGCCAGGGATGAAATTCACTACTTGTAGATATAATTTACAGACTCAACACACCAGTTGACAATCTCCTAAACTTATACTCTACTAGTGACTTTCTACCTAAGAACCCACTTAGATATGAGAACACTACTCAATCCCCTAAAACACTCAAAGAACAACCTCTTTGAGATCCCTTGATCTTGCTTCCTAGCTTCGATCAATCAACAACTCTCTATTGCTTCACAGCTTCTAGAGAGGACAGAAAATTCAACACCTATTCAACCTAGAATAGTGTGATTACAAGTACTCTAAACAAACCCTAGACTCTAAGCCTCCAGCTCTTGATCGTCAATCTGTTTTCTGTACCTTCTTCCTTAGTCTTGTGCGCTTTATATAGCTCCTTGAATTTGGATTGGATTTGTCACAATATTTGATCAGATTTGTTAATTAAAAACTGAATCTTTTAAAACAGATTTTATCCCCAAAATCTTTTTAAATCTTCCACCTTTTAATTCTCCAACAAACCTGCAATCAAATCTCCCATGTAACAGAAAATATCTAGCCCAAGATATTCTCATCCAACGAGTCAACACTCTCCACAATTCCAGCTAATACGCGACCCTAATAACAACAAGCCCATGCTGTCATTAGCTTCAGTTCTGCAGGTCTGATGTTACAACATCACCTATGTGACATCAGACATCCACTTCAGCAACTAGCAACCTTAACACAGCCCAGTGTTAAGTGCAATGTTATGACATCAAGCCCATGACATCAAACATAGTTAACCTTCACAACTTAGTACAGCCTAGTACTAAGACTCAATGCTGCAACATCAACACCATGACATCAGCATTAAACACCTTGTTGTTTTACCAAAATTCCAGCCAATCCAGGAACTTACAATTTTAATTAAGTTTTTATTTAATTAAAATACATTTTGAAATTAATTTAGGGTTTTGATCTTAATCACCCTAAACAAATCATTTTAAAAATCTTTTGGGCCTCTAGTAGAGTGTAAGACCCAACCCCCTTTTAACCAAAACCATTTTGGGCCTCGGACATTGTATAAGTCCCCCTGCGTTAAAAGAAAAAACCTCGGCACGATCGCCAGTTCAAAAATAAATCATCTGGGCCTACCCTCGTGTTATAAGCCCCATTCATTTTTTTTTTAAAAATTTTGGGCCTCTAATAGAGTATAAGACCCAACCCTTCTTTGAAACCAAAATAATTTAGGCCTCAGTGTATTGTATAAGTCCTGATACCATCAAAAAGTTCGGCGCAATCGTCGCCTTTTTTCAAATACAACCCTGATCCTCTCCTTGAGCTGTAAGCCCCACCACTTGTACAAAGGAAAATCTTTTGGGCCTCTAATAGAGTGTAAGACCCAACCCCTTTTTGAAGCTAAAATGATTTAGGCCTCAGATATTGTATAAGACCCACTGTGTTTTCAAAAACCTCGGCGCGATCGCCAGTGCAGAAACAAATAACCCTGGGCCTCTCCTTGAGTGTAAGCCCCATCCATTGTACAAAATTAAATCTTTGGGCCTCTTGAGAGAGTATAAGACCCATCCCTTTGTACAGAAAACCTTTTTGGGCCTCAGTCACTTGTATAAGTCCCTGTACAAATTCAAAACAGCAGTGCAATCGCTGATAAAACCCTGGGCCTCTCCTTGAGCTGTAAGCCCCAACAATCTTTTCAAAGCACTTTCTCCTTTGATTTATAATATAATATTGTTATCAAAGTTTTCTTTGTTGAACAACTAACAAAACAGCATGGAAGCTATACAACCGAGTAAGTGTTTATCCGCTTTCATATATATAACTGTATTGTGGGGCTGTTTCACTGTAATTATCCTTTCACAAACTTTTATATACTTGTCAAATATCCATTGTGTAATACTAGTATAGTTATTTAGAGTTTTCCCGGGAAACTACGTCTAGCACTAGGTAAAGCCCTGTTGGTCACTCTTAAATACAAACAAAACTAGATCCCCGTAGGATTACCAGATACAATCTTCCCTCCTCTTGGGGTTAAACAATATGGAGACGTGAAAGGCAGCATTCTTTGTGAACCCTTTCTCAGACTGTCACCCTTAGATATTGTCAAAGAAACACTAACTCCCCAGAGATGATCTTTTCTCCGTGAATAGCATCTCTTGAGTTTCTTCCAAATTCTCAGACTTTCCTAGCTTGATCTATTCTCGGTGAATAGCATGTCTTGAACTTCTCAGGGTTTGGGGACCCACAGGCTTCCTAAAAGCATCCCCGCCTCCTCTTAGGCATTGTACAAGGACCCGTCGGCTTCTTAGAAGTTCTCATGTCTTCTCTTGGGCTTAGTACACGGACCCAGAGACCTCTACAGGTATAGGAACATAACCTAGTCATCAATTTGCTAGAGCTGTCTTTCTGAGTCAAGTGTCAGACCAGTTAATGGGTTGATATCCATCCCTTAACATACCAGCCTTCTCTTGGGCATCATACAAAGAGAATTCACTATCTGAGAATCGATTTCTCAAAACACCAGTAGACTTGGACAGTCTCAATACCCTTGGGATTTACCATTTCCCTAAAGAACAGGAAATAACCCTGATCCTCTGATCAATACCAAAGCACTACCTTACCTATAATCTTTCTCTTTATAAGAACTGATTTTCTCTTTTATCCAACGCACTGGACCTCTCACTCAACTGAAACAGTCATCAACACAGGTAGCCTCCTCTTGGGCTTTGTACAAATGAATCTCCCCAGCGGAGCTAACCTTTTTAGACTCTCTTGTTGAGTCGACCACTTTTAGCCTCCGTCTTGGGCTTTGTACAAGACATATAAATCATGCCCTTGTTGAGTATAAAAGACTCTTTCGGTGAGTAAACCACTTTTAGCCTCCGTCTTGGGCTTCATACAAGACATATATAAACCACTCTCTTATTGAGTATAAAAGACTCTTTTGGTGAGTCAATCCCCTTTTAGCCTCTATCTCGGGCTTCGTACGAGACAGCAAAACACTCTCTTGTTGAGTATAAAAGACTCTCTTGCTGAGTCAAACAACCTTCAAACTCTCTTGTTGAGTCAATCACCTTCAGAATCTCTTGTTGAGTCAAACTTTTAGCCTCCGTCTTGGGCCTTATACAGGACAGATAAAAGCACTCTCTTATTGAGTCAGTCACTTGTTAATACTCTCTTGTTAAGTCAACCCTTTTAGCCTCTATCTCGGGCTTCGTACGAGACCAATGATAAATAGCCTCCTCTTAGGCTTTGTATAAAGAAAATCCCGATTGAGTCAATCAACCTTTTAGCATCAAAGTCATGCCTTGCTCACAGCATACAAACATCAACAACTCCTCTTTAGAGATGACAAATTCTCTCTCAGCATAAACCCTTTAGCTTCACATCTTGGGCTTTGAACAAGATACAAACCTCTTTAGCTTCACGTCTTGGGCTTTGAGCAAGACACCAAAAAAACAACCTTTTTCCTCCCATAGAATAGGAGGAACTACGATCGCTCTGATTTCCCTGTTTCGGGAATACGTAAGCATAAGATTACAAAATCTTAGCGAGCATACTAATAAAAAACCCAAAATCCCATACCTTTATACATCAATCGAAAAGCACCGAATCCTAACATCTTACCAAAAACCTCACAAATAGTCCAAACATTCTAATCTTAACAAAATAACCGAAGAGGGACCCACATCTTAATCACATATGTAACCTAACAGACCGCTGTTCAAACTCAGAATGCAAGCAAGGTTAATAGGAGACATCTATTTCCCTTCCTTAATCAGCTCAATAGGATAAAAAATGAATCGAACTGTAGTACCCAAGTGATCGTGACTCAGGACCACAAAAATTACGCTACAATGCATAATATTATGCTTTGATGTATGTATATTATATGTGGGTGTTACAAAATATTTTAACTAATATATATTATATATAATCTAATATTATTTAAACAAATTATATAATATTATATATATCTTCTTACCATAACCTCGACACTACATTGACATTGTGTTGCGTTAGCATAGAAGATTCTCCTTAAAATCCATTTACCACCTGATCTCCATTGGCGCCTTCTAGTCTTCATAATCGCATCGAGACATATGCTTAGAGACACAATCATAATCCATATGCATTTTTTCAATCAAAAATAAATACTTTTTTCGTTATTTTAAATTTATATGTCATGTAATTTATTTTTCTCTTACATTTTTCACTTATGTTGTGATCACAAACGATACTTTTCAACAAATAAAGATTGAGAAACAGAGTTCTTCAGTGAATAATTAAACAGTTAGGTTTCTAAAGAGAGAAAGAAGAAAGGATAAAGAAGAAAGAAGGAGAATAGGATTCTTGGGAAAATTGTTTTCTATTGTTGAATGCCAAACTTGCTTTAAATTGATCATTTATTATTGGCATTTTTCAACTCTTTTGTATTGTTTTGTTTGATTTGTGTGTTATTGTGCAGAAATTAGGCATAAAAACATCAAAGAGCAAGACAAAAGCAATTGGGAAAGGAAGCCAAGGGAAGACAAGGATTTCAGCATGTTCGTTGTGCGAACATCCAGCGAGGAGTGCCAGCGAATGTTCGATGTGCAAACTCACAGCGAAGACCTAGCGAGCCATCTCAGAATGAAGTCAGTAGCTAAAGGGCAGTAAATTCGCTGGGCGAACAGGCAGCGAATGTTCGCTTGGGCGAAGTGTAAACAAAGAGCCAGCGAACCATTCCAGACTGAAGTCAGTAGCTAAAGGGCCCTAAGTTTGCTGTGCAAACTTGTAGCGAGGTAGTTCACAGTTTAACTGTTCATCGCTCTCAAGGGCAGGTTAACTGTTCAGAGACACTTCAGGTGCCTAAATTGGTGTTCGCTGGGCGAAGAAACCGTTCGCAGTTTAACTGTTCAGAGACACTTCAGATTCTAAGAGTACTATATAAGTACTTTTCACTATTTTTGGGGATCATAACCCCATTTTACACACTAGAACTTCATTTTCTCAGATTTCTTCACCAAAAGGTGATATTTTGCAAATAGAAGTTGGATTCGCATCCGAGTTCGATTCTTCGACGTGGATGCTCATTCATCTTTTTCCAAAACTTGTAAAGCAAGCTACCACAGTTATGGGTAGCTAATTTCCTTTGTATCAAAGGTAGAGGTAGTCTACCTTTTGCTTGTATGTATTTCTTTTGATTGGCATTGTATGTGAACAAGTGATGATTAATATATGATGAATATTTTTGTTCTTAATGATCCATTCTTGTTTTGTAAAACTCTAGACATATATTTTGTAAAACTTGACCTAAAATATTCATCTATCGATTTATAGATTAGAGAAATTGGTATATGGTCGATAGTTTCTTTGTGTTGAACTTAAAGCTTACTATATTGGTTGTTATATGGAAAAATCGTGTAGCGATGAATACGGTATTTCTCACGACGCCGCTCTAGACATAGACGATGTTGAGAGAATGCGTGACGATATTAATCGGATCCGACTTTACATGCAAGATTGAAAGAATACGTATAAGTTAGGGTAGATGAAAACTACTTTTGATATAATTTGTCAACAACAATCTTTAGAATTTATAAGCTTTGCTACTAAAATGTCACAATTTAGATACCTTTCAACAAATAAAGATTGAGAAACAGAGTTCTTGGGTGAACAATGAAACAGTTAGGTTTCTAAAGAGATAATGAAGAAAGGATAAAAAAGAAAGAAGGAGAATAGGATTCTTGGGCAAACTATTTTCTATTCACTTTCTCAATGTTACAAATGATTACAAGTGAATAAAACAATTGGCCTCACTCAACAACCTGAGTGATCTAGCCTATTTATAAACTAACTAGCTAAGTTACATTACAAGCTAACTAAACAATTGGATCCTTAACACAAGGCCCAATTTGACATAACATTTCGACAATACATATTAGAACTGACTTCAACTACAATATGTAACCCTTCGACATCAGCATGTGAACCATCTTCGACTTCATGCTTGTCTCCTGTCGAATCCTGAAAGCTATCCCAGTCGACAACACTACAGTTCGCTCAAATATCTCACCAATCTTCACCTTGGATCAAACTCTACAAACAACAAGGAATAAACTAGCTTTCATCATGTAACTTTATCATATGCATACAGTGGAAAAACTTGCAACTCGGTAACGTCATGGTGACCATATCAGCAACATTGTCATCAGTCGAAACCTTCAACACCTGGACTTCACCATGCTCAATTATCTCTCTAACGAAGTGCAGCCATACATCGATGTGCTTTACATATCCAGAAATAGACTTTCTGGAATCCATATAATCTGTATAATCAAAGTCGATTATCTTTCTGGAATCCTAGTGGCAGCTCCCGTATCCTTCATTTCGAACTCCTTACTGAGTTCAGCCTTCACCTCCATTACATCCTCAACATTGTTGCTAGCTATGACGATATTATGCACAAAAAGCAACAAAATAACAAGTGAGTTTCCAGGTCGAAATCTGAAGTAAACACAGTGATCGAACTGACTCCTAGTGAAACCAGTGTGTGCCATGAACTTGTCGAATCTCCCATTCCACTATTGAGGAGATTATTTTAGGCCATACAAAGACTTATTCAGCTTGCAAGCATAATCTTCCTTATCCTTTTTTGCACACCCTTCAGGTTGACGCATCAGGATCGTTTCATCTAGATCACCATAAAGGAAGGTTGTCTTCACATCCATTTGTTCAAGTTCTAGGTCAAACTTCGCCACCATGGCTAACAATATTCTAATGGATTTATGCTTTACAACATATGAGAACACATCATTGAAGTCGACACCTTCTTTCTGAGTGAACCCCCTAGCAACCAACCTTGCCTTAAAGCGCTTCGACGTCACTCATTCGATTCCTTCATTGACCTTGAAAATCCACTTAAAACTAACTAACCTTGCTCCTGCAGGTTTCTCAATCAGCTCCTAAGTGTTATTATCATGAAGAGATTTCATCTCGTCATCCATGGCTTTTCTCCATTCAGTTTTATTTCGACTCCTCACAGCTTCCTTGTAGTTTCTAGGTTCTTCCTCAAGTACCTCACTTGTAGAGATTAAGGAAAAAGCTATAAGATATGCATAACCAAGTCTCTGAGGTGGCTTGATGACTCTTCTCAACCTATCTCTTGCCAGTAGATAGTCATCGACAGTTTCCTCAGACTCTTTAGCATCTTGCTCTTCTTCTTGGACTTCATCTGGGTTATGCACTTCAGCATCACTATGCTCCACCTAAACACGAATCTATACCTGTTCCAGCTCCTCTTCAGAGATTTCTGCACTTCGACCAGAATCACCAGGTTTCTTGAACGACATCTCGACTTCATTGAAAACTACATCACGACTTGTGATACATCTTCTGTGACCTAGTTCTAGGCACCACAACTTATAACCTTTGACTCCCTTAGGATATCCAAGGAACATGCATCTCAGAGCTCTAGGTTTGACTTTATCTTGCCTAATGTGAGCATAGGCTAAACAACCAAATACTCTCAGTTTGTCGAGATCAGGTGGTTGACCCGAACAAACTTCTTCAGGTGTCTTCATTCCCAAGGCAGTCGAGGGACATCTATTTATCAGATAAGTTATTGTCAAAATAGCCTCCGCATAAAACACCTTCTTCAATCCAGCACTAACTAACATGCATCTAACCCTTTCAAGGATTGTTCGATTGAATCTCTCAGCTAAGCCATTTTATTGAGGAGTACCTGCTACAGTCTTATGCCTTGCAATCCCAGACTCAACACAGTAACTGTCGAAAGCTTCATTTCAGAATTCAAGGTCATTGTCGGTTCTCAACCTCTTAACCTTTCTGCCAGTTTGAGTTTCGACCAGGACCTTCCAACTTTTGAAATTCTCAAAAGTTTCATCCTTAGTCTTCTGAATGAATACCCATAATTTTTTGGAATAGTCGTCCACTATGGATAGAAAATACCTTGCACTTGAATGTGAAGGATTCCTTGCAGGCCCCAAAAGATCAGCATAAATGTAATCACGGGATCCATGTGTTCTTTGTTTACCTTTGTTAAACTTCACCCTGCAAGATTTGCCAAATACACAAGGTTCACAAAACTCAAACTTCTCGACTTTGTCACCACCTAGCAGGCTCTGTTTCCCCAGTTTGACCAGGCCACTTTCACTGACATGGCCTAATCTCATGTGCCATAATTTTGTCTACAACATCGGTTTCGTGAATGCAAAATCTGCTGATCCACTTACAACCTCAGCCCCAAGGGTATACAAGTCTTGTTTCTTCACGCCTCTCAAGACTTCCTTCGACTCCTTCATGACTTTCAGGATACCTTGCTCTTCTTTGAAGACATATATTTTCTTGTCGAATTCACCAAGAGAAATCAAATTCCTCTTAAAGTCAGGTACATATCTAACCCCGGTCAATAGCCTTATTGACTCACCATGGAGCTTGAATCTCACAGATCCAATACCTGCAATCTTGCAAGCTTTATTGTTTCCAAACAGCACTGATCCACCATCTTGATCACATAATTCTTCAAACACATTCTTATTTGGAGTCATATGCCAAGTACATCCAGAATCCATAATCCACTCTTTGCAAGAGTTGCTGCTCGACACCACAAGGACATCAGATGATTCATAATCATCTTGCACAATAGATGCATTGCCATTGTCCTTACCTCCATGATTATTCAAGCGCTCAGGACACATCTTTCTTGTGTGGCCTTCCTTCTTACAGTGATAACACTTAATCCCAGAAATATCACCACCATAAGACTTCTGCTGAGTTCTACCTTTCTTCTTCTCAAACCTACCACCTCTCTTCGAGGATTTCCCCTTTACGGACAACCCTTCGCCAACTGATGATGATGGTTTCTGCTCCTTTCTTTCGTTCAAATCCTTCGAGTACAAGGTTGCTTGAAGTTCTTCAAAGGTCAGGGACTATCTTCCATACAATAGGGTTTCTTTGAAGTGAGCATGCGACTTAGGTAAAGAACACAACAATAACAACACTTAATCTTCGTCATTGATGATAATATCAATATTTTCAAGATCAAGAATCAGCTTGCTGAACGTATCCAGCTACTCCGTCAACACTTTGTCTTCATTCATCTTGAATGAATAGAAAGCTTTCTTCAAGTACAAACGATTCACCAAGGACTTTGTCATATACAATCTTTCGAGTTTCAGCCAAACACCAGCTGCCGTCGTCTCCTTCGAAACCTGCTTGAGAACCTTATCACCATGAATCAGAACAATTGCACTGTGGGCTTTCTCGATCATCGTTGTCTTTTCCTTCTCCATCAATGCAGCATCCATGTCATCTTCTCCCTTTAACGCTTCTATCTTCAAACGCCATAAACCGAAGTCATTAACTCCGATGAACTTCTCAATTTCAAACTTTGTTAACAACATCTTCTCCAGCTCACCGCACCAGTTTGTTGTGATCACAAACGATACCTTTCAACAAATAAAGATTGAGAAACGGAGTTCTTGGGTGAATAATGAAACGGTTAGGTTTCTAAAGAGAGAAAGAAGAAAGGATAAAAAAGAAAGAAGGATAATAGGATTCTTTGGCAAACTGTTTTCTATTCACTTTCTCAATGTTACAAATGATTACAAGTGAATAACACAATTGACCTCACTCAACAACCTGAGTGATCTAGTCTATTTATAGACTAACTAGCTAATTTACATTACAAGTTAACTAAACAATTGGATCCTTAACACAAGGCCCAATTTGACATAATATTTCGACAATACATATTAGAACTGACTTCGACTACAATTTGTAACTCTTCGACATCAGCATGCGAACTATCTTCGACTTCATACTTGTCTTTTGTCAAATCCTGAAAACTATCTCAGTCGACAGCACTAGAGTTCGATTCAATATTGTGTCTAAAATTTTTATTTACAATTGTGACTAAACAAATATTGTTGGGTGTAGATTTGATTTTTTTTCTTTCTATTCCCTTTTCTTTAAACAAAAGGTAAAGAGTTGATAAAACTAAGAAAAGCCCCACGGATATAGTTAATGGGTCCGACGATTCAATACAGCTTGTGAAAAGGAATATTCCCCAAAACAACATTCTTTTCTTAGTTAATATTAATATTAATATTATACTTTTTTTTTTTTGTTAACATTTATACTTAGAATATGTCAAATATATAAAATAGTAAACCATTATGTCAAAAATAATATAGTAAACAATTACGTGGGTCAGTTCATTGGCAAGATTATTCAATTTTTTAGCTTTCTTTAGTATCTTGTCTTCCCTTGTGTTGCAACTGGGACAAGTCATATTCAGGGTGGGTTTCTTCTAGAGACAAAAGTATGGTGTATGAAGGTTAAAGTATATACTATTATAATAGTGTATTCAATTATTTGTCAAAACTCTTATATTTGTGTGATTTTTTAATTCAAACATAGGATTGGTCTTAAGAGTCACGACACCAACAAAACTCACACTATATTAATCCGATATTAGTATTCTTTTTAAGCTCGTTTGTAACTGCTTTAAGATCTCTCATTTTAATCTGACTGAAATAAATATTCATATTAATATTTTTATCATAGTAAACGTGTTATTGTGTTTCAATTTAAGCCGAGATGCGAAAATATTTCCCTTTTTAATGCAACAGTAGGTTTTACATGTAGATAAAATAGAAAGTAAAAAATAGTCTGGTAAATAAAACACATTATTTTAGAATTAAGTATATTTATGAATTCCTAAATATTCTAAACTTCATTTTCAGTTATTTAAAATATTTCTTTCAAATATTTGTTTCTTTGAAATTTTTCATTTATGTTTTTGGTTCCCGGTTCCTGCAACTAATTTCTGATAATGAAATTTGGCGTGGAGGGACTATTATCACTTTTTTTTTTTAATTGTTGGATACTTATTAAGTAGATATTAAAAAACTAATTGTTAATTAAATGAATCGAGACTAAAATCGTGAACAAATTACTTTTTTTTTTATAATATTTCAAGCATCTTTAAATTGCCTTAGAGTTTGTATGCATGAATATAGATAATTCAACCTATACTTGAGTTTACACAACACCATTAAAAACTTGAATGTAGGGAAGATAAAATCCGGAATTTTGTGTGGAAAAAATAGGCTTTTCTAAATGTATTTTTTGTGCATTAAGAATGCTCAATTTATAGGCCAAAGTGGTGTTGTTTGACAAGGTTGCGACCCTTGATAAAACATACAATTTCAGCAACACTTTTACCAAATGTTGCATTGTTTCGCCCACATCAATACTTTTACCAGATGTTGCACTATTTCTCCTACAACAACAGTTCAGAAGCGTTGCCTATTCTGACAGCATTCAGCAGCACTTCACGAATCGTTGCCTAATTTCGAATTTAAAAATACAAATTACCTACTGCAACACTTCACAAAGTGTTATTTTCGAATTCAAAATACAAACTTCACTTGTATATTTTCTTGTCATTTTGGAACACGCCCATGGTGATTAACTATTATTAGTTACAACAATCCCCCACTTTTTCTAATAATTACAAGATCAATTCCAGAAAAGGAAAACAAAGAATGTTAATACAATTAAGTATCTTTCAATTTGAACTTAACCTTAGTAAGGACACACAAAGTCTAATCGGAACGTTAGATAGCAATGCTTTGAACCGTTATCCCTTGTGATAAGGCTGACATTACCTTACACACACTCTTTAATGGTTCTTCGCCTACATCTCTCTCCTAACACTATTTATGGCCATGTGTTTTTCCCGTTTCGTGAATATTTTGTGAGAGAAACTCTAGTTCTCACTTTGAGACAACACCATCTTGAAATTCACATAGGTGAAGTTCATATTGTATCTATGTTTCTCGAGATACATATTCTCAACATTGAACTTCATTGATAGTTTGAGAAATCAACCCTCAATATGCAATAATCAACATTGTCACATAATGTTACTCAATAATCCAAATCAATGGCTTGTTGTTACCCATTGAATCTTAGGTTAAGGTTTTCTTAACTTCATATTAGGTTGATGTCGTTATTGGAACTCTTACTCAAGGAGTTTCAATCTCATACCTCTCGAAGTAGTCTTTACTAAATATATGGTCAATGGTTTAGTAAATGGATCAGCCAAATTATAGCTTGATTGTATATATGTGAGTGAAATGATTACACCTTTAATAAATTTTCTCACAAAAGAATGTCTAAGTCCTATTTGCCTATACTTTCCATTATACACTTCGCTGAATTCTCTAAATGGATTGACTATCACATTGTATCAACACATTTAAAACATTCTCTTTAGCTAATGGAACTTCCAACAAAAATTTCATCAATCATTCAACTTCTTAACCT
Source organism: Lathyrus tuberosus (assembly GCA_022829125.1). Lineage (NCBI taxonomy): Eukaryota > Viridiplantae > Streptophyta > Magnoliopsida > Fabales > Fabaceae > Lathyrus > Lathyrus tuberosus. The sequence continues at coordinate 20,180,105 of JALAZF010000043.1, forward strand.
ACAGAAGTAAGAGCCATGAACTCTAATTCCCTGGTCGAATGAGTAATACATGTTTGTTTCTTGCTCTTCCAAGAAATTTTACCTTGAACTAGTGTAAATATCCACCCAGTTGTAAATTTATGTTCTTCAAAACTCGATATCCAACTCACATTGGTATATCCTTCTATGTTTTATAATAATAAGTCTCATTGAGCACAAATATGTTATTCAAGTAGAATCCAAATCAAAACTCAATTGCACAATTTGAAATCATGAACTTTAATAAATTACTACTTTGATAATCAACCAATCCATATATTAAAATTTCATAATTTTACTTTCAATTTATCTTTCCACCGATTTACATTGAGTTAATATCCATTTCCCCCTGTCATATGGGGCGAATCCAGAAAAAAAACCCATAAAAAACACAGATTCCATCTTTGTAATTTCAAGATTCTTTTATTTTGCCCCTGAATGGATTTTGTCAACATAATGGATGACATGGCTCTTTATTTTGTCAAGATTCCCAATATTTTTCTTTTTATTTTAATTCCATGTGCCGTTTTTTATTATTATTTTATTATTTGGCTGTTCAAAGGTTAAATATCAAAACATAAAAATTTGATTCTAAGAAGTGTTGAACCCAAGACTTCATCCTTGTAAAGGGAGCCCCCTTCCACTAGGCTATTTGCTTTTGTTAATTAACTGCTTGCATCAAATATATATATATATAAGGGAATCAAATGGTATTTTACAAAATTATGGGACCAAAATGAACCCCGAGTGCAATATACGGAACCTTGATTTATTAACCAAGATTGCATAACCTTTATTTATAATAACATCAATTTCATTATTTTAACTATCATTGTGCTTCACAATTTTAAGGTCAATTATTTCACTTGTTCCTTGACTTTGTTGTTTTGAATGAGACTTTCAATTTGGTTAGGTAGAGATCCAAATGGCCTTCCATTCACAACATTTGACAATAATAATTTTTTTTTTATATTCTTTATGTTACACTAAACCCTTGAATTGATGTATATGTGGTGGCCATGAAATTTTTCAATTTTGGTCATGGAAGCTCTTGTATCAGTTCCAAAAGTATTTATTATTTCTTCAAAAGACGAGTCTAGTGCAAGAAGTTGTAATTGATTTTTCTTTTGTTGTTGTGATTGAGCACTAGGAAAACATGAAACATTTGTAGGTCTAGCTTCTTGATCTCCTCTTTAATTTTCCATGAATATTAGGGGGTGATTTATCCATCTTGGGTTGTATTTGTTGAATAAGGATTGTTCGTCCTATTTGGTTTATTTCCGACACAGTGGAAGAATTAAAAAACTATAAACTTTGGTCGTGTAAGCTATGTATCAAGATACACGTCATTCTAGGTTTTCTAAGTCCTCAATTCACATAAATTTTGGTCATTTGTCAGACGACCGAAACTTGGGGGCATTTGTTACTTGATAATTTTAAATATTTATCGATCGTGAATTCACTAAAACCTCAAAAAAACTTGAAGTTAAAATCAAGACAAAACTCAATCTTTCAACAATATTTATGGCAATTGACAATACTGATGACACAAGTTTGATAACTACATATTGACATGATGACAATAAATTTAATATCTTATAATAAATGAACTTGATGGTCAATTAAGGACACGGGGTAGACCCTTTGGGGTTCTTAGCTAATAACTTTAATGGTTCATAATGAAATTAAGTTCAACTTATAATTAATTGTAGTTTGAAATCGTAAGTTACACGAAAGTGAATATAATTGTAGTAAAAAGCAAGAAAAATATGATAAAGAGTGTACTTCATAATGAAAAATAAATATGAAGTACACTCTTTATCATATTTTTCTTGCTTTTTACTACAATTATATTCACTTTCGTGTAACTTATGATTTCAAACTACATTTAATTATAAGTTGAACTTAATTTCATTATGAACCATTAAAACTATTAGCTAAGATCCCCAAAGGGCATATCTCGTGTTCTTAATTGACCATCAAGTTCATTTATTATAAGATATTAAATTTATTGTCATCATGTCAATATGTAGTTATCAAACTTGTGTCATCGGTATTGTCAATTGCCATAAATATTGTTGAACGATTGAGTTTTGTCTTGATTTTAACTTCAAGTTTTTTCGAGGGTTTTGTGAATTCAAGGTCGATAAATATTTAAAATTATCAAGTTTCAAATGCCTCCAAGTTTCGGTTGTCTGACAAATGACCAAATTTATGTGAATTGAGGACTTAGAAAACCTAGAATGACGTGTATCTTGATACATAGCTTACACGACCAAAGTTTATAGTTTTTTAATTTTTCCACTATGTCGGAAATAAACCAAATAGGACAACCAATTCTTATTCAACAAATACAACCCAAGATGGATAAATCACCCCCTAATTTTCATGGAAAATTAAAGAGGAGATAAAAAAGCTAGACCTACAAATGTTTCATGTTTTCCTAGTGCTGAATCACAACAACAAAAGAAAAATCAATTACAACTTCTTGCACTAGACTCGTCTTTTGAAGAAATAATAAATACTTTTGGAACTGATACAAGAGCTTCCATGACCAAAACTGAAAAATTACATGGCCACCACAAATACATCAGTTCAAGGGTTTAGTGTAACATAAAGAATATAAAAAAATTTTGTATTATTGTCAAATGTTGTGAATGGAAGGCCATATGGATCTCTACCTAACCAAATTGAAAGTCTCATTCAAAACAACTAAGTCAAGGAACAAGTGAAATAATTTACCTTAAAATTGTGAAGGATAGTGATAGTTAAAATAATGAAATTGATGTTATTATGAATAAAGGTTTTGCAATCTTGGTTAATGAATCAAGGTTCCATATATTGCACTCGGGGTTCATTTTGGTCCCATAATTTTGAAAAATACCATTTGATTCCCTTAAATATATAAATAGAACTACATTAGTAATCTTTCCCATCCCGTGAAAAATACCATTTGATTCCCTTAAATATACAAATGCCATGTGGTTTATACCAAATTTTGTGATCGACTTAGCGATACACAAATCAGTCACTAAAAATTATTTTTGGGTTTTTATTGTTGTTGCTTATCTTCTTTGTCACATCCACAAATAAATTTCCATTCTTTTTCTCAATCACTTTCAAATCCAAATCATCAATGGACGCAATCACTTCCCGTGGGAAAATTGTATTAATTATCTATATTAAAAGCAAAATTAAGAAAGTGGGTTAGCAAACAAATATGAAAAAGTTAATTCCATAATTTAAAGGCATATAGGCCCTCATTGAAGTAACTTCTTTTACTAATCGTGTTTTAGCAAACATTGTTGATTCCATTTCTAAATTTTGAATATTGACTCTAAAGCCTAAAAGGCATTTCATGCCGCATGTGACAGAAGCTTAAAAAATGGCGTTCCCAATGAATCTTTCATTCAAGAAACAAAAGGTCCATAGTGTCTATGTGTGATTCCATTTCAAAAACACATATGAAATCTCACTACCAGGCCCCTCTTGTTGCAGCTAGTCAAAGCTCCAAAATAATATTCCTAGAGAACTTGTCACTTATAAAGCAAGAACTTGGATCTATGTAAGTTTCTCATTCTCCCATTTAAAAGGAGGCATAGTCACTCTGATGCGTTGAATGATATATTTAACAAGGGGATATGTTTGGATATAGTAAAAAGCTTTTATGGGGTATTTCTTGATTATTTTTTGTCCATTATAAGAAAAAAACTATGACCACTCTAGCATATGATTTAATGAAGTTGGTAATTAGATATTCGTTTGTGGCTTTACACAATTGATATCTTTTTTTCTTATGAAGAAGATGAAGATTTATGCATAAAATTCATAAAACCTAAAAAACACATTTTAGTGACTTATTGTAGGGTCTCTAAACTACTCACAAAAGTTCAATGTTACAATATTATTTTCCACGTCAACGAAAATTGACATTGATACTGACATTTGCATGAAAAGGACTAACGTGATACCTTTTGAAAATTTGAGGGTTCCAAATGGTCTTTTTAACGTTATGGGATGAAAATGTGATAGGTGGTAAATGTATCGTATTTCTTGCTTGTTTCCCTTTGATTTCATGTATGTTTTAAGCATTATAGTTCTTTTTTATATGTTTTTATCTCCTATGTTTGTTTTCAGGGAATAAGAAGTGAAAGGAATGAATCAGGACGAAAAAAGGCGAAGATTGCACGAAACGAAACACTTCCAATGCAAAATGTCAGAGGACAACATGGCCTGGCCATGTCCCATGACACGGGCCATCACTACTACGGAAAACCCATTTAACAATGGTTGAGAAATATATATAATCATACGGGCACAAGCGTTGTTATGTAGAGTGTGGTTGTATATATGATACTTACAATCACGGCCCAGTAACCGTTGTAATATACTGGAAAGCGCGCACCCTATCACAATGGATTTTCCAAACGACCGTTGTGATAAACATAGCGTGAGAGCTATTATAACGGTTATGCTATATAACCGTTGTTACATTTTCTGCAGAATTAACATATATTATCGTACTTTTATAATTAATTTCATTTTTTAACCTGTATTATTGTTCACCATATCACAGCAGAAAATACAACTCACATTTGTGATAAAGTTATCATAATAATATTAATTGTATCATATTCATAATATCACATAATTGTATCATATTCAATACACAATCAGTCAACATACAAACCTACTTGACTATAACTGATTTCGTCATTGTTGTTACAACAAATGCAATGAACACTACAAATAAAAAAAATCCAGGTAATCTTCAACTGTTTCTTCATGATCTTTACCTTCAACTTTAATTCGTCCTCCTTGGCTTTGAAGGTGTTAACCATCTCCTTCTCCTCATTCAAGTTCTTTACCAGTGAAGAATTTATTTGTTTTGCCCTAGGCTCCATCTCCTCATCCAACCAAGCAAAGTGAGAGCATTTTTTGTATCCTTGAATGTTATACATCCCACAGCCATAGAAACGACAGCCTGGGTTCGAATGGGTCCATGCAGTCATCAATGGAGCGTTGAGACCACACTTGCATACGTACCTTGAACGACTTAAGGACCTGCTTACATGGCTACAACCGGAGTGCTGAGACATTTTAATGGAAGGATTTGATGGAAACTTGAAGAAACTAGGTGAGAAGAAGACGAACAGTGACCGGGGGGGGGGGGGGGGGGGGGGAAGAATACGAAAAACAAATCAAAAGGATTTGATAGAAATTATGACTTTCATCTAGTTTATGAAGCTATGAAGAAAAAGTACAAGGTGAATGAAGTTTACACAATAGCTTCACACTTCTTGTATTTTTCTTCATAGCTACACAAACCATAAATGAGAACCCATTTTTAACAAGAAACGTTAACGAAATCGAAGCATAAGTTAAATGAATGAACCTCAAGTTTGCGATTGGTGAAGAAGAATCTGAAGACGTATCTGAAGGTTGAAGGATGTTTGGGTTATTATATGATAGAGAAGAGTGAAATATGTTAAGGTTTTCTTTTTAGAGAAATGGCTGTTATGTACTGAATGATAGATACTTTGGCTTATATACTAAAAAGTATCACTTTTCATCACGGTTAGAAAGAAAAACCGTGATGCAATTTACATATTTTACAACAGTTGTATTGTATAACCGTGGTTAAATAACTTGGTTAAATAAATCCTCTAACAACGGTTGGTTGACCTAACCGTTGTAAAATCATTTATAATTTATTTTTTAAATAATGGACTTAAGTGACACACGCTTAATGTACTCTAAAAAATGGAAAAAATGTAGTTGCTGGGAATCGAAGCTTGCTACACATCATTTATTACTACGGTGTTTTCAGGCAACCATCATTAAATTTCTGTTTATAAATCCAACTACTCATTGGCCGCGAAAATTTTAACCTATTACAACGGTGTATATGAATCCATTGTACACCTGGCGTTGTTGTTTGCGTGTTTTGTGTAACACCCCCAATCTATACCCCCAATTAATAATAACACAACAAATCATTTAATAAAAATTTCGTCAGAGTATACCTAAATTATCATGGCATAGACTGGGAGAATCACATTATTTTGAAACAATACATACAACACCTGCTCATAAAGATATGCAACAGTGGGGTAGCAATCAACAGAGGAACTCAGTTCCTTACACCCACATTTCAGAATTTATAATAAAAGCGGAAAATCTAAAACTGAATAACATATATATATATATATATCATGAAAAGTTTGTCATACATCAAGTTATACATTCACAAGCCAAAAGATATATATACATAATACACAAACGGCCTCCCTAACTACCCGGTGTCACATATCAGAGCCGACCGACAAAAGAATGAAGACGCAAAGCTTCACAAAAATACCTCCAGCAACTCTAATCTGCAATGCCTCATAGAGCATTATAAAACAGCAGAAGGGAGAGAAAAACAACCATAATATAATTGCATACAATTATATATAACACAAACATACGCATATACACGGTTCTCACCACAACTCACACCATAATTCAAACACAATACAATTATCTCCAACACATATCCATATAATAAATTCATCCACAATTCCACACATAACAAACCATAATGATATATGCAAATGCAAGAGACCGACACAACGACTCTATGCATATGCACATGCGGTACCGACTTCCATTGTTTCTCATCACTAGTTCACTCAGGAACTCTGCTGGAATCATCGCTCATTACTGAGGATCACTCAAGTAACACCCCGTCAGGCCTACGATGTTCCCCGTCGCTTTAGGTCCTCTTGGTATAGGGCGCACGACGTTTATGGATTGCTTTAGGTCCTCTCGGTATAAGGTGCACAATACGATCACTCACACCCCACATGGGCACACGATCGTCTCTAACCATTTCTTTTGGTCCTCTTATTTTTAAGGCTATTCATACCTCTTATTTTTAAGGCTCACGATGTTATAGCAGATTTCCTCTGGAATCAAACCGTCACTCAGGACGTCACAATAATGCATATCATAATGCTTGGCATACCATGACTCATGACATTTAATATGCACACATAAAAGCATTCATCCACCTCAACAAAATCACACTTTGTACTTATGCCCAAAACAATGCATTTAATTGCCATACGGCCATAATTCATCTCAATACCATCTAAACACATACATTTACCTCATACAACAGCACCTTGCATAATACACATCAATTACGCACAGTTATAATGACAAAAGTCGACAACCGACACTATTCCCGATTTCTGACATAATTAAATCGGCTAACAATTTCCAAATCACCATAATAAGAAAGTACAGCTCAATAGCTACCCAACAATACCAAGAATGTAAAAATCGGATAAACGGAACCAACGTTACGAAAGAAAATGAAAAACGATATTTTGAAAAGTCCCATTTTACCATTCTCCTGGCCATACGCGTATTGCCCTGAGCCATACGCGTATTGCCCAAATTCCTCGCCATGCCATACGCGTATTGCCCAAGGCCATACGCGTATGGGCAGAGACCATTTTCTTCCCAAAATTCCCATTTTAATTTCAATACGCGTAGTGCCAACACCATACGCGTATTGCCCTGAAATGCTACGCGTATCATACGCAAATGGGCAGATGGCCGAGAAAAATAAGAATCCATACGCGTATTGGCCCATGCCTCGCCCATGTTACGCGTAATGCCAAGGTCCATACGCGTATGAACATGCCCCATACGCGTATGACCTGGAAAAACCAGAAATATTCCTGCAGAACAAAGTTCTGCGTTTTACACTCCAAATCATCCAATTTTTCACCTACACACCAGAAAATTACCAATACAATGCATAGCAACAGGTATCTATCATGTACTAACAATAATGAGCACTAAAAACATGATTTCCAACACATTTAATCAATTTCCAATCAATTTCACACAATATGGGTTGTACTAAATATTTTCATTTCAATCCAACAAACATCACAAATACACATACATAATCATATACAAGCATACAATAATTGAGTTTCGCACCCTTACCCGATTAAATCGATTCTAGAAGTTGTTTTCTTTGATTTCCCAAGCTTTCTCACTTTTCTTCTCTTCTCCTCTTTTCTTTCCTTTTTCTTTCTTCTCTTTTACTTTCTCTCCCTTTTTCCCCTTTCTAATTTCTATTCTTACTATCTTAATGAAAAATATTATGAAAAGACCAAAATACCCCCACACTCAAATATCTCGCAAACGTTCCCAAAATTCGATAAAATATCACAACATTGAAAAATAACATATTTTCAGATAGAAGTCGAAAATAAAATAAAATAATAATAAAATAATCAAACGACTCAATTAAATAAAAACACACAAAAACTGGGGCGTTACAACTCTCCCCCACTTAGAAATTTTCGTCATCGAAAATATACCTGAGACGAACAACTCTGGATACGACTCCCGCATCCGACTCTCCAATTCCCAAGTCAAATTGCCCTCAGCAGTGCCTCCCCACGCCACTTTCACAAGTGCAATATCCTTGCCTCTCAACCTCTTCACCTCGCGATCCAAAACCCTAACTGGTAGTGCCTCAACCGTAAGGTTCTCTCTTACCTCCACCTCATCCATCGGAATCACATGCGACGGATCCGGAACATACTTCCGAAGCTGTGAAACATGAAACACATCGTGCAAATTCGACAGATTCGGCAGCAACTCCACCCTATACGCCACAGCACCCACTCTCGCGGATATCTGGTAAGGACCAATAAATCGAGAAGTAAGTTTCTTCGATTTCAATGCACGACCCACGCCCGTTACCGGCGTAACCCTTAGAAATACATGATCGCCCTCTTGAAACTCAAGATCTTTCCGTCTCCGATCATGATAACTCTTTTGCCTACTCTAAGAAGCCTTCATTTTCTCTCTAATAAGCTTCACTTTCTCCCTCATTTGTTGTACCAACTCTGGTCCAACCACCGTTCTCTCACCAGATTCGTGCCAACACAAAGGTGTTCGACACCTTCGTCTATACAATGCTTCAAACGGTGCCATCCCAATACTAGAATGAAAATTGTTATTATACGTGAACTCAATCAACGCAAGATAATTATCCCACGCACCACCTTGTTCCAAAACACACGCTCTCAACAAATCCTCCAAAGACTGAATCGTCCTCTCCGTCTGACCATCCGTCTGTGGATGATAAGCCGAACTCAATCTCAATTTAGAACCCAAAGCCTTCTGTAAACTTTCCCAAAATCTCGAGGTAAATCTAGGATCTCGATCAGACACAATACTCAATGGAATCCCATGCAACTTCACAATCACACTGATGTAAATCTCAGCTAATCGCTCCAAAGAAAAACTGATGTCAATCGGAATGAAATGAGCCGATTTAGTCAGTCTATCAACAACCACCCAAATAGCATTATGCCCTCGCTGAGTATTCGGTAACCCCGTCATAAAATCCATGGAAATGCCATCCCACTTCCATTCAGGAATATCCAACGGTTGCAACAAACCACTAGGCCTCAGATGTTCCACCTTCGATTCCTGACAAGTCAAACATGCATAAACAAACTGAGCCACATCTCTTTTCAATCCAGACCACCAGAAAATCTTCTTCAAATCTTGGTACATCATATTCGCTCCCGGATGTATACTCAAATTACTCCGGTGTCCTTCCTCCAAAATCATCTTTTTCAACTCCGCATCATCAGGAATACAAATTCTACATCGAAATCTCAACACACCATTAACATCCACTTGAAAATCACTATTCGCATCTTTTTCTCCAACCAACATCAAATCTACAAATTTCACATCCAGTTTCTGTTTCTCACTAACCGTCATCAGAAAATCATTAGTAATCGTTAGCATACCAAGCCTCACGCTATCCGACGGCACCTCACAAACCAAACTCAAATCTCTAAACGATTCCAAAAGTTCCCATTCCTTAACCATTAAAGCGGACATATGTAACGATTTCTGACTCAATGCATCGGCTACCACATTAGCTTTACCAGGATGGTAATTCAAGCCAAAGTCGTAGTCCTTCAAGAATTCTAACCATCTACGTTGCCTCATATTAAGCTCTTTCTGATCAAACAAATATTTCAAACTTTTATGATCACTAAAGACTTCAAACCTTGCACCGTAGAGATAATGCCTCCAAATCTTCAACACAAAAACCACAGCCGCTAACTCAAGATCATGAGTAGGATAATTCTTCTCATGAACTCTTAACTGCCTCGAAGCATAAGCCACCACTTTACCTTCTTGCATCAGAACACCACCTAGACCAATCAAAGAAGCATCACAATAAACCACAAATGGTTCATTAGGATTCGGTAAGATCAAAATCGGAGCTGTCGTCAATCTTCTCTTTAGCTCATTAAAACTCTCTTCGCACCGAATATCCCAAATGAACGCTTGCCCTTTACAAGTCAACTGGGTCAAAGGAAGTGCTAGCTTAGAAAAACCTTCGATAATAACCAGCCAAACCCAAAAAGCTTCGAATTTCAGTAACAGATCTCGGAGCCTCCCATTGTAGAACTGCTTCTACTTTAGATGGATCCACAGAAATACCATTACCTGAAATTACGTGCCCAAGAAAACTCACTTCCGACAACCAAAATTCACACTTAGACAATTTGGCAAAAAGCTTCCTTTCTTTCAAAACCTGCAAAACAATACGCAAATGTTCCGCATGCTCTTCCCGAGACTTAGAATAAATCAAAATGTCATCAATAAACATAACGACAAATTGATCCAAATGCTCGTGAAAAATACGATTCATGTACTCCATAAACACACCTGGCGCATTAGAAACCCCGAACGGCATCACAGAATATTCATAATGATCGTATCGTGTCCTAAAAGCCGTCTTCTGAATGTCTGCCTCCTTCACCCTTATCTGATGATACCCCGACCTCAAGTCAATCTTACTGAACACACAAGCACCAACCAACTGCTCCATCAGATCATCAATCCTTGGAAGAGGATACTTATTCTTAATTGTCACCTTATTCAACTAGCGATAATCAATACACAACCGCATACTCCCATCCTTCTTTTTCACCAATAAAACTGGAGCACCCCAAGGAGAAACACTTGGTCTCACAAACCTCTTCTCCAACAACTCATTCAACTGTTTCTTTAACTCAACCAACTCAGATGCCGACATACGATAAGGTGCCATAGAAACAGGTCTAGTACCAGGAACTAGATCTATAGAAAACTCCACATCTCTCTTTGGCGGCAAGTTTGAAATATCCTCAGGAAACACTTCTGGAAATTCACACACAACAGGAAACACATCAAGTGAAACTTGACTATCCACAATTAAAGATGCAAACAATCCAAACAACTGAGCTTCATCCGCCAAAAGTCTCTTCAACTCTTTGGTAGATAAGAAACTCGAGTCTTCGTCTTCCTCAAGAGAAGGAAACCTTACCAGCTTATGATAACAGTCAATATAGACTCGATTTAATTGCAACCAATTCATACCCAGAACCACATCTAAACCCTCCAACGGTAAACACACCAAATCCATCTCAAAGTCTTTACCATAAATGGTCAAAGGACAACTTAGACAAACCAAAGAAGTAGTTACTGACCCCATTGCTGGAGTATCAATAACCATTTCACCACCCATCAAAGACAACACAAGATTCAAACGCTTCGCGCACTCAGACGAAATAAACGAATGAGTCGCTCCAGTATCAATAATAGTAACTAAAGGCGTACTATTAATAAAACAAGTACCTCGAATCAGACGATCTGTACTTGAAGTCTGAGTTCCTGCTAAAGCAAACACCTTCCCACTAGCTGGAGCTTGCTTCGGTTTCGGACACTTCGTACTAATATGACCAGGTTCACCACAGTTAAAACATTTAACCACATTCTTTCTCTTGCATTCAGCGGCTACATGTCCTAAACCTCCACAATTAGAACACTTACTCACATCTTTCCTGCACTCAAACTGACGATGCCCCAACTCACCACATTTAAAACATCTCGGAGAATTAGACATACCTCCTCCACCTGACCTTCTATCAAAAGTACCCCTTTGTTTACCTTTATCAGCTGGTGTCACATACGGACCACCACGGAATTGTTGCTTCCCTTTCCTATCGCTCACACTCTTGTAATAAGTAGAACGAGCCTTACTATCCTCTTCATAAATCCTACAATAATCCACCAAATCAGAAAACCTCCGAATCCTTTGATAACCAATCGCCTGCTTTATCTCAGGGCGTAAACCATTCTCAAACTTAACACACTTAGAAAATTCCGCAGTCGCTTCAGCATAATGAGGATAAAACTGCACAAGTTCCACAAACTTAGCAGTATAATCAACAACAGACATATTACCTTGCTTCAGTTCCAAGAACTCGATTTCCTTCTTTCCTCTTACATCTTCAGGAAAATACCTCCTTAAAAACTCCATACTAAACACAGCCCAAGTAATCTCCTCCTCTGCAGCTTCCAACACCTGACGAGTACTAATCCACCAATCATCAGCTTCTTCCAATAACATGTGAGTACCCAGTCTCACCTTCTGATCTTCAGCACAATCCATCACTCGGAAAATCCTTTCAATCTCTTTCAGCCATATCTGTGCACCATCAGGATCATATCTTCCTTTAAAGACAGGCGGTTTGTTCTTCCTGAACTCATCATTACCAGTAGCATTAGGTGCACCCTGCACAGCCCGAGCCATAGCTTGCATAGCAGCAGCCAAAGCAGCATCATTCCGACCAGCCATATTCAGTTCATTTCCAATAACAGAAACTATGGTTAAACAAACAGCTCAACCAAATGCCAAGACCGACAAGGACTGACACAACTGACACGGACTGGCTCTGATACCACTTAATGTAACACCCCCAATCTATACCCCCAATTAATAATAACACAACAAATCATTTAATAAAAATTTCGTCAGAGTATACCTAAATTATCATGGCATAGATTGGGAGAATCACATTATTTTGAAACAATACATACAACACCTGCTCATAAAGATATGCAACAGTGGGGTAGCAATCAACAGAGGAACTCAGTTCCTTACACCCACATTTCAGAATTTAGAATAAAAGCGGAAAATCTAAAACTGAATAACATATATATATATATATATATATATATATATATATATATATATATATATATCATGAAAAGTTTGTCATACATCAAGTTATACATTCGCAAGCCAAAAGATATATATACATAATACACAAACGGCCTCCCTAACTACCCGGTGTCACATATCAGAGACGACCGACAAAAGAATGAAGACGCAAAGCTTCACAAAAATACCTCCAGCAACTCTAATCTGCAATGCCTCATAGAGCATTAAAAAACAGCAGAAGGGTGAGAAAAACAACCATAATATAATTGCATACAATTATATATAACACAAAAATACGCATATACACGGTTCTCACCACAACTCACACCATAATTCAAACACAATACAATTATCTCCAACACATATCCATATAATAAATTCATCCACAATTCCACACATAACAAACCATAATGATATATGCAAATGCAAGAGACCGACACAACGACTCTATGCATATGCACATACGATACCGACTTCCATTGTTTCTCATCACTAGTTCACTCAGGAACTCTCCTGGAATCATCGCTCGTTACTGAGGATCACTCAAGTAACACCCCATCGGGCCTACGATGTTCCCCGTCGCTTTAGGTCCTCTTGGTATAAGGCGCACGACGTTTATGGATTGCTTTAGGTCCTCTCGGTATAAGTTGCACAATCCGATCGCTCACACCCCACATGGGCACACGATCGTTTATAACCATTGCTTTCGGTCCTCTTATTTTTAAGGCTATTCATACCTCTTATTTTTAAGGCTCACGATGTTATAGCAGATTCCCTCTGGAATCAAACCGTCACTCAGGACGTCACAACAATGCATATCATGATGCTTGGCATACCATGACTCATGACATTTAATATGCACACATAAAAGCATTCATCCACCTCAACAAAATCACACTTTGTACTTATGCCCAAAACAATGCATTTAATTGCCATACGGCCACAATTCATCTCAATACCATCTAAACACATACATTTACCTCATACAACAGCACCTTGCATAATACACATCAATTACGCACAGTTATAACGACAAAAGTCGACAACCGACACTATTCCTGATTTCTGACATAATTAAATAGGCTAACAATTTTCAAATCACCATAATAAGAAAGTACAGCTCAATAGCTACGCAACGATACCAAGAATGTAAAAATCGGATAAACGGAACCAACGTTACGAAAGAAAACGAAAAACGATATTTTGAAAAGTCCCATTTTACCATTCTCCTGGCTATACGCGTATTGCCCTGAGCCATACGCGTATTGCCCAAATTCCTCGCCATGCCATACGCATATTGCCCAAATTCCTCGCCATGCCATACGCGTATTGCCCAAGGCCATACGCGTATGGGCAGAGACCATTTTCTTCCCAAAATTCCCATTTTAATTTCAATACGCGTAGTGCCAACACCATACGCGTATTACCCTGAAATGATACGCGTATCATACGCAAATGGGCAGATGGCCAAGAAAAATAAGAATCCATACGCGTATTGGCCCATGCCTCGCCCATGTTAGGCGTAATGCCAAGGTCCATACGCGTATGAACATGCCCCATACGCGTATGACCTGGAAAAACTAGAAAAATTCCTGCAGAACAAAGTTCTGCGTTTTCCACTCCAAATCATCCAATTGTTCACCAACACACCAGAAAATTACCAATACAATGCATAGCAACAGGTATCTATCATGTACTAACAATAATGAGCACTAAAAACATGATTTCCAACACATTTAATCAATTTCCATTCAATTTCACACAATATGGGTTTTACTAAATATTTTCATTTCAATCCAACAAACATCACAAATACACATACATAATCATATACAATTATACAATAATTGAGTTTCGCACCCTTACCCGATTAAATCGATTCTAGAAGTTGTTTTCTTTGATTTCCCAAGCTTTCTCACTTTTCTTCTCTTCTCCTCTTTTCTTTCCTTTTTCTTTCTTCTCTTTTTCTTTCTCTCCCTTTTTCCCCTTTCTATTTTCTATTCTTACTATCTTAATGAAAAATATTATGAAAAGACCAAAATACCCCCACACTCAAATATCTCGCAAA
Organism: Lathyrus tuberosus; assembly: GCA_022829125.1. Taxonomy (NCBI): domain Eukaryota; kingdom Viridiplantae; phylum Streptophyta; class Magnoliopsida; order Fabales; family Fabaceae; genus Lathyrus; species Lathyrus tuberosus. Next base: position 20,195,284 of record JALAZF010000043.1, read on the forward strand.
CGTTCCCAAAATCCGATAAAATATCACAACATTGAAAAATAACATATTTTCAGATAGAAGTCGAAAATAAAATAATCAAACGACTCGATTAAATAAAAACACACAAAAACTGGGGCGTTACATTTTGTAGTAGTGCATGTTGCCCCTTAAAATTCCCCCTCCATATAAGAAACCTGAGGCTGACATGACCAACCCGTGTTGCCTGACACGACCCGTGTCGGCACTCTGGAAGTTACAATCTTTTGGTTTTTGGGTAGCTTTTGTAACCTTTTGAATTATGTAACCTCTATTTTAGTCATGATTAGTGTTAAGTTGTCATTAAGCATGAATTTAGTGCAAATAATAAGTTAATTAGGCATTGAATGGGTATAAATAGGGGCGTTATGATCTTTCATTTTCATCACTTTTCACTATAAATCCTTGCAAAACTTGTTATTCTCTTAAGTATTTTAGCTTTAAGTTTGGTTACATTGTAACTATGAGCATTTTATAATATTGTTATTAGATTCTTCCTTTCATCTTATTCCTATTTTTTAATTTAATTTATTTACCTTTAATCATTTAATTTTCATACGATGTTTCTATTCTCTATTATTATTGTTGTTCATCTCGCCATGAGTGAGTAGATTCTTAGGGACAAGGGGTTATGTGAGTCCATCTTATGATGAATCTCTAATAAATCTATGTCTTTGAAATTACAAGAAGTTTAGGATTTATTTATTTTAGAACTTGAGTACTATTTTTACGTTTATGACGGTTGCGAAAGTAAAGTCAATAGAGATGTCGTCGATGTATCAAAAGATAATGAATTGACATCCAAAAGCAAGTTTCTAAACAACTGAGTTCAAGGTACCACTGACAAGGTAAATTGATCTCAGTTGAGAAAATTCAAGATGTGTCGTCACGTGACAAGACATAGTGCTCTTGATTGGTTTAATTAGTTGTGCCTTAAACACGTTCAGATGAGCAGACCACGAAAGTGGGTGACGTACATATTTATCTTATCTTCTATAAAAATTTCTTAGAACTTCTCCTAATTCAAAACATATACCAATCGTAGAGGTGGGTCTAGATGGATGAATCATAATTCTTGGTCCTGTTTTATATTAATTGTTAAAACTTTAATTTTCAATATGCATCAAACAAACCACTTACGATCACCTTAGATATGCATCAAACAAGACCTCAAGACATGATTTGAGGGCCTCAAATACACTACATTAATCCATTTGCAACAATGGATTGACCCAAGAAGCTTGGTTCACAAGTTTCAATTTCATCTGGACCACAATTAGGGTTTTGAAGGAAAAATCAACTGTACCTTTGACTTTCAACCAAGACATGCTCCCAAACCTTGGGACATGATTCAATACATCCTATAACACCTATGGAATCCATCCATTAGTTTTGAATTAGGTCAAGAACTTGATTGCTCAAAAGATCGCAGAGTTTGGATTTCATCTAACAAAAAGTCAACTGTGCACAAAATCAAGTTTGACTTTTGGAATTTTTCACAAATATGGTTCCCCTAAGTAAAAAATAATGTTAATATATGGTATTGATCATCATTCATTAAGAAAAATCAAGAAAATTGAGGTTTCTTGCAAAAGGGGCAACCATGAGAAACCAAAATTTTTCTAAGTTATGGAACAAAAATGATTTTGTACCAAATTTGCAAGGTCATAACTCCTAAACCACAAGGCCTTTTTCTCCCATTCAAAGCTCAAATGAAATTCCATCTAAAAGTGTCAACTACAAGAGATTCCAAATCCTCATGGATTTTGAGTTATGGATTGATTAAAATCACAAAAACATGAAAATGACCACTTTCCCAACACTTAGTGAAATTTTCAATAAGTCAGTTTCCTCTCATCAGTAGAGTCAGTTTCCTCTTTTAGACTCAATCTTGGGCTTTGTACAAGACGCATACAAATATTCCCCAGTGAAGTCAAAAAAATCCCTTTTAGCCTCAATCTTGGGCTTTGTGGATAGACAAAATATTTTCCCGGAAAAGTCTCTTTTAGCCTCCTCTTAGGCTTTATATAATGATATCGCCAAAAGAGTCAAATCTCTTTTAGCCTCAATCTTGGGCTTTGTATAAGACAAATAGATACTCTCTTGTTGAGTCATTATTGTCCAGCCTCCTCTTAGGCTTTGTATAATGACCTCTCCAGTGGAGTCAATCAATCTCTTAGCTTCAACCTTGGGCTTTGATCAAGGCACACAATAAAACCAACATCCCCTCAGAGGAAATAAAAAAAATCTCTGTAGGAAGACATTTCTCTGTACAATCACACATCAAAACAGACATTCAAAACAAACCTTAATCCCAGATAACTGCTGTAAGTGGCACACTTGTTGATTCAAAAATCCAAGTTGTCGTCCATATTTTATCCTGGTAAATCCTCTCTTTCATCTAATTGCTGTAAGTGGCAAGCCTCTGGATTATTTACATCCACGCCACTATCCCTCTCTTAGCATGAAAAATTCCTAAGGAAAAATGGCATTGCTCAATACTGAGTTAAAGTTTTCTCCTTCAGAACAAATCCCTCATAAAGGAAATTATGGCATTGCTGGATTCACATATCCCAGTTAAAGTAATTCTCCTTTATAATCAGTCACCCAACAGTTGTGATAAACAGCCGAGATGTCTCCCTTTAGAGATAACAAATTCTCTCCCAGTTAAAACCTTTTATCTTCAATCTTGGGTTTTGAACAAGACACAAATACAACCTTTAGCTTCAATCTTGGGCTTTGAACAAGACACCAAAACAACATCTTTTTCCTCCCATAGAATAGGAGGAACTACGATTGCTCTGATTTCCCTCTTTTCTTTAACGGGAATACGTAGGCATAAGATTGCGAAATCATGGCGATAACACCAATAAAAAACTTTAGGTCAAGTACCTTCACACTCTAATAAAAAACTTTAGGTCCAGTACCTCACCAAAAATGTAACACCCCTTTCTATACCCCCAAATAATTAATTAAATAATTTAGGCACGTATTGAAAATTTCATCAGAGTATAATTGCAAACACGACATAAAAAGGTATGTCACATTATGCTTGAAATTAAAACACATACAACACCTGCTCAAAATGATATGCAACAGTGGGGTAACTTTCAACAATCAAGGATCTCAGTCCTTATACCCACATGTCAACATTTAGAATAAAAGCGGAAACATCTAAACATTGATTAAAAAAACATATATACATATATATATATATATATCATACTCCAATAGTAGTCACCAATATCATTCATGTTTACATAAACATTCATCAGCTAGATACATGTACAAAAGTATCACAAAAGCTCATAAACACATCCTAGCTACCCGGTGCTACATATCAGAGCCAGACGACCAAAAAGGAAATGAAGCCACGCTTCACAAAAGACCACCAGATACCTAATCTGCAATGCCTCATAGAGCATCATAAAACAGCAGAAGGGTGAGAAATATTATCATAATAACGTTGCATATAATTATATATCTCAACATATAATACACATATACCACATTCTCACCACAACTCGTCACTATGCATATATATATACATATAACACCAAGCATATACCATAAATCAAATACACGGCATAACAATCCGTAATTAACGCATCCTTCACATAGGCATATTCATTCATGCTCAAATACATGTATCCCTAATACATCTCAATTCATCACCATTCATTCAACACAACACACATACATGTTTATTCACCAATGTATCATTACAAAGATACACTCTTATCGCCATTCATCACATCTTACTCAATATACATCGCAAGGCATATATATATATATACAAAACCAAGCATATACATCACAATGCTTATCATTCAACATAAATACATATATTCAGGTTCCTTCATCAATGCACATATACAAAGATGACCAATGCAAATCATAGAGACCGACTCACGACTCTATGCAAATGCAATGCGGTACCAACTCAATCATCACTAGTTCACTCAGGAACTCTGCTGGAATCATCGCTCGTTACATAGAGTAACTCCCCGTCGGGCCTACGATGTTCCCCGTCGCTATAAACCATTATTTCAGGGCGTACGACGTTTATGGATTGCTTTAGTCCACTATTTCAGGGCGCACAATCAGATTGCCATAGTCCACTATTTCAGGGCGCACAATCATTTGTGATTAATCGCTTCTACCATTATTTCAGGGCGTAAGACGATAAAACTGATTGTGATTAATCGCTTCTACCATTATTTCAGGGCGTAAGACGATAAAACTGATTGTGATTAATCGCTTCTACCATTATTTCAGGGCGTAAGACGATAAAACTGATTCATCTATGAATCTTCCAATGCAAGAATGTATATCATGATACTTGACACATTAATGACTCATGCCAACATCAAATGCTCATGCATTAACAATAATCATGTATTTCAAGTACATATAAAGTAATGCACACAATTGCCCAAAATGGCCACAAACACCAATATACCATTCCACAACATCAAATTCCCATCAAAGAATCATCACACAAGCCATCTCATAACATATCATAATATGTCTTACAATATTGAAAAATAACTCAAAATTCCATTATTCGGTTTTCCAAAAAAAGTCGGCTAAAAGTCGGCCAAAAATAATATTTTCTTTCATCATCAAAAAGTACTCATCGACAGCTTCGATTCGGTATAAAGAACTCTTAAATACGATAAACGGTTAACAAGATATGAATATTTCAAAATAATGCGAAAACGTAAACCGGACGCCCGACACTACGAAACGGTTCGTAAAAACTGTACCGATTGGACCAAGTTCAGACCCCAAAACTATTTTTCCTAGAAAGAACATCTCGTTAGCTTCCCAACGCTTCAAACGGGGGTCAAAACCGACTTACGGTTCAAGAGATATGAATTTCCGAAGTTTCCCCGACAAACCAGAATTTTATGGTTCAGCACAGTATGTATCGATACATAGGCTTATGTATCGATACAAAAAGCCACATGTATCGATACATAGCACGCATGTGTCGACACATGCTGTAGTGAAAATGCTGTTTTTCCCAATTTTCACAGTATGTATCGATGCATAAGGGTTATGTATCGATACATAAACCATTTCGTATCGATACATAGCTGTTATGTATCGATTCATAGCCCTGTTTTTCCCAAAAATCAGATTTTCTCAAAATACACCTTTGCTGTAACTTTTCCGAAATGCCCGGAACTCGACTAAATCGAACATTTTCACCGAAACAAACATATACGCGCAATCACCAAATACATAAGAACAATTTAGAACACATAAACGAAATTTCTACGACGTTCGATTTTTCGATTAAATTTCAACCTTTCAAAAACCAGAATTTTCGAACATCTCCAAATCGAATAAAAAGCACGCTATACAACAACCTAACCTTACTCGATACAACTACGTAATTTATTCCGAATTCTAACCGTGAAAACATCGGTTTCTATCGATTTCCTACGATTCGACCTAAACGGAAACAACAACGGAAACATACCGAAAACTAACCGAAACATAACCAAACTTCATGAAACTTTAAACAGCAGCTCACATACATATAACCAACCAACACATGTATTCATACGACTTTTCGACCGTAAAAACATTGGTTTCTATCGATTTCGTCCAATACGGCATAACCGGAAACATATGGAAAACCAACCAAAACATCCACACAAAACACATACATAATCATACACAAAGTTAGGATAACAATATTTCACACCCTTACCCGATTATATCGACTCCGAAAGATTGATCTTGGTGATTTTCCACACTTTTCTCTTGCTCTTCTCTTTTCTCCTCTCTTTTCCTTCTTCTTCTCTTTTTCTCTCAAAATTCTGTTTTTCTCCCTTTCTCACCTCTAACTTTCTATTTTAATAAAACAAATATCTATCCCCACAAAAAGACCAAAAGACCCCTACACTCAAATATCTCGCAAACGCTCTCAAAACGCGACAAAATATAATCACGATGAAAAATAACATTTTTCTAAATAAAAGTCGAAAATAAAATAATATAATAATAAAATAATCAAAACGACTCGATTAATTAAATAAGACAAAACCGGGGCGTTACAACTCTCCCCCACTTAGAAATTTTCGTCCTCGAAAATATACTGAGACGAACAACCCCGGACGCGACTCTCGCATCCGACTAACAAACCAACATGCCAACAAAAGGCACACCACAAATAACACAACTGACAAACCACCGTGCTAACAGCAGATACCACAACGGCACGACAACGACGACAACAACAACGACAAGATGCAAAGCCCATACAATGCACTTGACGACCAACTCACAACTCAAGGAAAACCACGATACCAACACACAGGTTCACTCTAGAACCAAAACACAACAAGATCGTTACCATCACCGTAGATAACACTCCCCTAATTCCCCACAAGAAATTAGCCGCACACACTCGAACCATCACGATGGAAACGAGGCAACAACACAAACAAGAACACAAGTTCCACGACACAACATCGATTCCACAACCTCTACAAAACCAGAATACCAACATCCTTATCACACAACTTTATTACAACAATGCTACGATTCCCAATCGAACATATAACCAAAACATCCATCTACATAGTAGCCCATGAATAATATCTAAACCTTTCACCTGACACTCCCATTCTGAAACGTCCAATGGTCTCATCATTCCTACATGTTTTCAATGTTCAACCTACGAACTCTTACAAGTCCCACACGTAAACACAAAATGTGCCACCTCACGCTTCCGCTGCGCACTCTGATTACTCGCAACCATCAAAACTATCAATTCCACGTCCAAAGTCTAACTCTTTCTCAAATTCACCAAAAATCACTGTTCACTTTGATATTACCAATCTCACACTCTCTTGTGTTATCTCATACACCATACACAAGTCTCAGAATTTCTCAAATAATTCTAACTCCCTGATCATCAAAATAGACATGCATAGAAACTTCCGACTTAACTTTTCAGGCACAACAACAGCTTTTCCCCGAAGGATAATCCAAGCCAAATTCATAACTCATCAAGAACTCTAACCATCCTTGTTGTCTCATACTTTATTCCTTTAGACCCAACAAGTACTCAATGTCCTTGCGATTACCAAACACTTCGAACCTAGAACCATAAAGATAATACCTCCAAACATTCCAACACAATACCACCGCAACAAATTCCAAATCCATAATAATACAGATCCTTTTATAAATCCTCAATTGTCGTAAAGCATAAGCCCCGACTTTACCCTCTTGCATTACCACGTTGACTAAACTCATCAAAGACACATCACAATACCCCACAACCGGTTTATTAGGATCACACAAAATCAAAGCTGAAACCGTAGACACTTCTACTCCAGCTCACCAAAACTTACTCACAACGAACATCCAAACAAACGACTCACCCTTTGTAAGTCAACTGAGATACCAGAAGTACGAACTTAACAAAGTCTTCCATAACTTGTAATAACAACCAACTGAGTCCAAAAGTTTCTAATCTCCTTAACTAACTTTGGAGCCTCTCAATGTAGAACTACATCTACTTCCGATGGATCCATTAAGCATACTCTCATCTGAAATAACATTTCCAAGAAACTAGCCCTTTTCAGCCAAAATTCTCACTCGAATAACTTAGCATAAAACTTCGTCTCTTTTCAACACTTGTAATTCAAATCTCAAACACTTTACTCATTCTTCCTCTTAGTTTATAACAAATCCAAATATCCTCAATCGAAACCACTACGAACTTATCTAATTAAATATGGAAGATACGATTCCTTTACTCCACAAACATTACAGATTCCTTACTAACACCAAATAACATCACTGCACGTTGTAATACCCAAACAAATTCCAAAGGATATAAATTCTTAAAGCTTTTGCAAAACTTTCCACTGGGTAACTGGTTACTCACACACAAGCTTGACCGAGTACATAACAGCCTATCCCAATGATAACAACCATAACCAGTCACATTGAATCGATCAAAGCCTAAGCTCACACAATTCACCACTCTTATCAAACATTCCAAACAATTGTAACTCACTCAAACTCAACCAAACCATTCTAGTCATCTGTTCATGAAAGTGGACACTTATTCTCATTCATTACCTTATTCCACTGACAGTAACTCATACACAATTTCATTCTCTGGACAATCCAAATTCCACAAATCCCAACATGTAACCACAACTAACCAAAAAGAACTCTTAAATATTACACCCATACCTAAGGGTTCTCTCAAAATTTCCATTAATGCCTTAAAACTCCCAAGACGTCAAACTTCACCAGAACTCTAAGTTTTGCTTTCCATAGTCTCAATACCATTATACACATCCTGCTCGTTATTCCATTCAAACATCATTCCTTTTGTCACCAACAATACTGGAGCTCTCTAAGACAACACCTTAATGTTCCATCCAAAAACATATCTGAAAACCATGCCCAACTGACGGCCCATCACTGCGACTTCCTGCCAATTCCCAGAACACTACCATCACAGACAAAACAAACGTCTTATTCCCATCTACTAAGAGTTTCCTACTTACTTAGTAGATATAAACCTCAACTATTCACCTTCGTCCAATTAAGTTTAATCTCTACTCTCTGTGAAGCAGTCCTTAAATAAAACCCAATCATTCTCTCTCAATGACTTCCCAACTGGACTAACATACCAAAACCTCTAATCCATTTCATCTTCCGATATTAGCATCTTCATCGACTCATCAAAATAATCTGTAATCATCTCTTTAAATTCCAAACAACTCACTTCACACACTATCAAAGCCGGAAAGACCCGCCTATTCCATCCAACATAATTTCTGTCTGCTATCAACAAGAGATTAAGGGTGATCAGTTCCTCAATTTGCCAATAGACAGTCGACAATCATGATGGGGCATAAACCGTCTTTACCAAACTATAATAGCCTTTCTTGCATCCCATACACAAAACTACCTAAGGCACAAATCCTTAGTTGACATAAACCTTACCTCCGCATTTCTTACGGAATCGGGAACAACACTGTCCAAACAACACTTACAATCTTGCAATTCACAACACACTAAGCCAGCGCTCCACACCTGAAGCAACATGGAGAAGTACCAGCTTCTCCCCCACTTATCTCACTCTAACTCCTGAAAACAAAGGATTAGAAAACCAAAAAGCACTGACAGTGTTTCACACACATATCACGTACTAAGAGACAAACAACAACGACAGTATTCAACTGTCACACCAACAGACTCAACAACTGACTCAACACTGGCTCTGATACCACTTAATGTAACACCCCTTTCTATACCCCCAAATAATTAATTAAATAATTTAGGCACGTATTGAAAATTTCATCAGAGTATAATTGCAAACACGGCATAAAAAGGTATGTCACATTATGCTTGAAATTAAAACACATACAACACCTGCTCAAAATGATATGCAACAGTGGGGTAACTTTCAACAATCAAGGATCTCAGTCCTTATACCCACATGTCAACATTTAGAATAAAAGCTTAAACATCTAAACATTGATTAAAAAAACATATATACATATATACATATATATATATCATACTCCAATAGTAGTCACCAATATCATTCATGTTTACATAAACATTCATCAGCTAGATACATGTACAAAAGTATCACAAAAGCTCATAAACACATCCTAGCTACCCGGTGCTACATATCAGAGCCAGACGACCAAAAAGGAAATGAAGCCACGCTTCACAAAAGACCACCAGATACCTAATCTGCAATGCCTCATAGAGCATCATAAAACAGCAGAAGGGTGAGAAATATTATCATAATAACGTTGCATATAATTATATATCTCAACATATAATACACATATACCACATTCTCACCACAACTCGTCACTATGCATATATATATACATATAACACCAAGCATATACCATAAATCAAATACACGGCATAACAATCCGTAATTAACGCATCCTTCACATAGGCATATTCATTCATGCTCAAATACATGTATCCCTAATACATCTCAATTCATCACCATTCATTCAACACAACACACATACATGTTTATTCACCAATGTATCATTACAAAGATACAACTCTTATCGCCATTCATCACATCTTACTCAATATACATCGCAAGGCATATATATATATATACAAAACCAAGCATATACATCACAATGCTTATCATTCAACATAAATACATATATTCAGGTTCCTTCATCAATGCACATATACAAAGATGACCAATGCAAATCATAGAGACCGACTCACGACTCTATGCAAATGCAATGCGGTACCAACTCAATCATCACTAGTTCACTCAGGAACTCTGCTGGAATCATCGCTCGTTACATAGAGTAACTCCCCGTCGGGCCTACGATGTTCCCCGTCGCTATAAACCATTATTTCAGGGCGTACGACGTTTATGGATTGCTTTAGTCCACTATTTCAGGGCGCACAATCAGATTGCCATAGTCCACTATTTCAGGGCGCACAATCATTTGTGATTAATCGCTTCTACCATTATTTCAGGGCGTAAGACGATAAAACTGATTGTGATTAATCGCTTCTACCATTATTTCAGGGCGTAAGACGATAAAACTGATTGTGATTAATCGCTTCTACCATTATTTCAGGGCGTAAGACGATAAAACTGATTCATCTATGAATCTTCCAATGCAAGAATGTATATCATGATACTTGACACATTAATGACTCATGCCAACATCAAATGCTCATGCATTAACAATAATCATGTATTTCAAGTACATATAAAGTAATGCACACAATTGCCCAAAATGGCCACAAACACCAATATACCATTCCACAACATCAAATTCTCATCAAAGAATCATCACACAAGCCATCTCATAACATATCATAATATGTCTTACAATATTGAAAAATAACTCAAAATTCCATTATTCGGTTTTCCAAAAAAAGTCGGCTAAAAGTCGGCCAAAAATAATATTTTCTATCATCATCAAAAAGTACTCATCGACAGCTTCGATTCGGTATAAAGAACTCTTAAATACGATAAACGGTTAACAAGATATGAATATTTCAAAATAATGCGAAAACGTAAACCGGACGCCCGACACTACGAAACGGTTCATAAAAACTGTACCGATTGGACCAAGTTCAGACCCCAAAACTATTTTTCCTAGAAAGAACATCTCGTTAGCTTCCCAACGCTTCAAACGGGGGTCAAAACCGACTTACGGTTCAAGAGATATGAATTTCCGAAGTTTCCCCGACAAACCAGAATTTTATGGTTCAGCACAGTATGTATCGATACATAGGCTTATGTATCGATACAAAAAGCCACATGTATCGATACATAGCACGCATGTGTCGACACATGCTGTAGTGAAAATGCTGTTTTTCCCAATTTTCACAGTATGTATCGATGCATAAGGGTTATGTATCGATACATAAACCATTTCGTATCGATACATAGCTGTTATGTATCGATTCATAGCCCTGTTTTTCCCAAAAATCAGATTTTCTCAAAATACACCTTTGCTGTAACTTTTCCGAAATGCCCGGAACTCGACTAAATCGAACATTTTCACCGAAACAAACATATACGCGCAATCACCAAATACATAAGAACAATTTAGAACACATAAACGAAATTTCTACGACGTTCGATTTTTCGATTAAATTTCAACCTTTCAAAAACCAGAATTTTCGAACATCTCCAAATCGAATAAAAAGCACGCTATACAACAACCTAACCTTACTCGATACAACTACGTAATTTATTCCGAATTCTAACCGTGAAAACATCGGTTTCTATCGATTTCCTACGATTCGACCTAAACGGAAACAACAACGGAAACATACCGAAAACTAACCGAAACATAACCAAACTTCATGAAACTTTAAACAGCAGCTCACATACATATAACCAACCAACACATGTATTCATACGACTTTTCGACCGTAAAAACATTGGTTTCTATCGATTTCGTCCAATACGGCATAACCGGAAACATATGGAAAACCAACCAAAACATCCACACAAAACACATACATAATCATACACAAAGTTAGGATAACAATATTTCACACCCTTACCCGATTATATCGACTCCGAAAGATTGATCTTGGTGATTTTCCACACTTTTCTCTTGCTCTTCTCTTTTCTCCTCTCTTTTCCTTCTTCTTCTCTTTTTCTCTCAAAATTCTGTTTTTCTCCCTTTCTCACCTCTAACTTTCTATTTTAATAAAACAAATATCTATCCCCACAAAAAGACCAAAAGACCCCTACACTCAAATATCTCGCAAACGCTCTCAAAACGCGACAAAATATAATCACGATGAAAAATAACATTTTTCTAAATAAAAGTCGAAAATAAAATAATATAATAATAAAATAATCAAAACGACTCGATTAATTAAATAAGACAAAACCGGGGCGTTACAAAAAACATCGAAAAAACCGAAATCAACAAAAACTCTCTCTCTCTCTGAAACACTCCTAAAGGAGAAACGTTCCCAACCCACAACAGACAAACACGAGTAAGTAGAAAGCAGAGGAAATATGCTAACAACCTGTGGATAACCACATATAGAATGGGTAATTGACAACTCCCCATTGTATAACCTGACCCTGAACTCCCCAATCTCTTTTAGCATTTGTTCAGTTAAACATTTGCGTGCAAGGTTAGTATTAGATAGCTTCCCTTTCCTTTCCAGCTTCATAGGATAAATAAGAAATCAGAAAGTAGCACCCAACTCCTACCATTGCGGCGAGAATAAAACCATGGTGATAAGGTGGTCGCGTCACCGACAAAAAGGGAAACCTTATTTCATATCCCTACTAGAGGGGCAACCTTTACTAGGTCTAATGGTAGGTAGGTTATAATTCATATTGAAATAAGGCAGGACAAATCAATGTGCAATCTGGAATTGTTGTATGTTTTCACATCTATTGACTGGCACACCCTTATTAAAAATAGGTCTGACCATTTCCCCTTAATTCTTGATTTCAAAATTCATACTCATAATTTTTCTTTAAGCTTCAATTATTTGAGAATATGGAAACTGCACAATGATTGTCATAACCTCATTTAAAATTTCTAGGAGGAGAGGGTAATTGGTTGCCCTATGTTCATTTTGTCTAAAAACCTCAAAAGGCTAAAGGAAAAACTAAATATTTGGAATCATGAGGTCTTTGGGAATGTACACTCTTATGTGAAAGAGGTTGAGGACAAGGTTTCAACCCTACAAGGTCAAATTAAGGCTCAAGGCCAGTTTATGACCTTGGAGAAGCTAGCTTAACAAGATCTTGATATGACTTTGGAGAGGCAAGATTTATTTTAAAAAGAAAAAGCTCAAGTTAAGTGGAATTAGGAAGGAGAGATGAACACTACAATTTACCATAGACTAACTAAAATAAAAAACACCACAACGATTATCTCATCCTTTAAACTTGGTATGGAATCATCTCTAGTACTGCTTTAATTGATTAACATGTGGTGTAGTTTTATGAGAACTTATTTTTCTCAAAACCTATTCTGCAAGAGTAGTCCCTAGTTTAGGAAGACATTCCTTCTCTGATTTATGATCATACAAATTCCCTTCTTAAGAGGAGATGAAAAATGTAGTGTTTGCATTGAACAAAGATATGGCCCTTGGCCTTGATGGATTTAGATCATACTTCTATCAATCTTTTTGGGATGTGGTCCAGGATGATATGGTTAGTGCAGTGACTGAATTCTTCATTCATGACTGGATCTTGCCCAACTTCAATGCCAATACCCTGATCCTCATTCCTTAGTCTAGTAATGCATACTCTATTGATCAATATATGCCAATTACCATGGTCAACTTTAAGTTTAAAATCATCTCCAAGGATGTTGGATCAAATCTTACCCTCAATTATCTCAAAGGAGCTGAGAGGAAATGTGCATGATAGAATTATTGTTTAATTATTATTATAAGTAAAAATTTGTTAAAAGGCATAAAACACTTCTTGTAACTAAAATATTTTTTTGCGTCTCTTAAAGAGAATTTTGACTACACAACTCCCACTTTCATGGTAAGTATGTGTGCAAAGTCCCTAAAGATTTTTTTTGGTTACAAACGCTTTTTGATAAGCATTTGTCACAATAGGACATGTGAACCAAAAACATATTAATAGATAAGATCACATTCTCACCAATTCCCAAAAAATATAAACTTATCTCAAATTTGAACTAGAAAATATTTTTAACATTGAATTATTAAAATAACTCTTATAAGTAAAAAAAAAAAACTCAAATAGCCTTAATCATGAGACATGTAATGATCACTATAAATTAGAACCAGAATACCGATACTAATAATTAATATTGAAGTGAATCAATGAAGTATCCAAATTCTAAAGAAATATAATTATTTATAGTCCAAAACTAGGGGTGTGCATGGGTGCGGGTCGACCCACGAACCCGTTGACCCAAACCAAACCAACCCATAAATTACCCGAACCCATTCATTTACGGGTATACTCAACCCAACCCGTATAGTTTTGGGTCGAGTATTGGGTTTGACTTTTGCAACCCGTAAACCCACTGACCCAACCCGTTGATGTGACTTTACTAATTTCTTATTATTTTTGTTTTTATTTTCAATAAAATATAAAACTAATATCTCACTAATAACCATAATTTTTTCAAATAAAAATATTATTCTGCTCCAATAATACTACTAGACGAATAAGTTTACGTAATTCTAATTTTAAGTGTTGTTTCTTATTTTCTTTTGTATCATTTCCAACTTACCTATTTTATGGAAATAACGTGTTTTGTTGAATTTTATACTAATATCAAGTGTTATGTCGTGTTGATGAATTTTATTTGATATTTTATGATGTGTTTCATCGAATTTGAGTGTTATACATGAGTATGATTATATTGAGTTGTGTTACATTTTTTTCAACCGACAAAAAGAATCATAAAAATATATATTTTTTATTTGAAATACAACCCGCGAACCCAACCCAACCCAACCCATAAATGAACGGGTCGGTTCGGGTCGGTTTTGACAATGAAATTGCGGGTTGGACGACGAACCCAACCCATTAAAGTTTAAACAGGTTGGGTAACGGGTTAGGTCAAATCCGGTCCAACCCAACTCGCGTACACCCCTATCCAAAACCATACATATTAATAGATAGAATTATTTTCAAATTAATGAATAGATTAAGCGATCGAAAAATATCATAACTATGATTAACAATAAAATAATAGGAAATGCCCACATATGATAAATATAATTAATTAAGGTAACCAAATTTCTATCACCCAATTATCTATGATTATATAATTAGACATTTTTGAAAATGAAATTCGAAAGGATATGGGCCCGTTTGTTTTGTTTTTTTTAAATGATTTTTAAAGTGTAACATATTTTGGTGTAAAAAAATTTTATAAAAAATTTTTTCATAATCGATAGGACAAGATTTACCCATTTTACTCAATAATACCAAGATTTTCCTTTAAAATTTCTTGCGGATTTTGGCTTTAGGGGCTAAACTACACGCAAAAAGTGAGATATAGGGATTCAGACAAAAAAAATGTACAGGGATCAAAATAAAAAACTCGTTAACTTACAGAAATCAAAAGTGCATTTAAGCCTATAACCTATCATCAAAACCCTATTATCCCAAGAACTACTCGGACATAAACAAAGCAAATATAGAAATATAAAATAAAGAGAATAAATGAATGATTAAAAAAACTTGGATTTTATTTAGTAGAAAAGATAGTAAAAAGCAAATAAAGAAATATAAAATAAAGAGAATAAATGAATGATTAAAAAAACTTGGATTTTATTTAGTAGAAAGGATAGTACAAGCTTATACCAAATAAAATAAAAGTATAAAGAACTAAAATTCTAAAACTAAGAAGCTATGATTGTTTGTTGTTAGATATAATAGAAAAATATGGTGCATATTGTCAGAATAAAAAATCACTAGTTTGATGAATAAAAAATCACTAGAGAGAGAGAGAATTGATGGTGAGAAGTTATGATTGCATTAACCTATGAGAGAATGCATCATATATATTTATACAAGGTTACAAAGTGATTGGAAATAAAAAAAAACAACCAACTAACATAACAAAAAAATACAATAATCGAGCTTGTAACAGGTTACACCATTTGGTTAACCGGTTACACCTGACATGGGAAAAAAATTATTTCAGTGGTAACCAGTTAACACAATAGGTTAACCGATTAAAGCAATGAAATAAGCTATTTTCTGCTACTTGGGAGTTCTTCTGACCATGCTGTAACCAGTTACCACCCAGTGTTAACCGGTTACAACACTTGAATTACTTGAATAAATTTCAACACACCACCTTAATTCAAGTGTTCCAAGTCTTCCATGCTCATGCTCATCTTCAACCTCTTGAACACATTATTTTTTACTCCCTTAGTCAACAAATCAGCAACTTGGTCCTCATTTATACAATATCTTAATCGTAACCTTCCTTCACTAACAAGTTCTGTCAAGCAATGAAACCTCATCTCAATATGCTTTCTTCTCCCATGTGTATCTGGGTTCTTAGCAAGATTAACCGCGAAAACTTTGTCAACTAGGTGTGTAAGAACCTCACCCTCATTGTTGCCCGGCTCCTCCAATATATTCATAAGCCACACATCCTGGAACACACATAATGAAACAACAATGTACTCGACCTCACAAGATGAGAGTACAACTATCGGTTCCTTCTTCGTACACCATGAGATTGGTGTCGCACCGAACATAAAGATGTATCCAGCCGTAAACTTTCGATCATCTTTATCTCCGTACCAATTGAAATCGGTAAAACCGAGCAAATTGCATTTTCTTCCCGAATCCACTGTGGGAAAGAGAATTCCGCAGCCAACAGAACCTTTGACGTATCGTAGGATCCTCTTGACTGCTGCCATGTGAGACACCTTCGGTCTCCCCATGAATCTACTCACAATAACGACACTAAACGCCAAGTCCAGTCGCATATTGCCCAAGTAACGCAAAGATCCAATTAACTTCCTATATTAAGTTGGATCAACATCTTAATATAAGAGAGAGAGAGAGAGAGAGAGAGAGAGAGAGAGAGAGAGAGAATTGATGGTGAGAAGTTATGATTGCATTAACCTATGAGAGAATGCATCATATATATTTATACAAGGTTACAAAGTGATTGGAAATAAAAAAAACAACCAACTAACATAACAAAAAAATACAATAATCGAGCTTGTAATAGGTTACACCATTTGGTTAACCGGTTACACCTGACATGAGAAAAAAATTATTTCAGTGGTAACCAGTTAACACAATAGGTTAACCGATTAAAGCAACGAAATAAGCTATTTTCTGCTACTTGGGAGTCCTTCTAACCTTGCTGTAACCAGTTACCACCCAGTGTTAACCGGTTACATCACTTGAATTACTTGAATAAATTTCAACACACCACCTTAATTCAAGTGTTCCAAGTCTTCCATGCTCATGCTCATCTTCAACCTCTTGAACACATCATTTTTTACTCCCTTAGTCAACAAATCAGCAACTTGGTCCTCATTTATACAATATCTCAATCGTAACCTTCCTTCACTAACAAGTTCCATCAAGCAGTGAAACCTCATCTCAATATGCTTTCTCCTTCCATGTGTATCTGGGTTCTTAGCAAGATTAACCGCGAAAACTTTGTCAACTAGGTGTGTAAGAACCTCACCCTCATTGTTGCCCGGCTCCTCCAATATATTCATAAGCCACACATCCTGGAACACACATAATGAAGCAACAATGTACTCGACCTCACAAGATGAGAGTACAACTATCGGTTCCTTCTTCGTACACCATGAGATTGGTGTTGCACCGAACATAAAGATGTATCCAGCCGTAGACTTTCGATCATCTTTATCTCCGTACCAATTGAAATCGGTAAAACTGAGCAAATTGCATTTTCTTCCCGAATCCACTGTGGCAAAGAGAATTCCACAGCCAACAGAACCTTTGACGTATCGTAGGATCCTCTTGACTGCTGCCATGTGAGACACCTTCGGTCTCCCCATGAATCTACTCACAATAACGACACTAAACGCCAAGTCTAGTCGCATATTTCCCATGTAACGCAAAGATCCAATTAACTTCCTATATTATGTTGGATCAACATCTTGCTCATCCTCATTCTTAGACAACTGCAGCCTTGGTTAAGTTAGAAAAATGGCAGCAATGTAATGCTCCATTTCAAACTTCTTCAATATCTCAAGAGAATGTCTTCTTTGGTGCATGAGCAGTCCCCTTTTGGACTTGAGAAACTCAATACCAAGGAAGTATGTCATGAGACCAAGGTTGATCATCTCAAACTCTTTCATAAGTTCACTCTTGAACTTTGAAATACACTTTCTGTTGTTTCCTGTGATCAATAAGTTGTTTACATATAGACAAAGGATAATTACTCATTCACTTGTATTCGTCTTTACATACCCTCCATGCTCGAATACACATTTCTTGTATCCAACATCCTTAACCATCAATTCTTTTATTCCAAGCTCTCGAAGCTTGCTTCAAACCATATAACACTTTTTCAACTTGTGGAACTTCAGCTCTTGGTCTTTCACAACAAAACCAGGGGGTTCTCCTACATATATATTTGCTTCAAGTGGTACGTTCAAAAATGCGGTTTTACGTCCATTTGGTAGATAAGCCAATTGTGGTTATTTGCATTACCAACAACAAGCCTAATGGTTTCAATCCTAGCAATCGGTGCAAATACCTCTTCAAAGTCCATTTCTTCTCTTTGCAAAAAACCCTTAGCTACCAATCGAGCCTCATACTTTATTATCTCACCATTGGGATTTGCTTTCACTTTGAACACCCACTTCACACCAATTATATTTTTTCCTTTTGGTAGATCGACCAACTCCCAAGTATTGTTCTTCTCAATGTATTCTAGCTTCTTCTTCATAGCACAAATCCACTTTGGATCACTTAAGGCCTATTCCGTATTAACAGGTTTGGATTCGTCCATAAGTGCAAAATAGATGAAATCACCCTCATCATTGACTTCATTGTCTCGGAACAACTCACAATCTTGGAGTCTCCGAGGCAAACCCCTTTGCTTTGTTGACCTTATTACATTTTATTCATTTCGGGCTTCGACGACAGGGTGTTTTGTTCTCCCCCTTTCTTCAGAATTGGAAGTTTCAAAGTTGTAACTGGTTACAACTTTCTGGTAACTAGTTAACGCCTGCATGTAACTGGTTAATGTCTGCTGGTAACCAGTTACACCCTACTGCACATGCTTCATTTCATATATTACGACATCCTTACTAGTCGCGATCCTCCTCTTTACAACAAGTTATTTGTAGCCACCGGTAGAGTGATATCCAACAAGTATCATCACTTCTCCCTGTCATCTAATTTATTTCTAAGTTGTCCCGGAACATGTGAGTGTGCAACATAACCAAATACTATAAAATGGTTAAGATTCGGTTTGAATCCGAACCATGCTTCCTCCAGTGTCACATTCTCAAGCTTCTTTGTAGGTCACCTATTCAACAAATAGGCACCTGTGGATACCTCTTCTACCCATAACTCTTTTGGCAAGTTCTTCCCCTTTAACATGCTTCTCACCATGTTCATGATCAGTCGATTCTTCCTTTCGGCTACACCATTTTGCTGTGGTGTATAAGGTGGTACTACCGCATGTACAATCCCTTCTTAGTCACAAAACCTCCCAAAGTCATTTGAGACATATTCGCCTCCGCCATTCGTTTAGAGCACTTTGAGCTTGTGACCACTTTGCCTCTCAACCATGGACTTGAACTTCTTGAACACTTCAAGTACCTCATCATTTCTCTTGATTAGGTATGTCCATAGCTTTCTACTATGATCGTCGATAAATGTGACAAAATACCAATTACCACCAATAGAATCTACTTGCATCGGCCCACACACATCCGAATACACCACCTCAAGGTGATTCTTAGTTCTACGATCTGCATCCTTGATGAATTTAGCCTTATGTTTATTCGCATGCACACATTCCTTACAAATTTCAGCTGGTATGTTGATCGATGGCAGCCCTGTTACCATTCTATTCTTCTGCAAGTCTTTGAGATCTCTAAAGTTGAGATTGTAACACCCTAAATTCCCCCGAATAATTTAATCGAAAAATTAGAGTAAAATGAAACAACTCGAAATAAAAGGGTATTACTTTCAACAAGAACTTGCTCACCATAAGACATGTAACATATAATAAATATTAATGCAACTTTAATCCAAAAATCATCTTTATTACACAGGGAAATTCTTCATTGTGATCAACAAAATATAACGGTTTCAAATAATCAAAATATTAGTTTTCAAAAATGTAAAGGCAACTGTAATTCTTTAACAAAGTAAAATCATGCAGAAAGCGTTCCCGACTCCCAATGTTACATATCAGAGCAGACTCCAACTAAAGTGAAGCACCTCGTCTTCACCGACCACGACTTCCACACTACTCCTGATTATCTGAACGTTACCCACGTGGAGGCAACATTCAAACAGAAGGGGGTGAGATTTCGCATTCAATAATACAAGGCAATAACTCGTATAAAGGAATTAGCAACACATAACATCATATAACTGCGCAACTCATCATTATCAATATTTCGCATAAGTCCAACAACAAATCATCATATAACTTCGCTCAACAATACCACAACTCGACTCAACGGATGCAATGCAGTGCAATCATGCATGTGGTACCATTGGAGCATAACTCCCAACTTAAAATTTGCCAATTAATAGAGGCATCAACAAGGCATAAGCCTTCAACTTAATATTTTGCCAATCCAGGCCAACTTACTGAGCAGCAGCTCCAACTTGATATGCTATGCAATGCGACTCAACATGAACGTCAAAATAACAACAATGATAGTTATGTATCAAGACAACAACAAATCAACATTGGCCATAGGCCCACAACTTAACTCTTGCCAATAATTAGAGGCAATGCAACATATTTCACACCTGCAACTTTATAATTCCCAACAACAATATCACAGCAACTATAACATACTCTGTACCGACTAACATATACTATAAGCAATCACGACTTCACAATTAATCAATATTATTCTTCGCAAATAAACAATAATTTCATTCACACACTTATAATTACAAAACTCAAGCATGTATACTTTAATCGAAAACGCTTCAAAAGCATCTCAAGGACATGACGAAATAATTATTAAAATACACCTAAATGCATCATTAAATGCAAGGAATCACATTCTAAATTTATTTCATAATCTGGAAAATTTTCAATTTCGAAATCGCGCTAAAACTCAAACTTTCACTTCGCCAAAAATCAGAATTTTAACACTATAATTCCATTTCAGTTATTCCACACAAAATAACTCACTCCTTGGGCCAGACTCTATTATTATAAGATAGCCTGTCTCGTTATCTTTCCAACGCTTCGAGCGGCGTACGAGTCGGACTCCCGGAACTCAAGTTACGAATTTTCGAAGTTTCCAAAATTCTGCACTAACATAGTTACGGGTTTTATCACTTTTTGCCCAAAAACCCATCCGAAACTTCGATTTAATTCGCGAGACTCTTATTTTAACTTAGTTATACCTATTAGAACTCATTGGTAGCATAAAAACTAATTTTCGCGACGATGAATTTCGCACCAAAATTTATAGGTTTCACTATTCCTAACCCAAAACAGAATTTCTTCACATTATTCTCATAGAAACACTACATCATAACGATAACATTATAATTCAATCATTGCAAACTTCTAACATCAAATTGGGTTCAAATTCCTAATATCAAGATACTTAATTAACATGTATCAATCAATTTCATTCATCTCTAACAACAACAACTATCAACCAATATCTAACTCAATCCCTTTCATGATTATTGAACCCGTGTTAGAGAAAGTTAGTCCCACCCTTACCTTAGATTGGATGACCTTTTTGATTCTCTAAACTCTAGTCTCTTGCCTTCTCACGATCGTTCTTCTCTTCTTTCTTCTCACTTCTACGGTTTCCTCAAAAGTTGTATTCACGTTCTATTGTGTAACTTCCTCAAACTCCTTATAACATATTCCCCTTATTCCAACTTAGCCCCTAGAACCCCTAAGTTCCCTCTTTTTGCCAGTTTTACCCTTACTACCACATTATTCCATTTTAATTTTATTCCATTAAATAAATATTTAATGTCATGCTAGTTAAACAATTATTTAACTAATATTCTAATAATCAAACAATACCACTAATTCTCATTATTTATTTCCCCACTAATAATATTATAATAAGCTAATAATATTATTCACCAACACCCATCAACACATCACAAAACATCATACATCACAAATATTCATGTAAATCACTCAAAATTATCGCTAAACTCAGTAAAATAATTAAATAATAAATCAGGGCGTTACAGAGATGCCCAAGACGATGGTGCCACATCCACTATTCACGACTTGCTGCAATAGCAAGACATATATGCTCCGTAACCTTCAACTCAACCTTGAAGGTTCTATTGGCAGCCATAGGCACTTTAAGGACCAAAACTCTCTTTGCATCCATAATGCGCAATCCCTTGTTTTCCATGTGAATCTTGTAACCCTTCTCAAGTAATTGGCAAATACTTAGAAGGTTACATTTGATTCCTAGAATGTTCAAGACTCATTTCAAGGAATTTCCCCCATCCCTCCTCGTGATCAAAACATCACTGATCCCATCGGTCACTAGAGTGGTGTCATTCGTGAACTTTACTTTATTATTCATGTCACGATTGATTTTGACAAACCAATCCTTCCTCCTTGTCATATGAGTTAAACAAACCGAGTGTCGCGGTGAGAATCAGAGACCATAGCTATTAAGTTAACTAGGCTTCACAAAACTTAAGATATCACCATCGATCTTTAATTTATCCAAGGGAAGAGAAAAAGAAAGAATGATCCATAAATATGCAATGCAAAAACAACGCAATGAAGAGATTTAAGGTACGGGGTTTGGTTATACTAAGGGAAGGTACTAGCATCCTAAGTATCTATAGTATCATATACGAACCTCTTGTAGTATTTGTGTTTGGTTAAAAGTTGTTTGTTATGGGATCTATTGGGGAGATGAGAAGAGAAGTGATTTTTTTATTGTTTTTGTGTTTGGAAAGACATGAAGTCTTGTGCCTATGTACCAATAAAGAGCTAGAACCTCATAGTTCGGGGTATAAATTGAAAAGCCAAAGTGACAAAAAGGTTTGAGTAAGGTTTGTGTCTTTTAGTCTTGTGAAAAGGTTGGAATATGCTTAAGATTTCTTAAAGTATCTATTGAGAAAAGGTTTTGGAAAATCAATGACTTAAGATCAAAGTTTCTTATTGAAAGAGGTCTTAAGTTTGAGAAAGAGAAACCTACTAGAGTTATATAAAGTTTAATCAACCTAAGGGAAACTTCCTAAAAGGTGAACATGCTAGGGATAACAAATCATGTAAAAGATGTACAAGAAGATAAGGATGCATATGCAAATGACATGAAGTCAACAAAAGAGTTATTTCCCTTGGATTAGGTCACAAGATAAACATAAGTACAAATCCATTAAACAAATAAGTTAAGTATAGAGAACATGGTATACAATATCAACATAACACGTGAACACATGATTAGATAAAGAGCAACTTTTGAAACACGGAACAAGTATGGACAAGATCAACAATGAATCAACAAACATGTACATGGTAAAGCAACAAATTTTGGTTAAGGCATTTCAAGACCTAAGCTAAAATTCTCATGTGAACAAAGGACATAGATACATCATTCCTCAAGACATTTTTCAACAGGGCAATAAAAATTCATGGGTAAAAACATGTCATAAATCAAGACAAGATCATCATGGGTTATCAAGTACAAAACATGGTTCATATTATCAACACATCATGGTCATACAAAACAATACTAACATTTGAACAAGGAACAAGACAAGAGTTCATCATGGTCTTTAGGTCAAGAATACAATCAACTAAGTTCTAAGCATTAAAATAAATTGAAACACACATGAACATTATAATCACAAATATTTTCAAAAGAAACATTCAAGATAAAATAAAAAACAAAAGGATATAAGCGAATAAAGAACTTGATAAATAAACAAAAAGGGGGGGGGGGGATTTTTTAAGTTTTAAAATATGAGGAATAAATGATTAAAGTATTTTTGGATTTTTAAAGTTTAAATTAAAATGATAAAAGAAAAATAAAAAAAGATGGATAATTTAACATTTAAAATTTAATGTGAATAAAATAAATGACATAAATAATATTAACATTTTTTTTATTTTTAAGTTATTGAAATAAAGTGGGAAATATAAGAAAACAAAATAAAAAAAGAAATTAATTAATTAAAAAGAAAATGAAGGAGAAAGAGGAAGAAAACAAGGTATTGAAAAGAAAGGAGGGCAGGCCAGTTTCAAACCCATGCCCTAGGGTTTATTTCACAAAACCTGTCAACCACTGCGCCAGGCCATATGGCCTTGTCATAAAACGCGCCCTAATAAAATATGTATAAAACAACGTATTCAAAAATGAAAACGCGTGAAACCATGATCATCTTCAACTTTGAAACTCAGAATTTCAAATTTCGAACTCTCTCATTTTAGAACCAAACAAGACAAGTAGATACGCCATCTCACTCAGAATTGACAAGGAAGCCAAATATGCATTCAAATTTCATTTATTTTGCCTACAAATCAAGAATTTCAAACATTACCAGAAGAACCCTAATTCTTCTAACAAAAATTAAATGACATATATGTACAATCAATCAGCAATGGCTTCGGGTTTTTGATCCTCACATCATGACAAACAAAATGGTAACTCACACGAATGCAAATGGTGCTTGTATCATGAAGTTTGGAAAATAAAAAAGCAAGAGTGTCCAATCAACCTTTAGAGCTGCTCTAGATGAAGGATGATGATGTATTTAGCTCCAATGAACTCCCAGAAAGATGTTAGGATCCTCAACTTGCCTTGGAAAGCCCTCAGTTCTTCTGTCCCAACCAACTTACAATGGAAGAAATGTGAAAAATGATTTTGATGTTGGAGGTGTTACAGGCCATGTTTAATGATTTGGACAGGTTCTATGGTGCATTTGGAAAGTGTTTGAGGTTGTTGAATGAAAGGTAAATTCAAAAACAAAGAGATTCGAAGCTTTGGTCTCTTGGTCAAAAATGGTGGCCCATGAAGGTTAACTTCTGGTTTGGGATGGAATGAAGGGTTTTGTTGAGTTTCAGCAAGTCATGTGAGGCCTTTGTGATGTGTTTGAGTGAAAAGAGTGAAGGTTTAGTGACTGTAACAAGTTTTGGCAGTTTTGGTTTTGTGACAAGGTGAAGAACACTCAAGGAGTTTGAAATGTTCTTGCTTTGTATGTTGAGGTTTTGGATGTTCTTGGTGTGTTTGAACTGATGAAATGAGGCTTTATTTATAGTGGAGTGAATTTGATGGAAAGGTCCAAGCTTGGATAAAGTAGAATCATGATCCAATGGACGTTATCACTTTTAGCATAAAGTTGATGCGAGTACATTTGAGCCATGCTTTTGGTGCAGCCCCTAAGTTGACATTCTGAGCAATCACTCTTGGTTGGATAAGCTATCTTGGATGCTCAGATGAAATGCATAATTTGTGGAAAAGATTTGGATCAAAAGTTGACTTTATGTGATGCATAACATATAATTCACTATGGACCATTAGAGTGAACTTTTGCCCTTAGAATTGAGATAATTTTCCCACAAATTTGGTATCAATGTTGAGATATCATGGAAAGGAACAAGTTCTTAGTTGGTCACTTTCTGAAAAGGAGCTTGAAAAGTGGCCAAAAACCTCATCCAATTCGTGCCAAACAAACTGGTTGAGACTTAGGCAGATTTTGGTTCATCTTGAACTAGATTGATCATGAAGAAATCCCAACTTTTGTCAATCATAAATTTTAATTGGTAAATGCTTTTGGATCCAATCTTCCACCAAAATGAAGTATGAAATATGGTATTTAATTACAGCTATCAAGCATAAAAAAAGGTGGCTTGAATTGTTCACAAGGAATTGTTGAAGCGGTAAAGCGGCAAGCAAAAATATTATTTTTGGAAGAATTCCCTCTAGGATTTATGTCGTGTCCACAGAGATTGGTGCTATTGAACTTCCGTTCGACAATTTAAATGTTAATGAATTTGGGTTAAAATGGGTTTAAAGTAAATGCAGAAAAGTAAACATTAACACACAAAAAATTCATTCTTCAGAGAGAAGAAACTTATCCGGTATGCACATAATCGACAAGTCATAAACTTAAACCTATCAACCAGCTATACTCAACCTACAATACACCTCAATATCATCCAGCATCGCTCACAGCAGTGTCCATCTCTAACTCACTGAGCTAAGAGAACAACCGTGTTACCCTCGTCGACACTCTTGTACCCAACTCGAGATACGGAGGCATTAAGCTTCGACACCCATAAAGATTGTTAGCTCGAAATCTATATCTAGCATCCAGAAACTAACAAATAATCATCCCTAATCAAAGTTTGTGATGTTTATCTCTAACACAACCCCAAACCCCAAGCATAAAGCAAAAATCAAGGATAGTCACCGATAAAGATTTGTAAAGCAAATTAAATATAACGCCATGGGCGACAAATATACATGAGTTCAAAGTAAATACATATACAACAGCCCAACAAAGAAGAAATACACAAAGAAGAAGAGAAATAAATTAAACATCTCACGGTTTATCGGTGCCGATCGATGAGAAATCTACCCCGGATCATCCTGTGCAAGCTCCAATGTTGTTTTCTAAGCAAATCCTACTGAAAAATGATGTTTGATGGAGTGGGAACAAAAAGTACCCAAACCATAACCTAAAAAATGAATGAAATGACTTAAATATCATTTACAAAATCTATCAAGTTCGTAAAGCGAACATCAAATTTAGGCACCTGATGCCTCAGGAACAATTAAACTGCCTCTGCGATTCTGCAAAAGTTCACAATGCAAACTTTTATTTGCAAAGCGAATATTCGCTGGAAAGTTCGCAATACAAACTTTGGTGCCTTTTCCTACTGCCTCAAGTCTAGGAGTATTCACTGGAAAGTTCGTAAAGTGAACATTCGCTGGAAAGTTCGCAAAGTGAACTTGACAGCACACCAGCCCTTGTTTTGACCACAACTTCTGAACCGTAAGTCGCATTGACGCATGGTCGGAAGCGTTGGCAAGCTTATTCAATGATATATACAACAATGGAAAAATATATTTGCTTGAATATCTAAAAAAATGAGAGAAAATCAATTAAACTTAATGATATTTACACGATACACAATATATACACTATAACATAAAGTAAACGTATTTACAAACGAAGTGGGGTTTATTCGAACGATATTAACAAAAAGTATCGATAAGTGAAACAAAACTTATATACAAAAATAGCTATAATTTTCACTTATCAGGAATCCTCAAAGTTATGCACTTGACCATGCTGAAAACTTAGAAAAATTTCTAAGTGTTTTAGATTTTCAAACAACTTGAAACTCCAACTTTGAACATCAATAAATTCCAATCCAAGAAGGATTTTGGCTTGCAATTTTCACCAATTTTTAGTATCAAATACCATATTTCAAAGTAGTTTTCAAGTGTTTCCATTGGATGCTTGAAGAAGAAGTTACACCCTTGAAAAGTAAGCCATTTGACCATGAGAATTTGTACTTAGAAAAATTTCTAAAACCCTAATCTCTTCAATTCTTCATATTTTAATGATTTATTTGATTAATCATGATCAATCTCAACCATCCTTCATATTTCCATGACCCTTGACTTGTGGAGTCTATGTTTGACCAAAAATCTCAAAAGTCAAACTTTGACTTTGATCAACAATTGACTTTTCTTAGTTGAACTAGAATTCTTCAATCATCAATGAATCAAGCTTCTTGAACCAATCCAAACATATGAATGGACTAAGATGATGCACTTGAGGTCTTTGAACCAATGTCTTAAAGTGTGAGATCATGCCTTAGTAAAAAAGTCAACCCTGAGCTGATTTAGGTTAAAACCCTAATTTGGCGTATCAGATGACTTAGAGCTTGATGAAATGGTATTGATGCAATCTTTACTTGATTGTTGATGAAAGGGAACTCTTGATCATGTTGAGATGAATTGGGACTTTGGTATGTTGAGGGCCACAAATCCTTGATTTGTCAACTTTTTGAGCACTCTAGTGCGAAAACCCTAACTTGTGATCAAAGCAAAGCAAAACACATATTTTTGTGTTTCGAAGGGATTAGAGATGCGTAAAGACACACACATGAGATGCTTGATGTCATGCAAAAATGATGCAAATGAGGTGGAATCTTAGGGTTAAAAGTAAGGTGTGATAGATGCCCCTATTTAAGTTTCTTCTATCCGGAGATATGGAAGTTGAAATCTTCGTCTTGACGTGATAGGAGAGACTTAAATATAAAAATTCATAATTTTTGGCCCTAAGATACCACGAAGATGCTCATGATATGATATGATATGAGTGCAAGACAAGGATTTTATGGAGAATGATGCCACCGGAGAAAAGTATATTTGGGAAAAAGGTTGCAACTCCACTAGGGGAAGATTGATAAATCTGACAATTGAAATAAAGACAAATTCATATATCTGGAATAGGATTCAATTAAAATCAAATAATATGTTTGAAAAGATAATAAATCTCCCCACGCTTCGGGTCACAAGCCACGAACTAGTCTCAGTTTCTTCTTTAATCAGGTCTTCCACTTGAAAAGGGTAAAAATAAACCTCCCCACGCTTTGGGTCACAAGCCATGAATGGGTCTCTGTTTCTTCTTTAATCAAGTCTTCTAGTTGAAAGGGGTAAAAATAAACCTCCCCACGCTTCGGGTCACAAGTCACGAACGGGTCTCAGTTTCTTCTTTAATCGAGTCTTCCACTTGAAAAGGGTATCAATACGGGCCGATTGACTTGAAAAACATGTCTTATCAAATAAAAAGAAATGTCATCTGAATCTTCACCAAACTTCTCAGAGAGATGCCATTTGATGGAAGTAAATTTTGATACCCGAAGCGTAGGGAGCATTGTTGACTGTAGTTTGAAACTATATTGGAGAAACAGAAACCCTGGCAACAAGATACTTCAAAGAAAAATTCTTGTAAAATTCTTCAACAAACACCTCTGATGGGACTTTCGGAGAGACGCCATATGATGAAAGAAAAGTTGATAATCTTGATAATTTCACTGGGGATAGACAAACTGTCCTAGAAAGAGACTCTTATTTTTCATTCGAAAGTAAATCTGGGAACGAAACAAGCTGCTCAAATAAAGAGACTGCCACTCGTTGTTAGGTATAAATTCCAAGAGAGTGTTACAACAACACTGCTGGGGAATAAAGATTTCTCTTCAATGGGGGATCCATAAACAGATTCTTCCTGGAGAGACAAAGTATTCAAAGGTTCAAAATAAATGCACTCTCGATTTAGGTTTAACAACCTAAAGAGATTCAAAAGTCAAGCAAATTTTCAGAGATCAAAGTTTAATCCAGGAATAAACTAGAGAGAAACGGTCAAACAAGATTCTACCTAATGAGGAATGAACTCGACTGGGGATTTATCCTATCCAAGTATGGAAAGGAGAGCTAAAGCATAATCTTCCAAGATGAATGAACTCGATGGGGAATTTGAAAGGGTATACATTTTCTGCTTAAGCTTGACAACTCTATTTGGAGAGATGGAAAACAAAGTCACCTGGGGATGAACACAACCAAGGTGAATGAAGTAAACAACTGTCACGGGAAGGTGAAATGTACATGCATCATGTATATGTGTATGAATGAATGTATGCCATGTAAATGTTTATGCTGACCAAACAAACGAAAGAGATATGTTGAAGATGAAATAAACATCTCAACCGGATACTCGGCCAATCTTAGCAAGACGGAAACATCATTGAAGATGAATTAAAAGCCATAGACAGAACAAATTCCTACTTTAAGGCTCCAATCTCTCTGGGGAGAGAAAGATACCTAGCTCGGGGGTAACCCAAAATAAACTGCTAACAACAAAGATCTACTAGGGGATAACAAGATGTACTCTGCTTCATGGGGGAAGAAAGATCCATTGGGGAAGGGATAATCCATAACCGGAGAAGCTTGAATAAATATCCACTTTGTTGGGGAAAGCTGAGTTCAAAGGAAACAACTGGGGGAAACTCCCTAGGTCACATACCGAACATGTCACAGTTTTTCTGAAGCAAAGACTTATCACTGGAGATGTGTGCAAGGCATATTACAAGAACAAACGTAGTTCTGCATTTCGAGGTTTAACCATTCTTGGAGTAACTGCTGATTTCCTTTTTCGTGTTCACAAATCAAAGTAAAACACACACACATTTTTCTTAAAAACAAGAGAAAAAAATTTAACTTTGTTTAAAAAATGCTATAAAAAATGAAAAGACATTTGTAGGATAGAAATAAAGATAAGAATCGCAAACAAATGGATAAGGCTCAAATTTCATTAATTGAATGGTAGTCCGCAAATGGCGTGACTCCATGGATCATTACAAAATTTGGAAAATGGTAAATAAGGGAAAGGTTACATAAAAAAACAATGACCACTATTCTCCCTAATAGCTTTGAGTTCCACATGTTCTTGAGCCTTTGATGACTGATTAAGAAATCCTTGATGATAGAGGTTGCTTTCAACAATCCAGTTTAGTTCGATGCAGTTACTTTCCTTATCCCTAACTTTTGCCTAGATTGCCTTTTTCAAGTTTTCAATCTATCGGGTTGATTATTTTTGTTTAGCCTCTATTTTTTTCCTGGACCGTCCTTTCGGGTTTTTCAGTCTATCGAGACGCTCAATTTTTTCTAAGTCGCCCTTTCGGGTTTCCAACTTAGCGAGCTGTTCTTTTTGTTTTAGGCATATTTTTTCTTGACTGTATCAATATTCATAGGACGAGTGATCTCTCCATCCATAGTTGCAAGAATTAATGCACCGCCAGAGAAGGCTTTCATTACAACGTATGGGCCATCATAGTTAGGAGTCCACTTGCCCCTAGAATCAGTGATGAAAGATTGGATTTTCTTGAGCACGAGGACTCCCTCTCTGAATTCACGAGGTTGAACCTTCTTGTCAAAAGCCTTCTTTATCCTTTTTTGGTACAACTAAGCATGGCATAAAGCCGTCATTCTCTTTTCTTCAATTAATTTCAACCGATCATATCTACTCTGACACCATTCAGCCTCAGATAACTTAGCCTCCATCAGAACTCTCTTTGAAGGAGTCTCAACTTACACGGGGAGCACTGCTTCCATGCCATAGACTAGAGAGAAAGGGGTTGCCGTTTTTGATGTGCGAACTGAAGTACGATACCCATGTAGAGCAAATGGGAGCATCTCATGGCAGTCTTTGTATGTGACAACCATCTTTTGAATGATCTTTTTTATGTTCTTGTTAGCAGCCTCGACAACACTGTTCATCTTCGGTGTATATGGGGAAGATTTATGATGTTCAATATTGAACTCCTCACACAGCTCCTTCATCATTTTATTGTTCAAGTTTGACCCATTATCAGTGATGATCTTACTTGGGACCCCATAGCGGCAGATAAGTTAATTTTTGATAAACTTGACAACTACTTGTCTGGTGACATTTTTAAATAAAGAAGCTTCTACCCATTTGGTAAAGTAGTCAATTGCCACCAAAATGAAGTGATGTCCATTTGAAGCTTTGGAATCTATCATACAAATCATATCAATTACCCACATAGAGAAGGGCTAAGGAGAAGAAATGACATTAAGAAGAGTTGGAGGTAGATGGATCTTGTCAGCATAGATCTGACATTTGTGGCATCTCTTAGCAAATTTGCAATAATCAGACTCTATTGTCATCCAATAGTAGCCTGCTCATAGTAATTTCTTCGTCATTGCATGTCTATTGGAATGAGTGCCAAAGGATCCTTCATGGATCTCTGTTATCAATATGTGTGCTTCTCGTTTGTCTACACATCTAAGCAAGACCATGTCAAAGTTTCTCTTGTATAGCACATCATTGTTCAAAAAGAAGTTACCATCCAATCTTCTCAATGTTTTCTTGTCTTTGCTCGATGCCCAATGTGGGTACTCTTGTCTTCGGAGAAAGCACTCAATGTCATGATACCAAGGTTTATCCTCAATGACCTCTTCCACTGCAAATACATGTGATGGTCGGTCGAGACGCATAACATCAATCATGGGAATATCATTCAAATGATTCCCAACAATCATGGAAGCTAAAGTTTCCAAAGCATCTGCCATTCGGTTTTCATCACGGGGAACATGATGAAGTTCAACTTTGTTGAAGAAAGGGAGCAACCTCCTTGCATAATCTCTGTAAGGAATCAAGCAAGTTTGTCGAGGTTACCACTCTCCCTTGATTTAGTTGATCACTAAAGTGGTATCCCCATACACATCCAAATTCTTTATTCTTAAGTCAATTGCTTCTTCAAGGCCCGTGATGCACACTTCATACTCGACCATATTGTTTGTACATTTGAATGTCAATCTTGTAGTAAATGGAATATGGGATCCATGAGGAGTCACAATGATTGCCCCAATTCCACTTCCACAAGCATTAACAACTCCATTAAATATTAAACCCCATCGAGATCCTGGTTCAGGCCCCTCATCAGGTAATGGCTCTTCACAATCTTTCACTTTTAGATACATCACGTCCTCATCTGGGAAATCAAACTTGACAGACCGATAATCCTCAATCAGTTGGTGAGCCAAGTGATCAACTAAGAAACTCCCCTTTATAGCCTTCTGAGTGTGATATTCAATATCATACTCTGACAACAACATCTGCCATCGGGAAAACCTTCCAGTCAAAGCAGGCTTCTCAAAGATATACTTGATCGGGTCCATCTTAGAAATCAACCAAGTAGTGTGATTCAACATGTACTGACGAAGACATCGAGCAACCCAAGCTAAAGCACAACAGGTTTTCTCGAGCATATATCATGGAGACTCACAGTCAGTGAATTTCTTACTAAAGTAGCATATTGCTTACTCCTTCTTTCCTGTTTCATCTTGCTGACCGAGTACACAACCCGTTGAATCTTCTAGGATTGTCAAATACATAATCAGGGGTCTTCCTTCAACTGGATGAACCAGGATTGGAGGCTCTAGGAGATATTCCTTAATATTGTCAAATGCTTTCTGGAAATCGTCTGTCCAAACACAACCCTGATCCTTTCTGGAGAGTTTGAATATTGGCCCACATGTGCCAGTCATATGGGAAATGAACCGAGAGATATAATTTAGGCGTCCAAGTAACCCTTTGACTTACTTTACAGTTGTTGGACCAGGAATCTCTTGAATAGCTTTAACCTTATCTGGATCGACCTCAATTCCTCTTTAACTAACAATGAAACCTAACAATTTTCCTGAGCAGACATCAAAGGTACATTTGTTTGGGTTTAAGCGGAGTTGATATTTCCTCAATTGTTGAAACAACTTCAACAAATATTCTACGTGGTCTTCTTTAGTCTTAGACTTAGCAATCATGTCATCCACGTAAACTTATATTTATTTGTGCATCATATTGTGGAAGATTATAGTCATAGCTCTTTGGTAGGACGCACCAGCATTTTTCAGACCAAAAGGCATTACCCTATAGCAGAATGTGCGCCAAGGTGTGATAAACGATGTCTTCTCCATGTCTTCGGGTTCCATCCTGATTTGGTTGTAACCAGAAAAATCATCCATGAAAGAGAATACTTTGAATTTGGCAGTGCTATCGACCAACATATCAATATGTGGCAAAGAGAAATCATCTTTTGGACTGGCCTTATTTAAATCCTTGTAGTCAACACACATGCAAACTTTACCATCCTTCTTGGGAACTGGCACTATGTTGGCCAACCACTGAGGATACTTGGACGTGACAAGAAAACCCGCATCAATCTGCTTTTGTACTTCTTCCTTGATCTTAAGGGCCATGTCTGGGCGAGTTCTTCTTCTCTTCTGTTTGACCGATGAACACTCTGGATTTAATGGTAATTGATGCTCCACAATGTCTGTGTCTAACCCTGGAATGTCTTGGTAAGACCAAGCAAACACATTAACATATTCTCTGAGTACTTCAATCATTCTTTCTTTGATGGAAGGAACAAGCAGTACCCCAATCTTCATTTCCTTTCGGACTTCTTCTGAACCCAGGTTGATTACCTCTACTGACTCTTTGTGAGGCTGAATGGCTTTTTCCTCATGCTCAAGTAATCTAGAGACCTCATCAGGAATATCTTCTTCATCTTCCTCTTATGCCTCAAACACAAGGAACTCAAAACTGGGAGATGGCATTGGGTCATTATTTTCAATGGTTTGTTCATGCATTAATCTGCACATGCGATTTATGCTTTATTTTAGAATCCATGAAAGGTGAGTGGGTGCAAATATGAAAGTGACAATTTTAGATTACCATTTTCTAGAAAAGAAAAAAGTAAAAACAATAAGATGGAACACAAAATGCCAATTTTATTGATGATAGCAAATCTTAAAACAAAGCCCTAACACAAACACACTTTTGCCTTGGGCAGAGCAAAAGGAAATTATTCAAATAAAGCCCACACAATTACTCCTTCGCCTTGGGCAGAGTGAAGGAAATTTAAAACAACAAGAAAGAAAATGACTTAGATATATGGACAATAGTGGGGACATCAATGACAATCCAATTTTGGCACACCGCTCCATGCAATATGAAGTCTTGCAAATCCTCTTCAATAATGGCATCTACTTCAGGCGGAGTTGGATTGATGAACCCTGCACTGCGAAAAACTTCTTAAATGGGATGAATGATCATGTCCTTTGTAGCATCCTTGGTAGAACAAGCGGAGAAGCCAAGACCTTCTCGGAATTTTTCTCTGGTAAACCCAACACCTGCCCCCATCCATCACAAATCCATTCTCCACTACTCGCTGTGCATCCTTTAAAGATGAAATGGAAACCCACTCTTCTTGGCACTACCACCAGCAATTAAAAGAGCTTGGAACTGGGTTCCAATGGCTTCATCAGCGTCTATGTATGAAAATGAGGAGAGATGGCTTACCACCAAGGCTTGCTCTCCGCACACCGTCACCAGCTTTCCTTCCTTGACAAACTTTAACTTTTGATGAGCGTAGAAGTTACCCCTCCAGCCTCATGAATCCACGGTTGACCCATCAGACAGTTATAAGCTTCACGAATATCCATCACTTGAAAAGTGATTTGAAAGGTGTGAGGTCCAATGGTCATAGGTAGATCCACTTCACCAATAACAGTTTTTCTGGAACCATCAAAAGCTTTAACAATCACTCCAATTGGCCTCTTAGGAATACCTTGATACGACAATCGGGATAGAGTGGTCTTGGGTATAACATTCAACGAGGATCCAATGTCAACCAGCACACTAGATAATGCATCAATCATGCAATTCATTGAGATGTGTAGCGCCAGATTGTGATTTCTCCCCTCCTCTGGGAGTTCTTCTTCACAAAAGCCCAAATTGTTGCGTGCAGTTATGTTGCCCACTATTCTGCCAAATTGGTCAATAGTCACATCATAGTTAATATATTCTTGTTCAAGGACCTTTTACAGAGCTTCTCTGTGTGTGTCAGAATTCATCAATAATAACATCATAAGATTTTGGATGGAGTCTATAACAGCTGGTCAACGATCTTATAATCACTTTTCTTAATCAATTTCAGAACTTCATCAGAATCAGAATTGAGACCAGACCCACTGGACTTTCCCATAGCAGAATTTGATCCATCATTCACAACAAAAACTTCAACCCTCTTCGGAGGCTGTGTAGCAAACACACGCCCACTTCTGGTAACTCTACTGCCATCTGCAATGTTAACAACTAAAGGAAAAATAGGAAATGGAAATTCTTTCCCAACTTCCATTATGGTAGCATTATACTTGTAAGGAACTTCCCTATAAGAGACATAGGTAGCTGGGCCTAGCATACAGATCACCATAGGGGTCACTGAAGATCTTTTGCGGTCGTAGGTGATCTCCACACGTTCAAGCTCATTGAATTGTGACACTATAAAAAACACTTCATCATCATCATTAGCATCAGAGTTCCTGTCATAGGTAATTATTATAGCCCTTTGTAGCGAGATTTTTGTGGTCCTGAGTCACGATCGCTTGAGTACTACAGTTCGATTCATTTTTTATCCTATTGAGCTGATTAAGGAAGGGAAATAGATGTCTCCAATTAACCCTGCTTGCATACTGAGTTTGAACAGCGGTCTGTTAGGTCACAGATGCTATGTGGATGTGGGGCCTTTCTTCGGTTTATTTTGTTAAGATTCGAATGCCTGGATCATTTGCGAGGTTTTTGGTAAGATGTTAGAATTTGGTGCTTTTGGGGTTGATATACGGGTTTTTTGACTAGTATGCTCGCTAAGATTTTGCAATCTTATGCCTACGTATTCCTGTTTCAGGGAAATCAGAGCGATCGTAGTTCCTCCTATTCTATGGGAGGAAAGAGATGTTTTGGTGTCTTGTTCAAAGCCCAAGACGTGAAGCTAAAGGTGGTTTGTATCTTGTTCAAAGGCCAAGATTTAAAGCTAAACGGGTTTTGGCTGAGAGATAATTTGTCATCACTAAAGAGGAGTAATTGATGTTTGCATGTTGTGAGCAAGGCATGACTTTGATACTAAAAGGTTGATTGACTCAACCAGGGTTTTCTTTATACAAAACCTAAGAGGAGGCTATTGACCCAACAAGAGGGTGTTTATTATTTGTCTCGTACGAAGCCCGAGATAGAGGCTAAAAGTGTTGACTCAACAAGAGAGTACTAACAAGTGACTGACTCAACAAGAGAGTGCTTTTATCTGTCCTGTATAAAGCCCAAGACGGAGGCTAAAACGGTTGACTCAACAAGAGAGTCTGAAGGTGATTGACTCAGCAAGAGAGTCTTTTTATACTCAACAAGAGAGTGTTTTCCTGTCTCGCACGAAGCCCGAGATAGAGGCTAAAGGGGATTGACTCATCAAGAGAGTCTTTTATACTCAACAAGAGAGTGATTTATATGTGTCTTGTATGAAGCCCAAGACGGAGGCTAAAACTGGTTAACTCAATAGGAGAGTCTTTTATACTCAATAAGAGAGTGTTTTATATGTGTCTTGTATGAAGCCCAAGATGGAGGCTAAAAGTGGTTGACTCAACAAGAGAGTCTTTTATACTCAACAAGAGAGTGTTTTATATGTGTCTTGTATGAAGCCCAAGACGGAGGTTAAAAGTGGTTGACTCAACAAGAGAGTCTTTTATACTCAAAAAGAGAGTGATTTTCTATCTCGTACGAAGCCCGAGATGGAGGCTAAAAGTTTGAATTTTTTGGGGAAAATGTTCTTTCTGTCTTGTACAAAGCCCAAGATTGAGGCTAAAAGGAGATTGACTCATCAAGAGAGTCTTTTATACTCAACAAGAGAGTGTTTTATATCTTGTACCAAGCCCGAGATGGAGGCTAAAAGTTTGACTCGACAAGAGAGTCTGGAAAGGTTAGCTCTACTGGGGAGGAATCATTTGCACAAACCCCAAGAGGAGGTTATTTATGCTGGTAACTGTTTCAGTTTAGTGATAGGTCCAGTGTATTGGATAAAAGAGAAAATCAGTTCTTATATGGGTAATGTTGTGCTTTAGTATTGACCAGAGGATCAGGGTTATTTCCTGTTCTTTAAGGAAATGGTAAATCCCAAGGGTATTGAGACTGTCCAAGTCTACTGGTGTTTTGAGAAATCGATTCTCAGATAGTGAATGCTCTTTGTATGATGCCCAAGAGAAGGCTGGTATGTTAAGGGATGAAGGTCAACCCATTAACTGGTCTGACACTTGACTCAGAAAGATAGCTCTAGCAAATTGATGACTAGGTTCTATTCCTATACCTGTAGAGGTCTCTGGGTCCTTGTACTAAGCCCAAGAGAAGGTATGAGAACTTCTAAGAAGCCGACGGGTCCTTGTACAACGCCCAAGAGGAGGCGGATATACTTTTAGGAAGCCTGTGGGTCCCCAAACCCCGAAAAGTTCAAGACATACTATTCACCGAGAATAGATCAATCTAGGAAAGTCCAAGAATTTGGAAGAAACTCAAGAGATGCCATTCACGGAGAAAAGATCATCTCTGGGGAGTTAGAGTTTCTTAGACAATTTCTAAGGGTGACAGTCTGAGAAAGGGTTCACCGAGAATGCTGCCTTTCACATCTCCATATTGTTTAACACCAAGAGGAGGGAAGGTTGTATCTAGTAATCCTATGTGGATCTAGTTTTGTTTGTATTTAAGAGTGACCAACAGGGCTTTACCTAGTGCTAGACATAGATGTCGGGGAAAACTCTAAATAACTATACTAGTATTACACAGTGGATATTGGACAAGTATATAACAGTTTTTGAAAGAAGACTTACAGTGAAACAAACCCACAATACAGTTATATATATATATATATGAAAGTGGTAAATGAAAGCGAATAAACACTTACTTGGTTGTAGAGTTTCCATGCTGTTTTGTTAGTTGTTCAACAAAGAAAACTTTGATAACAATATTATATTCTAACTCAAAGGAGAAAGTGCTTTGAAAAGATTGTTGGGGCTTACAGCTCAAGGAGAGGCCCAAGGTTTATAAGTGATTAAACTGTTGTTTTGAATTTGTACAGGGACTTATACAAGTGACTGAGGCCCAAAAAGGTTTTCTGTGCAAAGGGATGGGTCTTACACTCTCACAAGAGGCCCAAAGATTTATTTTTGTACAAGGGATGGGGCTTATAGCTCAAGGAGAGGCCCAAAGGTTTATTTTAAAGAAAAGAAATGGGTCTTATAACACGAGGGTAGGCCCAGGGTTTTGATTTTTGAATTGGCGATCGCGCCGAGATTTTTCTCTTAACGCAGAGGGACTTATACAATGTCTGAGGCCCAAACAGGTTTTGGTTAAAAGGGGATTGGGTCTTACACTCTATTAGAGGCCCAAATATTATTTTTATACAAGTGGTGGGGCTTACAACTCAAGGAGAGGCCCAGTTGGTTATTTTTGAAAAGGCAACAATCGCGCCGATGTTTTGAAAATATACAGAGGGACTTATACAATGTGTGAGACCCAAAGGTATTATTTACAAAGGGGTTGGGTCTTACACTCTTTTAAAGGCCCAAAGTGTTTGAAAATGATTTGTTTATGGTGATTAAGATCAAAACCCTAAATTAGTTTCAAAAATGTATTTTAATTAAATAAAAATTTAATTAAAATGACCAAAATTATCAAACATGTGTTAAAAAAAGTTGTGATCTTGGATTAATGTTTGAAAAATCAAGTTTATATCCACAAAATGATTGAAAATTAATTACGATTGGAAAATCAAGGGAGAAAAAATATTTCAAATGTTAAAAACAAATAAAACATTAATTTTTTGCAAAAACATCAAATATATGAAATAAATAATATTTTTGGGATTTTTTGGTAAAATAAAATATTTTAACATTTTTGTGAATAATTAAAGAAAGAATCAACTCAAAATCATTAAAACTCTGAGAGAAATTAATTTTTGAATCAATTAAATAAAATCACAAAATTCAAATATTCAAATATTCAAAAATGGCGCCAAGAACATGGCAAGAACACGCGCCACCCTCTGTTTCTGCAAATTTGTGTTTTCTATCCAATCTCACTGAATACTTGATGATATCATGCAATCTACATATCAATCTACTCGTTTTCACCTCACGATCATGTCTATGGTCTTTAATTTCATTTATTTTAAGCATGGAATAAGAAATCAAAGAGAAACTTCAAGAACCCTAAAATTTGCATGAAGGCTCAGAAATTCCATACACGATTCAAACAAAACAATTGATTGAGGGAAAACACTCTATACATGATTATGAACATATGGCCAAATTATTGTGCACCAAAACATGCATGGATCATAAAGTTAGAAGAGCTCATGCTTACCTCTTGCAGCTGGTGATCGTGTTTTGTGTTAGAGGCGTTACAGCTTGGTTCCAAGGATTGGACAGCTTCCCTAGGTGCTATGGAGTGTGTCTGGATGCTTGGAGTGGATTGAATTGAGCTGGAACTTGATTTGCCACCTCAACTGCAAGTCTGCTAAAAGCTTGAGCAATTGGCTGGTGATTTTGTGATTTTGGTGTTCTAGATGTTATGTGAGTGTTTGGATCACTTCTATATGATGTTTATGAGGTGTGTGTGTGATTGGTTTGGTTGGAATAGCTCTCAAACTCAAAACTCGATAGTGACTTGCTTTGGAAGGCAAATTTGGAGTGAAGGAAGAGATTTTGAGGAAAGCATCTATTTGATGGCTTTGCTGTACTCAAACTGATCACAAATGAGCTCTATTTATAGTAGAGCAAGTTTTTTTTGCAAGCAATAGTGAATGGCAACTGCTGCAGAAGTTTGGCCAATGTTGATCAATGGGAATCTAAGTCTCCTCAAGCCATTGACTAGAGGTTAGGGCACAGGCTGCTGGTTTCCTTGGTCTTAGATATGTTTGACTAAATTCAGTTGGAAGAGGCTCAGTCCATGCCACCTTGGTGCATCCATTAAATGCTCCAAAACAAAATTGGAGTCTTGTCCCCTCTTTAGGGATTTCTAGGTTTGGAATGCTACTTTTAGTTCCAAGGACTTGGGAGGCTTGGGATCAGTGTTTGTCCCTCCTTGGTCTCCCCTTAAGGTGTTCAGATGGATAAGTGTGTTTGTTATTTGAACAAATTTGGCAAATCGAGCAAAATGCACAAATCTGCCTTGCTTTGACAGTTTTCAGCAAGGCATATTACCATTGTCATATCTCATGGCTCAAGTGGAATTTGATGGAGTTCTTGGCCATTTTGGAAATCCCTCATATAATACAACAACTGTTTGATCATAGTTGGTTTTGATACTTTTTGGATCCAAGTGAAAAAGGCCCCTACATTTGGAAAAAAGTGAAGGCAGATTCTGACTTAGTGAAATTTTCACTAAGTGTTGGAAAAAAGTGACTTTTTCACTTTTTGTGATTTTGATCATTCCATAACTTAAAATCTATGAGGAATTGGAATGAGTTGTGTTTGAAGATTTTGTAGAGGGCCATGAGAGCTACAAATCCAGCTTTGAATGGGAAAAATGGCCTTGTGGTTTAGGAGTTACGATCCTCCAAAGTTGGTATCCTAGCCACTTTGTTCCATAACTTAGAAAATTTCTAAGTTTTTTATGGTTACCCCTTTTACAAGTTATCCCACTTTTCATGATTTTTCTTGATGAATGATGATTCCAATAACACATTAACATCATTTTAGGGTCAAAGAACCATAATTGTGAAAAATCTCAAAAAGTCAAAGTTGACTTTTGTGCATAGTTGACTTTTTGTCAGATGAACTCCAAACTGTGCGATCCTCTATGAAATCAAGTCCTTGACCTAAATCAAACTTGATGGATTAATTTCATAGGTGTTATAGGGTGTATTGAATCATGTCCCAAGGTTTGGGAGCATGCCTGGGTCAAAAGTCAAAGACACAGTTGACTTTTCCCGCGAAACCCTAATTGTGGTTCTGATGAATTTGAAACTTGTTGATCAAGCTTCTTGGATCGATCCATTTTTGAAAATGGATCAATGTGGTTTATTAGAGACCCTCAAATCCCCTCTTGAGGTCTTGGCTCATGTTTTGTCCCTTGGAGCATCTTAGGTTATGCTTTGAAGCATTGGCTCATGCCCAGAGGAAAATTTCCATCTGGAGGCCCTGGTTGACCAAAACCCTAATTTGGTGACACTGGCGATCTTGAGGCTTGATCCACTTGGAATGTTGTAGCCTGGTGCTTGATTCTTGATGTGGGAGTCCTCTTGATCCCTTGTGGAGGTTTGAGAGGTTAGACAAGTTGAAGATCACGTCATTTCTTGATTGATCCTTTGTCTAAGAACTCAGAGAGGGCTTGAAACCCTAATTTTTGTTTGTGGTGAATGCTCAACAATCCTTGAGGAGATTGATGAGGCATGGAGGTACATCCATATTGTGATGATGTCTTGCACAATGATGGGAAATCTTACTGGTCAAAATTTTGGGTATGACAGATGCGCCTATTTAATCTTCTTGGACCCGGAGTTGTGAATGGTGAAGGTATTCGGGAATTCGGGGTGCAAGAGGATAAAATATCGGAATACCCAAAATTTTGGATGGTGGTTATGAATGGCAGTTTGCGTATCCATCTTCTTTTGCTAAACAATGATGCTTAGAAAAGGTAAACTACCCTTAGATCCTGGTTTCCTACCAAGGAACTGGTCTCAGTTTCTAAAATAAACTTTCCCTCGATCTTGGTTTCCTACCAAGGAACCGGTCTCACTTTCTGAAATAAACTTCCCCTCGATCCTGGTTTCCTACCAAGGAACTGGTCTCAGTTGCTGAAATAAACTTCCCCTCGATCCTGGTTTCTTACCAAGGAACTGGTCTTAGTTTCTTTTGTCAATAAACTTTCTTGACAAAAAACGCTATTCGTAGCGGTTTTCCTCAAACTTCTCGCCAATTTTTCCTTGGGAGATTCCATTTGATGGAAAAAGTTTTGATGTCAGACTTGCTGGGGAACCCAGTCGTCTGAGTTGTAGAGGTGCACAAACTTCTCTGTTGGAGACGCCATTTGTCGACTCTACTGGGGAAAAATGAGTCTCTTGAGAGATTGCTTTCTGCTTGGGGATATTACATCATACTTTTCTTGGGATCTTCTCGGAGGAATGCCATATGATGTGACCCAATTTTGAGGTACTGATGACCTCTTCGTCAGCGGGTTTTTTCGGAGAAAAACGGTTGCATTGCTGAATCTCCGATTAAGAGGCTTTCTCTGGGGATTTTCCTTAATCCGGGAAAGCGAATATATCATCTT
Organism: Lathyrus tuberosus; assembly: GCA_022829125.1. Taxonomy (NCBI): domain Eukaryota; kingdom Viridiplantae; phylum Streptophyta; class Magnoliopsida; order Fabales; family Fabaceae; genus Lathyrus; species Lathyrus tuberosus. The sequence continues at coordinate 20,238,182 of JALAZF010000043.1, forward strand.
CAATGGCAAAGAGTGACGTTTGTCGAGGGTCTCCTTGTCTTTCAGATGTTCAAGTTATCAAAGTGGTCAAAGAATCAACTCCAATCCAAAAATAAACTGGAAGAGAGATTGCTTAGATGGTTCGCTTCCTGATGAGGAAAGAACTAACAACTCGATTGAGAGGACTTTTATCACTTGGGGATAAGACTGACCAGAGTGATAGTGATGCAACATGAATGTGAATGTAAATCAATAATGCATGATGTATGTATGTTTAAGCTGACAAAACTGACGCGACATACAGACTAATGGATGAACACGACTGGATACTCGGCCACAGTGGGAGATGAAAAGTATCACTGGTTCATGATAGCAATTCTGCCTTGCTTAGGAGAGATAGTCCCTGCGGGGAGCTATGTTGGTCGGGCTTAGGAGGTAAGAACTCTGCCGGGGATGTCGGATGGAATATTCACACCTGACACAGCTGATCCTTCATTCAGGCGTACTGGTTTAGAAGGAGGACTTTGATTATGCACTTTGAAGTTCGATTACTTCTGGAGAAGTGATCGATGTTCTTTCCATGTTCAACAGTCAAAAGAAATTGCCATCTTTATTTTAAAAGCAGAAAAAGTTTAACAAGTAAATTCATTTTTGTTTTATTTCAAGAATCGTTGATCATGTTAAGATGTCGCTCTATAAAGCTAAAACAAAATAAGAATTGCAAACAAAAGCATTAGGGCTCGAATTTTATTGATATGATGGAGATCAGCCAAACGCGTGATTCCATGGAGTATTTATAAAGTTAGAAAATGGTGATTTACGGGAAAAGGCCTACATTAAAACATAACAACCACTATCCTTCTACCAACTTTGAATTCTGGACATCCCGAGCTTCTGTCTAAGATGACCTTGACTTGAGTTTTCTCGGATGGTGTAACTGCTACGGAGTTGAACTGATCAGACGTAGTTACTTTCCATGAATCCCTAACTTTTGCCTGGATTGTACTTTGATATTTCCAATCCACCAGGATAATTTTTTATTATGTCTCTAATTTTTGCCTGGACCGCCCTTTCGGGTTTTCAATCCACCGAGACGTTTTTTTAGTTTAGGCGAAGTATTTCTTGACTACGTCAACATTTGTGGGGTAGGCAAACTCCTCTCCATCCATGGTTGCAAGTCTCATGGCGCCGCCTGAGAAAGCTCTCTTGACCACGTAGGGGCCGTCATAATTTGGGGTCAATTTGCCCCGGGAATCAGTGAGAAATGATTGTATCTTCTTGAGCACGAGGTCTCCTTTCCTGAAGACGCGAGGTCGGACCTTTTTGTCAAACGCCTTCTTCATTCTTTGTTGATACAACTGACCATGGCATACTGTCGTCATTCGCTTCTCTTCGATCAGGTTTAGTTCATCGTGTCGACTTTGACACCATTCAGCTTCTGTTAGCTTAGCTTCCATCAATACCCGGATTGATGGAATATCTACTTCTATGGGGAGCACTGCTTCCATGCCATATACTAGAGAGAAAGGGGCTGCCCCTGTTGAAGTGCGGACAGATGTGCGATAACCGTGAAGAGCATAAGGCAACATTTCATGCCAGTCTTTGTAGGTTACAACCATCTTTTGAACAATTTTCTTGATGTTCTTGTTAGCCGCTTCTACTGCTCCGTTCATCTTGGGTCGGTAGGGAGATGAGTTATGGTGTTCAATCTTGAACTCATCGCATAACTCCTTCATCATCTTGTTGTTCACGTTGGATCCATTGTCAGTAATGATCTGGCTTGGAACACCATAACGGCAAATAATATTGTTTTTGATAAATCGGACCACCACTTGTCGGGTTATATTGGCGTATGACGCTGCTTCGACCCATTTGGTGAAATAGTAAATAGCTACCAGGATGAACCGATGTCCGTTAAAAGCCTTGGGCTCAATCATGCCAATCATGTCGATTCCCCATATGGAAAAAGGCCACGGGGAAGAGAGAACTTTGAGATGCGTTGGCGGTACATGAATTTTTTCGGAGTATATCTGACACTTGTGACATCTCCTCATGTACTTGTAGCAGTCGGATTCCATGGTCAACCAGTAGTACCCTACTCTTAGAATTTTTCTCGCCATTGTGTGTCTGTTGGCATGAGTGCCAAAGGATCCTTCATGAATTTCTTTCATCAGCATGTTTGCTTCTGGTCAGTCTACGCATCGGAGCAAGACCATGTCAAAGTTTCTCTTATAGATTGTATCATGGCTCAGGAAGAAGCTGCTTGCCAGTATTCTGAGGGTCTTTCGGTCCTTTCTGGATGCCCCAGGTGGGTACTCTTGTGTCTGAAGGAAGCACTTGATATCGTGATACCAAGGTTTGTCGTCTATGAATGCTTCACTCACGAAGATGTAAGCGGGCCTTTCTAGGCGCATTATGTCAATCTTAGGTAAGTTGTTTCATTGACCTACACTAATCATGGAGGAGAGAGTGGCTAATGCATCAACCATGTGATTCTCTTCACGAGGGATATGATGAAACTCGACTCTGTTGAAGAAGGGTAAAAACCTTCTTGCGTAATATTTGTAAGGAATCAATCCTGATTGGTATGTGTTCCAATCTCCTTTGATCTGATTGGTAACCAGGGCTGAGTCTCCATATACATCCAAGTTCTTGATCCTTAAGTCGATCGCTTCTTCGAGACCCATGATACAAGCTTCATATTCGGCCTCGTTGTTTGTGCACTTGAACGTAAGTCTAGCGGTGAAAGGAATGTGGGTACCCTGAGGGTTATGATAATTGCCCTAATTCCATTTCCGTAATGATTGATGGCTCCGTCAAAGATAAGTCCCCATTGGGAACCTGGTTCTGGCCCTTCACTGGGTAGCGGTTCATCGCAATCTTTCATTTTCAAGTACATGACATCTTCGTCTGGGAAGTCAAATCCGACTGATTCTTGATCATCGATTGGTTGATGAGCCAAATGATCGGCTAAAATACTTCCTTTAACGGCTTTCTGAGCGCAGTACTCAATGTCATATTCTGATAGCAACATCTTCCAATGGGCAATCCTCCCCGTGAGAGCATGCTATTCAAAGACATACTTGATTGGATCCATTTCAGAGATTAACCAAGTAGTGTGACAAATCATGTACTGGCAAAGACGTTTAGCTGCCCAAGCCAGAGCACATCAAGTTTTCTCAAGCATAGTGTACTGAGTCTCGCAGTCTGTGAATTTCTTGCTCAAGTAGTAAATGGCAGACTCTTTCCTTTTGGTTTCGTCTTGTTGGCCAAGTACATAACCCATTGAGTCTTCCAAGACTGTTAAGTAAATGATTAGCGACCTTCCTTCCACTGGAGGTGATAGAATCGGCGGGTTCAACAGGTATTCCTTGATACTGTCGAAGGCGGTTTGGCAGTCCTCTATCAAAACACAGTCCTGATTCTTTTTTAGTAATTTGAAAATCGGCGCACATGTCGCGGTCATAAGGAATATAAATCTGGAGATGTAATTCAGACGTCCCACGAATCCTCTGACTTATTTTTCAATCTTTGGAGAAGGTATCTCTTGAATGGCCTTGACCTTGTCAGGATCAACCTCAATACTTTTTTGGCTGACGATGAACCCTAAGAGTTTCCCTGAACGGACACCGAATGTGCACTTATTGGGATTCAAGAAGAGTTGGTACTTTCTCAGCCGCTCGAATAGCTTTGACAGGTGGGTCACATGCTCCTCTTTTGTATTAGATTTGGCAATCATATCATCGACATATACCTCGATTTCTTTGTGTATCATGTCATGAAACAGAGTAGTCATGGCCCTTTGATAGGTTGCCCCGACGTTCTTCAGACCGAACGACATTAACTTGTAATAAAAGGTGCCCCATGGGGTGATAAATGAAGTTTTCTCCATGTCTTTCGGTGCCATTTTTATCTGATTATAGCCCGAGAATCCATCTATGAAGGAGAAAACTTTGAACTTTGCTGTACTGTCAACCAGCATATCAATGTGTGTTAAAGGAAAGTCGTCCTTTGGACTTGCTTTGTTCAGATCCCTGTAGTCTACACACATTCTGACCTTTTCGTCCTTTTTCGGAACTGGTACGATGTTGGCTAACCATTGAGGATATTCTTACGTGGCGAGGAAACCCGCGTCAATCTGTTTCTGGACTTCCTCTTTGATTTTGATGGCCATGTCTGGATGAGTCCGTCTCAACCTTTGTTTTACCGGTGGACACTCGGTTCTTAACGGTAGATGATGTTCCACGATGCTGGTATCCAACCCTGGCATGTCCTGATATGACCAAGAGAATACATCGGGAAACTCTTTGAGAAGCTTTATTAAACTTTCTTTGACAATTGAACTGAGCAGTGCCCCAATCCTGACTTATTTTCTCTCTTCCTCTGAACCCAAGTTGACCGTCTCCAACAGCTCCTTGTGAGGTTTTATAGACCTTTCCTCTTGTCTGAGTAATCGGGAGATCTCTTCTGGAATTTCGTCGTTATCTTCTTCTTCAGCCTCAAATACCGGGAATTCAAAGTTGGGAGAAGGCATTGGATCGTATGTTTTGACGGGGTTTAAAACAAGCGGTCTGCATGACGTGATGATTTGTGTTTAGAAGAGATAGAGAAAATGCAAGAGTGTGTGCAGTGTATTTTTTTACTGCTTTTTTTTATTATTTGAATTGTTTTTTAGGATTACCATTTTCTAAAAAAACGAAAAGAGAAAACAACAATTAATGCAAAAATTACAGAACGACGTTATTTTATTTATAATTTTGTCGATTCTTGAAACTACAACCCTATAAAACAAAACTCAATCGCTTTGGGCGAAGCGAAGAGGGATATTTACAGAAAGTGAGCCCTATCAAAACATCCGTTTCACCTGGGCAGGGTGAAAGTTTAAGATAAAGACGACAATTACTTTGACTTATGAACGATCTTCGGAACGTCGACTGCAACCCATTGGCGGCGAACTCCTCGGTGAATCACAAAGTTTGGTACCTTCCTTGATTTATCTTCAGAAATAACGCTGATTTCTGGTGGAGCAGGATCATTGGAATCTGTCTCCCAGGCAGAGTTGTCGTAGGAGGATTCCTCAGTTGTATTTTGCAGAGTATTTGTGCTCTCTGGTATATCTCCCCATCCAGTTGGTTGGATGTCTTCGAGCCTGATACGAGAGCTTTCGGGAGCGGTATATTTGACCATGAAGTCGTATTTACCACTCGGTTGTCTCAAGGTGTCCCACACCTCTTTGGGAATGGAGGAGTAATCTCTCTCGATGACGTTGACCTTGGGAAAGGCATAGTTAATGAATTCAAGTCCTGCAAATTTTGCAAATTCATCGTCGTGCTGGATATTTTCTGAATGACCTGGGTATTGATCCCATGATTCGGTGGGGACACATGTATTTGTTTCAATGATACTCAGCTGATTTTCATTGTTCGGGTGACTTTCTTGCCCCGAGTCTCCTGGGTGCGGCTGCCAGATAGGCAGACCATCCATCGGGTCATAGTAGTCGTGGTCAAAGTTGTATTTCATCGGATTGTCTTCCTCTAATGAATTTGGCAGAGCACGACATCCTTCTGGATCACAATCTCCGTATATCATTTCGACATCTGACCTCGGTATAAATCTCAGACTTTGTGCCGGAAAGCAAAATGGCGTAGGCACCTCTTCCTGAGATATATAACCGTCCTTATTAAGATAGGACTCTTATTCTTCATCTGTATCAGAGGCATCTCCCTCGTTGATAGTGTGTACTTCTTGAGACACTGGGTGAAGGAAACCTCCACTATGGAAGAAGTTCTGAATGGGATGAAGACTCGCATCATTAGTGGCAGCCTGGGTACAGGTTGCAGAAAAACCAAGACCCTTCTTTGTTTTATTATCAGTAGGAATGACAAGCTGTCCCCATCCCTTTGCGCTGTTACTCTCGATTACTTTGAGAGCATCTCTGTATGAGAAAATCGATGTTCCTTTCCCTGCTTGATTATCATTGCTCACCAAAAGCGCTTGGATTTGGGTTCCGATTATCTCCTCCGGTTCCACACAGGTGGATGATGATAAGTTACTCGCGATTAAGGCCGGTTCTCCGCAGACCGTGACGAGTTGGTCATTCTTGACAAACTTCAGCTTCTGGTGAAGTGTCGAAGTGACTGCCCCAGCCTGGTCTATCCAAGGTCTTCCTAATAAGCAACTGTATATTGCCCGGATGTCCATGACCTTGAAAGTCACTAGGAAATTGTAAGGACCGATAGTTATGGGAAGGTCGACTTCGCCGATAACTATTTTACTGGATCCGTCAAATGCTTTGATGACGACCTCACTGCCTCTCATCGGAGATCCTTTGAATGATAGTCGCATTAGAGTGGACTTCGGCATGACATTGAGAGCCGATCCGGTGTCTACCAGTACGCTGGCTAAAGCATCATCCTGACAGTTAACTGTGATATTGAGCGCCATGTTGTGAATTTTACCTTCCTCTGGCAATTCCTCATCACTAAACCCCAAGTTGTTGTAGGAAGTGATGTTGGAGATGATGTTGTCGAATTGCCTTATCGACACATCCTGTTCCATAAAGGTCTGCTCTAATACTTTATGTACAGCCTCTCCGTGGGCTTCGGAACTGAGTAAAAGTGATAGCACTGAAATCTTTGAAGAAGTTTGTAACAGCTGATCAACAATGTTGTATTCACTCCTTTGGATGAGCTTCAGCATCTCATCCTCGTTCTTTGAAAGGTCGGGATCACTGGATGGACCGACTGGTGGATTAGGAGCTTCCGTTTAAAGTTCCTTTTCTCTGTTAGGTTCTCCAACTCCTCTGTTGAAGATTCGACCACTCCGTGTTACTCGACTGATGTCTGCAATATTCACGACGAAGGGTAATGGAATTTCCTTTCCATTCTCAACTGTTGTTGCACCGTATTTGTAAGGGATCGCCTTAGCTGATTCATACGGCACTGGTCCCGGTAGATAGATAACTACAGGAGCCTTCTGATTTTTCTGACTATCGTAAGTAACTTCAATCAGTTCCTGGTTAAGAACTTTCGAATCATCAAGTAAAGGGATGATGGTACAAACATCTTTGGCCCTTTCATGATCAGAGATCACAACAACATCCTTAATCTTATCAGCGAAATAGTCCGGCGTCCAGTTGATAGACCCCGAAACTGAATATTGTTGGATTTCTTTGCGGTTTACCTGACTCTGAAGGGCTGCTCGCACGAGGTAACATCCTTGATTATTTTCCGAGCAGACTCTACAACATTCATAGTTATGTGGTGGCACTTAGCCGCGTCCTCTTTGAATGCAGTGTAACCTCACTAAATCTGTTTCCGTAGATCGGACATCCTAACTTTGATGCCGAGTAGGGTTCCCGTCAACCACACTGATTTGTTACGTATCTTCATCCATATAGATCGGAAGCCACCAGTGGTTCAACAAGTGTTGCAAAGTTCCTTGAACGAGAGCACATCCTTGGTTACCCTCACGGCATACTGTACAGTTCAGATAATCATGTGAAGTGAGAAAACCGAGTTGGACTTGCTTGGCGTGTAACTCCACCAAGCTGGTATTCATCAAACGAATATTGAAGATTTGAACCATGTTAATCTGATAAGGATTTCTATCATGGTAGTCCTGGATCCATCCAAGATCCATCTGACGCTGGAGGGCCTCTTGTACAAAAGAGCATCCCTGTTTGTTTATCGAGCAAATCAGACAGGAATTGTAATCGTGCCGTGGCAGATTATGATAATGGCTTTGCCTTGAGTGCATTGCCGCTAAGTTGACATTCATCGCACGGATGTCGTGGTTCTGAATGATGTTGGAACTCGTATAAGTAATGTTAACCCCATGAACTCGGTGCTCTTGGATCCATCTGAGATCTAATTGTTCCTGTAGAGCTGATTGCACCACGGAACATCCCTGGTTGTTTTTAGAGCAGATATCACACTAGTGATAGTTATGAGGTGGCACATGGCCGTATCTGCTCTGTCTATAATGCATCTTGACCAAATTGGCCCTCAATAAGAGTACATCATGAAATTGATATCTGTTGTTAGCCTCTCCTTCTATCAAATTTACTGTGGCTTTCTCGTGTTGAGGTAGCGGGTTCGTGAGAACATTCGGATTCGTATCTTTGAAAGATAAGAGCCCGCTCCTAACAAGCTTTTGCACATCGGATTTGAAACTGAGACAGTTTTCTATGTTATGCCCTGGTCCTCCTTGATGGTAAGGGCAAGTCTGATCTGCTTTGAACCAAAAAGGAGGATTTTCTGGTACTGTAAGAGGAGACCTAGTTTGGACATGCCCCTTGACCAGTAGTAATGGGACCAGTTCCACATACAACACAGGTATAGGATCAAACCCTGTAGGTCATGCAGTACGGTTATTATTGTACGGAGGACGAGTCTGCTGAAGAGACTGTTGTGTCCTTTGCTGATATTGCTGTTGATTCAGTTGGCTCTGCGCAACCTGAGGTTGATACGTAGGAATAGGCGCAGGGTTGATAGCAGGAGTTACAGCTGCTACCGGTTGGTATCGTCGCCTTTGCTTTCCGAGAGAGATATTCCCAATATTCTGCTCTTTTTTCTTAGGGAGAGCACTACGGTATCGTTTTGTACTACTTGATGATCCAGTGCCTTTTACTAAACGTCCTTCTCGGACTGCTTCCTCAAGACGAACTCCCATGCCCACCATCTCGGTGAAGTCACTGGGCGCACTGGCGACCATTCTGTCGTAGTAAAATGAGCTCAAGGTTTTTAAGAAGATCTTTGTCATCTCTTTTTCCTCAAGAGGTGGACAAAGCTGAGCGGAAATTTCACGCCATCTCTGAGCGTATTCCTTAAAGGTTTCCTTGTCCTTTTGTGACATCGATCTGAGTTGATCTCTGTCCGGTGCTATGTCCAGGTTATACTTATATTGTTGAACGAAGGCAACAACAAGATCTCTAAAAGTGCTGATCTTAGTGCGGTTTAAACCCATGTACCATTTTAATGCGGCACTGGTTAAAGTATCCTGAAAATAGTGGATTAGTAGCTCCTGGTTCTTTGTTTGAGCTGACATTCGCCGAGCGTACATCACCAAGTGGCTTTGAGGGCAAGAGTTACCCTTGTACTTTTCAAAATCAGGCACCTGGAACTTGTGCGGAACTTTCACATTAGGGACCAAACAAAGGTCTGCAACATCCTTTCCAAATAAATCCTGACCGCGAAGGGCTTGCAGCTCTTTCTGCATCTCCAAGAACTGTTCCTGGAACTCATTCATTCTGTCGAACATACTTTCGTTTCCACCAGAAGGTATCTGTGGAATTTGTCCTTCCGAGACAGTGTGTACCACAGGCGGTGGTATAGTCATTATGGCCGAGACTCTCGGTGCCTCCCGAAGTTTGTAACCTTTAGGAGTTGCTGTCGTGCTCCTGGCATCTTCGCTTTCCCAAAGTTTGTAACCTTCAGGCCTAGCGGCTCCTGCTGAAGTTTCCGGATCTTTAGTGATCGGCGGAATATATCCCTCTGGGATATAGTTGAGTGGCATGCCCCAGGGACGATCTTTCGGCTTTTTGTACCTAGGATCATACTTCTCCACTATGGGCGTTGATGTGATTTCTAAGATCACAGTCCTTTGTTGTTGCATCTGAGCCTCTACTAGAGCTTGCATTTCGTTATGAAGCTTTCTAAGATCCTCTTTCAGAGTGTCGATTTCTTCCCTCAACTCTCTGTTCTCTTCCACGAGATCATCCATCTTTTTCTGACGATTGGCCCGAGAATTGTACGAATGAGACAGTTTGACGCTCTAGAATCGAGACACAAACGTAAGATTCGTAGGGAAGAAGAATGCGTTACGTGAGAATGATGAATGCAATGATTATTTGTACATTTTTTTAGTTTATTCAAAGTAAACTTTGACAATTAGATTGCAAATATCAAACAGTGGGGAAACCCCGTTTTATTGAATTCAAAGGATTACGAAAATGGAAATACAGTAATTTACATAGTGCTGTAAAAGGAAATCTAAGCTAATGGATCCTGAGTCCTCTCTGAGGAGAGCTCAGGTGTTGGTTCTGGTATTTTCCTTTTCTTTGACTGAGGCTCTTGAGTCGTTGTCGGGTTGTCATTCATTTGCTAAGTGAAAGGAGCGAGCAAATTCCTTTGGTCTTCTTGATTCTCCACAGCATGTTGCTCTAAAATCTCAATCAGAGCATCTTTCTCTTTTATCAGCTACTGTATTTTCTTGCACTCCACATTGAGAATACGGTACTTGACCCTCTAAGACCTCTTCTCCTGCTGAACTTTGCTGAGAGTAACCTGAAGTTTTTCTGTCTCAGACATAAAATAAAGGGCAGAGTCCCTTAATGGAAGAACTTCCTGACGAGGGTAAGGCATCCTCAGCTTGAGAGCTCTAGTTTCTACCCAGTGGAGATAAGGTTCCACCGAGACACAGTATGGTTTTCCTAGAGACTCTCTTCCTTTCCTTTGAACGTGTTTCCAGGCATGCACTATTTCTATCTTTAGAGCCCTGTCATTTTCCCCTTCCTTGAAGAAAAGACCTTTCAGATGAACATTACGCGGGATATGCCTCATCGGGTATCCGAATTGACGACGAACTAAAACTGGATGATAATTCATTCCTCCCTTAATTCCTATAAGGGGTACATTTGGGAAATTTCCACAACGGTCAATGATCGTGATCCCGTCATAAATTCAATTGTACCAATCGATGTCAGAGTTGGTAAGAGACATGATTCTCTGCAACCAACGTAAAGTGTTCTTTTGATCCCAAAATGCAGCAGACTTGGCTAAGTGGGAAATGAACCATTTGTACAGCAGGGGTACACAACATGTGATCATTCCTCTGCTATACAAATTCCTTAAGTGTACCGAATGATAAGCATCCGCGAGCAAAGTCGGTACATGGTTTCCAATCAAAAAAACCTTAATGGCATTGATATCTACAAAGTTATCGATGTTGGGAAACAAAAATAACCCGTAGGTGAGCAAAACAAAGATGCTCTCGAAAGCGGCCACGTTCCCTATACTAGCAAAGTATAGAGCTTTCTTTGTCAAGATCTGGGCTCGTAAACCCTGGATTCCACCCTTAGTGGTCATGTGAGTCCTGACTTCTGACTCGTCCAAATAGATTGCTCTCGCAATGGTTTGATCCTTTGGAATTTCTTCCAGTCCAGAAAAGGGAGCTTGGTCAGTAATATGCAAATCAGTCAGGTGAGAGTACTCCTCTAGTGTTGGTGCTAGTTGATAATCCGGGAATGTGAAACAGTGATAGACCGGATCGTAGAACTGGATTAGCATGGACAGGATTCCTTCAATTACGTGAACCCTTAATAGGGACAGTAGTCCTCCATACTTGGCTCTAAAAGCCTCGTGGTTGGTTATCATCCTCGCCAATCCTCTCAAATCCTCTAGTTTTGAAACCTTGAAGGTGTACTTATTGTTAGTTCTGTAATTGGCAATAATTTTGGTAAAACAATGTGTTTGTTCAAGATGTCATGTCTGATGTCTTAACATGTGCTTCTAACATTCTGCATGTGGTGTCTTGTTTGGTATTGCAGTTTTTGTGCATGATGTCAAGATTGATGTCTTAACATCTGTTGACAGAACATCATGTTCAGTCTGTTATTTGTTTTAGGGTTGCGTGTTAATTGTTATGTTTTGAGAGATTCTGTTTGAGAGATTGCAGGCGAAATTCTTGGAGAAGATTTATTCAGATGCAATAGTTTGTTTCTATATTTAGGGCGAAAAGATTTGAAGATAAAATCTGTTTTTATTGTGCATCAAATCTGAGTTTTTCACAGAGCCCAAGCCCAAGAATCTGTTTCTATTTAAAGAAGTCTCAACCCTACTTGGAAAGGAAGGAGAATAAGGATTGTGTGAGCTGTGTTCAAGTTTTAGGGTTTGTGTTTTGTGTTTGTGTTTGTGAGCCATTCATTCATCTGATTTGATGTTTGAATTAGACTGATTTAGTTGAGTTGTAATTTGTCCACTCAAAGCTTTTAAGCACGAGTGTATTGTTCTTGGTAGAAGCTTTTAAGCAAGATTAAGGTATTGTCGTTGAAGTGTGTCTTCTACTTTCTTTATTGTAAGTTGTTATCACTGCTGTGATTGAGGGGGAGTGAGAGGTGTCTCATATCTAACAGTGTCTTAGATAAAAGTGTCATTGGGTAGTGATTAAGTGAGTAGATTGTCAACTGGTGTGTTGGTTGTAGAGTCTATAAATTGATACTACTAATAGTGGACTTCCTTCCTGGCTTGGTAGCCCCCAAATGTAGGTTGTTAGACCGAACTGGGTGAATAATTCTCTATGTTTATTTATTGCTTTTAAGTGCTGCTACTTTTACTGTCTTGTTCATATAGCAGATATTGATGTTATGACATCTCACTCGACATCACATATCTGATACCAGAATTTCAATTGGTATCAGAGCAGGTATCCTGGTCTGTATCTGGGTGAGATCTAGGGTTGTTACTTTCTAGTCCAATGAACAAGGAGAGTGGTGGATTTGTGAATAGACCCCATATTCTAGATGGATCAAATTATGACTATTGGAAACCTCGCATGGTTACTTTTTTGAATTCTTTAGACAACAGGGCTTGGAAGGCTGTTTTGTAAGAATGGAAACATCCTGTCATTGTGGGAGAAGATGGTGTGTCAAAGCTGAAACCTGAAGAGGAGTGGACCAAGGAAGAAGATGAACTTGCCCTTGGGAATTCTAAGGCCTTGAATGCCTTATTTAATGGTATTGACAAGAACACTTTCAGGTTGGTCAACACATGTGAAGTGGCTAAGGAGGCTTGGGATATCCTGAAAACAACTCATGAAGGAACTTCCAAGGTCAAGATGTCAAGACTTCAGCTACTAACAACAAAGTTTGAAAGTTTGAGGATGAAAGATGAAGAGACCATTCATGACTTTCACATGAATATACTTGAACTGTCAAATGCTTCTAGTGCCCTAGGAGAGAGGATGTCTGATGAGAAGCTGGTGAGAAAAATTCTCAGATCTCTTCCCAAGAGATTTGAAATGAAGGTGACTGCTATAGAGGAAGCTCAAGACATTAGCCAGATGAGGGTAGATGAATTGATTGGTTCCCTTCAAACATTTGAATTAGGGTTGAATGACGGATCAGAAAAGAAGGCCAAAAGCATAACATTGGTGTCGAGTACTAAAGATGAAAAGAAAAAATGTGATATTGAAACCCAGGAGGAGCTATCCAATGCAATCGTGATGCTGGGAAGGCAGTTTAATAAGGTGTTGAAAAGAATGGACAGGAGCTATAAACCTTATGTCAAGAACATCACATCTGACATCAACAGGTCAGGTGATCAGATGAAGAAAACCAAAGCAGAAGAGAAGCCTAATAATGACAAAGGAATCCAATGCCATGGTTGTGAAGGTTATGGTCACATCAGAGCTGAATGTCCTACATACCTTAAACAGAAAAAGGATTTGTCTGTCACTTGGTCTGATGAGGACACTGAAAGTGAAGATGAATCTTCCAAGCATGTCAGAGCAATAACTGGAATATGTGAGTCTGATGATGATTCAAGTGATGGAGAGATTACCTATGAGGAACTAGCTGCATCATATAAAGAGCTATGTATCAGAAGTGAAGAAGTGTGTCAAGAAGGGGAGAAGCAAAAGGAACTCATAATCCATCTAAAGGCTGACAAGGCTGAACTGGAAAATGAAGTCAGTTTGCTAAAATGCAACCTTGATCAAATGTCCAAATCTCTCAGAATGTTAAACAGTGGAACTGACACTTTGGATGAAATCCTTCAATATGGAAAGATGGCAGGAGATATGACAGGGCTGGGATTTGATGGCAATAAGAAGAAACCCATTTCAGATGCTAGTTCATCTGGACTTAAACATAACATGTCCCATCAGATGTCTCAACATCATGGGAAAATTCATGTTTCTGGACCTAATCATTTTGTGCCTCAACATCATGGCAGAAGACAGCCTCAACATCATGGGAGAAGACACCTTCAAGGCAGAAGACATCCAAACCATTTCAGAGGAGGATTTCAAAGATGGAGATGTCATTACTGTGGAAGGTTTGGTCACATAAAACCTTTTTACTTCAGACTGCATGGATTTCCTAAACCTGATCCTCAACCTAGAACAAATCAAAGAATTCCTACAAATGGAAAACAATGGGTTCCCAAGGTTGCTGCTAATAGCTTGATAGCTCACATGTCTCTAAGAGATTCTACCATATGAGATTGGTATTTTGATAGTGGATGTTCTAGACATATGACAGGTGACAAGAACTGTTTGGTGGATATCAAATCTTACTTCACAAGTTATGTGAATTTTGGTGATGGAGCAAAGGGAGAAATCAAAGGGATTGGAAAGTTGAACTGTTCAGGAGTTCCTAATCTTGATAATGTGCTGCTAGTGAAAGGATTGGCAGTCAACTTGATAAGCATCAGTCAACTGTGTGATGAAGGGTTCAAGGTCAACTTCACAAAATCTGAATGTTTGGTTACTAATGAAAAGGGTGAAGTAACCATGAAGGGTGTCAGATCTCTAAACAATTGCTACTTGTGGGATAAAGGTAAACTGTGTCTTCAACAAGAAATAAATAGGGTCACCTCCTTGGAAAATGTCAGAGGAATACCTAAGCTAAAACTGGAAGAAGGAAGAGTTTGTGGGAAGCAAACTAAGAGTAAGATATTACACCAGAAGTTTCAACATCTCACTACTTCAAAAGGGTTGGATCCACCTCACTTGGACCTGATGGAATCCAAAAGTGTTGTTAAAATGACCAAAAATTGTATTCAGCAAAAGCAGTCAGAACTTAAGATGTGCCTTGTTGATAAGATGGATGTTTATAAACTCCTATCTCAGAGTAAGCTGACTAAGTACAATGTCAAGCAAGATGTCATGACATTACACTATGACATACTGAGCATATTGATCAGAAGTCTTGTGGAAGATAATGTTATAATTTTGAAACTTGTTACCACTGAAAGAAAATTGGTTGAGACTGTGGATGCAAGTAATTTTGAATTCTTAAGAAGAAAATTGGGACTCCATATTTATGAAGACTTATAGCACTTAAAGGCGTGTGGAAAAATCTTTTTGAATTTTAAAAGTCATTTACTGTTTTGTGGAAATATCATTAATTTCCTTTTATGTTTCAAAAAGCATCCCACCTATCTTAGGCAATCATTTCAACATATTGCTCCCACACGCAACATACGCCTTACACCTTATTTGCTATGCTCGTTCATCTTCCTTCTCAGAGAAAGAAACCCTTCTGCTCCTAACCCCACCCTTTGCAAGATTTCTACAATGTCTCAACAACGCTCCTCATCTTCTTCCAAGCAAGACTCTGAACAAACTCCTACGAATCCTAGAGTTTCTTCTGATGATGTTCATACTGACGCGGTTCTTGATGTTGCACCTCTTTCTATGATTTCCCCTCCTGAAGCTAAGAAGACTAGACCCAATAAGCTGCATGTAAGAAGCTCTAAGCGCACTCCTGCAGGTAACTCTTCTGATGCCTCTGAAAATATAAAGCGTGATGATAGCTCTGTTCATAGCATAGTTACTGGTCTCTTGTATGGAGACAATAGGATTCCTGGAATCTCTATTCCTCTGTCTCAAGAGGATCAAAGAAAGGAAGAAGTCTTCTCTGTTGATAGAAGTACAGACAGGATTGTCTCTAGGATTCTGAATGAAGGGTTTGTCGTTGCTGGGATATCTAAGCCCCTTGCTCAAATTTCTGCCTCTCATACTTCTGAGGCTAATCAAGAAGGTAGTCATCAAACTGGGTCATCTGGTAATGATAAAGATGGTTCAGAAGATAAACTTCAGAAGCTGGCTACCTCAGTTCTGGAGGATGCATGAAATGATGTTGAACCTGATGTTGGGATATCTACTGCTGAGAGAAGTTCCCCTAACAAGTTTGATGCTTCAGGTCTTAAAGGAAAGCAGACTGTTAATGATGAAGATATTGTGAATCTGGTTGATGTTCCATCTGATAATGATCTGATTTCAAGTGTACACCCTGGCATTGCTAAAAGGCTGAAATCAAGAAAAGGGAAAGCTGTAGATTCACCTTCAAAGGTGAGAACTAATATCAATAAGAAGAAGACTTCTATTGTAGGACCTACAAAGTCTTGGAGCAAAGTGTCTATCTCTTCCAAAAAGAGGAAGATCAAGATTGAGTCTGACTCAGACTATGATGTTAAGGATGATGTCCAGGACATCACTCATGTGAAAAAGCCTGTTGTGAGTAGAACTGCTGATAAAGTTCCTGATGCTCCACTAGATAATGTTTCTTTTCATTCTGTTGTTAGTGTGCAAAAATGGAAGTATGTTTATCAAAGAAGGGTTGCCATGGAAAAAGAACTAGGTAGAGATGCTCTTGAGATGAAGGAGGTTATGGAATTGATCAATTATGCTGGGTTAATGAAGATTGTGTCTAGTTTTTCAAAATGTTATGATATGCTTGTCAAGGAGTTCATTGTGAACATCCCTGGAGATATTACTGATAGCAGAAGTGTGGATTTTAGAAAGGTTTATGTAAGGGGTAGGTGTATTGAGTTTTCTCCTACTATTATTAACAGATACTTGGGAAGGAGTGATCAAGCTGAGAGTGAGTTGGAGGTCACTAACAATCAGATTTGCAAGGAGATTACTGCAAATCAAGTGACTACATGGCCTTTGAAGGAAAAATTGGCTGCTGGACTTCTGAGTGTTAAGTATGCTATATTGCACAGAATTGGAGCTGCCTATTGGGTTCCTACCAACCATAAGACTACAATCTCTGTTGGGTTGGGAAAGTTCATCTTTGCAGTTGGAACCAAGAAGGATTTTGATTATGGTTCTTATATTTTTGATCAAACAGTCAAACATACTGGAACAATGGCTGTGAAATTGCCAATTGCTTTTCCATCCTTAATCTGTGGAATTATTTTAAATCAACATCCTGGGATTTTGGCTGCTGCAGATATTGCTTGCAAATGGGAGTCTATATTGTCTCTCCACTGCAAACTCTTTGTAGGACAACATGTTCCTGATATTGTTTCAACATCTGCAACTGTTGACAACAAGAACACCACCAAAGATGAGTTAATCAGTGAGTTGAAGGCTACTTGCAAGGAGCTGGAAACAGTGATCAGCATAAATACTGCTAGGAAGATGAAATTAGAGGCCTTGATCAAAAGTTTGGAACAGGAAGCTGGTACCTCTAGTGAGGAGACTGATGATCTTGAATGACTTGGTTCTAGGTCTACATCTGGCTTTGAAAAGGACTCTGCTGTGAACTGTTGGTGGTGTTGCTGATGTTCTTTGATGGTTCTTTTGTTTTTTTTCTATTGTTAGTTTTTTTTCACCTTGGGTGCTTGTTATGTAATCTGAATACCTTGGATATTGGTTCCTATGCTCTTATATGGTTATCTTGATTGGATGTTCCATGACATGTTTTGACATGTGTTGCATACTGTAGCTAACAAGGGAGAGCTAATTTGACTGACGTGTAGCTAGTATGACTAACTGATAGTTGTGATGGGGAGTTCTTGATACTGACTAACTATTTTCCTATCTCTTTGTTTTTTTTGTCCAATTGTGGCTAAAATAAGGGAGAGAAGAAGATCCTAGTTGTTGAGAGTTGCGTTTGTGGTTTCTTGGCTTGAGGGGGAGTTTGAGTTTTGATTGGTGTGCAGCTGCTGAATGTTAGTGTTATGTGTTATGTTGTGTTTCTGCTGCAGGTATCTCTGATGTGTGATGATATTATTTTAGCCAAAATTAGCCAAAGGGGGAGATAAATATCTGCTATATGAACAAGACAGTAAAAGTAACAGAACTTAAAAGCAATAAATAAACATAGAGAATTTTTCACCCAGTTCGGTCTAACAACCTACGTCTAAGGGCTACCAAGCCAGGAAGGAAGTCCACTATTAGTAGTATTAATTCATAGACTCTACCGCCAACACACCAGTTGACAATCTACTCACTTAATCACTACCCGATGACACTTCTATCTAAGACACTCTTAGATATGAGACACCTCTCACTCCCCCTCAATCACAGCAGTGATAACAACTTACAATAAAGAAAGTAGAAGACACACTCGTGCTTGATCTTGCTTAAAAGCTTCGACCAAGAACAATACACTCGTGCTTAAAAGGTTTGAGTGGACAAATTACAACTCAACTAAATCAGTCCAATTCAAACATCAAAATAGATGAATGAATGGCTCACAAACACAAACACAAAACACAAACCCTAAAACTTGAACACAGCTCACACAATCCTTATTCTCCTTCCTTTCCAAGTAGGGTTGAGACTTCTTTAAATAGAAACAGATTCTTGGGCTTGGGCTCTGTGAAAAACTCAGATTTGATGCACAATAAAAACAAATTTTATCTTCAAATCTTTTCGCCCTAAATATAGAAACAAATGATTGCATCTGAATTCTCCAAGAATTTCGCCTACAATCTCTCAAACAGAATCTCTCAAAACATAACAATTAACATGCAGTCCTAAAACAAATAACAGACTGAACATGATGTTCTGTCAACAGATGTTAAGACATCAGTCTTGACATCATGCACAAAAACTGCAATACCAAACAACACACCACATGCAGAATGTTAGAAGCACATGTTAAGACATTAGACATGACATCTTGAACAAACACATTGTTTTACCAAAATTGCTGCCGATAACAGAACTAACAATCTCCCCCTTTGGCTAATTTTGGCTAAAACAATATCAGCACACATAAGAGATACCTGCAGTAGAAACACACCATAACACATAACACTAACATTCAGCAGCTGCACACCAATCAAACCTCAAAGTCCCCCTCAAGCCAAGAAACCACAAACACAACTCTCAACAACTAGGCTCTTCTTCTCTTATGAGTTTTCCTTCTAACGAAATCCATTAGCACAATCTCATTTCTCTGACATTTGCAATCATAGTCTTAGTTTAATTTGAAAAAGAGAAACTAGAAGAGAAGATTTTTCTTTGTTTTAATGTTTTTTAGATGAATGCATAAATGCAGCACACAAAAACATAGAAAAAACATGGAGTCAAAGGGTCGGTGTCATGAAGTCAAGGCTCTACCCCCCCCCCCCCCAAAGGTTTATACTGGTGATTTTTTGTACCTGTTCACAAAATCATTGACCCCTTTTGGGATAACAACAGCAAGCGGATCGCCAGTGAGCTGATGTATCCTAGAGTGATCTCAGATGAGGGTAGTATCGCGTGACAACTATTTATGATAGATTCCGCACTACAAAATGGTTTAAGCCTACTAAAAACCTCAGCTTCTCAGATAACCCAGTCGACCACACTACTTTCAACAACCGAAGTCGTATAGGCAATGTATCTGCAAAGGGAGTCTCCACTGAGTTTGATAGTCGATCGGGGACTCTTAACTGGGATTCACTCCCCACAAGATTACCCATATTGCCATCACTTATCTTAGGAGTATACCCAATCTTTCCACATGCGGCATCACACGCATTCCCATTAGCAGAAAAATAAACACAGATATCAATTAGGAAAAGCAGTATATATATTTGTCTTAATCATCCTAGACCTCTAGTCTTATGATCCTATATAGATAATGACTCCCCAGCAGAGTCTCCATTTCTGTGACATCTTGTGGAATTTAAGGTTTCCACCGAAGATTGCAAGAAAGAGAACTTGGCCCCACGGTGGGCGCCATTTTTTCTATAGCGCGATTTTTGTGGTCCTGAGTCACGATCACTTGGGTACTACAATTCGATTCATTTTTTATCCTATTGAGCTGATTAAGGAAGGGAAATAGATGTCTCCAAATAACCCTGCTTGCATACTGAGTTTGAATAGCGGTCTGTTAGGTCACAGATGCTATGTGGATGTGGGGCCTTTCTTCGGTTTATTTTGTTAAGATTCGAATGTCTGGATCATTTGTGAGGTTTTTGGTAAGATGTTAGGATTTGGTGCTTTTGGGGTTGATATACGGGTTTTTTGACTAGTATGCTCGCTAAGATTTTGCAATCTTATGCCTACGTATTCCCGTTTCAGGGAAATCGGAGCGATCGTAGTTCCTCCTATTCTATGGGAGGAAAGAGATGTTTAGGTGTCTTGTTCCATGCCCAAGAGGTGAAGCTAAAGGTGGTTTGTATCTTGTTCAAAGCCCAAGATGTGAACCTAAACGGGTTTTGGCTAAGAGAGAATTTGTCATCTCTAAAGAGGAGTTGTTGATGTTTGCATGCTGTGAGCAAGGCATAACTTTGATGCTAAAAGGTTGATTGACTCAACCAGGGTTTTCTTTATACAAAACCTAAGAGGAGGCTATTGACCCAACAAGAGGGTGTTTATTATTTGTCTCGTACGAAGTCCGAGATAGAGGCTAAAAGTGTTGACTCAACAAGAGAGTACTAACAAGTGACTGACTCAACAAAAGAGTGCTTTTATCTATCCTGTATAAAGCCCAAGACGGAGGCTAAAAAGAATGACTCAACAAGAGAGTCTGAAGGTGATTGACTCAGCAAGAGAGTCTTTTTATACTCAATAAGAGAGTGTTTTGCTGTCTCGCACGAAGCCCGAGATAGAGGCTAAAGGGGATTGACTCATCAAGAGAGTCTTTTATACTCAACAAGAGAGTGATTTATATGTGTCTTGTATGAAGCCCAAGACGGAGGCTAAAAGTGGTTGACTCAACAGGAGAGTCTTTTATACTAAATAAGAGAGTGTTTTATATGTGTCTTGTATGAAGCCCAAGACGGAGGCTAAAAGTGATTGACTCAACAAGAGAGTCTTTTATACTCAACAAGAGAGTGTTTTATATGTGTCTTGTATAAGGCCCAAGACGGAGGCTAAAAGTGGTTGACTCAACAAGAGAGTCTTTTATACTCAACAAGAGAGTGATTTTCTATCTCGTACGAAGCCCGAGATGGAGGCTAAAAGTTTGACTTTTCCGGGGAAAATGTTCTTTTTGTCTTGTACAAAGCCCAAGATTGAGGCTAAAAGGAGATTGACTCATCAAGAGAGTCTTTTATACTCAACAAGAGAGTGTTTTATATCTTGTACGAAGCCCGAGATGGAGGCTAAAAGTTTGACTCGACAAGAGAGTCTGGAAAGGTTAGCTTTGCTGGGGAGGAATCATTTGTACAAAGCCTAAGAGGAGGCTGTTTATGATGGTAACTATTTCAGTTTAGTGACAGGTCAAGTGTGTTGGATAAAAGAGAAAATCAGCTCTTATATGGGTAATGTTGTGCTTTGGCATTGACCAGGGGATCAGGGTTATTTCCTGTTCTTTAAGGAAATGGTAAATACCAAGGGTATTGAGACTGTCCAAGTCTACTGGTGTTTTGAGAAATCGATTCTCAGATAGTGAATGCTCTTTGTATGATGCCCAAGAGAAGGCTGGTATGTTAAGGGATGAAGGTCAACCCATTAACTGGTCTGACACTTGACTCAGAAAGACAGCTTTAGCAAATTTATGACTAGGTTCTGTTCCTATACCTGTAGAGGTATTTGGGTCCTCGTACTAAGCCCAAGAGAAGGCATGAGAACTTCTAAGAATCCGGCGGGTCCTTGTACAACGCCCAAGAGGAGGCGGGGATGCTTTTAGGAAGCCTGTGGGTCCCCAAACCCCGATAAGTTCAAGACATGCTATTCACCGAGAATAGATCAAGCCATGAAAGTCTGAGAATTTGGAAGAAACTCAAGAGATGCCATTCACGGAGAAAAGATCATCTCTAGGGAGTTAGGGTTTCTTTGACAATTTCTAAGGGTGACAGTCTGAGAAAGGGTTCACCGAGAATGTTGTCTTTCACGTCTCCATATTGTTTAACCCCAATAGGAGGGAAGACTGTATCTGGTAATCCTATGGGGATCTAGTTTTGTTTGTATTTAAGAGTGACCAATAGGGCTTTACCTAGTGCTAGACGTAGATGCCGGGGAAAAATCTAAATAACTATACTAGTATTACACAATGGATATTGGACAAGTATATAACAGTTTGTGAAAGAAGACTTACAGTGAAACAGCCCCACAATACAGTTATATATATGAAAGCGGTAAATGAAAGCGGATAAACACTTACTCGGTTGTAGAGCTTCCATCCTGTTTTGTTAGTTGTTCAACAAAGAAAACTTTGATAACAATATTATATTCTAAATCAAAGGAGAAAGTGCTTTGAAAAGATTGTTGGGGCTTATATCTCAAGGAGAGGCCCAAGGTTTATCAGTGATTGCACTGTTGTTTTGACTTTGTACAGGGACTTATACAAGTGACTGAGGCCAAAAAAGGTTTTCTGTACAAAGGGATGGGTCTTACACTCTCTCAAGAGGCCCAAAGATTTATTTTTGTACAAGGGATGGGGCTTACAGCTCAAGGAGAGGACCAAAGGTTTATTTTAAAGAAAAGAAATGGGTTTTATAACACGAGGGTAGGCCCAGGGTTTTGATTTTTGAATTGGCGATCGCGCCGAGATTTTTCTCTTAACGCAGAGGGACTTATACAATGTCTGAGGCCCAAAAAGGTTTTGGTTAAAAGGGGATTGAGTCTTACACTCTATTAGAGGCCCAAAGATTATTTTTATACAAGTAGAGGGGCTTACAGCTCAAGGAGAGGCCCAGTTGGTTATTTTTGAAAAAGCGACGATCGCGCCGATGTTTTGAAAATATACAGAGGGACTTATACAATGTGTGAGGCCCAAAGGTATTATTTACAAAGGGGTTGGGTCTTACACTCTATTAGAGGCCCAAAGTGTTTGAAAATGATTTGTTTAGGGTGATTAAGATCAAAACCCTAAATTAGTTTCAAAAATGTATTTTAATTAAATAAAAATTTAATTAAAATGACCAAAATTATCAAACATGCGTGAAAAACAAGTTGTGATCTTGGATTAATGTTTGAAAAATCAAGTTTATATCCACAAAATGATTGAAAATCAATTAAGTTTGGAAAATCAAGGGAGAAAAAATATTTCAAATGTTAAAAACAAATAAAACATTAATTCTTTGCAAAAATATCAAATATATGAAATAAATAATATTTTTGGGATTTTTTGGTAAAATAAAATATTTTAACATTTTTGTGAATTATTAAAGAAAGAATCAACTCAAAATCATTCAAACTCAGAGAGAAATTAATTTTTGAATATATTAAATAAAATCACAAAATTCAAATATTCAAATATTAAAAAATAGCGCCAAGAACATGGCAAGAACACGCGCCACCCTCTGTTTCTGCAGATTTGCTTTTTCTATCCAATCTCACTGAATACTTGATGACATCATGCAATCTACATATCAATCTACTCATTTTCACCTCACGATCATGTCTATGGTCTTTAATTTCATTTATTTTAAGCATGGAATAAAAAATCAAAGAGAAACCTCAAGAACCCTAAAATTTACATGAAGGCTCAGAAATTCCATACACGATTCAAACAAAACAATTGATTGAGGGAAAACACTCTATGCATGATTATGAACATATGGCCAAATTATTGTGCAGCAAAAAATGCATGGATCATAGAGTTAGAAGAGCTCATGTTTACCTCTTGCAGCTGGTGATCGTGTTTTGTGTTAGAGGTGTCACAACTTGGTTTCAAGGATATGGACAGCTTCCCTAGGTGCTATGGAGTGTGTCTGGATGCTTGGAGTGGATTGAATTGAGCTGGAACTTGATTTGGCACCTCAACAGCAAGTATGCTAAAATCTTTAGCAGTTGGCTGGTGATTTTGTGATTTTGGTGTTCCAGATGTTATGTGAGTGTTTGGATCACTTCTATATGATGTTTATGAGGTGTGTGTGTGATTGGTTTGGTTGGAATAGCTCTCAAGCTCAAAACCCGATAATGACTTGCTTTGGAAGGCAAATTTGGAGTGAAGGAAGAGATTTTGAGGAAAGCATCTGTTTGATGGCTTTGCTGTACTCAATCTGATCACAAATGAGCTCTATTTATAGTAGAGCAAGTTTGTTTTGCAAGCAATAGTGAATGGCAACTGCTGCAGAAGTTTGGCCAATGTTGATCAATGGGAATCCAAGTCTCCTCTAGCCATTGACTAGAGGTTAGGGCACAGGTTGCTGGTTCCCTTGGTCTTGGATATGTCTTGACTGAATTCAGTTGGAAGAGGCTCAGTCCATGCCACCTTGGTGCATCCATTGAATGCTCCAAAACAAAATTGGAGTCTTGTCCCCTCTTTACGGATTTCTAGGTTTGGCATGCTACTTTTAGTTCCAAGGACTTGGGAGGCTTGGGATTAGTGTTTGTCCCTCCTTGGTCTCCCCTTGAGGTGTTCAGATGGATACGTGTGTTTGTCATTTGCACAAATTTGGCAAATCGAGTAAAATGCACAAATCTGCCTTGCTTTGACAGTTTTCAGCAAGGCATATTGCCATTGTCATATCTCATGGCTCAAGTGGAATTTGATGGAGTTCTTGGCCATTTTGGAAAGCCCTCATATGATACAACAATTGTTTGATCATAGTTGGTTTTGATACTTTTTGGATCCAAGTGAAAAATGCCCCTACATTTGGAAAAAAGTGAAGGCAGATTCTGACTTAGTGAAAATTTCACTGTGTTGGAAAAAAGTGACTTTTTCACTTTTTGTGATTTTGATCATTCCATAACTTAAAATATATGAGGAATTGGAATGAGTTGTGTTTGAAGCTTTTGTAGAGGGACATGAGAGCTACAAATCCAGCTTTGAATGGGGAAAAATGGCCTTGTGGTTTAGGAGTTACGATCCTCCAAAGTTGGTACCCTAGCCACTTTGTTACCCCTTTTACAAGTTATCCCACTTTTCTTGATTTTTCTTGATGAATGATGATTATAATCACACATTAACATCATTTTAGGGTCAAAGAACCATAATTGTGAAAAATCTCAAAAAGTCAAAGTTGACTTTTGTGCATAGTTGACTTTTTGTCAGATGAACTCCAAACTGTGCAATCCTCTATGAAATCAAGTCCTTGACCTAAATCAAACTTGATGGATTGATTTCATAGTTGTTATAGGGTGTATTGAATCATGTCTCAAGGTTTGGTAGCATGCCTGGGTCAAAAGTCAAAGACACAATTGACTTTTCCCGCGAAACCCTAATTGTGGTTCTGATGAATTTGAAACTTGTTGATCAAGCTTCTTGGATCAATCCATTGTTGCAAATGGATCAATGTGGTTTATTAGAGACCCTTAAATACTCTCTTGAGGTCTTGGCTCATGTTTTGTCCAAAAAGTCAATTTAGGGGTGAATTAGGTCAAGAAGCCCTAATTCCTGATTTTTTTTAATGCATCCCCTGAGCCAAAATTGACTTGATGATTGGGTTCATGATGTCCCTTGGAGCATCATAGGTTATGCTTTGAAGCATTGGCTCATGCCCAGAGGAAAATTTCCATCTAGAGGCCCTGGTCGACCAAAACCCTAATTTGGTAACACTGGCGATCTTGAGGCTTGATCCACTTGGAATGTTGCAGCCTGGTGCTTGATTCTTGATGTGGGAGTCCTCTTGATCCCTTGTGGAGGTTTGAGAGGTTAGACAAGTTGAAGATCATGTCATTTCTTGATTGATCCTTTGTCTAAGAACTCTGAGAGGGCTTGAAACCCTAATTTTTGTTTGTGGTGAATGCTCAACAATCCTTGAGGAGATTGATGAGGCATGGAGGTACATCCATATTGTGATGATGTCTTGCACAATGATGGGAAATCTTAGTGGTCAAAATTTGGGGTATGACACCCTTCAATCCAACAATCCTTGAATATTACGTAGCACAAGAGGACATCCTCGTGGATTCACGGAAGAGATTCTGACAGCAGCATAATTGTGGCAGTCATGGTCAAAGAAAGAAAGCCTGGTCAAGCTAGCACACATGCTTTCTTGTGATTCTCTGACAAATCTAGTATCATAGACGGCATATTTTCCTGGACGTCCGTGTACCATATTTATCTCAGGGAAATTCTGAGGAAAATTTATGTTTCTGTAACATTTGATGAGTCCTCTATCCTTAGATCTTGAAGGTTGTTTATCACAACTCGCACCCTCGAGGACTTCTAGAAAAAATCATGCAGGATGTATAATCATGTGATGGAAAATTTTGCGTCTGACCAATCCTTTGTGTATTCGCACCAAACTATAATTCAATAACAGTACATCAAAAATTCTTAAATCTTTGGGAAAACCATACACCATATTTACAGAGGTTCCTCCATGTTGTGGTAAAGAGTTAACTTGAACATTTGGATTAGTGTCTTTGAAGGACAAAATCTCACACTTGATTAGTTTTTGTACATCTGCCTTCAAGCCATATCAGTTCTTAATATCATGGCCCGGGGCTCCTTGTTGGTACGGACAAAACTAGTCTGCTTTGTACCAAAAAGTGATATCTTTGGGAACAGCGGGCAGAGACTTTGTCTAAATGTGGCCTTTCTGTAATAATGCTGGGAACAATTCCGCATAAGTCATGGGAATCAGATCAAAATTAAGTTTCCTTTGTACATAATTTTGATTGTTATACAGGTGGCGAGACTGTTGAAAAGGTTGTTGATGTTGTTGTTATTGCTGAATTTGTTGTTGCTGAACTAGTTGTTGAACCTATTGTTGAGTAAACTATGGTTGATGATGCTGTTGTGAGAACTGTGGCTGGAAGGTAGGGGCCACCATTGCGGAATTAATGATGGGAGATACAGTTGCGACATGCTGCTGTTGTTGATACCTTCTTCTCATTTTGCTATGCTGAACGATGCCAACATCGTGTTCCTTCTTTTTAGCAAAACTACTTCTATTCTTCTTTAAACTGCTGGAAGCACCTCCCTCTTTGGCTAATCTTCCTTCTCGGACACCCTCTTCTAGCCGCATCCCCATGTTCATCATTCGGTGAAGTCACTAGGTGCGCTAGCAATCATCCTTTTGTAATAAAATGAGCTCAAAGTTTTCAAGAAGATCTTGGTCATTTCCTTTTCTTCCAATGGAGGACAGATTTGGGCGGCCACCTTACACCAACGCTGTGCATACTCTTTAAAGCTCTCATTGTCCTTCTGAGACATAGCTCAGAGCTGGTCTCTGTCTGACGCCATATCTACATTGTACTTATACTGCCTGATAAATGCTTCACCTAGGTCATTGAAAGTACGGATCTTCGCACTATCTAAACCCATGTACCATTTGAGAGTGGCACCGGTTAAGCTGTCTTGATAGTAGTGGATTAATAGTTGGTGATTGTCTGTTTGGGTAGACATTTTTCGAGCATACATCACCAAATGACTCCGAGGACAAGATTTGCTCTTGTACTTCTCAAAATCTGGTACTTTAAAGTTATGGGGAATTTTAACATTGGGAAATAAACAGAGATCTAAAGCATTCTTGCCGAACAAGTCTTTTCCTCGGAGGGCCTTAATTTCCTTACGCATTTCTAAGAATTGGTCATGAAACTCGTCTAACGTTTCACTGGTTGGCCCCGCAGAAATGGGCGTGGAGACGATATCGGAGATTACAGTCCTTTGAACAGCTTCTTGAGAATTAGGTGACTGATTCTGAGCAGCCGCCATTGCTTCCATCATATTAGTGAGTTTCTTCAAGCTATCTTTCAAGTTGGTGACCTCTTCTCTAAGTTCTTGGTTCTCTTACTCAAGATGACCCATTCTTCTCTGGCGACCGACTCGAGTGTTGTATGGATGACACATCTTGATTATTGGAGAGAAGAGACAGGCGTAAATACCTGGAATGCAAGAAAATGAAATGCTAAATGATGCATTTGGTGCAAGTGCAAATGAATTTCAAGGAACTTAACATTATATTGCAAACATCATAAAATGGATAACATTTTTGAATAATTAAAACCTCATTTCATTAGTAAACTTGAAGGATTACAACCAAAGTACAACTTTCAAAAATACTAACAAAGCGAAAAATACAAGAAAATAAAATCTAAAAACCCTAAGGAATCCCATGAGAAGATCCAATCCCTTCTTGCAACTTCCTAGTGAGCTTCTTGATCTGTTCCTTCATCTGAGCCTTCTCAAGTACAAGCTTGTCGACAACCAACTTCCAAACAACTGATGACGGAGGAGTGCCTGATCTCTGCTGAGTAATAGGAGCTGAGTGAATTCCATAGGAAAATAAATCCTCTTGCACCTTCCTCTTCTTGTTAGCAAGTTCTTCTTCAGTCTTCTATTTCAAGAGCTTTTGAAGTTCTGCATTCTCATTGCTGACAATCTAGTATTTGTTCTTTCAAGCGTTCCTTTCTTGTTGCGCCTTGGTCAAAGAAATCTAAAGCTTCTCTGAATCACTCATGAAGATTAGAGTAGGCTCTCTAGCAGCTATGGGTAAAGGTTCCTGACGAGGACAAGGCATCTTCAACTTGACAGCTCTATCTTGTACCCATTGGAGATAAGGCTCCAAGGAGTCACAATCTGGCTTTCCTAGCATTGCTATTCCCTTTCTGTGGACGTGACACCAAGCATGCACGATCTTCTTCGTGAGCACTTTGTTTTCTTCCCCTCCTTGAAGAAAAGACCTTCCAAGTGGATATTGTTTGGTTTGTCCTTCATGGGATAACCTAGCTGACGACGATCTAAAACCAAGTTGTAACTAATGCCTCCTTTTGTACCAAGAAGAGGTACATTAGGAAACTCGCCACAACTATCAATAATCATCACTCCATCATAAACACGATTGTACCACTCTATATCAGAATGAGTTAGAGACATAATCTTCTGTGACCACAACAAACTACCCTTAAGATCCCAAAAAGCAGCAGATAATGGCAAGTGAGAAATAAACCATTTGTACAGTAACGACACACAACATGTAATCATTCCCCCACCATAAGAATTCCAGAGATGAACTGAGTGGTAGGCATCTGCGAGAAAAGTAGGAACTAGATTTCCAATCAAGAATATCTTGATGCCATTAATGTCAACAAAATTGTCAACATTAGGGAAGAGAAACAATCCATAGACAAGTAAGGCAAGAATAGCCTCAAAAGTATCCATACTCCTCATACTAGCATAATAATGGGCTTTGTACATCAGAAACTTAGCGGGTAACCCTATAATTCCTCCTTTGGTGGTCATGTGAGTTTTGATCTCTGACATCTTCAATTGAGTAGCTTCTGCAATGTCTTGAGGCTTAAGGGTCTCCTCTAAACCAGAGAATGGGTATTGATCAGAAATAGGTAATCCAAGAAAGCAAGAATACTCTTCCAATGTAGGAATGAGCTGGTAATCAGGAAATGTGAAGCAATGATACACTGGGTCATAGAACTGAACCAAAGTAGCAAGAATCTCATCCACCATGTTGAGCTTCAAGAGAGACAGAAGTCTTCCATACTTGTCTTTGATAACCACTGGATCAGCAGCCAAACTTCCTAACTTCCTCAGATCTTCCATTTTTGGACTCTTAAAAGTGTACTTTTGTGTTTTTCTCCTTCCAAATTCCATGGTAAAAAAATACCTATGATGTTTACAAAGAACAAACCTAAGTTCCTTGAAGACTTGGAAGAAATGATGCTTATGAATGCATGAATGTATGAATGCACAAACACAAGCAAGATCAAACACATAAGGGTTCAAGGGTTCGACGTCACGAGCATGGAGCCATGGGTCTAACCATCCCCAAAGGTATGTACTAAGGGTTTTATGTACATGTAAGACAAGGTTCTAACAAGTTCTCAAAGTAATTGATCCATCTTTCGGATATTACTAGCACACCGATTACTCGGGAATTAATAATATTCTGAAGAGAATCTCGTCTAATTGTAGTATCGCGTATCAACTATTTCAGGTTTACACCCTCATAGTCACCACACCACGTCCTAAAAGGCCAAGTAGGGTAAAGGAATACTAAGGTCCTCAGCTTCTTGGGCTCCTAGGTCAAAAGTAGAAAATGTTTTCACGATTGCTCATTTAACAAATACCACCTTCAAAAGGGCCTCCACTGAGCGAGGATTCTCAAGTCAGCTTATTCAGGATTACCCCCTCAAAGCCTCTTTGACTATACCACTCTCCTAACTTATTTATGTTCTCAAGTCCAGGTTAGGACTTTCCTCACCACAATATGGATCACCAAAGAAACCCAAGCAACAAAGCAAACAATATAATAACAATAACACAAATATATACAAGATAGGTTTAACCCTCTTGAGGAGTTTCCCCAGTGAAGTCGCCATTTCTGTCGCGGTGAGAATTGGAGACCATAACTATTAAGTTAACTAGGCTTCACAAAACTTAAGATATCACCACTGATCTTTAATTTATCCAAGGGAAGGGGAAAAGAAAGAATGACCCATAAATATGGAATGCAAAAACAAAGCAATAACGAGATCTAAGGTATGGGGGTTGGTTATACTAAGGGAAGGTACTAGCACCCTAAGTATCTATAGTATTCTATAGGAACCTCTTGTAGTATTTGTGTTAGATTAAAAGTTGTTTGCTTTTGTACATGCCAAATATATTTGATGCCGAGTTGAGTAGTTGGATAAAAGTGAGCACAAACTAGACTATAGTAGCAGGAAAGATCGTACGATGATGAGAGCTAGACAAGCATCACACACAACTCGGCCCGATCAGGGAGCCTAACTCCCATCAACCGAGTTCTTACAAGGCCGGGTACTATACCCCACCAACCCGGCACCGATGTTGGTCATGAGCTCAACAAGCATCGTTCCAACAGTTGTAACGGCGGCGGCTCATCAATGCAGACGTTATCCTATTTTCAAAGCGTGCATTTATGAAGAAGAGTTACAACAGTGATGGCCATACAACTTCTGAAAGCCAAAATGATTCTCTTAAATGGCCTGGATTAAATGAAGGTAGAAGAAGGCTATAAATGGGGCTCCCACTTGAGGGTTAAGCAAGACATTCATTCTTGAGACAATATACAACACCTGTATAGCTCTCAAATCCCCAAACATACTCTATGGTGTAGAAAGCGTAGCTCTCCTTGTCCAAAATAAGGAGAACTAACACTTTTGGTGGTCTAACCATTTTTGGCTAGAACATTTGGCACCCACCATGGAGCCTAGGTAAAAATTTCTCAGGCCACACTTCCCACATTGACGACATGTCTTCTGATGGAGATCCTCCTGACATGGCTCAACTACTAGCTATGATGGAGACCATGATACAACAGTATGAAACGCTGCAAGATAGCATACAAGTGCTGCAGCAGCAAAGTCAAGCTGGCGGTGATAGTGAAGAAGAGGTTCTCGAACCTCAACCTCTTTCTCAAGAGATTTGGGACGACCACGTAACAGAAAACTTTAAAGCACCATCATTAACCTCTTATGATGGGAAGACAGATCCACAGGAGCATGTCATTACCATCAATAATTAGATGGCAATAGTTTCCCCTTTAGACTCACTGAAGTGCAAACTTATGGCCAGGACCTTTAAGGACGTAGCTTTAAGATGGTACATGAGCCTTCCTCGGCTCTCCATCATAAGCTTTCAAGACCTAACTAAGAAGTTAGTACAACACTTCTCGGCAAGCAAACGCCGGAAGGTATCCACGACTGCATTGTTCAGTGTTCGACAGAAGCAGGCGGAATCACTACGTGATTACCTGGCTCGATTCAATGAGGAAACCCTCAAAGTATCTCATCCAAATCAGGAGCTGTTTGTGGGGGCTTTTCAGCATGGACTGTGAGCCGGGAAATTCAATGAGTCATTGGCTTAGAAGCCGGCTATCAGTATGGACGAGATCACTACCCAGGCTGAATGTTACATCAAAGAAGAAGAAAGTAACCAAGAGAAAAGATCCCGAGACAACAATGAAAAGACAAAGAGCAGAGAAGAGGATTCAAACAGGAGAAAGGAGCATCCTCGGGGATTTGCGCACGAGCGACATGCTCTCAGACCATACAGACAGTCATACGAACCAAAGAGAGACCTCACCCCACTAAATACAAGCATGGGAGATATCCTCAAAGAAGTCGGCCACATGAATCTCTTACCAGAGCCTCATCGTCCCAAAAGAGCCAATGCAATCATGGGAAGGAAACCTGAGGCTTGGTGTAATTACCATCGTGTACGAGGACATCACACCGAAGACTGTCAACAGCTGAAAAAGGAAAGTGAAGCTCTAATCCAAAGGGGACACCTCTTGGCATATGTGAAGGATTCTCGACCATAAAGTAACAAAAGAAGTCCTCACCGAGATGATCAAGGACCAGAAAAGTTATCCCGAAAGAAAAACTCAGATGCTGAAGAGGGTCACGAAACAAAGGCAGCCCGGCACACCCTAAACACCATTTCTGGGGGGGGGTTGCTGGGGGTGGAGAGACAAGTTCATCCAGAAAAAGATATGCTAGAGCAGTTATGCATATCGACCAGAAATCCCCAGAGAAACTAGAGGGCAACTTAGATGCTATAACATTCTCCAAACAAGACGCCATAGGAGTCTTGGCTCATGACAATGACCCTATGGTTATCAAAGTACAAATAAGAGATTGGAGCGTGAAGAGGGTACTAATAGACCCTAGAAGCTCAGCCAACGTATTGTATTAGGATGCATTCAGAGGAACCGAGCTTGATGCAACCGAGTTGCTACCATTCAAAGGCAGCCTAGTAGGATTCTTGGGAGAACAGGTTTAGGTGCTCGGACATCTAGCATTACCGACAACCTTTGGAAAAACTACAAATACAAAAACTGTCCGAGTAAGGTAGTTGATATTCAATGCTGCTTCACCCTATAACATCATTATAGGCCGCCCATCATTTAACGCCCTGGAAGCTTCGCTTTCAACCCTATATCTGACAATGAAATTCCCACTTGGAAATGGTCGGGTTGGAATTGTCAAAGGCGACCAGGGGCTGGCGAGAAAGTGTTATAAGGACAGCTTGAAGTTGAAAAGAAATGAGCCCACATGAGAAGCAGATCCCAAGAATTCCCTCAAAGTCAACCTGGTCGACATAGACCCACGTGATGATTCAGTTGAAGAGAATATAGTGCCCAACATAGAAACAAAGCAAGTTCAAATTGGGCATCTACCATCCCATGTTACACACATCGGAGTCAACTTGTCCCCGGAAGAAGAGAAAGAGGTCGTCCAAGCGCTAAAGGACAACATGGACCTTTTCACATGGAAGCCCTCAGACATGCCAGGGATAGATCCCAATTTCATGTGCCATCATTTGGCAATCGATCTGGACATCAAGCCGGTCTCTCAAAGGAAAAGAAAGCGTGGCGATGAAAAGAGGAAGGCAATTGTAGAATAAGTCGAGAAGTTGTTACAGGTCGGGTTCATCAAGGAGATCAGGTATCCGACCTGATTATCCAACGTAGTGATGTTAAAAAAGAAATCCGAAAAATGGCGAATATGTGTGGACTTTACGTACCTCAACAAAGCATGTCCTAAAGATCCATATCCACTTCCAAATATTGACCGACTAATAGATGCTACATCAAGTTTCCGCTTACTTAGTTTCATGGATGCGTACTCTAGGTACAACCAGATCCGCATGAATCCAATAGACGCACCAAAAACTACTTTCATGACCCATCAGAGCAATTACTACTATGAGGTCATGCCCTTTGGACTCAAAAATGCCGGAGCTACTTACCAGAGGTTAATGGATACGGTATTCGCTACCCAGATAGGGAGGAATCTGGAGATCTATGTAGATGACATGGTGATCAAGACGAGTCAAAATCGGTCACATGTGAAGTATCTAACTGAAACCTTCACGTCTATTAGAAGCTACAACATGAGACTGAACCTGGACAAGTGTACCTTTGGGGTACAAGCCGGGAAGTTTCTCGGATTCATGTTCACCAACCTAGGAATAGAAGCAAACCCGGACAAGTGCCAAGCGATAATAGATATGATAAGTCCAACCACGAAAAAGGAGGTTCAATAGCTGACAGTGAGGTTAACTGC
This sequence comes from Lathyrus tuberosus, assembly GCA_022829125.1. NCBI lineage: Eukaryota > Viridiplantae > Streptophyta > Magnoliopsida > Fabales > Fabaceae > Lathyrus > Lathyrus tuberosus. The sequence continues at coordinate 20,271,998 of JALAZF010000043.1, forward strand.
ATTGCCACGATTTTTATCATGTGCATGAGACAAGTCAATACACTTCTTTGCATCCATTAGGAAATCTAAGGAGTTTGAATGGACAAAGGCATGTGAAGAAGCTTTTCAAGAAGTAAAGTGTTTCCTATCCTCGCCTCCTATCCTAGTAAGACCCAAAGAAAATACACCTCTAGTCTTATACTTGTCAGTCACGGATAAAGCCCTGAGCTCGGTTTTAGTACAAGATGGAGAGGGTGGAGAGCGACCTGTATACTTCATCAGCAAAGTTCTAAAAGAAGCAGCCTAAGGTACCAGAAGATTGACCTTTTAGCATTGGCAGTAGTCATCACAGCCCAGAAGCTGAGACATTATTTCTAGGGTCATCCCATCACAATAAAGACAAATTACCCAATCAAACCATTACTGAGAAAGCCCGACTTAGCAGGACGGATGGTCAAATGGGCAATAGAGATCTCTGAATACGACATCAACTTTGTACCTAGGACCAATATTAAGTCACAGACACTGGCCGATTTTGTGGTTGAGTTAAGTGCACCGGCCGGAGACGAAATCTCAAACAGATGGATCATTTATGTAGACGGATCTTCAAATCTTAAGGGAAGCGGAGTCTGAGTCATTTTGGAAGGACCCAAAGATCTAACATTAGAATACTCTTTATGTTTCAATTTTCAGGCTAGTAACAACCAAGCAAAGTAAGAAGCCTTGATTGTTGGAATGAAATTGGCAAGAGAAGCCGGAGTAACACATTTGTTGGTGAAAAATAATTCCCAACTAATGGTCGGTCAAATGAAGAATGAGTACCAGATAAAGGATTTCACCCTGATAAAGTACCTTAAAAAAGATTCATGGATATCCAAAGTGTCCTCAGAATTTGAAGTTGTCCACATCCCAAGAGAAGATAATGCCCGGGCCAACCTCCTTGCCAGCTCAAAAAATTCAGGAATTAATAAGACTATGATTTAAGAAGTTCTCGAAGCACCCAACATTCAATCAGAAGAAGTATTGACCATAGAGAATGTCCAAGGGTGGATGAGACCCATTATCAGTTATTTGACTCAGGAAGTATTACCCGAAGACGTCAATGAAGCCCAGATGATTAAAAGGATAGCTTCTCGGTATATCATAATCTCGGACACGCTGTATAAGATGGGCAGGTCGACATATATGCTCAGATGTGTGTCAGATTTGAGATGGAACTGGTAAATAAAAAGGTCCATGAAGGAGCTTGTGGTAGCCACATCAGTGGGAGAACACTATCCGGAAATATCCTAAGAGCCGAGTACTACTGGCCACATATGATGCGAGATTGCATCGAATACGTTAGCTAGTGTGAAAAGTGTCAAGTATTCGCTCCATTCAAACACTTACCATCCGAGTCGCTCCATCTGATTACTTCCCCATGGCCATTCTACCAGTGGGGAGCAGATATCCTAGGTCCATTTCCAGTTGCTTCAGGACAACTTAAGTTCCTAATTGTTGAAGTCGATTATTTTACAAAATGGGTAGAAGCCGAGGTTGTTGCTCGGATCTCTGCCGAGAAGGTTCACAAGTTTTATTGGAGGAACATCATATGCCGATTTGGTTTGCCAGGAGTCATAGTCTCAGACAACGGAGCTCAATTTGCAAGCTCTTTAGTTGTAGACTTTTGTAAGGATTATGGAATACATAACAGGTTCACATCGGTAGAACATCCACAAACCAACAGCCAAGCAGAAGCCGCCAACAAGGTTATCTTAGGTGGAATAAAAAAGAAGCTAGAGGAAGTAAATGGAATGTGGGCCGAGTACTTACCAGAGATCTTATGTTCATACCACACAACACCATATTCTACCACTAATGAAACACCCTTCAGGATGGTATATGGAGCTGATTCAATGATACCGGTGGAAATCAACACTCCGACTTGGAGAAGAGAACACTATGATGAAAATACCAACATGGATAATTTGAACATCTCGGCTGATCAGATAGACAAAGTCAGAGAGATAGCACGGATTAGAGAAGCTGCTGCAAAATAGAGGTTGGCAAGAAGGCACAACCTAAAAGTCCGATAGAGGGAGTTCCAAGAAGGTGACCTGGTCTTGAAGAAAATCACAGACCCAAAAAACAAAGGAAAGCTCGCCCCCAATTGGGAAGGCCCGTTCAGGGTAGTTCAAAAGCTAAACAATGGACCATATAAGCTGGAAACATTAGAAGGAATAGAAATACCTAGGACATGGAATGTATCCAATATTAGGTTGTACTTCAGCTAAATCTCATGTAATCCCATAATGAATAAAAGATCCGGGTTGCGCTCTTTTCCCTTGCAAGGGCAAGGGTTTTTAATGAGGCACATGGACTTAAAAAATTATTATGTCTTGTTTATAGGTGACCGGCTGGAAATGATGAGTTATAACTCGAAAAACTCCTATAAACGTGTTGACTTGCACCGCGTACATAGGTCCCCATAAACGGGTTGATAAAACTCCTATAAATGTGTCAACTTGCTCTGCGTACATAAGTCGCCGATAAACGGGTTGATTAAATTCCTATAAACGTGTCGACTTGCTCCGCGTACATAGGTCGCCCATAAACGGGTTGATTAAATTCCTATAAACATGTCGACTTACTCCGCGTACATAGGTCGCCCATAAACGGGTTGATTAAACTCCTATAAACGTGTCGACTTGCTCCGCATACATAGGTCGCCCATCAACGGGTTGATTAAACTCCTATAAACGTGTCGACTTGCTCCGCGTACATAGGTTGCCCACAAACGGGTTAATAAAACTCCTATAAACGTGTTGACTTGCTCGCGTACATAGGTCGCCCAAAAACGCTCCGCGTACACGGGTTGGACAAACATGTCTAAACTGGACATCTGATATAAAGATGATGAAACATCTGAGCCCATAACACGGGGTTGTAAGTAAAAAGTCATACATGGCAAAATACCAATAAGAAAGGAGCAAGTCTCTATTGAAGGGGCGCCCGAGTACATGCCATAATTGACACCTAAGTCTACAAGAGTCCAGGACTCCCAAAAGTGTGAAGATTATACACACAAGATAACTAAAAGGCTCCTTAATAATTAGCCTCACAGTAAGCTACCTGAAAGGTCAGGGAAATCAAGAAAAAGCGAAAGCAAAAATAATATCCGACAATTTATAATCAGACACCCTAAGTTATTCAACTTGGTGCCTAAGGGGCTGGATATATGTACGAGATTATTTTACAAGGGAACAAACATGATAAATAATAGTGACATAAACGAAAGCCTGAGAGGGGCCAAAAAATTGTACATTGCATAGCCCAGAGGCTAAAAATTCATAAGCATAAGGGGGAACAACACCCTACTCCCTCACCAAAATACATTAAAATTATGCCCAAAAGGATGACTAACTAATACAAGAAGGATTTCAAAAATTATTCAACAACCGAGGTGGCATTAGCGCCAGCATTATCCGGGGTCTCATTCCCGCCATTGACAGGAGCATGAGTCTTCTCCGGATTATTCTTTTCAAGCTCGTCCAAATCTATAAGGAGTCCATCCTGCACCACCTTAAAGTAGTCAACTTCAGGCAGATCCAGCCCGGAATGGAGACACAAAACTTGCTCCTTTTCCCTGTCAAATGCCTCGTCACCAGCGGAGAGAACTTTAATCTGAGCCTTCTTAAGAGACTCAGTGAGCTCGGTATTGGAAACTGAAAGCTCTTGGTGAGATACTTTGACTTGCCTCAACTCCTCAGCAACCTTGGACAAAGCCGACTTATGTTCGGATTCAAGAGCCTCTTTGCTCTTCTTCTCATCAGCCAGGTTTTTCTCTAAACCAGAAATTTTTTCTGATTGAACCTTAAGGGCTTCTTGTAGCCGGGTAACCTCTTCCTTCAACTTAAGCTTCTCCGCCTCAGAATCATCACTAGATTCAAATAGACCCCTGGCAAGAACAACACACCGCATGAGGTAAGAGCTAATATTTAGTGTAATCTTCTGCCGACCAATAGATTTTACTTTGTTAACGTCCTCAGTGGCGTTAAGATGGTCGTACAGAAACCTAAGCCCGTCAAAGTTGTTGGACCAGAATTTAAACTCCCCGGATGCAACACTCTCCCTAGGAACTCGCATAAGATAATTAATCTCCATGTCGGTCTGACAGACTTCATCAATTATGAGGGTTTTTAACCTCTTGGGAGCACCTTGTGAAGTTTCTTCATGGGATGCAAGAGCAGAAGGTTGAGGTTCATTCTTGCTTGGGGTCACCTTTGCACTAGTACCCCGGGTCCGTTTTGGTTGGCGGACTTCTAACCCGCCCATACCCGACTTGGAAGAGGCAGCGCCTCCGGATCCTCTTCGAGCAACCCCCGCCTCCAACATTAATTTTTTTTGTTCAGCTACTGACAATTAAATCATGGTATCTGTAGAAAAGTTATAAATGTTAGAACAATAATAATTAAAAATTTGGACAAGTAATAAGCAAGAAATTACCCAGGAAGGCGAGAAGTTGCTCGTCACTTAAGGGCAGCAATTCCTTAACCTTCATCATACGAAAGGAATCAAGAACAATCAAAGATTGAGTTTCCAATTCACTCAGTCGTACTTTAAACCAGTGATCGACAAGGGGTTCTCAGCTCAATAAAAGGGAAAACGAGGTTGGCTATCCAGAGAGTGCAACACTTGTGGACACCTCGGTCCACTCTTTACCCTTAGGAAACGATTCTTATAATTTTTGAAATTAGAAGTATATGCATGTTGGAAACTCCGCCTAGGAATCCCACTAATTTGTATCCAACAACAATTATCAACACCTTTCACCTCAAAGAAGGAGAAAAACAGACCAACTGTAGGGGTGATATCTAAGACCTCACAAACCCGTTCAAAAGGCTTTATGAAACCCCAACTGTTAGGACGAAGTTGAGAGGGAGCTATGTTCACGGCTTCCAGCACATCCGCTTCAAAATCAGAAAAGGGTATTTGTATATTAAAGTCTTCTAGAACCTCGACATAAAAGTAGAAGAAGTCTTCTTTAACGCCTTTGGGGCGCAGTATACAAACGCACTCTCCGGGAATACATGATTCTAAGACAACATCATCTTCGGACCCAGTTGAAGATATTTGCCTTAGGGACCAGAATTTAGCAATTTCTACATCATCAAAGGTACTATTCTCATGGTTCATGACCTCAAGATCAAAAGGAGCAGCAATCGTTATTGAAACCTCTACAAAACCTGAGGAAGATGAGCCAGAATCAAAATTATTCCCAGAAGTAAGAACATCACCATAGATTTCGTTCATGACTCGTCTATACTCCTCTGGCCCTAAAGCACTTTCTATTTCCCACATGCATTGTTCCCACAACTCTTTTCTTTCCATGGCATTCATACAGACTTCACACTACTACACTCACCGTCTCGTTTACTAAAGACTACCATATTTTCTAAAAACAAAATTAAAAGAATAAAATTAGAAGTAATGGAAGGATACCTGTGAGTAAAGAAGCCTTGAAGATCGGAAAGCGTTTTGGTTGAGGGAAGATGAATTGGATGTAGAAATGAGAAGAGCGAAAGGGGGATTCTGATAAAAGACTCAAGAGTAGCTAGGGAGTAACCTTTAATAGTCATCATTATACTAGGAAAATTGAAAGGACACGGCCCTCCAAGAAATTTTTGACACGTAAGGACCTAAGAAGAAAATCCAATCTATAACTCAACACCTATATCCGGGCTTATGTCACTGCTGAGTACTGCACCCCTATAAGCGGATATAGTACTCGGGGCTTATGTACATGCCAAATATTCTTGATGTCGAGTTGAGTAGTCGAATAAAGGTGAGCACAGACTAGACTATAGTGGCAGGAAAGATCGTACGATGAATAGTGCTAGACAAGCATCACACAACCCGGCCCGGTCAGGGAGCCCGACTCCCATCAGTCGAGTTCTTACAAGGCCGGGAACTATACCCCACCAACCCGACACCGATTCCAGTCAAGAGCTCAACAAGCGTCGTTCCAACAGTTGTAACGGCGACGACGCATCAATACAAACGTTATCATGTCTTCAAAGCATGCATTTATGAAGAAGAGTTACAACAATGATGGCCATAAAACGTCTGAAGGCCAAGTGGCTTCTCTTAAATGGTCTGGATTAAATGAAGGTAGAAGAAGGCTATAAATGGGGCTCCCACATGAGGGTTAAGCAAGACATTCATTCTTGAGACAATATACAACACATGTATAGCTCTCAAATCCCCAAACATGCTCTATAGTATATACAGCGTAGCTCTCCTTGTTCAGAATAAGGAGAACTAGCACTTTTGGTAGTCTAACTATTTTTGGCTAGAACAACTTCACATTGGGAAAAGGGCTCCCACATGGATATATAATCAACAAGTATGCCATATACCTCTCTCAAGTGGAAAAGAATCATCTTTCTCAACAATGTTATGGGGTAGAAGACTTACATCTCAACTAGGGATGACTAATGTCTAATCTATTTGAAAAGGTTTTAAATTGAAAAACCAAAGTGGCAAAAATGTTTGAGTAAGGTTTGTGTCTTTTAGTTTTGTGAAAAGGTTGGAATATGCTTAAGATGTCTTAAAGTATTTATTGAGAAAAAGTTTTGGAAAATCAATGTCTTAAGGTCAAGGTTTCTTATTGAAAGAGGTTTTAAGTTTGAGAAAGGGAAACCTACTTGAGTTATCTAAAGTTGGATCAACCTAAGGGAAACTTCCTAAAAGGTGAACATGCTAGGGATAACAAATCATGTAAAAGATGTACAAGAAGATAAGGATGCATATACAAATGGCATGAAGTCAACAAAAGAGTTCTTTCCCTTGGATTAGGTCACAAGATAAACATAAGTACACAACCATTCAACAAATCAGTTAAGTATAGAGAATATGGTATACAATTTCAACATAACACATGAACACATGATCAGACAAAGAGCAACTTTTGAAACATGGCACAAGTATGTACAAGATCAACAATGCATCAACAAACATGTACATGGTAAAGCAACAAATTTTGGTTAAGGCATTTCAAGACCTAAGCTAAAATTCTTAAAATATGAGGAATAAATTATTAAAATATTTTTGGATTTTTAAAGTTTAAATTAAAATGATTAAAGAAAAATAAAAAAAATGGATAATTTAACATTTAAAATGTAATGTGAATAAAATAAATGACATAAATAATATGAACATTTTTTTATTTTTAAGTTATTGAAATAAAGTGGGAAATATAAGAAAACAAAATAAAAAATAGAAATTAATTAATTAAAAAGAAAATGAAGGAGAAAGAGGAAGAAAACAAGGTATTAAAAAGAAAGGAGGGCAGACCAGGTTCGAACCCACGCCCTAGGGTTTATTTCACAAAACCTGCCAACCACTGGGCCAGGCCATATGGCCTTGTCATAAAATGCGCCCTAATAAAATATATATAGAACAATGTATTCAAAAATGAAAATGCGCGAAACCATGATCATCTTCAACCTTAAAGCTCATAATTTCAAATTTCGAACTCTCTCATTTTGGAACCAAACAATAAAAGTAGATACACCATCTCACTCGGAATTTGACAAGGAATCCAAATATGCATTCAAATTTCATTTATTTTGCCTACAACTCAAGAATGGTAACTCACATGAATGCAAATGGTGCTTGTATCATGAATTTTGGAAAATAAAAAAGCTTACATATTGGAGAGTGTCCAATGCACCTTTAGAGTTGCTCCAGATGAAGGATGATGATGTCTTTTGCTCCAATGAACTCCCAGAAAGATGTTAGGATGCTCAACTTGCCTTGGAAAGCCCTCAGTTCATCTGTCCCAACCAACTTGCAATGGAAGAAATGAGAAAAATGATTTTGATGTTGGAGGTTTTACAGGTCAGGTTTAATGGTTTGGACAGGTTCTATGATGCATTTGGAAAGTGTTTGAGGTGTTTGAATGAAAGGGAAATGCAAGAACAAAGAGATTTGAAGCTTTGGTCTCTTGGTCAAAAATGGTGGCTCATGAAGGTTGACTTCTGGTTTGGGATGGAATGTAGGGTTTTGGTGAGTTTCAGCAAGTCATGTGAGGCCTTTATGATGTGTTTGAGTGAAAAGAGTGAAGGTTTAGTGAATGTAACAAGGTTTTGGCAGTTTTGGTTTTGTGACAAGGTGAATAACACTCAAGGAGTTTCAAATGTTCTTGCTTTGTATGCTGAGGTTTTGAATGTTCTTGGTGTGTTTAAACTGATGATATGAGGCTCTATTTATATTGGAGTGAATCTGATGGAAAGGACCAAGCTTGGATAAAGTAGAATCATGATCCAATGGACATTATCACTTTTAGCATAAAGTTGATGCTAGTACATTTGAGTCATGCTTTTGGTGCAGCCCCTAAGTTAACATTCTGAGCAATCACTCTTGGTAGGATAAGTTATCTTGGATGCTCAGATGAAATGCATAATTTGTGGAAAAGATTTGGATTAAAAGTTGACTTTATGTGATACATAACATACAATTCACTATGGACCATTTGAGTGAACTTTTGCCCTTTGAATTGAGATCATTTTCCCACAAATTTAGTTCCAATGTTGAGATATCATGGAGATGAACAAGTTCTTAGTTGATCACTTTCTGAAAAGGAGCTTGTAAAGTGGCCAAAAACCTCATCCAATTCGTGCCAAACAAATTGGTTGAGACTTAGGCAGATTTTGGTTCATCTTGAACTAGATTGATCATGAAGAAATGCCAACTTTGGTTAATCATGACTTTCAATTGGTAAATGCCTTTGGATCTATTCTTCCACCAAAATGATGTATGAAATATGATCTTGAATTATAGTTATCAAGCTTCAAAATAGGTGGCTTGAATTTTTTACAATGTATCCTCAAAGTCATGCACTTGACCATGCTGAAAACTTAGAAAACTTCTAAGTGTTTTAGATTTTCAAACAACTTGAAACTCCAACTTTGAACATCAATAACTTCCAATCCAAGAAGGCTTTTAGCTTACAATTTTCACCAATTTGTAGTATCAAATACCATCTTTCAAAGTAACTTTCAAGTTTTCCCATTGGATGCTTGAGGAAGAGGTTACACCCTTGAAAAGTAGTCCATTTGACCATGAGAATTTGTACTTAGAAAAATTTCTAAAACCCTAATCTCTTCAATTCTTGATCTTTGAATGATTTATTTGATTAATCATGATCAAACTCAATCATCCTTCATATTTCCATGATCCTTGACTTGTGGAGTCCATGTTTGACCAAAAATCTCAAAAGTCAAATTTTGACTTTGATCAACAGTTGACTTTTCTCAGTTGAACTAGAATTCTTCAATCATCAATGAGTCAAGCTTCTTGAACTAATCCAAATATATGAATGGACTAAGATTATGTACTTGAGGTCTTTGAACAAATGTCTTGAAGTGTGAGATCATGCCTTGGTCAAAAAGTCAACCTTGAGCTGAATTAGGTCAAAACCTTAATTTTGTATATCAGATGACTTAGAGCTTGATAAAATGGTATTGATGCAATCTTGTACTTGATTGTTGATGAAAGGGAACTCTTGATCATGTTGAGATGAATTGGGAATTTGGGATGTTGAGGGACATAAATACTTGACTTGTCAACTTCTTGAGCTCTCTAGTGCCAAAACCCTAACTTGTAATCAAAGCAAAACAAAGCACATATTTTTATGTTTCAAAGGGATTAGAGAGATGCTTGATGTCATACAAAAATGATGCAAATGAGGTGGAATCTTAGGGTTAAAAATTAGGGTGTGACACCGAGTCTAAATACCACTTATCACTACATTGAATTCCTTTCAAACTCATCATGACGTTTTCCTCTTCATGTAACCGGTTAACCACATCATTCAACCGGTCACAACTCAATTGTGCAACATTATTTGAGTTGTTGTTGCTGCTGTCCCACAACGTGTTGCTGCTGCAATCCATTTCCGTGATTATGACCAAGAATGTATTCTCTTCATCAAACTCTTGTCTTGCAACCTTGACTTCATCCCCTTGAGATTCCTTCTTGTTCAAATTGCACTCTTTTGCAAAATGGCCAAACCTTTCACACTTGTAGCATTGCTCCTTGCTCTTGTCAAACCTCTTTTTCTCACCTCTAAAATTGCCTTGACTACCATGTTTGTTGTAGCTGCTCTCACTCCTTTGACAAGTCGAATTCTTTGAATTTTAGGACTCTCTTCCACCAAAATTCTAAAAATTCTCTTTGCTCTTCATGGGCCATTTTTCTTTTGATCTCTTGTCTTTCTCATTAAAACGAGCTTGCAAAGCAATCTCCGCCTTTGCCTTATCGTTATTTCTCTCCTCCATCCATTACTCATGAGCCTCAAGAGATCTTTACAACTCTTCTTTGCTCATCATCGCAAGATTCTTCAATTCCTCAATCGCCACAACTACATTGTAAAATCTTTGTGTCAAAGAACGCAAGATTTTAGCGACAACATACTACTCTGTAACAGCTTCTCCACATTTCTTCACTTGATTCACCAATCGAGTGATTTTTGTTATGAAATTGTTGATTGTATCATTTTCCTCCATTTGAATCAATTCAAGCCGACATTTGTGAGTATGTAACCTCACCACCTTTGCCTTGTTAGCGCCTGCATAGGCCTTCTCTAAGATCTCCCACACTTGCTTTGACGATTCGCAATCATCAACTTTCTCAAAATTGTCACCATCAACACTTTGATGGATCAAAAACAGTGCCTTGAAATCTTTTTTCTTTTCTTCCTTATGCGTTGCTTGTTGCGCGTCTGTTGCATCATGGACAAGAGGAGTAACACCATTCTTGATCACTTCAAGAACATCTTGGTAGATAAACAACACCTTCATTTGCTTGCACCATTAGTCATAATTCTTTGCATCAAGAATAAGTAGGTTTGCATGAATTTTTTCATTGGAGACAAAATTCATGTTGCAAACTAGGTGTTTGTCGATCAGAACCAAGTTCTTGATGCCAAATATTGGAACAAGATACCACAAGTTTGGTGAATAATGGTAGAGAAACTTTGGATGATTAGAGTGAAATATGAGAATTAAGAGAGAGAGAGAGAGAGAGAGAGAGAGATGAGGGTGAGAAGTTATGATTGCATTAACCTAGGATGAGAATGCATTATATACGTTTATACAAGATTACAAAGTGATTGGGAATAAAAAGCAACCAACTAACATAAAAGAAAAATACAATAATCGAGCTTGTTACTGGTTACGCCATTTGGTAACGATTACACCTAACATTTGAAAACAAAATCCTTTCAGTGGTAACCGATTAACATAATAGGTTAACCGGTTACAACAACGAAATAAGCTATTTTATGGTACTTGGAATTGCTTTTGACTTTGCTGTAACCGGTTACCACCACTTGTTAACCGGTTACAACACTTGAATAACTTTCAACACATATGTTGATGGATTTGAGTCCTATATATAGTTCAGGCAACAAAACAGAAAATTAATGTCGAGACTTATGCATTAAGCAACTTTAAAACATGTGTAAGAAAAGAAAATTCTAGAAATTTGTATTTGAAATTTAAAGACTCAATCAAACACAATGATAAGCCTTTCTCAAAAGTTTAGACAACCTCAAATATATGTGTTATTCTGGCAACCCGGGTCAAGTTAGAGATCTCAGTAAGTTAATTTCTTCCCATAAATAAGACATTTTTGTTCTTAAAAGAAACTAAAAATCTGCATAATGCCTTTGTTTTCGAAATCGAAATCTTGAATTTTGGCCACTTAATAAATATTCATGTAGTGGATTATGATATCTTTGTGATGGCATGGCAGGTGGCATTGCCATTCTCTAGAATAATAATGTAAATTTCAAAAAATTTCAATTATAAACCCGATTTCATTGACCGTTATATATCTAACAATGTTTATGAAAATTGGAGAGCTACAATTTTGTATCATTTCCCTAACATAACTAGAAAATTCATAACTTGTGATTTCATCAATAATCTCTAGAGTGATAAATCTTACACTAAATGGCTTATTTGGGCGACTTCATTATAACTTGGCACATTTGTGAAAAAAGGATGGTAACCTTATTGACCCTTATCTTACCAACTAATTTAAAGGTACTATTAATAATTCACTACTACGAAAAGGCACTTTCACCACGGTTGGAGAATGGATACCATCACAGTATGGGGTGTTAGTAAGTATGTTGTTTTTCACCATGAATGTGTAGTCGTAATTAGGGGTGTTCATGGATGCGGGTCGACCCACGAATTCGTTAACCCAAACCAAACCAACCCATAAATTATCCGAACTCATTCATTTACGGGTATACCCAACCCAACCTAAAACAACCCATATAGTTTTAGGTCGGGTATCGGGTTTGAGTTTTGCAACCCACATACCCATTGACCCAACCCATTGATGTGACATTAGTAATTTCTTATTATTTTTATTTTTATTTTCAATAAAAATATAAAACTAATAACCATAATAAAAATATATATATATATTCTCCACCAATAATGCTATTAGACGAATGAGTTTACGTAATTCTAATATTAAATGTTGTTTCATATTTTCTTTTGTGTCATTCCAACTTACCTATTTTATGAAAATAGTGTGTCTTGTTGAATTTTATATTAATATCAAGTGTTATGTCGTATTGATGAATTTTATTAGATATTATATGATTTGTTTCATTGAATTTGAGTGTTATAAATGAGTATGATTGTAATGAGTTGTGTTACATTTTTTTTAAACCGACAAAAAAATCATTAAAAAAATATTTTTTTTTATTTAAAACACAACCCGCGAACCCAACCCAACCCAACCCATAAATGAACAGGTCGGTTCGGGTCGGTTTTGACAATGAAATTGCGGGTTGGACGACTAACACAACCCATTGAAGTTTGAATGGGTTGGGTAACGGGTTAGGCCAAATTTGGTCCAACCCAAACCGCGTACACCCCTAGTCGTAATGATAAACTAGATAGCACGCTACATATCACCACGATCATCTTAATCAACATCGGTGAAATATATAATGGTCATGTGTTCGATTCTCAGCCATAGTATGCTATATAATAATTGGTGCGCCACTTTTCATCACAGTTGACAGTTTCAACGGTGGTGAAATACTGTGTTTTTTCAAATAGTTTTTATTCCATATATTTCTCCTTTTTTTTAGTACCTATATTTTATGCGATATTTTTTTTATCACTATAGAATCAGTAAATACACATATTTATTTACTACCGAAATTTTAAACAAACATAAATTTTATTTACATTAAACCCCAAAATATTGCAAACATATATTACAAACTTAATGTGATCAACCTTACCTATAAAGCTAATTGAAGCAAGATGACCAACGTGTACGAACGCCTTTAAAGTATTATTATGAGAATGGTGTAGTGTCATTAAACATCTATATAAAAAATTGAAAGGAAATGGAAGATCACATGATTTGAAATAATAGCAAACTTAAACATTAATATGTTATTGTAAATATATATACCAAATCCCGAGAATCTACAATGCCGACAGAGATAATGTTTTGTTGAGACAAGTTTGGTTCATACCATGTATCCTCTAAGGTTTTGATGATGACAAAGTAGTTGAAAAACAATTAGGATTTCTAACTAGCTAGTTTGCGTATGCAGAACTTTATTTAGTTGATGAAATTGGTTTTGACACAGAAGTGGCTTTGGTTCGGTTCTGGTCATACACTCATGAGAGAGTCTGATCAGAAAGCAGCTGCTAGTACACTCCAGAACTAGAAGCGTGTTATGGATGCCTCTGAGACTGAGTAGTGTCAACTCAGTTCTGCTAATGCGGGACTCGAGATATATTGACATTATCTTTAACAAATTGTGTTGTACCTAAATCATAGATATGTCCTCTACACAAAGGCTTTGTTCTGTGGATATTTTCTTGACTAAAAGTTCTAACACCTGCTTTATTGGAAAAGAAGATGTACTAGTAGATTTGATCTGATTATAGCCGTTGTGGATGCTCCAACGACTATATTTCTTCACCTATACAAGGAGTAGAAGATTTGAAGATCAACTCAATAAATAACGCTGCAACTACAACTGAGAAATACACGCACTATACATCAGAAGCAAAATCTGTTAAGAGTTCTTATTCTAGTATAGTTTAAGAATCCTTTGTAAAAGTGTGTTGTATTATATTTGAACACCTCTAATTGTTAAATAAGTGTTGTTGTAAGTTATTCCTTCTGTAAACAGTTAGTTTAGATAAAAAGTCTCATGTTGTAGGCTTAAGCAGGAAAGTCTTAGACATTGTGTCTGAGCAGGGAAGTCTTGGATCGAGGATCTGACACTACTACGAAAAACCCATTTAACAACGGTTGGGAATGACATATAATGACGCGGGCGAAGGCGTTGTTATGTAGATTGTCATTGTAAGTTGGCTGTTTCTACAACGGGCTGGAAACCGTTATTGAAAGGCAGGGCGCGAGCCATATATCACAACGGTTATGATAATAAACCGTTGTGATACATACACTTAGGTTCTGGGTTCGAAACCCGTCAGCGGCGAAATTGTATAAAACATAAATTACTTATGATATCAGTTACAATAGATAACCGTTGTTGTAAGTACCCTAAGTTTATTATATTAAATGTAGATTGCTTGTTTTCCAAACACCTCACTAAATAAATATACATGGATTCAATTTGATGAAGATGTCTATAATCTGCAAATTAAACTGTTCTTGAAAACCAACTTAAACAAACCAATGTTGTTTTCTGATTGCATTCGTCTCATCGTGCATTTCACGCTCTTGTACATATATTGTGGTTTATTGATCTGACTCCTTCGATATATCGCTATCTTCGATTATAGTTAAATTTCCATAAGATCAACAAGACATTGGATAATCTGCCTCATCTTTGATTTAACTATAATGGAAGATGGTGATGCATCTAAGGAGCCAGATCATTATACCATAATCTATATATAAAAGAACGTGAGATGAATGATGAGAGGCATACAATTAGAAAACAACATTGGTTTGTTTAAGTTGGTTTTCAAATACAACTTAATTTGCAGATTATAAGTATCTATGTCAAATTAACTGAATGTATTTTAAGTGAGGGTTAGTGAAACAAACAATCTACATAGAATATAATAAACTCAAACGACATTCTATACCAGATCCAGATATTATAAACTCATACAATACGCTTGCTACAACCAGCAAACTTTAAGTGAGGGTTAGTGAAACAAACAATGTAAATAGAATATAATAAACTCAAACAACATTCTATACCAGATCCAGAAATTATAAACTGATATAATACGCTTGCTTTCACCAGCATCATCACCCTGTATCATCCCCTTAACCTGAAAGGAAACAAAGCAAACTTCAAAAATGAGCATCCTCAGTTGAAAACAATCCCTAAAACCATAATCCAGTGAAGAGTAAAGAGAGGAACAGGAATAACGCACCTTTTAATGAAACTAATCGCGGAACAGGAATCAATTATGATGTTGAACTAGTTTGGGAAGCAATGAAAAAGAAATATAAGGAGGAAGAAGCTTACACAAAAGCTTCATACTTCTTATATTTCTTTCCATTGTTTCTAAAATTAGATAAAGTTTGCTTACAGTGTTTATTCTTCATTTACTAACATCTTGTTCGTGAAGCTATGAAGAAAAAGTACAAGGTGGATGAAGTTTAGATCATAGCTTCATGCTTCTTGTACTTTTTTCCGTAGCTACGCAAACATTATGAAATTTCCAAAGCATGGTTTTTGTTAAGGTAGTGAAAACGAATCTGAAAAAATGAGAACAATAAAAAAAAATAACAATCCACAAACAAGATAATGGGAAATATCTAACAATAGATGGAAGAAGAAGAATACCTTAATGTATGATTCACGGCTAATGGTGAAAACGAAGAGAAAAAATGGGTTCTAGGGTTTCACTTTGAAGGCAATGGCGTTACTGTCAATTAATTGAAAGTTATTTTGCTTATATATGGGTAAACTATTTCACAACCGTTAACAATAACAACCGTATAGATAGGTATTTATTTATTATAAATATATCATTACGTTTAACTAGAATAACCGTAGTGATAACCCTTTTATCTGTGAGTTTTAAAATAAATAAAACCGTATAGATAGGTATTTATTTATTATAAATATATCACTATGGTTAACCAGGAGAACCGTAGTGATAACCCTTTTATTTGTGAATTTTAAAATAAATAAAAAAGAAAAGGTGCGCCTTAACTTCTCACTTAATGCATCTGCAGTTTAAACATCAACAATGTAATTCAAACCCTAATTCAACTATTACATTTCATAACAAAGTAAACATTAAACATAAAGGAGACAAGAAAACATAACATCTTGATATTTCCAGAAAATATCTCTGATTTCAGCTTGTTCTTCAATTTCTTGTTCTTTTTCTTTAAATCCTCATACATAACCTTCAGATAGCCCACAACTTCCAACTCTGACTTCATAATGATCTCATCGTCATTTCCATCTCTTTCTCCCACGTCTTCATCCCATATGAACAAATTACATGTTTCATCGCTCCTCCAAAATGGACATCTCCAAAAAAGCCTTCCTTTATTTTGTCCCTTCTTGCATTGATATGAAACCATACGACCATCACAACCACAAAAATTTCCAGATCGAGATTTTACACTGAAAGAAGGCGTAGAAACACCATTGGATGATTTTGTCTTCAAATGTGACATTACAACACCTTAAAGTAGAACACTTTCTTGTTGTTGTTCTCTTCTTCCCGACAATGGTGACGGACGTCGTTGGTGTTTGGGTTATTTCGTCTTGTTTCTTTTTTCAATGGATAAATTGATATATACTTGGTGTTTAAAATACATAAAAAGAAGCTTCAGTTTGTAACAACGGTTTTAAGAAAAAGCAATCGTGATATCCTTATTATTTTTTAGTTAAATATTAATAAAACTTAAAAAGGAGCATTTACATCAAAGGGATAAACTATTTGAGGGCGATGAGGTTCGAACCCATGATAGCTAGATTGTATCACCACAGTTTTCAGAATAACCGTTATTATACCCTTGAGATTTCTAATTAAAATAATGCGCGCGCATCCAGTACGCACTATAAGAACGGTGTATAGGATGCTGTTGTAAACCTGGCGTTATTGTTTGGCCGTTTTGTAGTAGTGTGAGCAAGAGAAGTCTTGGCAGTGTGTCTAAGTATAAAAGCCTTAAACCAGGTGGTTTGAGCAAGGAAAGTATTAGGATCTGAGGATCTAAGCAGGAAGTCTTGATCAGGTGCTGATTAAGCAGGAAAGTCTTATGCAGGTGTGTATAAGCAAGTGTAATTGGGTTGATTAAAGTGGAAAATCTCTTGCAAGGCAAGGGGATTGGAGTACTCTTAGTTAGGAGAAGAACCAGGATAACTGTTGTGTGTTCTTTGTTGTTTTCACTTTACTTCTGTTACATTTTCCACTTCACTATTTATCAGATTCTGAACTCAGATTTAGAATCATAACTTTGTTTCAGAAGTAAAACTATATTTGCAAACACAATTTAACCCCCCTTCTTGTGTATTTTTCTCGCCTTCAGTTGGCATCAGAGCAAGGTCTTTAAGTAACACTTAACAGTGGTACAGTCAAAGATCCAACAAGAAAAATATGGCTACTAAGGATTCTAATGCCAGTACCTCAAGAAGGGGAGTTCCCTATGATTACAGTAGCTCTGAGAGAAATCATTACTCTGATAAACCCGTTGTATTCACTGGTGACTCCACTGAGTTTGAATGGTGGAAAAGCAAGATGTATACATATATCATTGGACTCGATGATGAGCTATGAGATATACTTGAAGATGGTATTGAAATTGTTGTTGATAGTGTTGGTATGGTATCTGACAGGAAAACTCTGACTTCTTCTCAAAAGAAACTTTACAAAAAGCATCATAGAGTCATGGGTATTCTGGCGGATGCTCTACCACATGCTGAGTATTTGAAAATCATTGATAAGTCTTCTGCAAAGACTATCTTTGAATCTCTATGCTCTACCTATGAAGGAAAACGGCAAGTTAGAGAAGCAAAAGCTAACTTGTTGGTACAAAAGTACGAGCTGTTCAAGATGAAAGATGACGAGTTAAAACCATGTTTTCAAGGTTTCAGACTCTTGTATCAGGCCTTCAAGTTTTTAATAAAAGCTATTCTACAGCAGATCATGGTAGGAAAATTTTGAGAACTCTTCCTCATAAGTTTAGACCTAAAGCAACAACTATTCAGGAAGCTAAGGGCCTAAACACGCTGTCTCTTAAAAGTCTAATAAGCAATCTTCAAAGTCATGAGAGTGAACTAAATGGAGATGAGTCTTCAAAGAAACTTAAATCTATTTCTTTGAGATCTGCTTCTGAAAATTCTAGTGAAAAGTCCAGAAGATCTTCTAAGAGCAGTAAACATGATGAAACTTCTGAAGAAGAGTTTGATGGAAGATTTGATGATGATGACATAGCTTGCTTCATCAGAGAAATTTAGTAAATGGCCAGAAGAAATAAGAGATTTCCTAAAAGCAATAAGAGATTCACCTTCAAAGAAAAAGAACAAGAGATAATCTGCTACAACTGCAACAGGCCTGGTCACTACAAATATGATTGTCCTGGTCTCCAAAAAGACAGTCAGAAGAAAGGAAGCTATCAGAAGGATAACTTCATAAACAGGTTCAAGAAAAACTTTGTGGCGACATGGGAAGAGCTGGATGATGAAAATTCAGAGAAGGAAGATGATACCAATCCTGCACTAATGGCACACTCATTTGATGAAGGACTATTATTTGAATCTGAAGACGAAGATAAGGTATACTCCTACTCTAACTTTATTTCATATGCTAATAATCTTATAAATTACTACAAAGATCAAGCTAGTTATGTTAAAATTTTGAAAAGAGATCATTTCATTTTGAAAGAAGAATTAAAAGAAGTTATTACATCTCAAAATGAATGTTCATATTTGGGTAAGCATGATCAAGCTTTTCATAAATTCATTACATCTGGTGTTGATCGAACTTAACTTGCATCTATCATTTATGGAGTTGGAAAATTTAATATAGAAGGCTTTAGGATATGATGAAGAATGTTCTAGTTCTAATGTTTCATTAAAAGTTCTTCCAAATTCTTGCTCATCCAGCATTACTCAAACAGTGTTGAGTAACTATTTTGTTCCTACTACCAGCACTATGAAAGTTGTGAATTTGACTGAACCTATTGATTATAAGTTAAAAGTTATTCCAATATCAGAACCTGATTATTCAGAAATTCTGATATCCACAGTATCCAACACTTTTGGATCAAGGGCTAAGACTAGTTATGCAACTAAGATTGAAAATAACTCCAACCAAAAAGCTTAGAGTGAATGCTAAATCTTCTTACTTGGAAAAAGGAGAAAATAGAAAAGAGCCTGGACAGTGGCATATGGGTACCTAAATCTCAAATTATCTTTGCTGCAGATATGCCTAAAGGAAAGGATGGAAAGCAAATCCTGGTACCTGGACAATGGCTGCTTACGACATATGACTGGATAAAGGCATATGTTCTAAACCCTAAATCTGAAAGAGGAGGGAAATGTGGATTTTGGAGGAGGCCAGAAAGAAAGAATAATTGGTACAGGTAACATTGGTAATTCACAAACTCTTAATAATAAGGTATGGCTAGCAGATGGCTTGATCCAACACAGTATCCTACACAGTATCCAAAAGCAAGAACATTATCTCTACCTCTAGACCCTTGGAATTTCTTCACATTGATTTGTTTGGCCATATTGGGACTGCTTTAATCAGTTGTAAGAAATATGGTTTGGTTATTATTGATGACTTTAGTAGATGGACTTGGGTGAAGTTCCTTCGATCTAAAGATGAAACATATGAAGTTTTTAGCACCTTCTGCATTCAAGTACAATCTGATGTGGAAGTAGAAACTCTGAAGGTCAGAAGTGACCATGGGGGAGAATTTGAAAATGAATCATTTGAGTCCTTTTGTGAAAGATATGGAATTATCTATGAGTTCTCTTCTCCCAGAACTCCACAGCAGAATGGGAATGTTGAGAGAAAGAACAGATATTTGCAAGAGATGGCAAGAACAATGATTCATGAAAATAAACTCCCCAAGTACTTGTGGGTAGAAGTTGTTAATACTGCTTGTTATATTCAGAACAGAATCTATATTAGACCAATTCTGGATAAAACATCGTATGAATAATTCAAAGGTAGAAAACCAAGCATTTCTTATTTTCATCAATTTGGATGTACTTGTTACATTTGAATAGTAAGAGCTACCTAAAGAAATTTGATGCTAAAGCTCAAAAGGGTATCTTTTTGGGATACTCTGAATGCTCAAAAGCATACAGAGTGTATAACGCAGAAACTAAAGTGGTTGAAGAGTCTATGCATGTTAAATTTGTTGACAAAATATCTGACCTTGAAAAATCATAATCTATGGCCCAAAATGTTATCTCTGCAGGCATCCAGAGTTCTGAAGAAGAACTTGTGGTATGTGTTCCTAAAGAAAAATGTATAGAGGATGGTGTTTCAGAATCTATTACTATATCATAAGAAATAATAGAAGCTACAGAAACTGAAGGTACTCCAACTGATCCTACTGTTATTGATTCACTGATTGCTCAGAATGGCACTGAAGCCTTGGTTCAACCAAAGAGACCATTTAATTATAAAGCATTCCATTCAGAAAGGCAAATCATTAGTAATAAAGATGAGCCATTGAGGATCAGATCTGCCTTCAGAAATGATCATTCAATGCTTGGACTTATTTCATTGAATGAGCCTACTTCTATTGATGATGCTTTAACAGATAATGGTTGGATCATGGCTATGCAAGATGAACTAAATCAGTTTCAAAGAAATGATGAATGGGATCTTGTTCCAAAACCAAAAAAGAAAAGCATCATTAGGACTAAGTGGGTCTTGAGAAACAAGCTTAACGAACTTGGAGAAATCGTTAGGAACAAAGCTAGACTTGTAGCTCAAGGCTACAGTCAACAAGAGGGAATGGACTTCTTTGAAACCTTTGCTCTTGTGGCAAGGTTAGAACCCATAAGACTCCTTCTCTCATATGCCATCAACCATGACATTATACTCTATCAAATGAACGTGAAAAATACTTTTCTGAACGAAGTTATTACTGAAGAAGTGTATGTCAAGCAACCTTCAGGATTTATAGATCCAAACCATCCAGATTTTGTTTACAAGCTTAAGATCACTCTATGGTCTCAAACAGGCTCAAAGAGCTTAGTATGAGAGATTGAGTAATTTCCTTCTTTAAAATGGTTTTGCTAAAGGCAAAGTTGACACTACACTATTTAGGAAAACTCTAGAAGAAGAAATCTTGATTGTTCAAATTTATGTTGATGAAAATTAATTTTTGGTTCCACTAATGCATCTCTTTGTCAAGAATTTTCAAAACTTATGCAGGATGAATTTGAGATGAGCATGATGGGTGAACTAAAATACTTTCTTGAAATTCAAATTAATCAGAAGTCTGAAGCTATTTACATTCATCAGTCTAAATACACAAGAGAGCTCTTGAAAAAGTTCAATCTTGATGAATGCAAAGTCATGTCAACTCCTATTCATCCAACTTGCAATCTAAATAATGAAGAATGCAGTGCTAAGGTGGATCCAACTAAATATCGAGGTATGATAGGTTATTTACTCTATCTCACTGCTTTAAGACCTGATATTTTATTCAGTGTATGTTTGTGTGCAAGATTCCAATCAGATCCTAGAGAGCCCCACTTAACAGATGTTAAGAGGATCTTCAGGTATCTGAAAGTAACAACAAATCTTGGGCTTCTTTATAAGAAATTTTCAGATTATAAGTTGGTTGGGTTTTGTGATGGTGACTATGCTTGAGATAGAATTTAAAGGAAATCCACTAGTGGAACCTGTCAATTCATAGGTGAAAACCTTATCTCTTGGGTAGTAAAAGACAAGCAATTGTTGCTTTGTCTACAACAGAAGCAGAATATATTTCAGCTGCAACCTTTTGGAAACAATATTCATATCCTTTATGATAACACTACTGCTATCTGTCTAACGAAGAATCCAATTCAACATTCTAGAACCAAGCATATTGAGATTAAATATCATTTTATAAGAGACTATGTTCAGAAGGGAGTTATAGATATTCAGTTTATTGATTATGAACATCAATGGGCTGATATATTTACAAAACCCTTAGCTATTGCTCAATTTGATTATAACATCTCTTTCTTTCTTGATTGCTTTGCTTAAAGCAGAAAGTAACCTGTTTAATTCCTTGCTATGTGCTTTGAATTAACTATTGGACTATTTTTGAGTTCTGATAAAATAAGGTTCCTTGTCTTACACTCTAATTCTTAAAATCTTTTTAAAATACATCTTTAATAGACAGCTGTCTCTGAAAATCTCAAGACTGAAGAGACATGTCTGTCACTCTTATTTCAAAATCTGCTCTGAAATTTGGTTCATTAAAAGGAGTGTACTAACATAGATTCTAAATTATTTTTATTTAGACTCATAACTGTCCAAACATTTAATACATACTTGCTTATAAATTAGCATTCTATGTATTATGTAGTTATCTGTATATTCCTTTGATTTTATGAGTTATCTTCTATATAAGATAATCTTGTGAGATCATTATTCTTCAATCTAGTATTTCTTCTTAAAAATGTCTTTAAAAACCATTAAAGGAGAGATCCATGATCTAGATGTTCTAAAAGAATATACAGCTGACTTCAATGAATTGACTGTGAATAATCTTTCACTTATAGTTTCTAATATTCATTTTGAGAAATGGGATGAATATTTTACAATGCTTTATGGACCCATCTATCCAGATCTTGTGAAATATTTTTAGGAAAACGCTCATGTTCATCAAAATGAGCTAGATGATTTTCAGATTCTGTCTGTTGTCTATGGTTTTCCTACGGTAATTAACTCTAAAATCATCTCTCAAGCAATAAACTGTGAGGAAGATGGAGTTACTGTTGAGATCTACATACATAACAACAGATCTACAAATCATATGCATATCAACTATGAAAGTAGAGGTCCTACTAAAAGTATTTCTACTCTTACTTCTATGGCAAAAGTCTGGTATCAAATTATGTGAACCAATCTAAGGCCTAGAGAAAAGGGGACGGGATGGCTCTCTTCTGATGACAAACACTTCATTCTATTACTAGTCTCTAGAACTAAGATCAATTTGCCTCTGTCTATGTTTAATTATCTAAAAGAAGAAATACTTACATCTCGTGAGGAATTATCCTTTCTCATTCCGTTCTGGTCATACACTCATGAGAGAGTCTGATCAGAAAGCAGCTGCTAGTACACTCCAGAATCAGAAACGTGATATGGCTACCTTTGAGACTGAGTAGTGTCAACTCAGTTCTGCTAACACGGGACTCGAGATATATTAACATTACCTTCAACAGATTGTGTTGTACCTGAATCATAGATATGTCATATGGACAAAGGCATTGTTCTATGGATATTTCCTTGAGTGAAAGTTCCAACACCTGCTTTATTGGAAAATAAGATGTACTAGAAGATTTGATCTGATTATAGCCGTTGTGGATGCTCCAACGACTATATTTCTTCATCTATACAAGGAGTAGAAGATTTGAAGATCAACTCAAGAAATAATGCTGCAACTACAACTGAGAAATACACGCACTGCATATCAGAATCAAAATCTGTTAAGAGTTCTTATTCTTGTATAGTTTAAGAATCTTTTGTAAAAGTGTGTTGTGTTATATTTGAACACCTCTGATTGTTAATTAAGTGTTGTTGTAAGTTATTCCTTCTGTAAACAGTTAGATTAGTTAAAAAGTCTCTTGTTGTAGGCTTAAGCAGGAAAGTCTTAGACAAATTTGTGTCTAAGCAGGGAAGTCTTGGATCGAGGATCTGAGCAAGGGAAGTCTTAGGCAATGGTTCTAAGTAGGAAAGCCTTGAACCAGGTGGTTTGAGCAAGGAAATTATTAAGATCTGAGAATCTAAGCAGGAAGTCTTGATCAGGTGCTGATTAAGCAGGAAAGTCTTAGACTGGAGGTCTAAGCAAGGAAAGTCTTATTCAGGTGTGTATAAGCAAGTGTAACCGGGTTGATTATAGTGGAAAATCTCTTGTGAGGAAAAGGGACTGGAGTACTCTCATTTAGGAGAGGAATCAGGATAACTGATGTGCGTTCTTTGTTGCTTTTGCTTTACTTCTGTTACATTTTTCGTTGCACTATTTATCATATTCTGTTTTTGCAAACAGAATTCAACCCCCCATTCTTGTGTATTTTTCTCGCCTTCATGTTTAACATGTGTTTCATGACAACAAAAACCACAGTTGTATCCTTCTTTCTGTTTACTCATCTACAAATTAAAAATTACATGAATATATTACCACACATGTAACTATAGATAAATGAATGTAACAAGTAATCCACTTACCTAATGCGTACAAAATGCAGGTCTTTTATTTCCAACTCCGTTCAGCCTATGGTGTCGCTCCATAACTTTATATATTAAAAAACATTTAAACATATTACACGCCAAGCTAATTACAAAGTAAAAAAAATATTACTAAAAATCTCCTAAAATATAAACTTACGTAGTAAGTAAACATTTCATCTTTAACTCAAGTGGTTTGCCCAAGGAACATAACATAATTACAATAATCGTCTGAAGAGAGATGGTGATCAATTTCCATTGATTAGTGAATCAATTCATAATTAGTATTTGGTAAACCATGGAAACTAACTATAATAGAGAAACCACAATTTTTAAATTACTCACGAATCGATAAATGATGCTAATTAACAGTCTTTATCCCATCACTTAACCGTGATGATATGTATGTTTCAATGACTTTTGGAGAATTATTTGTAAATCAAATACCAAATAGATCCAATAATCTATGAATATCTGATTTATTTAATTTTATACAAACATGGTGAATGTACCTAAATGGTTAAACAAAATTAAAAAATAAGTGATTTTTAAAATTAAAACTACTAATGATGCACAAATTTAAAATTGACATTTATTAGAATAGAAATTATACTTACATTTAACCCAACTATAATATCCATATGTACAACCACTCATATCCAAACATAAAATCCATTATATATCTCTAGGATCAATATAGAAAACCTCTAGTTCTCAATCATGTTCGATTGAAGACGAATTAGTTCTTTAACATCCATAAGGTAACATACCAATTGTCTAATTGAATCTTTATAAGGAACCAAAATATCATTATGGGTATTGGTGTGGGAGGCTGAACAACTTTTCTTTTGTATTCGCATCACCTAAAACAATTTTTTTAGGCAATTCATCATCATCTGCATTTGTACACGGTTGAACGTTGCCACACAATTTTTGCATCATAAAAAATAACAGCAACAAAATACAGATTCAACACTATATATCTTACAGCAACACAAAAAATATTCAACATTATATATCCTACATATCCTACATTTCATATAAAACACTAAAATCCTATTTAACCAGATAAAACACTATTTTGACATACCACAATGAGCTCGTTCATCTCTTTCCCGTGAATTTCCCGCTCATGTGCTAATGCATATTCCAACTTCTTATTGTACATCTTCTCTAAATCTTCCATCTATTTATTTTGAGATTCATGTTCACTTGCTAACTTCTTACCAACAATCTCGTCCATCTATTTCTTTTGCAATTCTTTGCTCTTTCTCGATGTACCAAACAATAATTGCAGGTCGATGCCTTCTTCAACACCACGTACACGTCCACCATGCTCCTTTGTTCTGATTGCTTCTACTAATATATCATGCCATGATTGTGGAACAAAGGAACCTTGACTAGCCATATCAATCAATGAATCCTACACAACATGACAAATTGGTTTAAATTATGCATAACAAATCATACACACAACTAGGGATGGCAATGAACCGAACAAACTCGAAAATAGTTTGAAACTCGATTCGACAATTAAATCGTTGAACTAGGTTAACGAACCAAATGATTTGAAATATGAGCGAAAATTTAAGGTCGTTAACTAAATGAGCTGAACTTGAACTATACATAGTTCGACTCGTTAGATTCATGAGTCAACTCGATTACAAATGAGAAGGATTATATTTGCTTTAAGATTAGGTTTAAAGATTTACTCCAAATCTTAATCCTAAAAATGTACCTTATGTACTTGTTATGACAGTAAAGCTGACAATTGCATTTAGAGTCATCCTTGTAGGAGGCAGAATGACATTTGTTAAAATAACATGTGTAATGAATGTTGCAAGTGATGTAATCATTATATGATGGAAGTGTATCAATTTCTACTAGTTTTTTTGTGTACTATTTCACTAAATTTGCATGGTTTCTAAATATTTAGATGAAGTTGTGGATTTTTGAGACAAATTTAAACTTTAATTTAGTAGTTTTTGAATTAGACTTTCAAATGTATCTCTTGAAAGTTGTGTAGTTTTTGAATTAGTATATTTTTTAGATAAAGTTAAATTTCAATCTGATAAATTTTATTTTATTTTAATATTTTCTTTTAAAATAATATTAATTTAAAATATGAAATATATAAAAAAAAAATAGACTTAAAAAAATGGCTTTTAAATTCATGAACCAAGTGAGCTGAATCTAATGAGATGAACCTAACGAGTTGAATCGAACTGTTCGTGAACTTATAATGAGTTGAGTTTTAGCTTAAAAAAAGTTCGTGTCGAACTCGATTCGAGATTTGAGTTGAACCAACTCTTAACGAGTCAAGCTGAGCTAAGGCGAGTTCGACTCGACTCAATTCCAACCCTGCGCACAACAAATCCTACATTTAATATTTTAATTGACAAAAAATCTACTTACTATTTTCTTAGCGAGTGCTCGTGAGGCATCTGAAGTGAACTCTCTAGTTGGTCTTTGTCGAGCCCTCTTCCACTTCTCATGTCGTGATGGTTGAGATGAGATGTGATCACAACTCATGGAGTCCTCATCTCCCATCTTGTTTTTTTAATTAATCAATATTTCCTAAAAAAATTTGTAACCCCCATGAGACAATCTATGGGGGTATTTGTTTTTTCCATGTTTAGCTTTCCTGATTCACTTTTAACCTGTTATAAACATAATGAAAATATTAATTTGCATGGTTGTATCTATAAAGCATAAGCGTAAAATTATCAAAAAATAAAATTACGTTTGACTAAGAAATCATTAGAACTACGAGACTTGACAAACTTTTCCTAAACTTTTTGTCAATATAATTATATTTCACATTTGAATGCTCAAGATCAGACTTAAAGCCCCTCCAACTCTCACCCGCATAAGTGGTCCACTTTTTCTTTAACTTATCATCATCAATAAACTCAAAAGTCAACTACAGTTACATCAATAAGTATGTATTACTAATTATAAAAAAAACTATCAAATCATGTAAATTAAAATTAATACTTTAACGTTTGTCCATATCTTTCTTTAACATTTTTTGATACTTGGGTCCAATCATCTATCAAAATATTAACTTTTCTACGACCAAGGAATGCAACATAACTCCTAAAAAGCAAAGAATTTGGACCATAACATGTCCAAGTTACGACATTAAATTTGATCGGCAATATGTTATCCGAGTTGTGGTTTTTTGTTAGTTTAACCATCATTATAGTACCTTTTTTCTTTCTTTTTTTCCCTCTATAGTTTGAGATTCATTTCACGAGTTTCGTTTGAATGAATTTCGTTGATAGATGAATAGTTAATCTATGTTCAAAACAACAACAACAACAACAACAACAAAACAATACCATAACATTAAACCAATCTTAACAACAACATACAAAAACATATATTATCCTAAAACATTTATCTAACCCTATATTGCTATTCTCATTTACCATCGACAACATTAACATAAACATTCATCAACAGCAACATAAACATAAAAAACAACAACATAAACATAAACAACAAGAACATAAACATTCAACAACAACAATAAAAACCACCAACAACAACAATAGGAGCAACAACGACATCTATAACAACAGCAACAGTGATCAGTACATTCTCATGCACATTCTTTCACTTTTATGTTACGAAAATTCTAGAATGTCTTTCGTTATTTCTACTATTTTAGTGTGTTATATAAGCTTAGCTTATTATTACCTTTATTTTAATTTTGTATTCTATTTTCTGAATAAACAGTTATTTACACGTTAAACTACAGTGTTTATTCACTCGTTTTTGATATGTGTGCGACAACGGATCAAATTGGCGTCGTTGTCAGGGATTCATGTCGATTATAACCAATATTATAGTCATAGGTGTTCATTCTTTCATTTTGGCCCCTCCGTTCTTGCTGTTTTGGCCAATTTGCGAGAACCCGTCAGACTCGTTTCGAAAACCAGGTTTTCATCAAAATCATCTCGGAATCGAAATTTTTCAGTGCCAATTTAGCAGAAAAATTAGGATTCAAAAACACTAACAACAATAGTAATAGCCACAACAACAGCAACAACGACAACAACAACAAAAGCAACAATAACAACAACAACAAAGGCAACAATAACAACAACTACAACAACAACAACAACAACAACAACAACAACATCAACAATAATATAAACAACAACAACAACAACAACAACAACATCACCAACAACAACATAAATATAAACAACAACAACAACATAAACAACAACAACAACATAAACATAAACATAAACAACAAGAACATAAACATTCAACAACAACAACATAAACATTCATCAACAACAACATAAACATAAACAACATAAACAACAACATTCAACAACAACAACAACATTAGCAACAATACAAACATAAACAACAGCAACAACAAAAACAAAAACAACAACAACAACAATAGTAACAACAACAAGCAAACAACATTCAAGATCGATATACAACAACATTTTGGATTTACTTTAATTAATTTTAAAATAGAATAAAATTATTATATCAATTAATATCTTGATCAAATGAAACGAATATTATATTGGGTTTAAGTGTTGAATGACCCGTGATGGGTTTGGTCATTCTTTTAGCTATCTTGATGAGAGGTTCATTTTCTCATCTGGTGGTTATATATTTTGGCTATCCCATTATGTTAGAAATAATTCATTTTTATTCCATCAAAAGGAGGATAGTAGCATTCTTAGTTTCTTGTTTATATACTCGATCAAATGGATTCATACATGACAAGTACATGTTTATTGTATTATTTATATTATGATATGCCATACAATTATATCTATGATTTTGGTTACACTATTAATATTCCAACAATTGGTGTCATAGACCAATAGATATGTTGTATGGCTATTTGTTGTAATTTATCGATTTGTGATTATGAAAATTGTATGTATTGTGTTATGTGTACTGTGTGTGATTGACTGATACTATGTTGGCGGATGAAATGTAAATTTTGTTTTTCAATCCTTCTGAAATATGTTTTATGGTACATGTGATACAAAACCTGCAACATTATACAACAATAGATAAAAAAAAAATTTACAGAAAAATCCCCATAAAATCAAATCAAATTTTTTAGAAACGATTTTAGAAATATTTGAACAATGTTGGTCCCTGTGATTATGCGAACAAAATACTAAAGGATTAACGTTTTATGTTCAATATTCATTGAGAAATCGCAATCACGTTTCATTTTCCTTTTGAGTTAAGAATTTCAAAATCTCAATTTGCATTTTTCGATCACTGATTCATGAAATCAATATGTAAGAACACTCTAACTTTAAAAAGGATTAAAATCGTTGAGAATTGAATAAGAATTATTTGGGTCTAAAAGTGGGTCACACAACCTTTTTTTCTACAAATCGGGTGAAGGAGATGAACTTCCCCTCTCACCTTGTCCGCTCGCGTCTGAAAGTGCGTGTGTTTCAATTATTCAAGTTATAATTAAAAAATAATCATAACAGGATGATAGTGATTCTTATCTATTATTTAAGTTATATTTACAAAATAATAATAACATGATGACAATGCTTCTTTTCATGCTGTTACGACATCCCCTCTCATCTAAAGCACACTTTATGTACAAGTATTTTTCATATCACTATTTGTATTTGTATCACTATTTTTGAATAATATAGAGTTAAGTGTCATTACATATTTTGGAGGCGAAATGCATATGTTAATTAATGATATTATATTTATTAGAATTTTATTTTAATTTCTGTTTTGAGAAATATAATATTCTTATATTTATTTAATAATTACTATGTAAGATTGAAAATAATCATAACTAGATAGAGACCCGCGCAATGCGCGGAGCTGAGATGAATTTTTTAAATAGTATTATAAAATATAGATTTTTATTTTATTTCTTATAAAAAAAATTATAATTGAGGATATAAAATAAAGGTGATAAAAAGAGATAGAAATAGTTTAAGTGAAACGAAATATGTTTGAATCATAGATATACAAGTAAGACATCACGTTTAATTTTAAAACGTGAAATAAGTCTAAAGAATTTCAATAGTTTTTTTAATATTTCCTTTTCTTTTTTTCAACATCTCTAAGAATGTTTGTTCTTCATTATTTCGGTAACCATTCAAGAAGGTCAACATAATAATCCTAGATAAAACTCTCTATTTTATGCTGAATTTATAGTCTAGAAGAGAAGTGAGTATGCATGTTGAATGAGTCTCTATCGGTTGGACGATGATTTTGGTATTTAAATATGCTGAGTGTTGTTGTTTTTTTACTCTACCATTCATTTGCAACAATTACCATTGATTTAATTCAATAGAATTAGCTCATCAATTTTATTTTTTTTACAATTTCATAATAAATTGTTGGACATTTTTATATAACGAATTATAAGGTATTGTTGAAAATTTATGATTTAATTTATTAATATGTATATGTAATTATAATTCAAAATAATATGTTAGAAATACTTTGAGGCATTTATTTGTCTTTGAAAATTATAAGTTAAATTTGAAAAAATTATTCGGTAACTTTTTTAACATTGATATGAGATTTAATATTTGAAGTTAAAATTTTGGAACACATAACTTTATTTATAATTAAAATTATATTTTAAAAAGAAAATTATTTTAAAAATATATATTAGTCGGCAAAAAAAAAATAGATATTAAAAAAAATTAATGATTGGTATATAAAAAATATAATAAGTTGTAGTTTTATAATTGTAATACCCCATATTATCTAAATGTTCAGATGAGATCAGATGAGTATTTATGTGCTCTATCTTTGGTAAATTGGATTTGTGGAATCCTCTAAGTGTTTTAAGTATGGTTAATTGGGATCAATAGAGCAACTGGTGAACTCTAAAGAGATCAATTATTTCATGAAAGAGACAGATCAATAATTATTAGTTCAAGAGAGTATATTAAGGTAACTCTAATAATTGATCAATTGGTTTGAGACGATAAAATATCAATTGGAGATGTTTGACCCTGTTGGATTATATTATATAATAAGTTATATATATATATATATATATATATATATATATATATATATATATATATATATATATGTGTGTGTGTGTGTGTGTGTGTGTGTGTGTGTGTTATATAAGAAAAAGAAAAGGAAAAAGATAGTAAAGAGAAAGAAGAGAAAGGAAGAGAGAAAGAAGCAAAGAAAGAGGGAAAGTTTGTGAAGAAGCTCAGGGATCATCATCATCTTCTTCAAACTCCTCTTCGATTAAGGTAGGTTCTAGTTAGACACTCTAAGTTCCAGAAAAATAAGTTTAGAGCGTAGGTTAGATTTGAGAGAAAATGATTAAACAGATAAATCAATGAAATCTAACGGATGAAATGCGATATAAATGCATGGGAATACTTGTTGTTTATGTTTGAACATGTTTTGGGTGATATAATATAAATTGGAAGTGTTATGGGTGAAGAGAAAAGAGTTTTGGCCCCAAGGGATCTGTTTTCTCACTGCTGAGAAATTCTGAGTTTCGCATGGTTCGCCTAGCGAACCTGACGAAGGGCAAAGCGAATGGTTTGTCGAGGGTTCGCCTAGCAAACCCCAAAGCGAAGGGAAGGCGAATGTTCGCCGGAAGTTCGCTTTGCGAACTTTATGCCCTTTTGGTTCTGACTTGGTTTGCTGAGTGATTCGCCTAGGGAATAAAGTAGCGAACGTGACAGATTTTTCTATGTTGTTTCCTTCATAACTTTTGATCCGTAACTCGGATTGAGGCACGGTCGGAAGGTTGGAAAGCTACTTCAATGCTCTATGTGATGGCGAGGTAGAAACATGGTTATATGCTATAGATTGATAAGAAAAATATGGAAAGTAATGTATGTGTGAATATTGTAGTCCTCGTTTCCACCAAAATTCATGAATCGGGATGCCGATTGATATGGGACTTGAAGCCTTGGAAAGAGAATCCAATGTGCTTTTAAATGGTAATGTGAGACCATGATTTAACCAAGGATGCTTGGTAGAGGATAGTAGTGGCTAGTATGCCTTAAAAATGTGTGTGAACTACTATGTGGATTATGTTTGACATGTTATGCTATCATGTGTGTTTTATGATTGATGTTGTAATATGCTTGTCTAATATTGTTGTTGAACATAATTGAGAGAATAACATGCTTAAAATGAATTAGGAAGAGTGAGAAAACCTTACCCCAAACCTAATTATATGATTCTAGGTTGTGACTAGGAATTGATAGAAACTCTGGATGGCGATGCTCGTGCATTCGATGTAGAAAGGTGCATCCTTGATGAGTTCTGGCCTAGAGTAGATAAACCTAGATGGCAAGGCTCGGGCACTTGGTGTAGAAAGGTGCACCCGTGACGAGATTGGTCTAGGAGAGAGTGAAACACTAGTATGGAACATGCTGAACTATTATGTTCATGTTTTAGAAATGGTCAAGTGTGTGAATTACGCCATTAGGCACTTATGATGGTGTTAGTACCAAATAAAATGCTTGTATGGTATTATTCTAGATATATATTATACAGGGCATTACAGTTGGTATCAGAGCAGATCGTGTCCTCGACCTAGCCTTGAAACATCATAAGTAAATTTATTTCTGCCTCTTAAGTGTGTCTTGCCAGCATGAATCTTAATATCATACTATGTAGTGTTAGGCCTGATCAACCTAATGTTATGTATGTGATAGGTAGAATCATGGTTAAGCGACCACGAGGACTCCGAAGTGTTGTTGGAACTTGTGCTGTGAGGGTAGGCTCAAGCCAAGAGTTAGTAGTGAGGAGTTTTGGTCAGCTCAACTAAGGTCTTAGTAGAAGTTGTGATTTGGGTAGCATGGAATTAAAGAGTAGTGTGTGGTCATTATTTGGAATCGATGGAGTCTATAAGTTAAGGATCTCTATCGGACGATTGGTCAAGGTATCAAGGAATATGTAAAATTGCAAGTAGAGTTGGATTGACCACTAGTACGGATAAGGATTTCAAGTAATCTCATTCCGTGGAAACGAAAAGTTGTTTTGTGGAACGCGTGGCGTAAGGTCCGGAGGTGAGATAAGTATTGGTGCTTCAGTTCTAAGGTCATTACGGTATCTTGAATGAACGAGAGTACCCTAGGGAATGTGTTCGGAACAATATCTTCCAACTAGTTAAAATTGTAGAGTTAAGGAAGTTCGGCTTCTATGGGAACCTAAAGTAGTAGAGAAGTGTGAGAAGGAACACAAGGATGTGTTTACATGCTTCAAGTGAAACAAGTATGTGTCGGACGAAGAGTGTGTGATGAATTGCGTAGATTCAGTTATGTAGAAAGATTAAGTTTGAGATATTACATCGGGATTTTCTTTATTCAATGAGAGACCAATTTGGAATTTGGAAATGTTAAATTACCCAAGGAACCGTATAAGGTATTGTGTTGGAGAAAGAATGAGTTTCATTTAGTAACAGAAAGTGTAATGGTACGGACCGAAAAAGTTTGTGTTAAGGAATAGAGTAAGTATCTTGGATTTAAGAAAATTTTAGTATGATGATTTTATATTTGGACATAAGAGGATTACAATGGAGAGCGAAGTAAACACGGTGTGAAAAACGGTATGTTATGAGGAAGTGATAACGGAATGTATCTTGGACGAATGTGCAATAGAGTTATTAAGTGTTGTTAAAGCTAAAATTAAGGAAGTGTAATCAAAGATGATTCACCCACATGAACCCAAGTAGTACGAACTGAACTGAAGAAGTTACACATTGGTATAAGAACAAGCGTAGTAGTAGCACCATAGTCACAAGTGTACGTGAGGGATTCTTATTCTTGAGATAAGTGTGAAGGGACGTACTTTGTGGAACAGTGAGTATTGCATTTTAGGAAATAAGATTGCGGTAAAAGAACGAAAAGCAATTCAGGATTTAGTACGGACTAAGCATAAATCATGGAATGATTTATACCGGAAGGGTTTTGTAAATAGTTGATGAGAACTGTCGGTTGCAAATCTTCCATTAAGTAATTTGATGTAAGTGGGATGTGTAATGGATAGTGAAGGGTAAGAAATCTCGGTTAATGTATATGAAGTGATGGAAAGGTTCTTCAAGAGGATGTATTGCCCCGATTTATTTTCAAGTATAGAGAAACTTATGTATTTGTGAATAATCAGAATATTCGGAATCTACCTTTTGTTGGACTAAGAATGTTGTAGTGTTATTTCTCACCAAGGAATTTAAGTGATAGGACAAGGTTGTATGCTTGACATGATATGTCAATCATTTTTGTAGTATCGTGTAATGGTTGTGTGTTGGGTTTTTCTTATGGACAAATCAAGTATGAGTGGTGGTTGAAACCCTATAATTTCGTCATTATTAGCTTTCATCTAGCGTAGTTGTATGAGCAGAGAATGAACTATCCCGCCAATGATTCGTCGTGTGACTGCGACAGAATTTGGAGTTTTGTCTTGTCACTTGGTTGGAGTGTGTCGTCTGCATGTTTTGGCTTTGTCGGTTTTACCTTGAGTGAATCATGGTTAGTAAATGTAATATAAGTTAAGAAGCCGCGAGTTGAGGATGATATTCCAAGATAGGACAAATCAGATTGATGGTTTGAGTAGGGATGGCTTTGAATTAAGAAGGAATTGGTTTTCAGTTTCTGCAACAGTGTTAACCTATTAACACAGTGTGGTTAACCGATTAACACGAGCAAGGATGGTATTTTGTGCTGGATTTGGAGGAGTTAACTGATTAGCGTCAGACGGGTAATCGATTAACATGTGTGTAAATTGTGAAATCCCTTAGGAACTATCATCTACATTTTGTTACCGTATGTTGCTCCGATTGGAGAGTATTGTGTGAATGGAAAATAGGATTGCAAGTAAATGAAAGACGGATTTGTATTTTGAAATTGGAACTTCTAGAAAGGTGTTGCATATTTGACCATTTGTTTAGACGACAAGAGAGTTGACTTTGGGAAGATAATCTTGTGAAATGTGTTGAGTGTGAGAAAGTCTTAAGTGAATTGTTATCAGTACTGTTGAAAGCCTTAAGGACGAAGTTAGAGAATACTCACGAAGTATTGATCTCGCAAGGAATATTTCGATGTGTAATTATGGTATTAGTAAGGTATGAACGGTTGGGCAGAGTTAGTAATTGTTAACTTATGTGTATTCATGGTAGTGGATTTAGGCTCCGTGAGAGGGGTACTAGTTGTGTGCAGTTGTGTTTTACCCAGAGAAGGAAATTTGAAGGTTATCCTTCCAAGTAAGGGTGAGAAATAGGTGTTCCAGAATTAAGCATGTAAATTGAATTGTTTATGGAACAAAACAATTGAGAGAAGTGGATTCAATTGAGAAGCGTGATATGGACATCGGAAGTGTGGGTGTGTACGTGGAGTGTTGTATGTGAATTGGTGAGGGATTTAGAAACTCACAATTGTACCTTGAATGGGTTAAGTTTTGATAAGTGGTGACTCGCATATGATTGAATCAACAAGAAACATTGAGTACGTCAGAACCCCGTAAGAAGAATCGATTAGGAAGGTAGTAACCAGAACCGGAGATTGTTAAATAATTTTGGATATATTATTTTGAGTTGGAATGGATTTGGAGTTGTATATGTTACGGTTGTAGCAGTGTAACTTCTGTGCCTTTATCGTCTGGAGAGTGTTGAACAGATGTTAAGATATTGTGTGTTGGCGAGGAAATTGTTCTACCATAGGACGTCAGTAAATTTCTTGCGTCGTTGGTTAGTAAGGATCCCAGTGGATAAGTGTGGTTCTCTGGACTGTTAGCTACTTGGTAATGCTTAAGATTTGGTGGTACTCCATTGTTAGAATTGGAGTTGCGCAGTGGAAGTGACAGATGGAAAAGTTCAGTCAGAATAATGGGAATTTGGAAGATTGTTACTTATAAGTATGGAAATAAGAAGAACTTGTCCTAAGCATATTATTTTGGTATGATATGAAAGAGACGGAATCTCGGATTTAATGAGTATCGTGTACAGTATCGAACCATATGGAAGTGGTAAAAGAAGTCGTTGACTAATTATGAAGTGGTTTTGAACGTTGAGAGATATATGAAAAGATAAATCGTCAATGATGTCGTGAAGCTAAGGAATCATCGAATTACCTCATGAGAATTTGATGAGTGTTGTTATCCTGAACTAAGATAAGGTGATATGATCTTGTTGTGACTCGGTAGAGGAATGTAGAATGCTACATTATTTCCGAAGGTAGAACGCGGCCAAGTGTTTTAGTATGAAACAACAGATGAATTGCGGAAAAGAAAAGTGTGAAGTTAACCCAATATTGGAACAAGAGTATGATTAAGGACGTGAGTTTGAAAATTTGTGAAAATACGGATTTTCGTCTATGGAGACAAGTTAGAATGCGAATACGTGAGAATTTGAACGGAAGAAAATTTGAGTGTATAACTAAGACAATGATATAAGTTGTGGTTATTGTCGAGTAGAGGAAAATCGGGGACGTATTTCAATTTAAGGGGGGGGAGAGTGTAATACCCCATATTATCTAAATGCTCAGATGAGATCAGATGAGTATCTATGTACTCTATCTTTGGTAAATTGGATTTGAGGAATCCTCTAAGTGTTTTAAGTATGGTCAATTGGGATCAATAAAGCAACTGGTGAACTCTAAAGAGATCAATTATTTCATGAAAGAGACAGATCAATAATTATTAGTTTAAGAGAGTATATTAAGGTAACTCTAATAATTGATCAATTGGTTTGAGACTATAAAATATCAATTGGAGATGTTTTACCCTGTTGGATTATATTATATAATAAGTTTATATATATATATATATATATATATATATAT
Organism: Lathyrus tuberosus; assembly: GCA_022829125.1. NCBI lineage: Eukaryota > Viridiplantae > Streptophyta > Magnoliopsida > Fabales > Fabaceae > Lathyrus > Lathyrus tuberosus. Next base: position 20,309,235 of record JALAZF010000043.1, read on the forward strand.
ATATATATATATATATATATATATATATATATATATATATATATATATATATATATATATATATATATATATATATATATATATATGTTATAAGAAAAAGAAAAGGAAAAGCATAGTAAAGTGAAAGAAGAGAAAGGAAGAGAGAAAGAAGAAGAGAAAGAGGGAAAGCTTAAGAACAAGCTCAGGGATCATCATCATCTTCTTCAAACTCCTCTTCGATTACCAGGTGGGTTCTAGTTAGACACTCTAAGTTCCAGAAAAATTAGTTTAGAGCTTAGGTTAGATTTGAGAGAAAATGATTAAACGGATAAATCAATGAAATCTAACGGATGAAATGCGATATAAATGCATGGGAATACTTGTTATTTATGTTGGAACATGTTTTGGTTGATATAATATGAATTGAAAGTGTTATGGGTGAAGAGAAAAGAGTTTTGGCCCCAAGGGATCTGTTTTCTCACTCATGAGAAATTCTGAGTTTCGCATGGTTCGCCTAGCGAACCTGGCGAAGGGCAAAGCGAATGGTTTGTCAAGGGTTCTCCTAGCGAACCCCAAAGCGAAGGGAAGGCGAATGTTCGCCCAGAGTTCGCTTTGCAAAATTTATGCCCTTTGGGTTCTGACTTGGTTCGCTGAGTGATTCGCCTAGCGAATACATTAGCGAACATGACAGATTTTTCTATGTTGTTTCCTTCATAACTTTTGATCCGTAACTCGGATTGAGGCACGGTCGGAAATGTTGGAAAGCTAATTCAATGGTCTATGTGATGGTGAGGTAGAAACATGGTTAAATGCTATGGATTGATAAGAAAAATATGGAAATTAATGTATGTGTGAATATTGTAGTCCTCGTTTCCACCAAAATTCATGAATCGGGAAGCCGATTGATATGGGACTTGAAGCCTTGGAAAGAGAATCCAATGTGCTTTTAAATGGTAATGTGAGACCATGATTTAACCAAGGATGCTTGGTAGAGGATAGTAGTGGCTAGTATGCCTTAAAAATGTGTGTGAACTACTATGTGGATTATGTTTGACATGTTATGCTATCATGTGTGTTTTATGATTGATGTTGTAATATGCTTGTCTAATATTGTTGTTGAACATAATTGAGAGAATAACATGCTTAAAATGAATTAGGAAGAGTTAGAAAACCTTACCCCAAACCTAATGATATGATTCTAGGTTGTGACTATGAATTGATAGAAACTCTGGATGGCGACGCTCGTGCATTCGATGTAGAAAGGTGCATTCTTGACGAGTTATGGCCTAGAGTGGATAAACCTTGATGGCAAGGCTCAGGAACTTGGTGTAGAAAGGTGCACCCGTGACGAGATTGGTCTAGGAGAGAGTGAAACACTAGTATGGAACATGTTGAACTATTGTGTTCATGTTTTAGAAATGGTCAAGTGTGTGAATTACGCCATTAGGCACTTATGATGGTGTCAGTACCAAAGAAAATGTGTGTATTGTATTATTCTAGATATATATTATATAGGGCATTACAATAATTGTTTCTACATTATTGAGTATCTCTTTTTTGTGTTTTGTGAGAAATTTAAGTAGTGATAATGATGTCACTTTTATTAAGAGACTAAAAAATATTTTCATTTTTATAGAAATTAAATTAATTCTTATAATTTTTTATCGAATTATTTGATTTTATTTTTTTAGGAATTGAATAATAATAAAAACAAAATAGAGAAGCAATAGAAATATATGAATGAGTATACATAATTTTAAGTTAGAGGAATAGAATTAGATAAGTCATGGAATATTTACAATAAAAGTGTTTTAATTTAAGGAATTTATAAATAAAACGTTACATTTTTTCTCAAATAAATAAAAGAAGTTTTGAAATGTTGTGTTTAGAAGAATGTCATAAAAGAAATTTTGGAATGTTATGCTTAGATGAATGCCACATCAGATTTTTAATGATGTGGCGAGTAAATAAATGAGTTGTCATTGAAATTGTGTGAGGCTCCGTTTTAATATATTATAATAGATAATAGATAGATAATAACATAAATTGTCACATTTGTTAAGAATAAATATTGTTGATTTGTATGATTATAATCTCACCTATCGTGAGTATAATTATATGAATTTTGTGTGGTAATTGCATATTAAATTTCTTGGAAATAATAATTATATTCTATTGATATATTATTATTGATATAAATTCAAAATAAATAAAAATTTATTAATAATTATGGTCTTTAATATATACATGATAATTATACCATATTTTTATATTATTATTAGTGTAATTTTGTTATGATACAAAATATTGTTGGCACTTCATGCTTATTTTATCATGTTTAAATATCCTATCGATATTGGAATTTTGATAATATAGGTTTCTATTTAATATTGTATTCCTGATGTAAGATCATAATGAGCTAGAGTTTTATTAGGGAAACATTTGGCTGGTATATGTGGAATCATTTTCTATATTACATAATTGTTCACTTAATGATTCCTAATTCCTTTATAACAGTCTCCTTTCCCAACTCTTTCAAAACTCTAATTGGGGCCAATTATGAGGAATGGAAAAATTCTCTCAATCTTTATTTGGCTATATCCAACCTTGACTTGCCTCTGAGAACTAAAAAACTTGTCACTATTAATGACGTGCCTACCGAAACTCGGAGGACTCTTTATGAAAAATGGGAACACTCTAATAAAGTATGCCTTAAGGGATATCTTACACTATGGGAAATCCATTAGACATGGCATACCAGAAAGTGAGAGAGTTAAAGATTATCTGAAGTATGTTGGTGAGAATTTCACTTGTTTTAAAAGGCTAAGAAGTGTGAGTATCTATCTCTTTTGACAAAACTAAGTATGGTGGTGTTAGCAGTATGCATGAGCATATTATAAAATTGATACACTATTATAATTAGGTGAAAGCTCTCAAAGTTAAAATTGGCGATAACACTATAATCTGGAGGGTTCTTGAGTCTTTTCATCCCCAATTTGATGATATGAGGACTTCATATAATACCCAGAATGTTGAATGGTCTGTGGATGAGATGATAGTTATAATAACTCAAGAGGAAGATTATATGGAAAAGGAAAAAGCTGAAAGTGTTCAGTTTGTCACTTCTACCTCAAGAACAAAGGATTTCAAGAAAAAATTCTGCAAGGGAAAAATCATTTTGATGATAAGAAAGGGAAAAGGAATCCACAATATATAAAGCATAAGGAGAAGTATTTTAAGAGGAGATTCTTTAAAGGGGAGTGCAAGTACTGCAAGAAGTATGGACGTAAGACAAATGGTTGTTTTATCTTGAAAAGGAAACTTGAAACCCAAGGTACACTCCTAGCTCTAGCTTGTTTTGAATAAAATATAGTACATGTTTCTTCCAATACTTGGTGGTTGGACTCATGTGCCACTATTCATGTTGTAAATTCTTTGCAGGGGTTCACAAGCTTGAGGAAACCAAGTGATGTTGAGGAAAAGGTCATTATGTGAGATAAAGCTAGAGTACCAGTGATGAATATAAAAGTTGTCTCCTTGATTTTACCTTCTAGATACATTTTGATTTTAAAAGATGTAGTTTATGTACCTTAAATGAGAAATTATTTGATTTCTATTTCAACTTTGGATAAATGTGGCTACTCTTCTTTTTTTTTGTAATAGAAAACTTGATGTTTAATTTAATTCCTCTATTGTTGGTTATGGAATTTTGTGTGATGGTTTGTATATGTTGATTGTGAATGAGATGTTTGTTAATTCTATTGTTGGGATAAATCGCAATAGAAAAGATGATGGTTCTTCGATATTATGGCATAGACGTTTATGGCACATTTCTAGACCTCGTATTGAAAGACAAATCAAGGAGGGTATTCTCCCTAATCTTGACTTCTTTAATTTTTGAAACTTTTATTGATTGCCTTAAAGAAAAGTTCACTTCCAAAACCAAGAATACAAAAGCAAATAGATGTGAAGATGTGCTACAATTGATTCACACAGATATGGTTAGACCTACTACACCTAATGTTATGGGTTAATATAGGTACTTTATCACTTTCATATATGACTTCTCTAAATTTGGTTGGATATAACTTCTCCAAGATAAGTCTAGTTCCTTGGATGCCTTCAAATCTTTTAAATCTACCATTGAATTGAAAACAGGAAAGAAGATTAAATTTGTAAGGTCTGATAGGGGAGAAGAATATTATGGTAGATATGATGAGATTGGAAGAAATCCATGACCGTTTACTAGATTTCTAGATGAATGTGGTATTGAGGCTCAATATATAATGCTAGACACTCCTCACTAGAACGGAGTTGTAGAGAGACATAATCGTACGCTTATGGACATGGTGAGGTGCATGATGAGTCATTCATCATTGCCTGATTTTCTTTGGGGTGGTGTGTTAAAGACTGTTGTCTACATTCTTAATCAGGTGCCTAGTAAATCAATGTTGAAAACTTCTTATGAACTTTTAGCATGTAGAAATCTAAGTTTGAGACAGTTTCATGTTTGGGGTTGTAAGGCTGAAGTCAAACATTATAACCCTTAAGAAAAGAAACTTGATAATGAAGTCTATTAGTGGTTTCTTCCTCGGATATAGTATTTGTGTCTAGAGGTTGCATGTTTTATTGTCCTACTCATTTTATGCGAGTCATTGAATCTGATCGAGCGATTTCTTTAAGGATAATTTAGATTGTGTAATATCTACGCCACGACCAATTACTCTTGAAGAAGATCTTACTTTTCTCCATATACCAACTCTTCCTTTTCCTAATGAGGTTTTGATTCCAGTTATTCAAAATATTGATCAAGTTGTGACACCATATACATATGAACATGAACAAATTTACGTTATATAACCTATTGGTGTTGCTGAGCCAAATAACATTACTGAAGTAGTTCAATTGAGATGATCTCAGAGAGCTCGAAAGCCTTCAATATCAAATTATTTTTTTGTGTATCTACAAGAGCATGATTTTGATATTCATGATGATGATGATCCCACCACTTTTAATGAAGCAATTTATTGTTCTCATGCTTCTGATTGGCTGAATACTATGCATGATGAATCCAATTCTATGTCTCATAATGATGTTTGGGAGCTAACGAAGTTGCCAATTGATTGCAAGGATATTTCATGAAAATGGGTTTTCAAAACTAAATGTAATCCAGATGGTAAGATTGATAGATACAAAGTCAGACATGTGGCAAAGGGTTATAGTCAAAGAGAAGGGATCAATTACAAAGAAAATTTCTCACCAGTATCTACCAAAGATGCCTTTCGAGTTCTTATGGCTTTGGTTGCACACTTTAATTTGGAACTTCGCCAGATGAATGTGAAGACAACTTTTCTGAATAGAGAACTTGTTGAAGATGTTTAAATGGTTCAGCTTGAAGGTTTTGTTGAAGCAGGAAAAGAGAAGTTAGTATGCAAACTGAAGAAATCCATCTATGGATTAAAACAAATATGTAAACAATGGTATTTAAAGATTGACCAAGTTGTCACTTATTTTGGTTTCAAAGAAAATGCTATAGATCAGTGAATTTATTTAAAGATAAGTGGGAGTGATTTTACAATCTTAGTGTTATATGTTGACAATATCCTTCTTTCTAGTAGAACTGTTAATCTTTTAAATGAGACAAGAATGGTGTTAAGTAACCACTTTGATATGAAGGACCTGGGTAACGCTTTTGTTGTTTTAGGCATCCAATTTTTCGTGATAGGTCACATGGTGTTCTTGGTTTGTCTAAAAAAGGATATATTGAAAGGATCCTCAAGCGATTTAATATGCAGTTTTTCTCCCCGTGCATTGTGCTTGTCCAAAAGGGTGATAAGCTCTATAAATCTGAATGTCCTCAAAATGATAAAGAAATTACTGAAATAGAAAGAGTCTCATATGCTTCAGTTGTTGGCAGTTTGATGTATGCTCAAGTTTGTACTTGTCCCGATATTGCATATGCAGTTAATGTTTTAGGGAGATACTTGAGTAACCCATGTTTGGGTCATTGGGAAGTCGTTAAAAAGGTCATGCAATATTTTTAGGGAACCAATATTATATGTTGACTTATAAGAATTCTGATCGACTTCAGGTCATTGGTTATTTTGATTATGATTTTGTAGGTTGCCCTGACGATCGAAAGTCTACTTCCAGATTAATTTTTATGATGTCGGGAGGATCTATTTCGTGGAAGAGTGTAAAAAAAACTCTTACAACTACCTCAACTATGGAGGCATAATATGTAGCTTTCTATGAAGCTGTTTGTCAAGCTATGTGGCTGAAGAACTTAATATCTCACTTCAAATTTGTTGAAAGCATATATAGGCAACTTGTGATATATTGCGACAATTCTGTTATTGTGCATTTCTCTCAAAACACTAAGAGTTTTTCTAGCTCAAAGCATTTTGATATTAAATATCTATTTGTCAGAGAGAAAATTCTTGAAATTCATACTCGAACTGAACATCTTGTCACAAAGAACATGTTGGCAGATACACTTACAAAAGGCTTATCTGTTGGAGTTTTTCAAATATATGCAACCAACATGGGTATCGTTAAGTCATTTGATATTTTGGATTAGTGAGAGTCTGATTGTTGCATTTAGTTGTTATAATGAAATATGTATAGGACGACATCATTTTAATAATCATATCTTCTATATCATTTTAGATGCTTGGACCATTATTGAATTATAAACTTAATTATATTATGTTAATCCATATTCGTTATGTTAGATGTGAGTATTTGACATGTATGATTTGTTTCCCTATCGGATACAATCTCTGCATTGTTAAATTTGTGTTTTCTCACACGATTTTGATGATTAATAATTGATATATTTGTTTATTATAATTGTTATTTTTTAGTAATTAATTAAAGTAGTCCAAGTGGGAGAATGTTAAATTTTATGGATTTACTTTAATTAATTATTAAATTGATTAAATGAAATGATTATATCTTGCCACAGGTACTGTAACACCCCATTTAATTATTTAGTCGTTTTGTGATTATTTTATGTGATTGTTCGGCATTGTCTTGGTTAAGGGTAGGTGTGTTAAGGTGGGTGTGAGAGTTAGTGGAATGAATTAAATTAAATTAAGTCTTAGGATAACATGGTAATAATAATATGAATAATGAGACATTTTATTAATGCTAATATTATTTGTATTGATATTAATAATAATATTATTATGATTATTAATATTATTATTAGTATAATTATTAACATTATTATTATTAGGATGATTATTATTATGACTAAGAAAATAGAGAGAATTAAGGAAAGAATAACTCACAATTAGGATAGTGTGGTAGAGCAGTTGCAAAAGATCAGTTTCACGTAAAAGAGAAAGAGGAAGAGAAAGAGAGCTAGGGCAAGGATTTCCACCATTGTTGAAGGAAGAAAAGCTTGGAAATTTCAGATAAGGGGGGAGAATGGGATTCTTTAATGGTGATAATAACATGAGAGGGTAGTGAGGGCTCCTTTCCCTCTTAGGTTTTGTGCATTTCTTCTCCTTCTTGTTTGATTTTGTTTCTAGATAATTGTTGTGGTAATCCGTGTTTATGTACTGATGCATGTATAAATCTGTGTAAATTCTGCATTGTTGTTATATTCTGTCATGAGACGAATTCTGGAAAATTTATGGGTTTTGGGGGTTAACGAAAAAGGGTTTTAAATGACGTAAAGTGTTGACAAAATGATGAATTAAGGTAGTAGAATTAAGACTTTGAAATGGTACTAAGTTAAAGATGGTTTTGGATCTGAATTAGTAGCTTGGAAGTGCTCTAGTGTGGGAAAATTGCACTGATGCGAAATCTGGGATTTTTGGTGACAGACTGGCCATACGCGTATGATAGGGGGCCATAAGTGTATGAGGGACACTCCCAGAGGCCGTACACATCTGGTACGCGCCTTGTGCCTAGAGCCAGCACGGCCCTCTCCTGAAACGCGTACGTGCATGGCCATACACGTAGGTGAAGTTTGAGGAGTTTTGAGAGAGAAATCACTCTCTTGTGATACATGTACGGCACAAGGCAATACGCATATGAGGCCTGGGAAGATGAGCCCTACACGTACAATACACAGGCTTGGGGCAAGGAAAATAAGTCCATACGCGTATAGGTAGGGCTGTGGTGAAAATTTCCCGTTTTTGCGATTTCTGTTCCGATTTCGCGTGTAATGCAATTTCTCTTGATCCGTAAGACTAAGACGGTATAATTGGACATAGGAGAAACTAGTAATGATGGTAAATAGGATAAAACATGGGATTTCATGAGAACGTCTGGTTGAGGCGTGTTGGATGTTTGTGAGCCAAGATTGTCATGTGTGTACGGTCTTGTGTTGTGGTGGTAATTCTGGAAGGATATATGCTAAGTGTGTGGCTAACGTGAGATCATTAAGGATCGTGAATTATGCTTGCATAATTATTACATTGTGCATAATTTGTGTCATGCATTCATGTCATGTGATGTAGGGATGAGCTAGGCGGGAATCCATGATGGGTACTTAGTCTCGTCTGGACTCTATGTGGGAGTCGAGTGGAGATAAGTTGCAGTTCAGAGGAACGTATACGACTTATCTGGATTCCGACGGGAATCAGGTTCTAGGGTGAATTGTATGTGATTGTAATGGTACCGCATGCATTGTGTCATGTCAGTTGAGTCGCATTGCATATGTATATGATTGGATGTGGGCTGATTATGCCGAATGATGATGTGGCACTTGTATGTGCATGGTAATTGCATGATTGGTGTGTTTTGTGTATGAACTACTCCTTAGCATGTGTTTTTCATCGTGTATTATTGAATGTAGTTCTCACCCCTTTTCTGTTTGTTGTGTCTGTGCTCCTTGGGGAGTACAGATGATCAGGTACCTGAGTAGTGCTTGGAGCACGTGTTGCTACTTGATCGAGTCTTAGGAGTCGCTTTGATACTTAACACGGGAAGGATGGGTATTTCGTTATTTTCTGCATGTTATTTTGTCATTTATTACGTATCGTGATTTGTTTCATTGTTGTTGAACCACGTATTAAGTGGAGACTTGATGTTATTGGAGTTTTGATGTTAAACCATTTGAATTAATTCCGCTGTTTAATCAAATTATTTAATTTTATTAAAGAATAAGATATGAACTGATTTGATACTTCATGATGGTTAATGTTGAATGTGACATCCTACATGGGTAACTCTGATTAATTTCTGCAATTATTTTTCATATTTTCAATTATTATACGAATGGGTAGAGTAGGGTGTTACAATTGGTATCAGAGCAGGTCCGTCCGTCCGGCCAGTGTAGTAGTAGAGTCTGATTATAGAGTGTGTATAGTCGGGTGTTTTTTCTAACTTGTGTTTCCTTTGGTGTTGATCAGTATGGCTGGTAGGAATGATGTTGCGATTGCTGCTGCGTTACAAGCTGTTGCGCAGGCGGTACAGAGTACCAATCGAAACACTGAGGATGTCGAGTTCTGCAATTTGGAAAAGTTCCAGAACAACAAGCCACCTAAGTTCGATGGTAGACACGAACCGGATGTGGCGCAGAAGTGGCTGAAGGATATTGAGAAGATCTTCAGAGCCATGGGATGCACTGAAGCTCAGAAGGTGCAATTTGGCACGCACATGCTGAATGGGGAAGCTAAAGACTGGTGGGATAACACCCGTCAAAGGCTAGAAGGTGCAGGTGGTTCTATTACTTAGACGGTGTTCAAGGATGAGTTTTTGGAGCGGTGTTTTCCCGAAGATGTCCGTGGCAAGAAAGAGATTAAATTCTTGGAATTGAAGCAAGGGAATTTGACGATTGCAGAATATGCGGCCCAATTCGAGGAACTGATGAAGTATTGTCCTCATTACAATACTGATGCTGTTATGGGTTCGAAGTGTATCAAGTTTGAGAACTGGCTGCGTCCCAAGATCAAACAAGGTATCGGTTATCAGAAGATCATATATTTTCCTAAGTTGGTGAACAAGTGTTGAATTTACGATGAAGACAACAGGGCTCGGGTTGCTCACTACAAGGCCCTGAGTAACAAAACGGGTAAGCAGAGACATGGGAGTACACCTTACAGTGCTTTGGCAGATAAGGGAAAGCAGAAAGTTGATGTTAGCAAGAAACCAAGTGGGGGAGGGAATTATTCCAACCCTATTAAGTGTTTTAGTTGTGGTGGCGCGGGTCACCATGCTAATGAATGTCAGAATGAGGTGAAAAAGTGTTTCAAATGCGGGAAGCCAGGTCATGTTGTGGCATATTGTAGGACCAATATACCTACCTGTTACAACTGTGGCGAACAGGGTCACATCAGCACACACTGTCAGAAGCCGAAGAAGTCGCAGACCGGTGGGAAGGTATTTGCAATGGTGGGGGCTCAGCCTACCAGTGAGGATCGTTTGGTCAGAGGTACTTGTTACATTCATAATACTCCTTTGATTGTTATCATTGATACGGGTGCGACCCACTCATTTATTTTTGTTGGTTGTGTGAAGAAACTAGGACTTGTGTCGTCTACTTCGAGTAAAGGGATGGTGATTGATACTCCATCTATGGGGTCGATAACTACATCGTTAGTGTGCCTGAACTGTCCTATGTCGATCTTTGGTAAATATTTCAGAGGGGATTTGATTTCCTTACCACTCAGTGATCTGGATGTTATTCTATGGATGAATTGGTTAGAGAGTAATTATGTCTACATTGATTGTTATAGGAAGAGATTGCTATTTCTCACTCCAGAGGAAGAAGAGTTGGTTAGTTTTATATCAACCAAGGAATTGAGAACCTTGTTGGAAGATGAAGCTAATATGTTCACGGTGTTTGCCTCATTGTCTGTTGAAGGCAAACCGTCGATCAATGAATTACCTGTAGTGAAAGAGTTTCCAAAAGTGTTTCCAGATGATATTTCAGAGTTGCCTCCGTAGAGAGAGGTGGAATTTGCAATTGATCTTGTTCCTGGTACCAGACCTATATCTATATCACCATAAAGAATGTCAGCATCAGAATTGGCGGAGTTGAAATCTCAACTCGGAGAATTGCTTGATAAGAAGTTTATTAGACCCAATGTGTCACCGTGGGGAGCTCCAGTGTTGTTGGTTAAGAAGAAAGACGGTAGTATGAGGTTGTGTATTGACTATCGTCAGCTGAATAAAGTGACCATCAAGAACAAATATCTGCTTCCGAGAATTGACGATCTAATGGATCAGTTCATAGGAGCTAGTGTTTTCATTAAAATTGATTTGAGATCAAGTTACCATCAGATTCGAGTGAAAGAGGATGATATTCAAAAAATGGCTTTCAGGACTCGGTATGGATATTAAGAATATGTTGTGATGCCGTTCAGAGTATCCAATGCACTGGGCGTATTCATAGAGTACGTGAATCGTATCTTTCATGCTTATTTAGATCAGTTTGTGGTAGTTTTTATTGATGACATTTTGATTTATTCCAAGTCGGAAAGAGATCATGTAGAGCACCTGAGGATTACATTGCAAGTGATAAAAGATAATAAGTTGTTTGCAAAACTTTCAAAATGTGAGTTCTGGCTGCATCAAGTGAGTTTTCTGAGACATGTTATTTTTGGTGATGGCATAGCAGTGGATCCATCCACAGTAAGTGTTGTACTTCAGTGGGAACCTCTGAAATTAGTGATGGAGATTAGGAGTTTCTTGGGTTTGGCAGGTTATTACAGCAGGTTTATCGAAGGGTTTTCTAATTTGGACCTTCCTCTGACTCAATTGACTAGAAAGGGTTAGGCCTTTGTGTGGGATATCTTATGTGAAGAGAGTTTCTAGGAATTGAAGAAGAGGTTGACTACAGCACCGGTGTTGATTCTACCCAAGCCAGATGAACCTTTTGTGGTATATTGTGATGCATCTAAAATGGGAGTATGCAGAGTATTGATGCAAGATGAGAAGGTCGTGGCGTATGCCTCACGACAATTGAGAGTACATGAAAGGAATTATCCTACTCATGATCTTGAGTTAGTTGCGGTGGTTTTTGAGTTGAAAATTTGGAGGCATTACTTGTACGGATCGAGGTTTGAAGTGTTTAGTGATCATAAAAATTTGAAATATTTATTTGACCAGAAAGAGCTGAATATGAGACAGAGAAGATGGTTGGAATTCTTGAAGGACTATGATTTTTGCTAGAGTTACCATCCCGGTAAAGCTAACATCGTAGCGAATGCTTTGAGTCAGAAGACAACTCACATGTCGACATTGATGACAAAAGACTTGGATTTAATTGAACAGTTTAAAGACTTGAGTATGGTTTGCGAATTGACTCCTGAGAGTTTGATGTTGGGTATGCTGAAAGTTAATAATGAGTTCCTTAGTGAGATTAGAGAGACTCAGAAACTTGATTTGAAGCTGGTGGATTTGATGACCACAAGAGGGTCGAATGCAGAAGGTGACTTTAAAGTTGATGATTATGGTGTGTTGAGATTTAGAGGCAGAATTTGTGTGCCAGATAATTCTGAATTGAGAAAAATGATCTTATAGGAAAGCCACAGGAGTAGCTTGAGTATTCATCCAGGAGCTACGAAAATGTATCAGGATCTTAAGAAATTGTTTTAGTGGTCAGGTATGAAGAAAGACATAGTTCAGTTTGTGTATGCTTGTTTGACTTACCAGAAGTCAAAAGTCGAACATCAGAAACCTTCCGGTTTGGTGCAACCCATGGAAATACCAGAGTAGAAGTGGGATAATATCGCGATGGATTTTGTGTCTGGTTTGCCGAATACGGCGAGAGGCTTTGATGCTATTTGGGTAATTGTGGATAGACTGACGAAATTGGTACATTTTATACCAATTAACATCAGTTTTCCTTTGGCAAAGTTAGCAGAGATTTATATAAGGATTATAGTGAAGTTGCACGGGGTTCCATCGAGCATTGTGTCTGACAGAGACCCGAGGATTACTTCCGGATTTTTGAAGAGCTTGCAGGAAGCTTTGGGTTCTAGCTTGAAGTTGAGTTCTACTTATCATCCGCAGACAGATGGACAATCTGATAGGACTATTCAGTCGCTGGAAGACTTGTTGAGAACTTGTGTACTCGAGCAGGGAGGTGCTTGGGATACACATTTACCGTTGATTGAATTTACTTACAATAACAGTTACCATTCTAGTATCAGAATGGAACCTTTTGAAGCATTGTATGGTAGGAGGTGCAAGATACCTCTATGTTGGTATAAGTCGGGAGAGAGTATTGTACTCAGACCCGAGATTGTGCAATAGACTATAGAGATAATTCAGATGATTAGAGAGAAGATGAAGGCATCCCAAAGTAGGCAAAAAAGTCATCATGATAATAGGAGGAAAGACTTAGAATTCAGCAAAGGAGACCATGTTTTTCTAAGGGTCATCCTGTGTCTGGTGTTGGTCGTGTGCTGAAATTGAAGAAGTTGGACCCTAAGTTCATTAGACCGTATCAGATTTTGCAGTGAGTTGAGACTGTTGCTTATAGAGTGGCGCTGCCACCTGAACTTTCGAATTTGCATGATGTGTTTCATGTGTCGCAACTTTGGAAGTACATTGTTGACCCATCCCATGTGCTTCAGAGGGATGAAGTACAGATTCAGGATAATCTTACCGTGGAGGCGATCCCGATAAGGATTGAGGATCATAACATGAAACAGCTAAGAGGCAAGGACATCCCTTTAGTGAGATTAGTTTGGGGAGGAACTGCAGGAGGAAGTGTGACCTGGGAATTGGAGAGCAAGATGCGAGAGTCGTATCCGGAATTGTTTTCTTCATGTACATTTTCGAGGACGAAAATATTTTAAGTGGGGGAGAGTTGTAACAGCCCATTTAATTATTTATTCGTTTTGTGATTATATTCGTGTGATTGTTCGGCATTGTCTTGGCTAAGGGTAGGTGTGTTAAGGTGGGTGTGGGAGTTAGTGGAATGAATTAAATTAAATTAAGTCTTAGGACAACATGGTAATAATAATATGAATAATGAGACATTTTATTAATGCTAATATTATTTGTATTAATATTAATATTATTATTATTATTATTATTAACATTATTATTATTAGGATTATTATTATTATGACTAAGATAATAGAGAGAATTAAAGAAAGAATAACCCACAATTAGGAGAGTGTGGTAGAGCACTTACAAAAAGATCAGTTTCACGTAAAAGAGAAAGAGAGCTAGGGCAAAGATTTCCACCATTGTTGAAGGAAGAAAAGCTTGGAAATTTCAGGTAAGGGGGGGATGGGATTCTTTAATGGTGATAATAACATGAGAGGGTAGTGAGGGATCCTTTCCCTCTTAGGTTTTGTGCATTTCTTTTCCTTCTTGTTTGATTTTCGTTTCTTGATAATTGTTGTGGTAATCCGTGTTTGTGTACTGATGCATATATGAATCTGTGTAAATTCTGCATTGTTGTTGTGTTCTGTCATAAAATGAAGTCTGGAAAAATTATGGGTTTTGGGGGTTAACGAAAAAAGATTTTAAATGACAGAAAGTGTTGACAAAATGATGAATTAAGGAAGTAGAATTAAGACTTTGAAATGGTACTGGGTTAAAGATGGTTTTGGGTCTGAATTAGGAGCTTGGAAGTGCTCTAATGGGGGAAATTCGAACTGATGCGAAATCTGAGATTTTTGGTGTCAGACTGGCCATACGCGTATGACATGGAGGCATACGCGTATGAGGGACACTCCCAGAGGTTGTACGCGTCTGGTACGCGCCTTATCCCCAGAGTCAGGGCGACCCTCTACTGAAATACATATGGGACACGTGTGAGGGAGTGTCCATACGCGTAGGGGAAGTTTGAGGAGTTTTGAGAGAGAAATCACTCTCTGGTCATACGCATACGACCCAATGCAATACGCGTATGAGGCCTAGGCATATGAGCTGTATGCGTATGATACACACGCTTGGGGCGAAGGAAATGAGTCCATACACGTATGGGCATGATCATATGCATATGGGAAGGGCTGTGGTGAAAAATTCCCGTTTTTGTGATTTTTGTTCCGATTTCCCATGTAATGTAATTTCTCTTGATCCGTAAGACTAAGATTGGTATAATTGGACATAGGAGAAACTAGTAATGATGGTAAATAGGATAAAACATGGTATTTTATGAGAATGTCTGAGTGAGGCGTGTTGGATGTTTGTGAGCCAAGATTGTCGTGTGTGGAGGGTCTTGGCCCGTGGTGGTAATTCTGGAAGAAATTACGGTGAGTACGTGGCTCACGTGGGATCTTTGAGGATCGTGAATTATGCTTGGATAATTATTACATTGTGCATAATTTGTGTCATGCATTCATGTCATGTGATGTGGAGATGAGCTAGGTTGGAATCCATGACGGGTGCCTAGTCTCGTCCGGACCCTATGTGGGAGTCGAGTGGAGATAAGTTGTAGTTCAGAGGAACGTATACGACTTATCCGGATTCCGATGGGAATCAGGTTCTAGGGTGAACCTTATGTGATTGTGATGGTACCACATGCATTGTGTCGTGTCAGTTAAGTCGCATTACGTATGTATATGATTGAATATGGGCTGATTATGCCGAATGATGATGTGGCACTTGTATGTGCGTGGTAATTGCATGATTGGTGTGTTTTGTGTATGAACTACTCCTTAGCATGTGTTTTTTACCGTGTATTATTGAATGTAGTTCTCACGCCTTTTCTGTTTGTTGTGTTTGTGCTCCTTGGAGAGTACAAATGATCAGGTACCTGAGTAGTGCTTGGAGCATGTGTTGCTACTTGATCGAGTCTTAGGAGTTGCTTGGTACGTAACACGGGAAGGATGGGGATTTCGTTATTTTTTGCATGTTATTTTGTCAGTTTTTACGTATCGTGATTTGTTTCATTGTTGTTGAACCACATATTATATGGAGATTTGATGTAATTTGAGTTTTGATGTTAAACCATTTGAATTAATTCCGCTGTTTAATCAAATTATTTGATTTTATTAAAGAATAAGATATGAAGTGATTTGATACTTCATGATGGTTAATGTTGAATGTGACATCCTACGTGTGTAACTCTAATTAATTTCCGCAATTATTTTTCGTATTTTCAATTATTATACGAATGGGTAGAGTAGGGTGTTACAAGTATATGTTTATTGTATTATTAGTATTATGATATGACGTACAATTATGTCTATGATTTTGGTTATTGTTAATATTTCAACACATTCAAGATCGATATATTACACTACAAGCATGGTAGAGAAGAGTTTACATACTGGAAACCTGGTGAAGAAGTAAAATAGCTAAATATTGTGAGTTTAGTCCTTCTTTCTTGAAAGTTTCTTCACGTTCCTCTTTGTTTTTTGTTGCTTTATACGTTAAGGTGAGAACGATAATGATGGCTTTTTTTCCACATTCACTGAAGAACGATATTGATGATACATAAATAATGTTGAACGATTCAAGTTGTGTATGTGTTTTGTTTCATTAATGGAGATGAATAAATGGTTAGTGTTTAAATTATTTCTCAATGTTGAATGTGTTAAGGTTCAAATTGTTTCACATCGGTGAAAATATGGCATCTGAATAGAAATGACAAGCTAAGTTGTGTTTCTTGTTTCTAAATAAAACATTTCACCACGGTTGTTTACACCAACTGTGGTTATGTCTGATTTATTTAATTAAATTTTATTTAAAACCATTAGTTTTTAACCATTTAAAAATTTTAAAATAAAAGGGATAATATATCACCACGGTTGCTTTAATCGACCATATATAGATTATTTTCAGGTTAAAAATAAATCAAAAAGATAGATGCCACTATAAAAACAAAAATAAAAGAGGTAAACAATATCACAACTATTGGATTAATCAACCATAGTGAAATCTAGTTTGTATTTAATTTAAAAATAAATAAAAAAGAAAGGTGGCACTATAATATTAAATAAATCACAAATTTGTTGGCGCCGAGATTCAAACCTATCAATTTTAGAAACTCTCACCACGGTTTCTCTGACCAACGGTAGTAGTATGTAAACTATTTTTAATTAATAAATAAATAAAAATGATGACACTTGATTCTAGAGATGTCACCACGATCTTTCAAAGAACCGTGGTAAAATGAGTGTCGTAATATATATTATTTGTAGTAGTGATTATAACTTGATTGACATTGGCTTGTAAAGGCTCCTACTCTACTTCGACAAATAATCAATTAAATAATTACTTTATCTAAGTTATATTAGATAGATTTTTTGGCTAGTCATAGGCGGAAGGTCATGTTCTCTAGAAACATCAAAAATCACTTATTGAGGAAAACAAAGCATTTGTTGCCCTATCTCTCATGCTTTTTAAAAAGAGAGATAAATGTAGATGAGTGGCTAAGATAAGAGTTTTATGGACAACACCAACAACAAATACACTAGAGAGGATCCAAATCCCTTATTGAGATACATGTCTGATAAAAACAAATACTGACCTTTTATACAAAAACAAAAGGATAAAAGCTTCAAAAAAATTTAAATTTTTTTGAGCAAGTTTGATGAAGGATGAAGAAGTGTGCAGTAAGGTACAAGATGCTTAGTTTAAGTGTGGTGGAGTTGATAATATTTTTAATTTTGAAGGAGCCCTTGACAAACTCTATAATTGAAGTGCCCCAAATTTTGATTTCATTCTAAAAAAAAGGGAAAAAATATAAAGGACTTCCTTTAAACCCCTCCCCCACCCACCCCTTCATTCCTACACTTCTATATTTAATCCAAGTATAATTTGATTTTCTTCATAGCCTCCCCCGCTTAATATTATTGAATTTGGTGCATGAATATTAATGATATGGGTTCTTTAATAACGTAATTAATGCCCAAGTTTTATAAACATTACACAAATAATATCTCTAAAAAATTGTGTGATGAAGTACTAGTATATAATTTAAATCCACTATAATGAAGGTGTTGAAAGCTACTATAGAAACAACTGAAATTTAACAATAAGGTGGTAAAAGAGCACACTATGATAAGAGTGGATTTTCCAACACACATCATCACAGCTCAAATTTTACAATAAGGTGGCAAAAAGCACACTATGATGATAATGGGTTTTCCAACACACATCCCTTCGCTCAGGTCTAAACAAACTTGAAGCAAACTATAACACCCACATATAATACATGTCTAGAATACATATTATACATAGTGTAAGTTTGGAACTGAAATACACAAGAGCCTATTGGCAACATTGTACATATATACATGGCCAAAATTAATATATAACTGAGGCACAATATATACAAAGGTGTCCATAATAAAACTAGGAACTAGATCATTCTGTGAATGATCTCAAAATAGTTATCTACACAGCGGAACATCATCCAAAATATCAAGTCGCCAAGGACATCAAGCTAGCTTGCCCTTGCCTTTCACCTGTAAAAAATTTCCTAAAAGATACTGACAATAATGGGGTAGTATAATAGTATTAGTGGTTCCGTATCTTATGGGTCCACTCGGCTCCACAGGGTTTCTAATCGATTCTTAACTTAAGTCATAAAAAGGGATGAACAGTTAAGTATCGCGGAAATTATTGCATTGTATGGAAACATGTCACTTGAGTTCAAATAACTCAATAAATCTCTATTCAAATTCACAAAACATCGGTTCCTGACTGGACCTACGTCTAGACCAATACTCAGTTCACACATGCTCGTATGACTCGAATTTCATATGGATATCGGGTTCTCCATGGGACTCGAACCCACTTCAAGATTCGTCACACGTATGGGACTCAAACCCACTTTGATTATCTTTCATTGTATGGGACTCAAACCCACTAAGGTGTCCATTTCTACCCAATGGCTCAGCCATAGTTGGGACTCAAACCCATTTGAGGCATGAATCATTTGTGGAACATCCCATTTTCTACTTTACATAAGCATCTCAAAAAGGGGATGTGCACGTTCAAGGAAAAATTCATGAATACGTGATTGGATTGCATATAAAATGTGATTGAATTCACCAACCACTAGGTGATCTCATTCACCAATGTTCACATCATCACCACATGTTCCATACAAGGCCTATTATTCATAAGTTAAATGGTTACTCATGCACGATACACACCGAGGTACCATAACGTACAAGCATCGCAATCTAAGTTATTCATCATAACCTACTTACCTTCCTAATTTATTCACCTAATTAAGCCATTAAGTTTTCTCACCCATCGTTATAAGTTTTTAATCATGTTATCACATATACACAATAATAAATTCATAACATACTCATTACAAAATCATACATGAAATATACCAAATGATTCTTCTTAATTAACTCATGATTCTAGGTTAAAACACGTTAATTCTCAGGGAATATAGTTAATCAATGACAATTATATGCCCACATATCATAGTATAAGTTACAAGACTCATAAGATGGCTTAGAATCCTTAAAATACATTATTTTTGGGGAAAACGGGGGGATACAATCGATTGCCTAAGGGATGCAATCGATTGCATCAACTTCCTCAACTTTCTATTTACAAAATTTGATGAGTTAATCGATTATCAAAAGTGTAAAATCAATTGCACAGTCTATTTTTGGAAATTTTTCACAATTATAGGCAGGTGCAATCGATTGTCTGATAGGTGCAATCGATTATCATGTTGAAAATTTGATTTTTCCTGCATAATTTCTACACCGGTTCAATTCCTTCCCAATTTGTTTCAACCCTCTTCTTTCAAACACAACCCACCTCATTTCTAACTATCCCAAATCATGCCAACCCATTCATTTACACAAGTTCTTGAAATCAACAATTTTAATCATCAAGAATCAACCACAACAACATTTTCTCATGAATCCAACATAAACACACAACATATTATCATGAACCCAACATAACCACACAAACATATTATCAATCACAACATGAATTAACAAAAATCATGAAAAATTTTCAATCATCATATTCATAGAATTAACCCTAAAACCCTAGTTTTATCTAAAGAATAAATCTAACTAGAGCTTACCTCAAGAGTTAAGTAATGATTAAAAGGAAATGGTTTGGTTGATGATTCCACTTTCTTCAAGTTTTACACTTCTTTCTTCAAGTTTCTCTTTTTCTTTCTTCTTTTCTGTAGCGCGCAATTTTTCTCTCGAATGAGGTCGCCCTTTACATGTGAACTTTTAATTTATCCCAAAAGAGAGAGAAGAGGGGAAAATCTGAATAAACCTGTGAGTGTGCAAAGTGTAAAACAATGCAAAAAGAAGAGATCGGGAATCGGGGTTGGTTATACTAAGGGAAGGTACTAGCATCCTAAGTATCTACAGTATCCTATATGAAACTTTTGTGTATATTTGTGTTACTATTGATTAAGTCATTCGCTATGTATTAGGGATTTGTTGATTGTTTTGAGTGAGTGATAAGAGTGGGAAATGTTTTTTGTTGTTTTTTTAGTGTAAAATAAACTAAGACAAAGGTGTAGGAACCTAAAGGTTTTACTTATTGTTGTGCTCGCTAAGATCTCGCAATCTTATGCCTACGTATTCTCAATAGGAAGTTAAGAAATCAGAGTGTTCGTAGTTCCACCTACTAATGGGTGGAATTGGGTTTGAGAGAAGAGACAAGTTGTCATCTTAAGGGAGATATCTCACCTATTCACCACAAACATTTTGAGAAAGAAGATAATAAGGGAAGAAGCTTTAAAATTAGATGTAGAAAATCCAGAGTAATGCCACATCTTCCTTTAAATAAGTCTTTACATATTAAGAGAAGGATATTGACTTGGATATAGAATCAACAAGTGTGCCACTTATATCACTTAAATGAAAGAAGTGTTTTTGCACCATAATAAGAGAAGGACTCCATCTTGGATTTTGAATCAACAAGTGTGCCACTTACATCACTTAAATGGAAAAAAGTTTAAAATGTTTGATTTATGTTGTGGGGGAGTAGAAGAGATATTTCTTCTATAGATATGAATCATGTCTCATCTCTGGGGGGTCAAGTTTTGAATTTGAAGCCAAAGGTTGGCTAAAGTTTGACTTGAAGTTTGAGGTTTGAAGATTTGAAGCCACAAGGGGCTATGGTTTTGACTTGAATGAAGTTGAAAACTTCAAGGGGAATCCTAATGTTTTATTGAGGTTGAGAACCTCAAAGGGGATCCCTAGGGTTTGAACTAGGTTGTAGTTTGAATCCTAAAGTTTGAACTAATTCTAAACTAAGGATGAGTACTGAAATGCAACAGTTGTATGAATGCAAGTGTCATAAACATAAATGTCAAGAGAAACTTAACAAGACAACATTGATTAAGCTTTTAAACAAAAGTAGTAATCGAGGATGACATGAACATGGTATGATTAAACATGATATATCAATATGTGAATGAGCATCAGACAAGTAGATATGTTCATCATGGTAAGAGTTTATGAAGGAAATACTTAGATATGTGAGCAAAGATTTGATCAATTGAAGCAATCACAAAGAAGTTCAAGTAAGCCAAATATTCAAGATGAATCGAGGATCAAATGAATATAGTAAAGGGTAAACAAAACCCTAATGGAAGTTTATGGAGATAAGCACATGAACAAGACATTCAAGCATAGTTGAATCAAGGGCTTTGGGGAATCCAAAGTGAAGTGGGAACCCTAGACATGTGTCAAGTTGTTTGACAAAGAATTAGTTGAAAAAAACCCTATAGTTTCAACTAAACATGAAATAATCAAAGTATTTTTCAAAAGAAATAACAACTAATGATGATATGTACAAGTCAAAACAACATGTTATGTATATTAAACAAGACTTAAACAAAGTACATTATGACCATAAAGACACACATGTATAATTAGGTCGAGAGAAAAATCAAAATAAATCATGAAAATGCAAGAAAAATACTTAAAAAGTACTAGTTTTCAACCTAATAAAAATGTCAAAAATAAATATTATTTTTGGAATTTTTTGATGGATTCTCAAAATAGGGAAGATACATGAGAAGTGTGCAAAAAAATATTGAAAAATAATGATCTTTGCTTGGTCAAATAATTTGATGAAGTTGTAAAGAAAGCCATGAAAATAAGTGATAAAAAATAAGGAAAGTTCTCACCAAGTGTTGAACCTGCGCCCTCAAGGTCATGGGCTTAAAGTTTTACCACTTGGTCAGATGCCTCGGGTTGAAAGATAACGCGCACGGTAAATAATACAGTAAGTTTTAAGTTGAAAAATGTTGAAAAAAATCAAAAGGTATGGGGCGAGAGGGATTCGAACCCCAAACCTTGCACACACACAAACCTTGAAAACGCACGCTCTAACCACTAGGGTGGTGATACATCCGTTGATTTTTTTTCACCAAAATAATAATATAGTAAAAATACATTTTATATTGAAAAATGGCGCCATAGCCATTGTCTTCTTCTTCCACGAGCTCCATCATCATCTTCCAATTCAAATTTCTAAAACCTTCATTTCTCAATGAAATTGAAAGATGTAAAGACCAAAATTGTTGGAAATTTCATGAGGAATTGAATGGAATCATTTGATCTCATTTATATAGCCTAGAATTTAAATTCACATGTATGAACACATAAACCCTAAAACTAGAAATTTAACTATGAAATCTTATATGATATAGATACATAGCAATTGATACGGGGAAAATGATCCTTACATTACCAGAAACAAGTTGCTAACTCAAATAACTATGTATGATGCATGAATCATAGAGTTCATTTTAGATCAACTTACCTTGCAAGGAATGTGTTGATGCCAACAGCTTCCTTGACCTTCAAGGAATGTGTTGCAATGCTTAGAATGAATTGAAACCTTCTAGAACTCCCTAGCCAAATCAATATGCAGCTTTGATGCAAGTGAGATATGGAGGATGTATTTCTGGTGTTACAGAAGCAAGGTGATAGTTTGGATCACTTCTATATGATGTATATGAAGTGTTTGGATGCTTGGCTTGGTTGGAGATTGCTTGAAGTTGAAGTTCCAAGTTTTCACTCTCTTGAGACTTTGAATTTTGGAAGAAGGAGGATTGCTTAGAAAACAAGCTTCTTGATATGTTTTGGTGTGTTTTGAACCATCAAATTGAGCCCTATTTATAGGAGAATGTCTCAGATATTTGTGAAAATTCTTGGATTAGGATACATGTTATTATCCAATAGGTGATTTCATGTATCTATTACTTGAGTGTCAAGGTACATAGCCTCCGTTCTCACATTGAGATTGATTCTCTCATATTGCATCTCATCCCTTGGTGTTTTGATCATTCTTGGACAGATTGGAGTGGTTTTTGGCAAATTCACTATTGTACTTTAATGCTTGAGGACAAAACTTCACTTCCTAGATTTTTGAATGATTTTCATCACATGCCAAGAGATAGAACTTTGAAAATTCTATTGTGATCTTGCAGAGCACACGACGCATGATGATTTTGTTGTTGATCTTGTGAAGAAATTCAGCCAGCAAGGTCATCCAAGTCGTGTAGTACAAGTAGGTGTAGCAAATTTGTCTTGAAAAATCAGTTGCAACAAGGCCTCTTGTGAAAATCATATATTCTTGCTCAAGTAAGATAAATGGATGTTCTTGGTCATTTTGGAAAGCTGATATGACATACTTCAACTTTAATGTTTAAGGTTTGTCTTGAATCAATGTGGATCATGGAGAAAAATGTCCTTAAAGTTGGTCCCAACACAAGACAGATTCTGCTTGAAAATTTTCTAAGTGTCCAAGTTCAAAAAGTATTGAACCTCCAACTTCATGGCTTCATATCTCTCAATCTATGCATTTTTTGGGAATTCATCCTCAGGGACAAGGTTGTAGTATGTAACAAGCTCTTCAATTTGTTCTTTGGAGAAAAGAAAATGGTTACTTGGATTGGAAGTCATGGCCTTGACAAGTTGGACAAAAATCATGAACTTTCATAACTTTGAGAAAATTCCAATTTTTCCATTGTTGCCCTTTTTCCAAGTAACCTCATATTTCTTGATTTCTATTGATTAATCATGACCCAAATCACATATTATTTGTTGACTTGAGGAGCCCATGGTTGACTAAAAATCTCAAAAGTCAAACTTGATTTTGATCATAGTTGACTTTTCATTAGGTGAACTAGAATTTTGTGATCTTCAATGAAATAAAACCCTTGAGCTAATTGAACACTATGGATGGACTCCAAAGGTGTTCTTGAGTGTGCTAAATCATGCTTAAAGGCTTGATATCATGTCTTGGTCAAAATTCAAAGGTGCAGTTATCTTTTCATCATAAACCCTAGTTTGTGGACCAGATGAATTTGAATTCTTGCATTGCTTATGAATCAAGCTCCTTGGATTAATCCAATCATATGAATGGACTAATATAATGTATTTGAGGTCCTTGAGACATATATTGAAGTATTGGATTATGCCTTGCTCCAAAAGTCAACCAGGGATTGAATTAGGTCAAAACCCTAATTTAGGTGCATCTGAGGGCTTGAGCCTTGTTGATCTTAAGATGATGCAATCGTGTACTCGATTATTGATGAATGAAAGCTCTTGATCTTCATGGATGAAAAATGGGATTTAGATGTTGAATATGGTTCCCAAACTTTGATAATTCATCTGCTTTAGCCCTTGGGGAACCACCTAACTTGTAAAGCAAGCAAGCACACACATTTTGTAATTGATATGGGTTAGTTATGCATAAAGACATACACACATGTAATGATGAATTTTATGCAAATAATGTAAATGAGGTGGCATCTTAGGGGTAAAAAATTTGGGTATGGCATCTTCCTTATTTCTATGTTCTACCTTACACTTCCTTGGTTTTACTGATAATGAAAAAAAATGAAAAGGCAAGTAGGTTTAAAGAATGAGTGGATGAGAAAAGTGGAAAGAAAATATGAGTGGTTGGTAATGAGAGATAGACAAGAAAATATCTTAAATCATATTTATTAAGAATATTTCTTCTACTAAAGTAATTGACCAATTATTAATGTTACCAAAATATCCCTTCTTGTACTAATTAATAAAAGGTCGGTATCAAAGGATACTAATTAAGTCAATCTGGGTTCACTAATTACTATATTTGTCCCAACTGACAACTAATAGAGCATATAGAAACTCAGTTGATCTCAACTGACAAAGATTTAAGTATCTAAGCGAACACGCGGTATTACACAAACAATTATATTTGTGTGTGTCGAATATGATCACACATGATGTTTATTTATATGCAGATATGGTTATACACAATAGGAAATCATCTAATTAAACTTATGACTAATTGAATATCAATCATTACTAATTGATTTTTAACGGATTCTTAACACTCCCACTCAAGTCAGATCGTATATATTATATGACCCGATCTTGTTACAAATATAATCCACTCGAAAACCCTTGAAGGACTTGGTGAACATATCATCCAATTGATCTTCAGACTTGACAGACTCTCTAGTTATTTATCCTGACAGTACCTTGTCTCTTACATAGTGATAGTTTATTTCTATGTGCTTGGTCCATTCATGGAAATCGGATTGGATGCAATATGGAGTTCCGCTTTATTGTCGCATATGAGTTTTGTAGCCTGAAGGTCTCCCAACCTAAGTTTTGAGAGAAAATTCTTAAGGCATGTAATTTTCTTTGAGAATGCTTCCATGGCACGGTATTCAGCTTCAGCATTAGATAGTGCAACTGTGTTTTGTTTCTTGCTCCTCCATGAGATCATCTATCCTCCAATAAGAACATAATATCCAGAAGTAGGTCTCCTATCCGACGGTGATACGACCCAGTTTGCATCTGAATAATAAATGATTTTAACATCACCCTTATCTTTATATAATAGCCCTCTTCCCGGTGCATTATATATTTGAGAATCTGAATGACTGCATTCCAATGACTATCGCAATGAGCGTTCATAAATTGGCTCACAATGCTCACTGCAAATGTAATATTTGGATTGGTGACGTTAAGCTAATTGAGTCTACCGACTAGAAGTTGATATCTTCATGGGTCTTTCAATAGGCCCCCCTGACTCAGAAGAAGCTTGCCGTTGGGATCCATAAGAGAATCAATAGAACGACAGTTAAGCATACCAGTTTCACTTAAGATTTCTAATGCATACTTACGTTGGTTAATTGTAATGCCTAATGAGGATTGGGAAACTTTAATACCTAATAGGTATCTGAGTAGACCCAAATGGTTTGTCTAAAAGTTTTTTAAAAAGATGAGTTTTGAGTCACTAGATACCCTCTATATCGTCTCCAATGATAACAATGTCATCAACATAGACCACAAGAAAGATGTGTTAACTGGTCGAGGAATGAAGGAAGAAAACATAATGATCTTCTTCACATCTAGTCATACCAAATTGTATCAAGGCATAACTGAAGCGAAAAAACCAAGCATGTGGGGAGTGTTTCAGCCCATAAAGAGAAAGATGAAGCCGACATAGAAGTCTAGAATTTCCAAGAACAGTAAAACCTAGAGGCTGATCTATATACACTTCCACTATAATTCTCTATGTAAAAAGGGATTTTTAATGTCCAGTTGATAAAGCGGTCAATGATGAATAGAAGTCAATGCAAGAAAGAGACGAAGTGAACTAATCTTGGCCACCGGATAAAAAGTGTCACCATAATCAAGACCAAATATATGTGTATATCCTTTGGATACCAAATGGGCTTTGAAACGATAAATCTAACCATATGGTCAAACTTTCACTGTATAAACCCTTTGACATCCCACTATAGTTTTGTCTGGAGGTAAAGTAACAATGTCCCAAGTGTTATTTGAATTCAGTGCAACCATTTCTTCCACCATTGCTTGACGCAAATTGGGACCAGTCATAGCTTCACCTGTAGACTTAGGAATAGACACAAAATCCAAAGCAGACACAAAAGAGACATAGGAAGTAGAAAGACAGTCATAATTTAAAACATAATCGTATTTAGGAATAGGATTATGAGACTGAATACCTTTTCATAATGCTATTGAAAGGTCAAGTTCAAGTCACATAACTAGAGGAGCATGAGATGGTGCTGGTGGATCAATATCATATCTAACCTCCGATGGATGGGGCGTCCATCATTTGTAGACCTGCAATGGAGGTGTAATGGGTATGGGGATGATGGAATGGATATCTCAAACATATGAAGTACAATTTTCATCGGGTGACACAGAGGCAAAGAAATTCCCCGATACATTATTTTCATCAGAGAAAACAATGTATCATTGAAGTTGGGGACAAAAACAATGATATCCTTTTTGTATACACGAGAAAAATACATTTGACAAATTTCGCAGAAAGTTTGTCTTTACCTGGACTGAAGTCATGAACAAAGCATGTGCAACCAAAGACGCGAAGAGGAATGGGGTAGAGATCATATTGCAGATTTCAAATAGAGTATGGAATATAATCTTGAAGGACTGATGAAGGTATTAGATTGATAAGGTGACAGGCTGTGAGGAGAGCATCACCCCAAAAACGAGAAGACACATTGTGGTGAAGTAAAAGAGTTTGCGCAGTTTCAACTAAATGATAATTCTTTCATTCAGCGACACCATTTTGTTGTGGTGTATGAGCACATGATGATTGGTGAATAATTCCATGTGTTTTTAAAAAGGATTGAAATTGGGATGACATATATTCATGAGCATTATCAGTGCATAAAATTTTAATGGAAGTGTTTAACTGGTTTTTAATTTCAGCATAAAACTCTTGGAATATATGGACAAAATCTGAACGATTTTTCATTATAAATAATCAAGTACATCGTGAGAAATCATCAATGAAAGTTACAAATTAATAATATCCTAAAGTTGACTTCACATGACTAGGAACCCAAATGTCAAAATGAACTAAAGAAAAAGGTGATGTAACACTTTTATGTACTCGTTGACAATAAGTGTTACGAGTATGTTTTCCAAATTGACACGAATGACACTAAAATGATGAAATCTTAGAAAAGGTAGGAACTAAAAGACGCATTTTATTAAGGCTAAGGTGACCCAAACATTGATGTGTAAGGTATTGAGAAGCAATAGAAGCACATGCCACCAGTGAAGATAGATGGTATAATCCTCCGAACTCACTCTTTGCTCTAATCATCCATCTTGTACGTCGAATCTAGACATAGACAAAATTATCATAAAAAGGACTGAACAATTGAGAGTATGAGTGAGCTTGTTAATAGATATTAGATTAAAAGGACAACCAGAAATTTAAAGGACAGAGTCTAAAGACAAGTTTGGAAGTAAGTGTGCCTGACCAAGGCCTTAAACTTTGATTTTAGAGCTGTTCACCACAGTGACAAAAGGCAAAGAATCAGAATAATACATGTGAGATAAAAGAGATTTATTACCAGTCATATAATCATAGGCACCAGAGTCAAGGACTCAAGGACAAAGAGAGGATGTAGACACAAAGGCTACAGGATTACCATACTGAGCAACAACGAAAGATGATGATGGTTGATGGGCTGCTTTGAATTGAAGAAAATCATTTTAATAAGGAGTGGGAATAGTAACGTCTTTAGTGATAGTCGGTTAAGTAACGACAATGAACCATGGTTGTCGTTGTTGTTCTCTTGCCTTTGTACGACATTCAACTTCAATATAACCATAAAAATTGCAATAGTTACAACGAATACCATGGCATTGACCACCGCACCTCCGGTTCGTCCACCACGACCATGGTAGTGGGAGGTAAGAGCAGGTGATTCAGAAAGAGATACAGTAAAAACCGGTCCAAACGCATGAGGTGTAGCTAAGCACAACAATTGTTCACTTACTGCTTAATAGTTAGGAACAATGGATCTTGATATAACCTGGTTACATACAAAATTGAGTTCTGGTGGTAGTCCGACAAATGCCATCATCATGATATACTTACTGCATTTTTTAGCATGAGTTGTTGCATCTTTTGTAAAAGGCATTAGGGTTATGAAATTTGCCTTCAACACATCAAGCTTACTTAGATAGGCTAGCATATCCATATTCTCTAATTTCAAAGAGTTGAGTTTGAGGATGACCTTGTAAAGATTATGGACATTGTTAGAAAAAACTTTCTTAGCCTTTTCCCAAACCTCATACAAAGTGGTAAAGGTTTGGTATTGTGTTTGGACATTAGTTACTATGGAAAACAATAACATATTGCATAGAGAAGCATCAGTTTGTTTCCACTTATCGCGTTTGTCGGCGGGAATATCATCTAATTTTGTGGTTAAATGATTTTCATATCCTTGATCATGAAATCACATTTTGACAGCACCGGCCCATATGTTATAGTCAGATGTCCCAGTTAATTTCTCACGTGCGATAAGTGGAACATTAGTAAACGTGACATAATCGGTGTCTCCCATGATATTTGATAGCTTGAAACGAAAAAATGAGTACACATATGGAAAGAGGGCAGGACGGAGTCGTCGGCGATGGAAACCGCAACAGAAAGGGCCTCTGGACACGCTGTCACGTGCAGGTGGAGCGTTGTCATGTTAGATCCAAGTGCAGCGGGAGAAGCAACGAGTGGGAATGCGGGCGATAGTGAGACAGTTGATCTGGAAGAGGTAATTTGGGGAGCATGGGTATCTCGCCAGAAGGTCGTCGGGAACGGCAGCGCTAGTGGCGACATTGCTAATAGTGGCCGGAAAAGCAGAAAAGAAATGAATTTTTTTGGTGGAAAATAATGGGTCAATAGTTCTAGCTACCATGTTGTAATTATATTTCTGTGTCAAATATGATCACGCATGATGTATATTTATGTGCAAATATGATTATACACAATAAGAAATAATCTAATTACACTTATGACTAATTAAATATCAGTCATTACTAATTGATTTCTAATGAATTCTTAACATAATCAAATGGGTGAGAGTTTACCACAATAAAAACTAAATTTCTAACATACTCTCTCATGCTCGAGCCCCAATAAATTTGAAGCATGGGCAGTGAGGTAAACCCAACAACAAATTTATAAAACTCTATCAATTGTTAGTTGGTTCAGTAATGATTGACGATGTACTTGGTAGGAAGGATCACAGTTCGATTTCCCACAACTATTATCCAGAAAAAATTAAAATCACTTAATACCATAACTGACCCCGAATTGGACTAGTCGATTCAGCGAACAGGATACTGATGTTAGAAAAAAAATTATAAAACTCTAATAACATATTATAATTTAGGCTTGACTTAAATCACCATTGCAAAATTGATTTATAAAACAAAAATTGTCTCCACATATACATTAAGAAGTCATATCATATTGAATGTAGGATTTTTAACTTATTATAAATGTTTTCTTAAATAAGCTACTTAAACTAAAATTCATAATATTTGTCTTGGACGAAAAATAAGGGTCCGTTTGGTTTGATTTTTTTTTTTAAATAATTTTATAGTATAATATATTTTAGTGTAAAAAAATTTTACAAAAATTTTTTTTCATAAATGTTTCAAATAAAAATGTTGTTTGAATAGTTATTCTTAAAATGTTATTTTAAGTATTTCATCATTTTATCGAAAAAAATTTGGATATCAAAATTTTAAAAAATCAATTAATTTTGAAGCTATTTCAAATAACTTTTCATAAAAATCACTTTTGAGATACAATTTTTTTAAAAAATTATAATTTTGACTATGTTTTGATCTTCAATAGTGTATGTTTATAATATATCAAAATTAATCTTTTAATTTATAAAAAATAAATTAAAAAAAATTTATAATATTTTAAAAAATATTTTTGTAGAATCCATTTTCAAAAAATTAAAAAATTTTAAATCTAAAATAAATTGGTCTAGGACTTGTGCTTAAAAATAAATTGTGTAGGCGCTGTTTTAAAAATTGAAGAGCGGTAATGTAATCTTCACGTCAATAATCCTTTTTTATAGCAAAGGCTATTTAAGTAATATTTCTTCTTTTTTTTTTTTTTACAAATTCCGCAATTAATTAATCTTTGAATATCAAATTTATCGAAAAAGACAAAATACGACTATTTCTGTTTTTTTCTCTTGTAGCAATTCATATTAGTTAAATACGACTGCAACTTAGAAAGAGTCGGGCGGAAAAATCAAACTTAGATAGCAAATAATTTATTATTTTTTTGACAAATGAAATTGAACAATATTACTATTGTGAAATACTACAAATACACGGTTTTAAAAGACATTAAAAATGTGTTTGGATGAAGGATTTTAATGAGGAAAAATAATTTTTTGAAAAAATTTAAAATGATTTGACCAAAATTTATTGTTTAGATAAAAAATATAGAGAATTGTTAAAATGATATAAATTTATAAAATATTTTATGCAAGTTAAATTTAAGGAACTTCAAATGACATTAAAAAGTAAGGAATTTGAAATTACTCTTCCATTCTATATCATACAATTGTTAAATTGTTTATTATCAATTTTTCAAATTTTGCAAGATAGACTTCATATTTTATGAAAATTTCAAATTCACTCCTAAAATTTTCTAAAATTTGCAAATAATTCCCTAAAATTTTTCAAATTTTATAAATTAGTCCCTTCAAATTTTCAAATATTGCAAATTGGTCCCTATTTTTCATATTTTAAATTTGTCTCAAAAGTTTTAAAATTTATGAAAATGACCTTAAAAATTTAACAATGAATCATTTTAATACTCTATCCAAACAAAAAAATTTAAAAATGAATAAATTTCAATTGAATCATTTAAATTGTTTAAAATTTTGAATTCTTTGAAAAATCTCAATTACCTCATCCAAACATACTTTAGAGTTTTATTATTGACTGTTTTCTGTTATCTAATTTTTTGAATAAATTCTGCTCTCCTTTCTGCTGGTGTAAGATCCTTTTTCTTGTCAAGAACTACTGTTGTCATAGTATGATTTTGGTTGAATTCCTCTTATTTGATGTTATGTACTTGCTTTGTTAAGTTTCAATAACTATAGCATTCCTCCTAGTCGTGGGAGCAGTTACAACGTTATGCAGAAGGTCCAAGGCTTCACATAGCCGGTTTTGTTTTGAGTATCCTTCTATCACTGCATCTTAAGATACCAAATTAATAGCAGCCATAAGGTAAAAACTTTTCTTGCATCAATCAAGGAATCACATTTGACATACATGTTAATTAAACCATTTTTCACAAAATCGTCATCGTCAACATTGACCTTGATAGCATAAGCACGCACGTGTCTTCCCTAAATACTACGCTGGCACAAGGTGATGAAACAATGATAGATAATACCTTTTCCACACCACCAGAGACGTTACTTCAATAAAAATGTGGTGATGAAGATCTAGTGGCTTCCCTCTTATTGCAAGAATATTTAATTTAGTACCAAATGAATCATGAAAAGATTGAAGCTTGGTTTTGAGTTTGGATAGTGAACTTTTGAGTAATTGGTTTTGATTTGGATTTTGGTAGACAAATGGTATTTGGATTTAAGTGGATTGGAATTTGTTTGGTTATAAGATGTGAATAGAATGGTTTAATGTAGATTTGAAAAGTGGATAACATAAATGATTTGAAATGGATAAAAGATGGACTTAAAATAGATATTATGAAAAGAAAATTATTAAAAATGGATATTGATGTTGAAAATGGTTATGGACTTTGAAAGCACCTTTAGTTTGATAAATTTTGGTAAAACACATGGATGATAAAGATGAATTAATCTGGACTGAACAAAGATGTCGAATAAGATGTCATAACTTAAAGTCATGACATCCTGAAGTACTGCACTGATTTAGCAAGTGGATTATTCGCATGGATCAAGGACTGAAGACTGAAGCCCAAGGAAGCAGAAGACACTATAAATAGAAGACTTAGACATAGGTTTGTTATGCCTTAGTACGCCTGTTGTAACCTTGTTTTCTTGTGTAAGAAACAAGGGTTTAGGGTTTTGAGAGTCGTTGGCTCTCTAGGTTATAAGTCTCCCTTTGTATCAGTTGATACACTGTGGTAGATATAGGTGTCACACAGATCCATAAGCCTTGAGGTATTGGATTGTGTATTGTTCTTGGGTGAAGCTTTTAAGCAAATCCGAGTTAGCTTGTTTGTCAAGTATGCTTGACAGATTTCTGTATTGATAGGGACGATGAAGAAATCACAGTTGGTGGTTGAGAGAAGTGAGTGGGGTATCTAGTATCAGGGTTCTAAACGTTTGAGTTTAACCTTGGTAAAGATGTTCATGGGGTAGATGTTAGGGATAAATTTGTAAACGTGGCAGTTTAACTTTGTAACAGTCTACACAATAGTGAAGTCTTCTTCCTGGATTGGTATCCCCAGATGTAGGTGAGTTGCACCGAACTGGGTTAACAATTACTGTGTTTTTTATCATTCTGTAGATTTACATTTCTGTTAGGGTTCATGATGAACATGTTGGATCAGATGTCGTGACATCTGTGATGGTGCAATTCTGATATTCAAGGTATCAGTCTGCAGTTGCGCCTCTGAGTTTAAAAGATTATGTAGCACAATGTCTTGACATGTGTTAGGACATCTGCTGTCTGCATACCAGAATTTCAATTGGTATCAGAGCAGGCATCCTGTCTGGTTCTGGATGAGATCTTTGGGAGATACTTTCTGGCATTTAAACAAGGAGGATTTTTGGAGATCAGATCAATCAACTCAAACATACCCAAGGGTATTAATGGATGAGATGAATGTTCTGGATCAAAGGGAGCAACCCGGAGGTTGTTCATGTTGCTGAGGAGATTCTACAACAACTACAGGAGAAGTGGCTAGTTCTCTTATTGATGTGTCTTGTAAGATGTTGTGACATCTTATTAGGGCAAGCAGGATCTGTTCCTTGGTGGTTCCGCTGCATGTGTTTCTGATGGAAGAGCTCTAGAATTATGGGATTCTGGAGTTGTTACTGAAGATAGTTGGTGGAAGGTCTCAATCGTCAGCCTCTATGTTTGAAGATATCTACATTCTTTTATTCCAAAGTCGGGAGCGATGGAGTGAAGGGAGTTGTGGTTAGATATCTGGTATGGTGACTTGGTACTTAGAAGCTTGGTTTCTTAGTGCAGTTTGGAGTCAGTTGAAGAGGAGAGGAGTTGAGTTAAAGTTTATCAGGTTCTTGCTCTAGAAGTTTGATAAATGTTTGGTCGACTAGGTTGTCAAAGATACTTGAGATCTCTCTCAAGTCCACTCATAAAGACATCTATGTCGTGTATCTAGAGTCTTCTAGTTACTCTTCTAACTAGAAGTTGTTTCTTTGAGACACAATTTGAAGAACGTGGAGCTGATTTATTTTCACCATCCAAAAACAGCAAGGAAGGATTCATCTCTCTTGACCCTAAGATTGGATCCAATCTGATTGAAGAGTTGTTGAGGTAAATAAGACTTGTTCAGAGAAAGTCTTAGTTACTTGAGTCAAGGGTGGAAGCCTTGGTATCTCAACATTGTCATTGAAGAAGATACTTGCAATAAGATTGAATACTATATAAGTGTTCATGACATGATCTGGTGGAGCTCAGCTACAGCAGTGAAGAAGGGTTATGGTACAAGGATTTAAGATCAATTGCTATTTATGGAATCCACAAGTATTTAATTGATTATCCTTGAAAGTCAAGATTGAGGATGTTTTGTCAGATGTTCTAACATCTTTTCATCAGAGGCTTGTAGAATCATGGGAAGGGTTCTGCATTCGCTCAAAAGTCTCTTAGGTGTTGACCTGGGATTATTGGATTAACGTCTGTTTCCTGGAAAGTATTGTGAATGACTTGTCCAGATGGTGATGTTGTTGAAGATGGAGATGGAAGACTATGAAGGCGTCATAATCTTGATGGTTCTGCTTGGGTCAGTTTATTTCTGATCCAGGTGTTTTGGAGCATAGTGTTTGCTCTGGTTGTGAAGGTCGAGGATAAGTGGCAGTTATCTCTGGCTTTCTACTGACGGCTCTACTAAGGGAAGTGACATTCTTTGGTATTGCTATGGGGTAGTCTTGGACTTCTTATTTTCTAATAATTCAGATGTGGTAGGTTTGAAGTCTTTGGAGTTTTAAAGCAGAATGGAGGTTGTCTACTCAAAACTTGGTTGTTCAATCAAGTGTGTGAGAGCATGGAAATCTGTTTCTGTAAAGGGAGGAGGTTCTTCTAAGTGGCAGAAGGAAGAGCTGAATTCAATAGTTGGATGTCATAATGTTTGGACATCTAACTTGACATCAAAAGTCTCAGCTGGTGATGTGGCACATCAGCTTAAGATAAGGTGACCTACAGGAGAATGGGAGTGATGGATTCTTCAAAAAAGTCTATCTCATGCAGTTTTGCGGGAGTTGTGGATGAGAAGATGTTACATGACTAAGAGGCTTGGTGGATCCAAGATGTCTTGATATAGGGCAAGTAGTTCATGTGACTTGAAGATCTGATTTCATTAGTAGATCAGGGTATCTTGTGGAAGTTCTGAAGATGAGTGAGGTCAATTAAAAGGTGGCATTTGATTGGTTTCACAATGTGCGTTCAAGCAGGATGCTTGAAACTAATTTCTCTTTTGTAGAAGAGTAGTTAGTTGAAATTGTAAGGAGGTTCTGGTTCTCTGGGAGCTTGTGGCAGAAGTTTTGGGTTGAGAATGGAAGCATACCTTCTTTGGTGGTTGAGAGTTTATTTCTCTCTGGGTTTCTGAAGTCTTCTTTGTTCAAGCTGGTGATGCAGTGTTGTGTGAAGATCTTCAGTGTGGATTACTATGCTGATAATAAGTCCAGTGGTGGAGCATATCAAGAACCATGGTGTGTGGTGTCTGTGATGTGTGGAAGATGTCCTAACTGATGTTAGAACATCCTTGGGTTAGTCATCCTTGGTGAAGGATTTCAGGTTCTGTGATGAACTGGTTACTTGCATCGTGTCCAAGAAGTATCTACATGATCATCCGGGAGAATGATGGAGTAGAAGGGTACCTTGGAAGGAGGATGTAAGTGTTTGTGAATACTGAAGTGGATCATGTGTTGATTGCATGGAAGTCTATTTCCTGAATGCGTTCAGAAGTGGAGATTCACCATAAATCAGAAGTATTCCAGATTATCATACGGGAGAACGATAAGAATGAATATCTTGGATTGCGGGGTGTTTATCTCTAATGCTGGCTGGGTGAGGTCAGTGGAAAATCTTGCATACGGCATTGGAGCCCTTGGAGCAAGTCATGCTAGTAGTGGATCAGTTTAGCAGCTGTGAAGTTCTGGAGCATGCATACGATAGCTGACATCGTTATAACAAACTAAGGGGTCCTGTGCGTCTCTTTGAGGAATGTGAAGCATTATAATTCAATTGGTTTATGCCTCAAGCAGCTGGAGGTCTATACATGAGAATTCAAGAGGAGTTCGTGTGGTGTGTAGATGGTTGCAGGATG
Organism: Lathyrus tuberosus; assembly: GCA_022829125.1. Classification (NCBI taxonomy): domain Eukaryota; kingdom Viridiplantae; phylum Streptophyta; class Magnoliopsida; order Fabales; family Fabaceae; genus Lathyrus; species Lathyrus tuberosus. Next base: position 20,345,433 of record JALAZF010000043.1, read on the forward strand.
AGGGGGATCAATGGGACTTTGATCTTAAGCCAAGAGTTTGTTATGGTTGGTATACACTTCCTCACGGGTAGCATGATGGTGATCATGTGTGAGTGATTATTGTTTCTTGTCAGAGGGAACAATAAGAGAGTTAATGGTTGCGTTCAGCAGGTATGTTGAACAGAGGGTGCGCTCTTGAATACATGAAGATGCATCTTATGTTTTCCAGTCATTAGCTTGGGTGTTCAGTGGAGGAGCACCAGTTACCTTAGTTATGGGGAGAGGCCTCTGGATCTAAGATGAAGTTTCAGTTTGCATTTGTGCGTCAAGCAAATTGAGATGTCAAGGAGGATGTCTTGACATTAGAGTATTGTTGCAAGTTGTGGGAAACATGGCAATGCATACTTGAATGGTTCTTATTGGATGCTTGAGAATCATTGACTTAGTCTGGGAAATTTATTTTTCTCTGCATACTGTGATCACAGTGCTGTGAAGATTATCGTCAACACAAGAGTTTTCTTGGAGAACAGTGTCTGACATGATGTTAGAACATTGACAAGGACATGCTTGATAGGAAATAAGTCTTTTGGTCGGTAGGTCTTACATTATGTGCGTGCTAAACATGTTCATCGTTACTCACATTATTGTTGGACGGTTTCCTTGAAGAAGAAACAGTCAAATTTTTAGTCGGTGCACATTGGGACTTGGTAAAGTTACAACCTTGGAGTAATAAATACATTAAATTTCAAAAAATCGTTACATTCGAAGGAAAAATCTTGGTTATTTAAAGGTGTTTCTAGAGCAGGTTTCCTCAGATTGTGGTTCTCTTTGTGATTCAGTTAAAATGTCTTTTGTTCAAATCTGGTGTTGTGTTGGTTGGGTATGGGAATGCCTTGGTTCTTTTGCCAATTTTTGGCTAAAAAGGGGGAGTATGAGTCACTAGGTCGAGGAGGATGAAGGATTCAAGGGTTGTTCCTGCAGTTGTTTTGCAAGGATGATAAACAAAATGTTTTAACATCCTGTCTGCATGTTTGTTTCCTTTGTGTCTTGTGACTTGAGTTAAGAATCAAGTTGTGTCTTGTGACCTGAGTTACATGTTTTATATGCTCAGAATCAAGAAGACTACAACTGATCTCAGGAGGGGGAGTGTATTTGAAAGGATGTCCTATGGTCTTTGGTTTAAAAAGTTTTTACTGACTTCTTTAGAAGTTTCTATTGCCTGGACAGTTATCAAAATTCACTCATCTTGGTTTACTACTTTCCTCAAGAGTGGCAGTACCGTCTCATTGGTTAAGGGGGAGCCAGAGTTATCTTCTTCCTCATGTACATCAACACTGACTCGGTTTGCACAGTATTCCAATCATAGCTGCCACTCAGAGTGAAGAGATGTTCAAGATGTATTTTAGCCAAAAAATTTCAAAAGGGGGAGATTGAAAGCACCTTTAGTTTGATAAATTTTGGTAAAACACATGGATGATAAATGAAATTCTGGTACCAGACGTGTGATGTTAAGGTGCGATGTCACAACAACACACTCTGCAATAATGGACAGAATAAGCAATAGGAAAACACAAGGAATTGTTCACCCAGTTCGGTCTAACTACCTACGTCTGGGGGCTACCAAGCCAGGGATGAAATTCACTACTTGTAGATATAATTTACAGACTCAACACACCAGTTGACAATCTCCTAAACTTATACTCTACTAGTGACTTTCTACCTAAGAAACCACTTAGATATGAGAACACTACTCAATCCCCTAAAACACTCAAAGAACAACCTCTTTGAGATCCCTTGATCTTGCTTCCTAGCTTCGATCAATCAACAACTTTCTATTGCTTCACAGCTTCTAGAGAGGACAGAAAATTCAACACCTATTCAACCTAGAATAGTGTGATTACAAGTACTCTAAACAAACCCTAGACTCTAAGCCTCCAGCTCTTGATCTTCAATCTGTTTTCTGTACCTTCTTCCTCGGTCTTGTGCGCTTTATATAACTCCTTGAATTTGGATTGGATTTGTCACAATATTTGATCAGATTTGTTAATTAAAAACTGAATCTTTTAAAACAGATTTTATCCCCAAAATCTTTTTAAATCTTCCACCTTTCAATTCTCCAACAAACCTGCAATCAAATCTCCCATGTAACAGAAAATATCTAGCCCAAGATATTCTCATCCAACGAGTCAACACTCTCCACAATTCTAGCTAATACGCGACCCTAATAACAACAAGCCCATGCTGTCATTAGCTTCAGTTCTGCAGGTCTGATGTTACAGCATCACCTATGTGACATCAGACATCCACTTCAGCAACTAGCAACCTTAACACAGCCCAGTGTTAAGTGCAATGTTATGACATCAAGCCCATGACATCAAACATAGTTAACCTTCACAACTTAGTACAGCCCAGTACTAAGACTCAATGCTGCAACATCAACACCATGACATCAGCATTGAACACCTTGTTGTTTTACCAAAATTCCAGCCAATCCAGGAACTTACAATCTCCCCCTTTGGCTAATTTTGGCTAAAACAATCTCTGCATCTTCAGAGACTTCAGCAGCGGAATATCTTCAATAATTTTGAAACTTTAACTTGCAGCAGTTTGACAATCTTCAGTCTTCATCACTTGATCTGCTGCAGCACCATCTTCATTATTGATAACAGCCAATTGGTGCTCCCCCTCAAAAACTTGAACCAGCATCACAGCTGTTCAGTAGCTCACAATGTGCAGCACATCTCCCCCTTGATGTCTGCTTTGCTGCACTCTGCACTCTTCAATGCTATGAATACTTCACTAGCAGCTCCATAACTATGCTGTCTATACTCCCCCTCCACAGCTGCATCATTACTTTTCAACTAAACACCTTTTATTTTTATTCTTTTAGCAGCAACTACTCTTCTCCTCATGGAAATTTTTAACTCTCCCCCTTTTTAGCCATAATTAGACAATTATCTCCTGGCAGTTGGCTACTTACAAGCCCAGAACCTCCAACTGCCCACAACCCCTTTTGCAAATTTAGTCTTCATAAATGCAGATTCCCAATTTGCTTCTTAATCTTTCAAATTGGTTTGCATCTAAGGCTTTAGTGAATATGTCAGCCAGTTGATTCTCTGTGGCTACATGTTCCAAGGTAACGATTTTATCTTCAACCAGATCTCTTATGAAGTGATGTCTTATATCTATGTGCTTAGTCCTACTGTGCTGTATAGGATTTTTAGAGATGTTAATGGCCCTCAAATTATCACAGTATAAAGTCATAACATCTTGCTTGACATTGTATTCACTCAACATCTGCTTCATCCACACCAGCTGAGAGCAACTACTTCCTACTGCTATATACTCAGCTTCTGTAGTTGAGAGAGACACACAGTTCTGTTTCTTGCTGAACCAGGAAATCAGATTATTCCCTAGAAAGAAACAGCCTCCTGAAGTGCTTTTCCTATCATCTGCACTTCCAGCCCAATCAGCATCACAGTATCCTTTTAACTCAGTTCCAGTATTATGACTGTACAGCATCCCATAGTCACTTGTCCCATTCACATATTTCATAATCCTCTTTACTTGGTTTAAGTGACTTACCTTAGGATCAGACTGATATCTTGCACACACTCCAACAGCAAATGAAATGTCAGGTCTGCTTGCTGTGAGGTATAGCAAACTCCCAATCATACTTCTGTACAAGCTTTGGTCCACACTCACTCCATTCTCATCTTTGGATAACTTCAAATGTGTGGGAGCAGGAGTTCTTTTGTGATTTGCTTTATCCAGGCCAAATTTCTTTACTGTACTCTTAGCATACTTGCTCTGAGAAATAAAGATAGAGTCCTCCATTTGTCTGACTTGGAGTCCAAGAAAGTAGCTGAGTTCTCCCACCAAACTCATTTCAAATTCAGATTGCATTTGTTGAACAAACTGTTTGACCATAGCTTCTAACATTCCCCCAAATACTATGTCATCCACATAGATTTGGGCTACCATCAACTTTCCGCCTTCTTCTTTGACAAACAGGGTTTTGTCTACCCCTCCCTTTCTATATCCACTAGCTGTTAAGAATTCTGTTAGCCTTTCATACCATGCCCTTGGAGCTTGTTTTAAGCCATATAGAGCTTTCCTCAGTTTGAACACATGATTGGGGAAGTTTGGATTAGTGAATCCTTTCGGTTGATCAACATAGACTTCTTCATTCAGATAGCCATTCAGAAAGGCACTCTTCACATCCATTTGGAACAGCTTGAATCTTAGGTTACAGGCCACACCTAAGAGAAGCCTGATGGATTCTAATCTAGCCACTGGAGCAAAAGTCTCATCAAAATCAACTCCCTCTACTTGAGTATATCCCTGTGCAACAAGTCTGACTTTGTTTCTTGTAACTACTCCAAGCTCGTCCGACTTATTTTTGAAGATCCATTTTGTTCCAATAACATTCACCCCTTCTGGTCTTGGCACTAGATCCCAGACATCATTTCTTCTGAACTGCTCCAGTTCTTCTTGCATGGCACTTATCCAAAATTCATCTGTCAAAGCTTCCTTGACATTCTTTGGCTCAATTTTGGAAACAAAGCATGAGCTAGCAATGAATTCTCTAGATCTAGTTCTTACTCCAGAATTTGGATCGCCTATAATTAGTTCCTTGGGATGGTCCTTCTGGATTCTGATTGAAGGATCTTTCTGAGGTTGTTCAGGCTCAGCATTAGTGGTACCAGGAGAGGTATTTCTTTCTTCAACATCAAGCGATGCTTCACCAGCAGGTGTTTCAACATCTTCTATAACATCCTCAACTTCCTGCTTATCTTCATCATCTATCACAACATTGATAGACTCCATCATAACTTTGGTTCTGGAGTTGAAGACTCTATAAGCTCTGCTATTGGTAGAGTATCCCAAAAAGATTCCTTCATCACTCTTGGAATCTAGTTTTCTTCTTTGCTCCCTATCAGTCAGAGTATAACATTTACTTCCAAATACATGAAAGTATTTGACATTTGGTTTCCTCCCCTTCCACAGCTCATACAGAGTAGATGAAGTCCCTCTTCTTAGGGTAACTCTGTTGTGAATATAGCAGGCAGTGTTCATGGCTTCTGCCCAGAAGTGATAAGGAAGTTTCTTGGCATGAATCATTGCTCTTGCCGATTCTTGTATAGTTCTGTTCTTCCTTTCAACAACTCCATTTTGCTGAGGTGTGATAGGTGATGAAAACTCATGACTTATTCCTTCAGTTGAGCAAAATTCTTCAAACTTGCTATTCTCAAACTCTCTTCCATGATCACTTCTTATTCTGATGACCTTACTCTCCTTTTCCCTTTGGAGTCTTTGGCAGAGCTCTTTGAAGACATCAAACACTTCAGATTTGTCTTTGGTGAAATTTACCCAAGTGTATCTTGAGTAGTCATCCACGACAATATAAGCATATCTCTTTCCACCTAGACTTTCGACCTGCATGGGTCCCATCAGATCCATATGAAGAAGCTCCAACACCTTGGAGGTGGTGTCATGTTGAAGCTTCGGATGAGACATCTTTGTCTGCTTTCCTTTTTGACAGTCTCCACACACTTTTCCTTCCTCAATGCTCAGTTTGGGTATCCCTTTGACTGCCTCTGAGGAGATAATTCTTTTCATTCCCTTTAGGTGAAGATGTCCCAACTTCTGATGCCAGATTTTGACTTCATCTTCTTTAGCAAGCACACACGTGGATAACTCAGAGTTTTGAGGTGCCCACAGATAGCAATTGTCCTTTGACCTGTCTCCCTTCATGATTACTTCTCCTTTGTCATCTTTGACCACACATTCAGACTTATTGAAGTCTACTTTGAATCCTTGATCACATAGTTGACTGATACTAATCAAATTTGCTGCTAGTCCTTTAACAAGTAGGACATTCTCCAGTCTGGGAGCATTGGCACAATTTAGTTTGCCAATCCCCTTTATCTCCCCTTTGACTCCATCACCGAATGTCACGTAGCCAGAAGTCTGAGGTTTCACATCAACGAGCAGATTCTTTACTCCAGTCATGTGTCTTGAACATCCACTGTCAAAATACCAGTCATCTTTGGTAGAAACCCTTAAGGAGGTGTGGGCTATCAAGCTGATAACTTTAGGTATCCATTTCTTCACCACTTTAGTTCTTACCTCTTTGGGTTGAGGAGCAGGATTAGGATAACCATGTAGCTTGAAGCATGAGGACTGGATATGCCCGATCCTACCACAGTAGAAGCATCTTCTTCTGCTTTGATAGGGCTGTGACTGCCACTCATACTTTTGTCTTCTTATACCATAGTTGAGATGCTGTCTCTTAGGCTGTCTACTATGGTGATGTGGCTTCCTTCTTCCATAGCAATGAGGAACAACTTTGTTTCCATTCCTGTTCTTATGATGATGAACCCTGTTCTGATTGCACCCAGCAGTCTCCAAGTTCTTGTGAAATTGGGGAGGCGTATGCTGACTAACTCCTTGAGACTGAGGACTATTCTTCTTTGAGGTAGGATTCTGTCTCTTGGGTTGATGTTGAGACACAGGTTGAGACATCTCTCTTGTTGTTCCTGAAGTGCTGGCCACATATCCTATTCCTGATTTATCTCCAGCTGCTTTCTCAGACTGAAGAATTTTATCCAGATTAGTAGTACCACTGTTCATCATCCTAACAAATTTTGTCATCTGCTCCAATTGAGACTTAACAAGTACAACTTCGTTCTCTCGATCAGCTTTTTCACTTTCAAGCTGAGCAATCTGTTGTTTGTGACACTTGTTTTCTTGACAAATTTCAGCACTTTTCAAACACAGCTCTCGATAAGTAGATGCTAGTTCCTCATAGGTTATTTCTTCATCATTGTCATCATCTGACATAACTGTTCCTGTTAAGGCTCTAGCATGCCTTACTGACTCATCTTCATTTTCACTCTCAGATTCAGACCAGGAGACTGACATCCCCTTCTTCAGTTTCTTTAAGAATGTGGGACATTCTTTCTTAATATGTCCATACCCTTCACATTCCACGCATTGAACACCTTTATCCTGGGCAGGCTTCTTTTCATCTTTCTCTTTAGGCTTACTGATGTCATAAGAACTGTTCTTGACCCTAGGCTTGTAGTTATTGTTCCACCTTTTTAACACTTTGTTGAATTGTCTTCCCAGCATTACTATGGTCTGAGATAAGTCATCCTGGGATTCAGAACTCTTCCCTTCTTCCTCTCGATCATTTGACACCAGAGCTATATTCTTTGGCTTCTTTTCTGGTTCTTCCTCATTCAACCCAAGCTCAAAGGTTTGAAGAGATCCAATGAGCTCATCTACTCTCATCTTGCTGATGTCTTGTGACTCTTCAATAGCAGTAACCTTCATCTTGTATTTTTTGGGGAGGGATCTAAGAATCTTCCTCACCAGCTTTTCATCAGACATTTTCTCACCTAGGGCACTGGAAGCATTTGCCAGCTCTAGAACATTCATGTGGAAGTCATGAATGGTCTCCTCATCCTTCATCTTCAGACTTTCAAATTTTGATGTTAGAAGCTGAAGTCTAGACATCTTAACTCTAGATGTGCCTTCATGAGTAGCCTTCAAAATATCCCAAGCAGCCTTAGCAGTTTCACATAAGTTGATCAGCCTGAAGATGTTCTTGTCAACCCCATTGAAGATAGCATTTAGGGCTTTTGAATTCCCAAGGGCAAGCTCATCTTCTTCCTTGGTCCATTCTTCTTCAGGCTTAGGCTTTGAGGTGCCTTCTTTATCCTTGCCAGCCTTATCTTTCTCACATACCTCTGGAGCTTTCCACTCTTTAATGACAGCCTTCCAAGCTCTGCTGTCTAATGACTTTAAAAAAGTAGCCATTCTAGGCTTCTAATACTCATAGTTTGAGCCATCCAAGATAGGGGGTCTGTTGACGAATCCTCCAACCTCTTTGTCCATATTTCACCAGAAAGTAACTTCCCTAGATCTCACCCAGAGACAGACAGGATACCTGCTCTGATACCAATTGAAATTCTGGTACCAGACGTGTGATGTTAAGGTGCGATGTCACAACAACACACTCTGCAATAATGGACAGAATAAGCAACAGGAAAACACAAGGAATTGTTCACCCAGTTCGGTCTAACTACCTACGTTTGGGGGCTACCAAGCCAGGGATGAAATTCACTACTTGTAGATATAATTTACAGACTCAACACACCAGTTGACAATCTCCTAAACTTATACTCTACTAGTGACTTTCTACCTAAGAAACCACTTAGATATGAGAACACTACTCAATCCCCTAAAACACTCAAAGAACAACCTCTTTGAGATCCCTTGATCTTGCTTCCTGTTAGGTGCTAAAAAGTGTTAATATTTAGATTAGTTTTTAGCACCTTTTTTGTGAGCTTTATTCGTAAATCCATGCTTTTCCCATTGTTTCCGTTTATAACCGTTTTCTAGTTAATTTCATTATTTATCGTATCTATCTATCTTTTGTGTTTTTTTTGTGCAGATTTTTACATGGAAAGGTCAAGAATGGAGCCTTGAGGATGGCACAAAAACAGTTTTGGAAAATTTGGATTTTTTGAGCATGCTTTGAGCGCGCTCAGCGCGCTCCCAGCGCGAAGAAGGAGGTAGTGGCAGTAGCTTGCGCGCTCAGCACGGATTGGCAGCCCGCTCAGCGGGCTCTAGGTCATTTTGGCAATTAATGAGGCCGCGCTCAGCGCGGTGTTGCGCGCTCAGCGCGCTCTGCGATTTGTGGACCCCTTATAAATAGTTCTGTCTGCATTTCTTTTAAGGGATCCTTTTGACAGTAAGGAGAAGAACACTTTGTGAACACTGTAGCATCCATTTGAGGAAGATTGGAAGCATCATTCTTCGAGATATCGTCATTGATGTTAAATAATCTTCTTCATCTTCTTGTTTGTTTAGCTTCCATGCCAATGGAGAGCTAAGTTACCTTTTGTGTCAAGGTTAGATGTAGGTGAACCGTTACTTTGTATGTATATGGATTGATCCTCTCTTGTGAACTCTTGGATGATGAATGTATGATGATAAACCTTGTTTTTATGTCCATTCTTTGTGTTGGATCATGATTGAGAAATGTGCTCCAACTCTTTACCTAGGTTTGTCATCCATCAATGTATATTGGCTAGAGATAGCAATGTGTGTTGATGTTCATAAATATTGAACTCTAATGTTGTCATTTTGATAGTTTGTGTGAGAAATCAACAAAGGATCAAAATGGCAAAACTCACAATCTGTGTTAGAGATAAACATATTGGGAGGATATGTGATTGTATTTATCATTCAAGCAAGTTCATTAGCGTATCGATTATATACGTGCGAAGTGGTTTGCCGAACCCTAATCTTGACATGCTTTTATAAACCGTTAAAACAATCTTTTTACCGTTTTAATTAACTTTGAATGCAAACGTTACGAAAACAATCTAAAACCCCCTGTTACTTTAAAGTTTGAAACATTACGACTTTAGAACGGCTGCGATATCACCAAACAATCTCTGTGGAACGATAACTAAAATCCTAACTCTATTTGTACTCCAACAAATTGGCGCCGTTGCCGGGGATTGTAAATTGATATTTCAAGCATAGCAATAGTTGTGAAGTTTTCAACTTGTTACAATTTTTCTTGTGCTTGTTGATGTGTTTTGTTTAAGTGTGCAGACTTGGTTTATGCGAGGGAAACTATCGGCGGACCAACTTCTTTTCGATCCGGAGATTGAAAGAACCGCTCGTAGGCTCAATAGCAGAACTAGACGGAGGAGGCAGCTTGCGAGACAAAGACAAGAGCAAGAAGGAAGTTCTACTACAACACCACCACCACCATTCACACCAATCCTGGCGCAACCACCTCCACCTCCCTCATCCACACCTTGTGTGAACAGTCCACGACATACCGCTCAGTTTGCCAACAAAAATCAAGGAAGGCAAGCTGAAATGAAAACTGGAACTTTGAATTTATTGTATGGAAGTCCATTCACCGGAATGGACCATGAAGATCCTTTTGCGTTTCTCACAAAATTCTATGAGATTGCATTAGCGGCCGGTGTAGATCCAGCACAAGAGTTACCTCTCTTTAAAAGATTATTTCCGCATGCTTTGCTTGGCAAGGCAAAGGATTGGTACCTCGATCAAACGCCAGCCGTGATGACCGATTGGAATGTCTTGGAGGAAAAATTTATTGAACGGTTCTTCTCTCATAACCGTTTCATGGAGTCAAAAACAGCAATTTCAGTGTTCTCTCAAGGCACTAATGAATCCCTCAATGAAGCATGGGAACGATTCAAGTCCATGCTTCGCAAATGTAAAGGTCACGGGTTTGATGAGTTAACATAAATTCATATCTTCAAGAATGGTCTCCAACCGAATTGTAAGACTTTGTTGGATGCCACTGCGGGAGGAAGCTTGATGGCAAAGAATGCCGAGGAAGCAACTGATATTATCAATAGAATGGCTCTAAACGATCTTCAAAGTCAAAGCCGTGGCAACTCTCAAAAGAAGCCCGGTGTCCTTGAATTAGGAACTAACGATGCGATCCTTGCGCAAAACAAGCTTATCTCTCAACAAGTGGAGCTTTTGACTCAATAGATCAAAGAAATGAAGGAGCCAAGCAGAAGTAAGCAAGTAGCTTGTTGCGAACTTTGTAAGGGGGAGCATGACACCGGATTTTGTCCTCCTCCGGGTTTTGAAGAAGTGAACTATATGGCAAATCAAAGAGATAACCAAGGTAGACAACAACAACCTTACCAACAACAACACAATTCTCAACAAAATTATCAAGGAAATCAAGGATTTCAACCGCGAGCAAATTATCAAAATAATCAAGGTTATGGTGCCGGTCCTTCAAACTGGCAAAATCCGTATCAACCTCCACCACCTCCGGTTGCTAGCTCTAAATTAGAAGACACTTTGACTCAATTCATGCAAATGTCAATGGCCAACCAAAAGAGTAGTGATGCGGCGATTAAGAATCTTGAAAACCAAGTGGGGCAACTTGCCAAGCAAATTGCCGAACAACAATCGGGTCCTTCCTTTTCCGCGAATACTCAAGTGAATCCTAAGGAGCATTGCAAGGCGATTGTTACTAGAAGTAGGAAGGAGTTGGTTAAACAGAAGGAGAAAAATGTAGAGGAAGAAAAACTTGATGGTCTTGTGGAGGATTGTAGTGATGAGGAAGTAGTTGAAAATAAAAATGATGAAGGTGAAGTTGAAAATAAAAATGATAAAATGGTAGAAGTTGAAAATAATAGTGGTGATGAGTCGAAGAAAAAGGAGAAACTTAGGAGAGTAAAGAAGGGAAAGGAATTAGTGAGCGCTATTCCGATCCAAAACTTCCCATATCCTCATGCTCCTTCAAAGAAGGACAATGAGAGGCACTATACGCGGTTCATGGACATCTTCAAGCAATTACAAATTAACATTCCGTTTGCCGAAGCTTTGGAACAAATGCCGAAGTATGCAAAGTTCATGAAAGCTATTCTCACGAAGAAGCGGAGGTATTCGGAACCAAAAACTATTGTTCTTGACGCGAGTTGTAGTGCAATCATCCAAAGAACTCTTCCTAAAAAAGAAGTTGATCCGAGGCGTGTGACTTTTCCGGTCACCATTGGTGACGTTTATGTTGGAAAGGGCTTAATTGATTTGGGCTCAAGCATTAATCTTATCCCATTGTCCATTGTAAAGAAGCTTGGGAACATTGAGATGAAAGCCATTCGTATGACTTTACAATTGGCCGACAAGTCCACAACTCATCCTCATGGGTTAGCTCAAGATGTTTTGGTAAAAGTTGACAAATTTTTCTTTCCGGTGGACTTCATTGTTATTGATATGGAAGAGGATGATGATGCTCCTCTTATTCTTGGACGGCCTTTTATGAAAACCGCACGTATGATGATTGATGTGGATGACGGTTTGATGAAGGTGAGGGTCCAAAATGAAGAGGTTTGTTTTGATCTTTTCGAAGCGATGAAACATTCCAAAGATAAACATGATAGCTTTCGGATCGATGCAATTGAAGAGGCAACTGTGGAGGTTTCTAATCATGTACATGAAATCTCTCCTTTGGAAATGGCTCTTAATGATTCTTTTGAAGTATTTTCCGAAGAAGAAGAAAGAGCTCTTGAAGAGTGCTTAAAAGAGCTTGATTCTCTCAAAGAGTTGCAACCTTGGGAGGTAGAACCGGAAGAATTAAAAAAGGATTTGAAAGTTGAGAATTCACCACTTGAATTGAAGGTCTTACGTTCCAATTTAAAATACGCTTATCTTGATGACGGTGGTAACAAGCCGGTTATCATTAGTAACGTGTTGTCAAAAAAAGAGGAAGGCCGTCTAATTCATGTTTTGAAGAAAAACATAGATGCGATAGGTTGGGTCCTTTCCGATTTAAAAGGAATTAGCCCGGCTTATTGCATGCATCGTATCTTGATGGAAGAAGATTTCAAGGCGGTAGCCCAACCGCAACGCCGCTTAAACCCAACAATGAAAGAGGTGATGAGAAAAGAAGTGGTTAAGCTATTGGAAGCCGGTATGATTTACCCGATTTCCGATAGCCCTTGGGTTAGTCCTGTCCATGTTGTGCCAAAAAAAGGAGGAATGACCGTGATTCGTAACGATAACAATGAGTTGGTTCCAACAAAAACAGTGACGGGGTGGAGGATGTGTATTGATTATATACGGCTCAACACCGCGACAAGAAAAGATCATTTTCCATTACCGTTTATGGACCAAATGTTAGAAAGGTTATCCGGGCAGCAGTTCTATTGTTTTTTAGATGGATATTCGGGGTATAACCAAATTGCGGTTGACCCGGTGGATCATGAGAAGACGGCCTTTACGTGTTCCTTTGGTATTTTTGCATATCGTAAGATGCCTTTTGGTTTATGTAATGCGCCGGCAACTTTTCAACGGTGCGTTCAAGCCATCTTCTCCGACTTAATAGAAAAGACAATGGAGGTGTTCATGGACGATTTTTCCGTTTTTGGAGGTTCGTTTGATTTGTGCTTAACAAATTTGGAAACTGTGCTAGAGAGGTGTGTGAAGACAAACCTAGTGTTGAATTGGGAGAAGTGTCACTTTATGGTAACGGAGGGAATTGTGCTCGGCCACAAAGTTTCGTCCAAAGGCCTTGAGGTTGATAGAGCGAAAGTTGAAGTGATTGAGAAGTTGCCTCCTCCGACCAACGTGAAAGGGATCCGTAGCTTCCTTGGGCATGCCGGATTTTATCGGCGTTTTATCAAAGATTTTGTAAAGGTGGCTAGACCATTGAGCAACTTGCTTAGCAAGGATCAGGTATTTCTTTTCGACGATGAATGTCTTCACGCTTTTGAATTTTTAAAAGAAAAGTTAGTTACCGCTCCAATTATAATCGCTCCAAATTGGACTTCAAATTTTGAACTTATGTGCGATGCGAGCGATTATGCTGTTGGAGCAGTACTTGGCCAGAGGAAGGATAAAAATTTCCATGCGATACACTATGCAAGTAAAGTATTAAATGAGGCACAAATTAATTATGCCACAACTGAAAAAGAATTACTTGCTATAGTGTATGCGCTTGAGAAATTTAGATCCTACCTCATCGGGTCTAAAGTTGTTGTGTACACCGATCACTCGGCGCTCAAGTATTTGCTAGCCAAACCGGATTCGAAGCAAAGGCTCATCCGATGGATCCTTTTATTACAAGAGTTTGACTTGGAAATAAAAGATAAAAAAGGATCGGAAAATTTGATGGCAGATCACTTGTCTCACCTTGTGAATGTTGAGGTCACCATTGCTGAAAAGGAAATCCAAGAGGAATTTCCTGATGAAAAACTTTTCAAAGTCCAAGTTAGGCCTTGGTTTCCAGATTTTGCTAACCATAAGGCTACCGGTTGGGTGCCCGAAGACCTGACTTGGAACCAAAAGAGGAAGTTCCTTTCGGATGCCAGTTATTACGTATGGGACGACCCTTATTTGTTTAAGTTAGGAAGTGACAACCTGTTGAGAAGGTGTGTCACGAGTGAAGAGGCTCAAAGCATTCTTTGGCATTGCCACAACTCACCGTATGGAGGCCATTTTAATGGTACGAGAACGACCACTAAAGTCCTTCAATCAGGATTTTATTGGCCTTCTCTTTTTAAAGACGCACATCTCCATGCTAAAAGTTGTGACATGTGCCAAAGAACTGGTGGAATCGGACAAAGAGATGAAATGCCTCTCCAAAACATACAAGAGGTAGAAATTTTTGATTGTTGGGGCATCGATTTTGTTGGTCCATTTCCACCATCTTTTGGAAATGAGTATATGTTGGTAGCCGTTGACTACGTTTCGAAGTGGGTTGAGGCGATTGCCTCACCTAGGGCGGATGGAAAAACGGTGATAAATTTTTTAAAGAAATGCATTTTTTCCCGTTTTGGCACGCCTAGGGTGCTCATTAGCGATGGTGGGTCGCACTTTTGTAATACACCTCTCGAAAATGTTTTAAAACACTATGGTGTATCACATAAGGTGGCGACCCCTTACCACCCGCAGTCGAATGGTCAGGCTGAGATATCCAACCGAGAGATAAAAAGAATCCTTGAAAAAACCGTGTCTAGCTCAAAAAAGGATTGGTCACAAAAATTGGATGAGGCTTTGTGGGCATATCGCACTGCTTACAAAGCTCCAATTGGTCTAACTCCGTTTCAACTAGTTTATGGTAAAACTTGCCATCTACCGGTTGAATTGGAGCACAAGGCTATGTGGGCCTTAAAAATGCTGAATTTTGACAAGGACTTGGCCGGTACCAAGAGAAAAGTGCAACTTCTTGAGTAGGAAGAAATGCGTAATGCCGCATACCACTCAAGCTGGTTGTATAAGGAAAAGGTGAAAGAGTACCACGACAAGAAGCTCCGGCAAAAGGACTTCAAGGCCGGACAATTGGTATTGCTGTTTAACTCTCGGTTAAGACTCTTCCCGGGAAAGTTAAAGTCCAAGTGGTCCGGTCCGTTTCGTGTGAAGGAAGTAAAGGAGTTTGGAGCGGTGGTTATCGAAGACCTGGAAAAGAAGGATTCTTGGACCGTAAACGGTCAGCGCCTGAAAATTTACCTTCTTGGAAATTTCGATCGCGCCTCTAGTACTGTTCTCCTTGATGTTCTTAAGTGAGCATCTTGGACCGTCGAGCTTAGCCGACGTTAAACAAGCGCTCATTGGGAGGCACCCCAACACTGTAAGTTTTTAATCGTTTTTACTAGTGAATTTGTTGTTTAGACGTGTTTTGTGAAAAATTATTGTTGTATGATGTTTAGGATGATGTTTTGAACGTGGGGATGATGTCTGTTTGCTGCTGGAAAAATTTTTGAATTTGCTCTGCGCGCTCAGCGCGCGTTTGAAAAAAGGAACCTATAGTTACAGTAGCGAGCGCGCTCAGCGCGCTATGATCCCGCTCAGCGCGAGTTGCGAAATTTTGAAAAAAATTTATTTGATTTCTGGGCCCACAGAGGTGTACCCGGCCCAGATGAATGTTAAAGTGGCTAGGGTTTGCCAAACCTTGCCTCTTTCTCATTTTTCTCATTTCTCTCATTTCCTTCTTTTTCTCTCTTTCAAAATTTTTCACAAAGTTCCTTGGATTTGCAAGACCATTCATCATCTCCCTTTCATTTTCTGCAGAGCATAATCATCATCAATCATAGTAAGTTTCTGTTTTAGCATTTTTTTTTTCGTTTTTCATTTAGAAACCCTTGAATGGGACATTGTTTGTAATTGTTGGATAGCCATGTTCTTCTTCTTCTCTTTGTTTTTTTTAACGAAATTCTGTGGTAGAAGTTCTGTGTTAGTATGCTTGCATATTGTTAGAAGTTAGCATTGTAGAAATTAGGTTAGGAAATTTTAGACTTAGGGTTTGTTGAAAGAGTAATTTGCTTTAATTTTTGATGATTAGTTCTCTGTAACAGGCTGTGTAGTGAAATTAGGGGTTGTGTCTTTCTGTTTGAGCCATCTGTGCAGAGGGGAATTTTTCTGCATTTCGCAGAGCCCGCTCAGCGCGCTCTGAGATTTGCAGAAAAATCCCCCCTTGTCCCAACTCTGTTCTGCTATATTGTCATTGTATTTATTTTGTTTAAATAATTTAAGAATTCTAGCTTGCTGTTTTCGCTAATTTGTGGTACTATTTTGTTGTACGTTGTTTTCTTGTTTGTTGTTTTTCAGATGTCAGGAAGGAAGAAGCAGCGTGTTGGTTCGACGTCGAATCCTAACCGCAGAGCTCCCGCTGGCCAATTTGATTCAACGCGTTTTGTTGGCTTAGAGTAGCAACAAAGATACGTGGAGCTTGAAAAAAGATCAATTTGGCCGGATAGGTTAATCATGATTGATCCCAATGGTCCCCATAGGAACATGAGTCATTTTGTGCAAGGTGGTCCGTGGGACAAGCTTAGTTCTCCCTTCCCTGAGTACAACATTGACATTGTTAGGGAGTTCTATGCTAATGCATTACCGTCCGATGGAGAGACGTTCACTTTTCAAACATGGGTTGGGGAAAGACAATCAATTTCTCGAGGGAGTCCATCAATACCTACCTTGGGGACCAACCTCAGCTGGGGGAAGATGACATTTGTGATTTTGGACGGACGTTGGCTCGGCGGAACTGGAATGCCGACCAACTTAGGGAGTCCTTGTGCAGACAAGGGGGTAATTACATTTTAAGTGCTGCTGGTGCTCCTCAGAAGTTTGCTAGGAGGGTGTTGGATAATGTCTCGCAGCTTGTCATGTCGGTTGTTCTTTACAACCTTCGACCGAGAAGCCACACCTCTTCTATTCCAATGGAGACGGCCGCTCTGATTTTTCATTTGTGCAGGGCGGGCCATACTGTGGACTTTGGACGGATTATATCTAGCGAATTGAAGAGAACCGCCACCAGTGGTACGCCTCTTGGAGATCGTGTGGCATGCGCTCTGATTTATCCAGGTTTGATTATGGCTTTATGCCATGAGGCGCGTGTTACATTGCCTACCCACCCGAATGTGAAGCTCCAGGTTGTTGATGATAGCTATGTCACTCGTCACTGTATGGGGGCGATTGATTTTGAGCAGGCTGTCCCTGTAGCTGCTGCTGCTCCTGCTCGTGGCCGTGGGCGCTGATGACACTGAATTTCACCGTATTTTTTACTCCGATTTCGCATGCATTCTTAGTCTTTTAATGTCATTTTATTATGTTATTATTATGTTTTTCTTTGTTTTCAGGTTTTTAGTCTAATCGGAGCCCCGAGCGAGAAAAGGAGCGAAAAAGGAGCCGAAATGAGCTAAAATAGAGAAAATAAGCATTTTACACTTATGGCATCCACTATGGCGGCCGCCACAGGGTCTTCCATGACGTGGCCATGTCTCAAACTCCTCCCAACTGTTTTTCCCCACGATCTCCAACTGCCCAAGCAACTTTGCACTCATGGCGGGCGCCACAAGAACAAAACGAGTTCCCTCCCAAATTCAAATGCTAGGGGCATCCTTGTCTTTTCCACATGTTTCCTTGCCTATAAATAGGACTTTAGATTTTCGTTTTTCATCATCCAAGCTTAGTTGTTCATAAGCATATATCAGTGTAATAGTGGTAATCGCTTCACATCGAGGTGTTACTACATTCGAGAGATCGAGTCTGTAAGAGCCTGTGAGATTGAGTCTTGGAGCACGTTGGAAGGAAGTTAATCCTGCCGCCATTTTACTTTCAGTTCGCATTTTATTCAACCACTCCGATTGGAGCAGGTTTTTATTACTTTACCTTTTGTCAACTTTATTTCTTGCATTGTCTTTTAATTTCGTTTATTTTCCGCACTCGCATTACTTTCGTTTATTTTCCGCACTCGCACTACTTTCATTTACTTTCTACACTCGCACTTAAATACTTTTTTATGAAAAATCTAAAAATGAACTTTTACTTTACCATGTCTGGCTAATTTTATAAAGGTTAGAATGTGAAGATCATAACCGAACCGATAATCTGTACAATTGTTAGTAGAAACACTTAAGGGCTATTTTAACTTTCAATATAAGTTTTCCTGTTCTTAAAATCCGTTGGGTAAGATCGAAAGCCGTCCAACGCCTATCTAAACTTAATTGTTTTTAAACTATTTCAAAAACAGCGAAAGCGCTTTGTTTAGTTTATTAGGAGTTTTTAATTTAAAAGGAAAAGAGATTTTAAAACCATTTTCGGACGCGTTAAGAAGTTTAAAGTCTGGTTCGTAAGAACCTCTTTTTTTTAGAAAATCCAGGTTAAAATACTTTTCAACTTGGTCAAGATACTATATTTCTTAAAAATAGGTTTACTACTCTAACGCAATGCGCGCCTTTTTATCCGTGACAATAAGAGGGTTTGATTAGGATGTACAACTCGGTTCTGAGTACGCGAAAGCGACAGTTCCTGTCAAATTAGTTCTTTTCAAAATAGAAAACATTGCCCGTAAGTAGTTCTATTAGCAAGTACTTGGATTATCAATTGGTTATGTGAATTGCATTCGAACCTGTCTTTATCAATTAATTTTAATTACTTTATTTACTACCGTGCACTCTTCAAAACTAATATTTTCAATCACCTTAGATACACACCTTAACAATAGATAGCGATAGATTGACACTTGGTCTCTGTGGATACGATAATCTTTTATATTACTCTGACGCGTTCGTACACTTGCGAAAAAATACGCATCAAGTCTTTGGCGCCGTTGCCGGGGACCAATTTCGTCAAATTTCGTACCCTGTTGTTATACCGTTTAGACTAAGGAAGTTACCCGCCGGTCAATGCGAAAAACTCGTAGTACCGGTAGTTTAGTAGACCCTCTAGCTGAGCCAGAACATTACGCTCGCGCACGTTTATATTTCCCTAAACTTAGTAAAGCTATGGCCGAAGATCAAAATCAAAGACCTCTTAAGGATTTCGCCCAACCATCCAACGAAGAACCTAGTTCTAGTATAGTAAATCCAGCCATACCAGCTAACAATTTTGAACTTAAACCATCCCTGCTGCAGTTAGTACAGCAGAGACAATTCGCAGGTCTTGCTACAGAGAACCCAAACCAACATTTGAAAAACTTTCTCCAACTAGCAGACACCTTTAAAACCAATGGAGCCCCTCCTGAGGCGATTCGCTTAAGATTATTTCCTTTTTCCCTTAGAGATAAGGCCCTATCTTGGTTAGATTCCCTTCCACCAAATTCCATAACAAGTTGGGAAGACCTTAGAAAAGTATTCCTTGCCAGATATTTTCCCCCGAGTAAGACCGCTGTTCTTCGAAACCAAATAACTAGATTTACCCAAAACCAAGGAGAATCGTTGTTCGAAGCCTGGGAGAGATATAAAGAGCTATTAAGAGCATGCCCACATCATGGTTTAGAAAATTGGTTAATCATTCAAACCTTCTATAATGGACTTCATTATAACATTAAGATGACCATCGACGCCGCCGCAGGTGGCGCACTGATGAATAAACCTTACCCTGAAGCTAGTGCCCTTATCGAAGATATGGCCCAAAACCATCAATCATGGGGAGTAGAACGGGTGACAGTGGAAAAGAAGGAAGCCCAAGGAGGAATACATGAGTTAAGCTCTATAGACATGATGCAAGCTAAAATGGACGCATTAGCCCTAAGAGTTGAGCATATGTGTACAACCCCAAATACTACAGCCGCAGTTTCGTCAGATTGTGAGATATGTGGGACGAAAGGACACCAATCTGCAGAATGCAGTCTGTTAAACGAGACCAGCTCTGAACAAGTGAACTACACCCAAGGGAACCCATTTTCAAATACCTATAACCCTGGATGGAAGAATCACCCAAACTTTTCCTATAAGAATAATAACCTTATCCAAAATACAGCCCCTCCGAGACAATCAAGTTATCAAGCCCCAAGATCAAATCAACCTATGCAACCTGTACCACCAAAACCGAGCCTTGAGAAAATCGTGGATAATTTTGTCGCTGCTCAAATCCAACAAAACAAGGAGTTCATGAACCAAAACGTTCATGTTAACGAACTAATTACTCAGTTAGGAACCAAGGTTGACCAAATAATCACTCACAATAAGATGCTTGAAACCCAAATCTCGCAGGTAGCTTTAAACCAAGCCCCTCAGACCACACCTGGAGGACAATTCCCTGGACAACCTCAACAAAACCCGAAAGGACAAGCAAATGCCATTACCCTACGAAGTGGGACCGCTTATGATGAACCTTGTAACCCAAGGTTGAGTGATCCCAAAACTTCTAAGGAAGATGACAACATCCCAGATAAAAAGAAGAAACCAGAGGAATCTGTAAACCAGGAAAGTCAAGAAAAAGGAGAAGAACCCAAAGACAAAACCTATATACCACCCCCGCCATACAAACCACCAATACCATATCCGCAAAGA
The DNA here is from genome assembly GCA_022829125.1 of Lathyrus tuberosus. NCBI lineage: Eukaryota > Viridiplantae > Streptophyta > Magnoliopsida > Fabales > Fabaceae > Lathyrus > Lathyrus tuberosus. The sequence goes on from JALAZF010000043.1 coordinate 20,365,730, forward strand.
CTTAAACAAACCCAGATCAATAATCAGTATCAGAAATTCATTAAAGTTATAGAAAAACTTCACGTAGAAATCCCGTTCACAGAAGCCATTACCCAAATACCATCCTACGCAAAGTTTCTCAAAGACATCCTTACCAATAAACGTAGACTTGATGATCCGAAACCCTTGGAATGTAATTCTATTGCTGAAAATAAATTAGCAAAAAAGGATAAAGATCCTGGAAACTTTTCCATTCCTTGTATTTTGGGGAGTCATGTCATCGAAAAAGCTTTTCTAGACTTAGGAGCTAGTGTGAGCTTAATGCCCTTAGCGGTTTGCGAAAGGTTAAACTTAGGAGAGTTGCAACCTACCAAGATGTCACTTCAATTAGCCGATAGATATGTTAAATATCCGATAGGCATACTTGAAGAAGATGATGACATACTTGAAGAAGACGTCCCTGTTAGGATAGGTCAGTTGTTTATCCCTACTGATTTTGTTGTCATGGACATTAAAGAAGATGATGACATACCAATTCTTCTAGGTAGACCATTCTTATCGACTGCTGGAGCCATAATAGATGTCAAAAAGGGGAAGCTAACCTTTGAGGTAGGGAACGAGAAGATAGAATTTATACTTTCAAAATTTCTTATGGCACCTATGATAGGAGACGCGTGTTATGCAATAGATATCATTGATGAATGTGTTAGGGAGTTAGAGCAAGAAGAAGTCATTGAAACAATTAAGCTGCCATCAACTTTTATTTTGGAAGATGACAATTATAAGAAACCCTACATCGATGATAACCTTTACGAATGTTTATCCCTTACCCCAGATCCTATGCCTTGCCCTATTAAACCAGCCTTGGAACTTAAGGAACTGCCTAAGAACCTGAGATATGAGTTTCTTGATGAAGAAATGAATCGTCCGGTTATAGTTAGTGCTGCCTTGAGACAAAAAGAAACAGATCAACTCTTGGACGTTCTACGAAGATATCCCTCAGCCTTAGGATATAATATCTCTGATCTGAAAGGTATAAGTCCATCCGTATGCATGCATCGGATTTCGCTCGAAGTAGATTCAAAACCTTCCAGAGAGCACCAGAGAAGGATAAACCCTATACTGAGTGATGTTGTCAAGAAGGAAGTTCTGAAGTTGCTAGAAGCAGGTATAATATATCAGATCTCGGACAGTAAGTGGGTGAGCCCTGTGCATGTGGTACCCAAGAAGGGAGCCATCACAGTTGTGCAAAATGAGAAAGGTGAACAAATAGCAAAGCGGATAGAAGGAGGTTGGCGTATGTGCATAGACTATAGAAAGTTAAATAAAGCAACTAGGAAGGATCATTTCCCTTTACCGTTCATAGACCAGATGTTAGAACGTCTTGCCAGACATTCTTACTTCTGCTATCTAGACGGGTATTCGGGATTCTTCCAAATACCTATACATCCAGAAGATCAAGAAAAAACTACCTTTACATGCCCTTTTGGAACTTTTGCCTACAGACGAATGCCTTTTGGACTCTGTAATGCCCCTGCCACTTTCCAACGTTGCATGATGTCAATCTTTGCAGATTATCTAGATGGAATCATGGAAGTATTTATGGATGATTTCTCGGTTTGCGGTTTTGATTTCCAAAATTGTCTTATCAACCTTGAGAAAATCCTGGAAAGATGTGTGGAGGTGAACCTTGTGCTGAATTGGGAAAAATGCCATTTCATGGTGACTGAAGGAATTATTTTAGGACATATAATCTCCGAAAGAGGTATAGAGGTAGATAAAGCAAAAATAGAAGTTATAGAGAACCTAAAACCACCCAAGACTATCAGGGAAGTTAGAAGTTTCCTTGGACACGCTGGATTCTACCGCCGTTTCATCAAGGACTTCTCCAAAATAACAAAACCTTTAACTGGCCTGTTAATGAAAGATGCTGAATTCATCTTTGATGAAAAATGCAATGAAGCATTCAACCTTTTGAAGCAAGCATTGATTTCAGCACCCATTATGAAACCCCCTGATTGGTCTGAACCGTTTGAGATAATGTGTGACGCCAGTGATTATGCTGTAGGAGCCGTTCTAGGTCAGAGAAAAGATAAAAGATTACATGTAATATATTATGTCAGTAGAACCCTAGACGCCTCCCAGCTCAATTACGCAACAACCGAGAAAGAACTCCTAGCGGTAGTTTTCGCTATAGACAAATTTAGATCATATCTAGTAGGAGCCAAAATTATAGTTTACACCGATCATGCTGCCATCCGTTACCTACTAAGTAAAAAAGATGCTAAACCCAGGTTACTTCGATGGATTTTGCTGCTACAAGAGTTCGACTTAGATATCCGAGATAAAAAAGGCACAGAAAATGTAGTAGCCGATCACCTATCTAGGCTAGAATACCTGAATCCTGAATTAGTACCCATAAATGATGATTTTGCCTATGATAGACTGATAGCCCAGTTGGAAACCATTGAAGGTAAAAAACCAGACCCTCAGGAGCACTTTCAAAAATCCTTAGCTGTAAGTAACGTGCCCTGGTACGCTGATTTTGTTAATTACCTAGCTGCCGATATCATACCCCCTGATCTCGATTACCACAAGAAGAAGAAGTTCTTAAGTGATGTTAGAAACTTCTATTGGGACGAGCCACTTCTTTTCAAGAGAGGTAAGGATGGCATTTTCCGCCGTTGCGTTCCAGAAGACGAGGTAGAAAATATAATTCAACATTGTCACTCTGCGCCTTATGGTGGACATGCAAGCACCTCTAAGACCTACGCCAAGATTCTTCAAGCTGGCCTATTCTGGCCTACCATGTGGCGTGATGTCCATGCTTACATTGTCAAATGTGATAGATGCCAACGCACAGGAAATATTTCAAGACGCGACGAAATGCCTTTAAGAAACATCCAAGAAGTAGAACTCTTCGACGTATGGGGTATAGATTTCATGGGACCATTCCCACCATCTCTAGGAAACAAGTATATCTTAGTTGCAGTAGACTACGTGTCTAAATGGATTGAAGCGATAGCTGCACCCACAAACGACACTAGAGTAGTGATTAAATTATTTAAAAATTATATATTCCCCAGATTTGGAACACCCCGTTTAGTTATAAGTGATGGAGGATCTCACTTCATATCAAGAATATTTGATAAGCTTTTAAGCAAGTATGGAGTTAAGCATAGAGTAGCAACACCATATCACCCACAGACCAGTGGCCAAGTGGAAGTATCTAATAGGGAGATTAAACAAATTTTAGAAAAAACTGTCTCTGTATCCAGAAAAGATTGGTCGCAAAAGCTTCAAGAGGCTTTATGGGCCTACAGGACCGCTTTCAAAACCCCTATAGGAACAACCCCCTACCAACTAGTCTATGGAAAATCTTGTCATTTACCTTTTGAGTTAGAGCATAAGGCCTATTGGGCCATTAAAACTTTGAATTTGGATTACCTAACTGCTGGTGAGAAACGTATCCTTGACATCCACAAATTGGAAGAACTCAGACAGCAAGCCTACGAGAATGCCATAATATACAAAGAAAGAACAAAAGCTTGGCACGACAAAAGAATCGTAAGAAAAGACTTCAACTTAGGCGACCCTGTTCTCCTGTTCAATTCTAGGCTACGGCTCTTCCTAGGAAAGCTCCGTTCAAGATGGAACGGCCCCTTCAAAGTATCAAAAATTCTGAGGTCTGGAGCTGTTGAAATAAAAAACGAGACATGTAAACCATTCATCGTCAATGGACAAAGACTGAAGCTCTACGAAGGAGGAGACATTCCAACAACCTACTCCAGCCACACTCTAAGCGATCCACCAATCCCGACAAGAGATGTATAAGTTCCAGTCGTCAAGCTAACGACGTTAAACAAGCGCTGCATGGGAGGCAACCCATGATTTTCTTACCTTATTTACTTTTTCTACATTTTGTTTTATTTTATTTCTTGTTATATTTTGTCAGGACTAATGTTTGAAATGTTTGTGTTTTACAGGACCTTCTTCCTAACTCTGTGCAGAATGCAGAATTTTGACGACATGCATGTGACTTTCACGAATGACGCCCAGAGAGAGCGTTACTTTGTCCACTTCAGGCGTCCTATGGCACCTACGAGGTACCCAGATCAGGCTTGCATGGAGGCTTTAGGCATTGAGCCTAGTGTCAGATTCTTATGCCACCAGCTTCAATGGGACCAGTTCGACGACCTGACCAACACCTATAGGAACCTCACTTTGGAGTTCCTCAGCTCGTTTTCTTACGACCCCTGGGCCGGACCAGATGGATGTGCTATTTTCAGGTTATTTGGGACTGAGTACTCCTTCACTCATAAGGAGTTTGGTGATTTATTAGGTTTTCAGACGACCCCTGATGCTATTCCTGAGACACCTATGGGATACTTTCTGAGTAGGGAAGTGGAGAAGTTCTGGAGTGATATCTCTGGTGGAGGGAGTCAGGATCCTTCCACCCAGTTCTCACATGTTATCCACAACCCTGCATTGAGGTATTTTCAGATGATCATAGCACACTCTTTCTTTGGATTGCCAGATGCTGAGACCTTGCTTAGTGAGGAGGAGATCTTTCTACTGTTTTGTGCGACCCAGTCACGTCCTGTGGCATGTGGGAACTTTCTGCTGAAAAGTCTTAGCAGTATTGCCAGGTCATCAGTAGGTATTATTCATGTGGGTGGTATTGTTACTCAGATTGCTGCTGCCTTAGGCCTATCGCGTAAGTTGTTACATCTCAGGGTTTTTAGTGAATACACCACCATGGACGTTGATTTCTGCCTAGACAGAGGGTTGATAAGGAGAGCCTCTGTAAACCCCAACCAGTTCAGATTGTTGATCGACAACGAGGCTGTTCATTACTTTTTGCTGCCTGATCCGATGATGACCAGTGTTCATGACCCAGCTAATTGGAGATATGCTTTGGAGGGTTATGGAGAGACTATTGAGGAGCCTAGATCGCCTCCTATTGTTGAGTACACCCCTTCACCTCCGTCTCCCAAAATCACTGTATTATCTAATAATTTGTCTTTGCAGCCGCCCGATTTATACACCCAGGTTGTTGAGCTCCGCAGAGAGACTGCCAAGCTCAAACAGGAGGTAGCTGATCTTGCTTTGCAGATTGAGGTATCTGATCTCACTCATGCTACTGAGGCAGACTCTTTATACCAGGAGATCGGAGAGCTTCGTCGTGAGATCGCTGAGCTTCGTGGATCCAGCCAGGCAGAGGAGCCAGCTGATTGATCATATTGCCCTGACTTACTACTCTGTTATTTAGTATTTAGTATTTCTGCGTTTTCTTTTACTTTTTAGCATATCTGGACACATTTCGTATTTTCTCATTTCCTACATTTCCTATGTACTTTGATTTTATATATATATTATGTGTGTTTTTCCTTTTATATATATATATATATATCCAATAATAATTTTATTTTTCTTAATATTTGATTTTTATTTCCACAAAAATTGTGCAAGTCCCGTTTTGAAGAGGAAAACCAATGAGAACGCTATCGGGACCCCCAAGACGCAAAAGGTAAGAGAGGCCCATTCCAAAATTCAAAATTTTGGCCCAGGTCCGAAAATGACCTTATGGCGCCCGCCATAGCCTTATGGCGCCCGCCACAGCGTCCTGGTAAATACGGGGGAGAACTTCATCTTCCACCATTTTTGAACCTCTAAACTCCCAAAACCCATTTTTCTCCTCTTCCAAAACTCCATTAAAACCCATAAAAGCTCCCACCTTTATTTAATACCCACTATCCATTAACCCTTTCAAACTTCCATTTGAAATTCCACCAATTAAATTCCATAAAAATCTCACCTTTACCAACTTATATTTAAACCCATCTTCACTATCTTCAAATCAATTCAAGGAGCAAGCTATGGAGTTTGAAGGATTTATTTTGCGAGAAGGAAAACCCGGGGATAGGCAGAGGAGGAATATTCAAAGGCTTCAAGGTCGAGAAATTCTCTCGACGAGGTATGTGGACGACAACTGTCTCTATACTTTGGGTATTTATCATAGTGTTTATCATTTACTTGATTTTTTGGGACTGCACGCTATTTTTGAAAACCAAGAACCAACCTTTGAGAAACTGACAATTGAGTTTTTAAGTTCTTTGATCTACACTGTCAACCCTAACACTGCTAGCACAGTCGGTACTGTCCAATTTAGAATGTTTGGAATAGAATATAAGTACGGTACCGATGAACTAACAAGTCTGTTAGGGATTCCTCTTTGGGAAGGTGCTATTTGTGAGACCCCTTTGGATGACGGATGGTCGGTCGATGCATTTTCTTTTTGGAAGAGATTGTCGAATAATTTAATAACTTCTTTTGAAGGAATTCTCGCATCGACCATCCACAACCCGGCCATCAGAGTTTTTAGATACCTGTTGGCATGTACTATTTTTGGCCGGGATAATCCAAATAAGGTTAATGCTAAAGAGCTTCAGTTTTTACAAGGAAGTCTCACAAATAGAAGAATCAATCCGGTCCCGTTTATGCTTTCTCACATGTCTGTTACTATTAATAAAGCAGGACCGATTGTTTTTGGAGGACTAATTACGTCTATTGCTCGGGCCCTTAACCTGAACAATGAGATAGCCACACTAGAGCCCTTAACTCCTCGCACAATCAACTTAAAATTTCTAAAAGATATGAAATTGTGCCGAGCGAGAAGAGAGGGTGGTTTTGTATTGATGATCCATGGTGTAACTATCCCATCTGTTGCATTGCCCTGCAGTAGACGTACCGATGTACGTAATGAAAGGAACTGGACCTATGATTTAAATGCTCCACCTGTTCTAGGTCCACTTCCTCCTAATATTCCTGATACGGAGGGACACGACACTGACGAAGAATTTGAGCGGAGAGATCAGTCTCCCATACCTCATGTGTCCCCCCATCATCCTTCACCACCACACACCGGACCCTCTTCCTCTAACCCTTTTGCAGGTTCGGTCCCTGGATCCTATGTCACTGAGGAGATGTGGCGTGACCTTATGGCTAGAGAAGAAAGGCGAGATAACCTTCTCTCTACCATTCAGCAACAACTGACGGATAATATGAGCTTCATGGAAGAATCACGACGGAGGACAGATCGATCCTTCGAGTCCGTTTCTCACACCTTGCTTGCGATCGCAGACGAGCAATCCCGTCAGCAAGACTTCAACCGCCGGCATTACGAGCTTATGGAGGCTACTCAAGGTTCCGTTCTAGGTAACCTTTGACCGGTCAGAGATGCCCAGGCAGCCTTATCAGCTCGATTGGACCGGAGAGACCAGCATCGCAGCAGATCCCGTCGTCCCAGGCATTCCCAGCAGGACGACGAGGGCACCAGTGGTCCACATCAGTAGTTTTACAGGTTACTCTCCTTATCTTATTTTGAAACATTGGGGACAATGTTCGATTTAAGTGTGGGAGGGGATTTTATTGCTTTCTATTTCCATTTTTAGTTAGTTGTTTATTTCTTGTTTTTGTCTATGTCTTTTTTCTAGAAAATACATGAGTCTGACGAGTCACCAGTACAGTGTATCCCTAATGCACCCTCATTTTCCCCCATTTCTTTAGCCCTAAAAAAAAAAAAAAAAAAAAATTTTGCAAAAAGAAAACATTGTTGTTCTACACGTTTTTTGGGCTTTAAGACAGGTTTGGATTAGGATGTGGTGACTTAGGTGAACTTTTTGAAACATTAGTATCGTTTTAGCACCGTAGACTTCACGAATATAGGAATCATTCCAAAACCCCATGTACCATGGCCTTAATTATCATTTCCAAATTTGTCCTAAGTAGTTTATTTCAGCAGTCAGCTCCGGCCTAAGCATGTTCTACGTAGGGGACCGATGAACATAAGTGAATGATCTAGTAAATTAAATAAAGAAAAAGGCAAAGCTCTGGATAGATGACCCTCACAAGGTCGTTTAAACCAAAAAGTTGAATTGTTGCCAAAATATATATATATATATATAATTTTAGCTCACCCATTGTTAGTTGGTTCAGAGGTATCTGGCGTTGAACTCGGTATGGCGGATTACGATCCGATCCCCCACAACTGCATTTGGGTTAAATAAAAGGGTTTACACAGTCTTATGTGCCAGAAACCCTATGTTTTGGATCAGAATCACTAACAGGTCACTCTACTATGAAACATGTACGGATAACGGGCTTAATGTGATTGCGCCTGAATGAAAAGGACCCAAAAAAAGATGAAGAGGTAGGCCTAGTTATTGTGGGATGATATGGTTGATTAATATAAGAATGAAGTTTATGTCCGCCTCTGCGAATAAGTGTCATTACGATACCCTTGGTTCACTTAGTACCTGTCACTACATCCTGACTTGAACTTAGAAGCCCTTTTTGCCCGAATCACGTGTCAGCACTAGTTTTCTTACTTTGAGCTTTAAATGTTTTGCTTGAGGACAAGCAAAGGTCTAAGTGTGGGAGAATTTGATGACACTGAATTTCACCGTATTTTTTACTCCGATTTCGCATGCATTCTTAGTCTTTTAATGTCATTTTATTATGTTATTATTATGTTTTTCTTTGTTTTCAGGTTTTTAGTCTAATCGGAGCCCCGAGCGAGAAAAGGAGCGAAAAAGGAGCCGAAATGAGCTAAAATAGAGAAAATAAGCATTTTACACTTATGGCATCCACTATGGCGGCCGCCACAGGGTCTTCCATGACGTGGCCATCTCTCAAACTCCTCCCAACTGTTTTTCCCCACGATCTCCAACTGCCCAAGCAACTTTGCACTCATGGCGGGCGCCATGGTGTTGTGGCGGGCGCCACAAGAACAAAACGAGTTCCCTCCCAAATTCAAATGCTAGGGGCATCCTTGTCTTTTCCACATGTTTCCTTGCCTATAAATAGGACTTTAGATTTTCATTTTTCATCATCCAAGCTTAGTTGTTCATAAGCATATATCAGTGTAATAGTGGTAATCGCTTCACATCGAGGTGTTACTACATTCGAGAGATCGAGTCTGTAAGAGCCTGTGAGATTGAGTCTTGGAGCACTCTGGAAGGAAGTTAATCCTGCCGCCATTTTACTTTCAGTTCGCATTTTATTCAACCACTCCGATTGGAGCAGGTTTTTATTACTTTACCTTTTGTCAACTTTATTTCTTGCATTGTCTTTTAATTTCGTTTATTTTCCGCACTCGCATTACTTTCGTTTATTTTCCGCACTCGCACTACTTTCATTTACTTTCTGCACTCGCACTTAAATACTTTTTTATGAAAAATCTAAAAATGAACTTTTACTTTACCATGTCTGGCTAATTTTATAAAGGTTAGAATGTGAAGATCATAACCGAACCGATAATCTGTACAATTGTTAGTAGAAACACTTAAGGGCTATTTTAACTTTCAATATAAGTTTTCCTGTTCTTAAAATCCGTTGGGTAAGATCGAAAGCCGTCCAACGCCTATCTAAACTTAATTGTTTTTAAACTATTTCAAAAACAGCGAAAGCGTTTTGTTTAGTTTATTAGGAGTTTTTAATTTAAAAGGAAAAGAGATTTTAAAACCATTTTCGGACGCGTTAAGAAGTTTAAAGTCTGGTTCGTAAGAACCTCTTTGTTTTAGAAAATCCAGGTTAAAATACTTTTCAACTTGGTCAAGATACTATATTTCTTAAAAATAGGTTTACTACTCTAATGCAATGCGCGCCTTTTTATCCGTGACAATAAGAGGGTTTGATTAGGGGGTACAACTCGGTTCTGAGTACGCGAAAGCGACAGTTCCTGTCAAATTAGTTCTTTTCAAAATAGAAAACATTGCCCGTAAGTAGTTCTATTAGCAAGTACTTGGATTATCAATTGGTTATGTGAATTGCATTCGAACCTGTCTTTATCAATTAATTTTAATTACTTTATTTACTACCGTGCACTCTTCAAAACTAATATTTTCAATCACCTTAGATACACACCTTAACAATAGATAGCGATAGATTGACACTTGGTCTCTGTGGATACGATAATCTTTTATATTACTCTGACGCGTTCGTACACTTGCGAAAAAATACGCATCAGGCGCGGCCGCGGGCACGCTTTTGATCCAAGTGCTGAGGTCAATTGGGCCATGCACGAGGCTCATCAGCGAGCTTTATTATTTATGCATGACTCTATGATGCAATTGCAGCTGCAGATTCGTGAGCCGCATGTGGACCACCAGCTGAGAACTCGCGATGATCTCGTTGCTTATGCTCGTTGGCCTGAGGGCAGGCCTGTTTTTCCGGAGGGGGAAGGTGACCTTGATGGCGATGACGGTGATGATGGAGCGTCTAGCTCTAGTTCAGATTGATGTTGGGTTTGATTGGACCTTATTTTATTTTGTCTTTATTTTGGTATAACTTTTATGTTGGGATTTTGTTTTGACTATATTGTGTAGGAATTTGTATTCTCCATCCGGGCGGATGTGAGTGAATTGGTGTTAAAACTTTTTGGTTAATTAACGAAGTTAACATCCGGGCGGATGTGTTTTTGCTTATATGATTAGTTTGTACAGGAAATTTTTGTTGTTTGCCCTTTATTTTTAAGGTAATGGATGGTTGAAGCAAGTTGTTTCTTTGAACATTTAAGTGTGCACTTCACCTTTCATTGATGGTGATGATATAAGTCTAAATTGGTGCACACAAAGGTACTCTGTTTTGTGCTTGGTAGAATGTTAGTATGTTTTTGAACTTTGTGCTTCACATGATTTTCAAGTTTCTCTTCATGTAGCAATTTTTGTTCACGTTGGAATCTGTTAGGACACAACCACAAATGTGAGTCCCTCCATTGTTCATAAATATTGAGTGATTTTGTAAATGTTGTTTAGCTCGTATGATTCATGTTTAATCTTGTATTCATGTGCAAACCATGGAAACATTGAAATGATCTAGGCAATTGTTGACTTTGAGAAAAACCACAAAACCATAACCTTCAATTTTACCTTATGAGAGGTGTGAGCACTTACTAGCCATGTTGAGCCTTGAATTGGAATGAATCTTGTATCTACCCCTTTATAGTGGGTTGTTAATGCTAAAGAAAAACCCTTGTGATTCATTCTAGTTCTTTTATTTTTGCACTTAACCCTTTGTTTGAACATACTTTTGAAGAACATTGCCTATTAATTATAGTATGGTTTAAAGTTGGGGAGAGTTGTGCTAGTTTGTGAAAAAGAAAATGGAGTGGGGAAATTGGTGCCTCTTGTGATGAAAGAAAGAACTTGAAGCACTATTTTGTGCTGTGCTGTGCACTCCAAAGGGAGTTGTTTTAAAAAAAAAAAAAAAAAAAAAAAATGAAAGAGTGCACCATAAGAAAAGAATAGAAAAGAAAAGAAAGGTTTGAATTGAATTGATATGAGGTTGGTCTTAGGTGGGTTATTGGCATGTTCTTCATTTGTTGATAATTTTTGTTAACCACTTTGTTTCATTGGCCTTTTACAAATATCCCTTTCTTGTTTAACCTTGCCTAGCTTCAACCTTTAGAAGCCCTTAAGAGATCTTTGTTTCCTTGGTTTTCTTGTGATTTGGTTTGATGAAAGCATGAATTGTTCTGGATGCTGACACTTTTGCTATGAGTGTGTTTTGTCCCTTGGATATATTGAGCTAGGCTCATTCGGAAAATTAGGTGATTCTAATTTGAGCTTTTGTTGCTTATGAATTGTGCTTGTTAATGATGTTTAGAATTTAGTTCATTTACATATTTTCATTCTTCGTAAGGACGAGCGGTACTTGCGTGCGTGTTTATTTGGTTTGAACCATTATGTTTTGTTGGTATTTTGTTCCCTGTTTTCCGCTTGCTTCTATTCTAAATTATCTTCGTTTGAGGGAAAACAAAGAGACAAGTTGGGGAGAGTTGTTAGGTGCTAAAAAGTGTTAATATTTAGATTAGTTTTTAGCACCTTTTTTGTGAGCTTTATTCGTAAATCCATGCTTTTCCCATTGTTTCCGTTTATAACCGTTTTCTAGTTAATTTCATTATTTATCGTATCTATCTATCTTTTGTGTTTTTTTTGTGCAGATTTTTACATGGAAAGGTCAAGAATGGAGCCTTGAGGATGGCACAAAAACAGTTTTGGAAAATTTGGATTTTTTGAGCATGCTTTGAGCGCGCTCAGCGCGCTCCCAGCGCGAAGAAGGAGGTAGTGGCAGTAGCTTGCGCGCTCAGCGCAGATTGGCAGCCCGCTCAGCGGGCTCTAGGTCATTTTGGCAATTAATGAGGCCGCGCTCAGCGCGGTGTTGCGCGCTCAGCGCGCTCTGCGATTTGTGGCCCCCTTATAAATAGTTCTGTCTGCATTTCTTTTGAGGGATCCTTTTGACAGTAAGGAGAAGAACACTTTGTGAACACTGTAGCATCCATTTGAGGAAGATTGGAAGCATCATTCTTCGAGATATCGTCATTGATGTTAAATAATCTTCTTCATCTTCTTGTATGTTTAGCTTCCATGCCAATGGAGAGCTAAGTTACCTTTTGTGTCAAGGTTAGATGTAGGTGAACCGTTACTTTGTATGTATATGGATTGATCCTCTCTTGTGAACTCTTGGATGATGAATGTATGATGATAAACCTTGTTTTTATGTCCATTCTTTGTGTTGGATCATGATTGAGAAATGTGCTCCAACTCTTTACCTAGGTTTGTCATCCATCAATGTATATTGGCTAGAGATAGCAATGTGTGTTGATGTTCATAAATATTGAACTCTAATGTTGTCATTTTGATAGTTTGTGTGAGAAATCAACAAAGGATCAAAATGGCAAAACTCACAATCTGTGTTAGAGATAAACATATTGGGAGGATATGTGATTGTATTTATCATTCAAGCAAGTTCATTAGCGTATCGATTATATACGTGTGAAGTAGTTTGCCGAACCCTAATCTTGACATGCTTTTATAAACCGTTAAAACAATCTTTTTACCGTTTTAATTAACTTTGAATGCAAACGTTACGAAAACAATCTAAAACCCCCTGTTACTTTAAAGTTTGAAACATTACGACTTTAGAACGGCTGCGATATCACCAAACAATCTCTGTGGAACGATAACTAAAACCCTAACTCTATTTGTACTCCAACACTTCCTAGCTTCGATCAATCAACAACTCTCTATTGCTTCACAGCTTCTAGAGAGGACAGAAAATTCAACACCTATTCAACCTAGAATAGTGTGATTACAAGTACTCTAAACAAACCCTAGACTCTAAGCCTCCAGCTCTTGATCTTCAATCTGTTTTCTGTACCTTCTTCCTTGGTCTTGTGCGTTTTATATAGCTCCTTGAATTTGGATTGGATTTGTCACAATATTTGATCAGATTTGTTAATTAAAAACTGAATCTTTTAAAACAGATTTTATCCCCAAAATCTTTTTAAATCTTCCACCTTTCAATTCTCCAACAAACCTGCAATCAAATCTCCCATGTAACAGAAAATATCTAGCCCAAGATATTCTCATCCAACGAGTCAACACTCTCCACAATTCTAGCTAATACGCGACCCTAATAACAACAAGCCCATGCTGTCATTAGCTTCAGTTCTGCAGGTCTGATGTTACAACATCACCTATGTGACATCAAACATCCACTTCAGCAACTAGCAACCTTAACACAGCCCAGTGTTAAGTGCAATGTTATGACATCAAGCCCATGACATCAAACATAGTTAACCTTCACAACTTAGTACAGCCCAGTACTAAGACTCAATGCTGCAACATCAACACCATGACATCAGCATTGAACACCTTGTTGTTTTACCAAAATTCCAGCCAATCCAGGAACTTACAATAAAGATGAATAAATCTGGACTGAACAAAGATGTCGAATAAGATGTCATAACTTAAAGTCATGACATCCTGGAGTACTGCACTGATTTAGCAATTGGATTATTCGCATGGATCAAGGACTGAAGAGTGAAGCCCAAGGAAGTAGAAGACACTATAAATTGAAGACTTAGACCTAGGTTTGTTATGCCTTAGTATGCCTGTTGTAACCTTGTTTTCTTGTGTAAGAAACAAGGGTTTAGGGTTTTGAGAGTCGTTGGCTCTCTAGGTTGTAAGTCTCCCTTTGTATCAGTTGATACACTATGGTAGATATAGGTGTCACACAGATCCTTAAGCCTTGAGGTATTGAATTGTGTATTGTTCTTGGATGAAGCTTTTAAGCAAATCCGAGTTAGCTTGTTTGTCAAGTATGCTTGACAAATTTCTGTATTGATAGGGACGATGAAGAAATCACAGTTGGTGGTTGAGGGAAGTGAGTGGGGTATCTCGTATCAGGGTTCTAAACGTTTGAGTTTAACCTTGGTAAAGATGTTCATGGGTAGATGTTAGGGATAAAGTTGTAAATGTGGGAGTTTAACTTTGTAACAGTCTACACAATAATGAAGTCTTCTTCCTAGATTGGTATCCCCCAGATGTAGATGAGTTGCACCGATCTGGGTTAACAATTCCTGTGTTCTTTATCATTCTGCAGATTTACGTTTCTGTTAGGGTTCATGATGAACATGTTGGATCAGATGTCGTGGCATCTGTGATGGTGCAGTTCTGATATTCAAGGTATCAGTCTGCAGTTGCACCTCTGAGTTTAAAAGATTATGTTGCACAATGTCTTGACATGTGTTAGGACATCTGCTGTCTGCATAGGCCAGAATTTCAGACTTGAAACAAACTTTGGACATTAAATGAATGTGGTTTATTTAGAACAATGATTAAGAATGGATTTAAAGATGATAATAGGTCAAAAATGGTCTTGGATTATCGAATCGGACAAAATAAAATGCTATGGGTGATGACATAGAAATGGATATGGATAGAGGTTTGGTTACGACTTAATGGACTTGTATCTTGAATTCCAAGTAATCCACATGAATCTCGTTTTCAAACTTCACAAGCTTAAACCTTGATTAATCAAAATTCACGTCCAGATCAAAACTTAAATACTTAATGGATTCCTAACTCCAATCAAACTTCAATCTCACCCTCCTTAACGTGTATTACAATCAGCGAACAATAAGCAACTGAGAGAATAACATTGCCCTGACCATAATGTGAATCCACAACTGGATCTCATGTCCCGTGAATATCAAGATGCCTTCGCCATGAACCCTAACCACCATCTCTAATTGATGAATATCAACCAATTCGTACAATAGATAAGAAACCTGGACCACTTGCTTTAAGTGCATGATGATGAAGAAGTGCCCTGATGCTCTTGAGAAAACTTTAAGAAGATACACTTGGTGCCTGGTGATGAAAATTCAACCCCTGCCTCTAACTTGAATGAAAGAATCTCAAAACAAGTAGGAGATCTACCTTCAAAGAACTTCCATAATCCCTTGTCTTAGAAGACCAATGCAAATGCATGATTGATGCAGTTATGACCTAGTAAAGATGCAGACAAAGCAAGACAAAAGCCATAAAAAGTTAGAAAAAGGTAGGGAAAATTTTGGGGTGCTACAAGTACCATGCTCAGAAAGCCGTCAAAGGAAGTATTTTAGCCGATCATTTGGCTCATCAACCGATTGACGATCAGGAATCTGTTGGATTTGACTTCCCAGATAAAGATGTCATGTACCTAAAAATAAAAGATTGCGATGAACTACTACCTAGTGAAGGGCCAGAACTAGGCTCCCAATGGGGACTAATATTTGACAGAACCGTCAATACTTATAGAAACGGAATTGGGGAAATCATCGTAACACCTCAGGGTACCCATATTCCTTTCACTGCCAGATTAACATTCAAATGCACAAACAACGAGGCCGAATACGAAGCTTGTATCATGGGTCTCGAAGAAGCAATTGACTTAAGGATAAAGAACTTGGATGTATTTGGATACTCATCCCTGGTTATCAATCAGATCAAAGGAGAGTGGAACACATACCAACCAGGATTGATTCCTTACAAATATTACGCGAGAAGGTTGTTACCATTCTTCAACAGAATCGAATTTCATCATATCCCTCATGAAGAAAACCACATGGCTGATGCACTAACCACTCTCTCTTCCATGATTAGTGTAAGTCAATGGAACGACGTACCTAAGATTGACATAATGCGCCTTGAAAGGCCTGCTTACATCTTCACAATTGAAGCAGTCATAGACAACAAACCCTGGTATCATGATATCAAGTGCTTCCTTCAAAAACAAGAGTACCCGCCTGGAGCATCGAGAAATGATAGGAAGACTCTCAGAAGACTGGCAGGCAACTTCTTCCTGAACGGTGATATACTCTATAAGAGAAACTTCGACATGGTTTTGCTCAGATGCGTAGACAGGTAAGAAGCAAACATGTTGATGAAAGAGATTCACGAAGGGTCCTTTGGCACTCATGCCAGCGGGCACATAATGGCAAGAAAAATTCTGAGAGCAGGATATTATTAGCTGACGATGGAATCCGATTACTACAAGTACATGAGGAAGTGTTATAAGTGTCAAATATACTCTGACAAAATCCATGTACCGCCAATGCATCTCAAAGTTATTTCTTCTCCATGGTTGTTTTCTATATGGGGAATCGACATGATTGGCATGATTGAACCCAAGGCTTCGAACGGACATCAGTTCATCCTGGTAGCCATTGACTACTTCACCAAATGGGTCAAAGCAGCGTCATATGCCAATGTAACCCGACAAGTGGTGGTCCGATTTATCAAGAACAATCTCATCTGCCGTTATGGTGTTCCTGTAGCGAGTGATTTTGGATGTGGTTGCGAAGCACGATCGCTCTAGTACTACAGTTTGATTCATATTTGATCCTATTGAAGCTGATAAAGGAAGGGAAATAGATGTCTCCAATTAACCCTGCTTGCATACTGAGGTTAAACAGTCAAAACTGTTGGTTTACAGATGCTATATCCAGAGGGTGGGTTTCTCTTAGGTTATTTTTTTAGAGTGGTACCTGGGTATGATGTTAGGACTGATACTTTATGGGATTTTGGGTTTTTGTTTAGTGTGCTCGCTAAGATTTTTCTTGCAATCTTATGCCTACGTATTCTCGTTTACCGAAATAGGGAAATCAGAGCAATCGTAGTTTCTCCTATTCTATGGGAGGAAATGGTGTTTTGGTGTCTTGTTCAAAGCCCAAGACGTGAAGCGAAAGGGGGTTTATATCTTGTTCAAAGCCCAAGATGTGAAGCTGAAGGGTCTATTTGTATCTTGTTTAAAGCCCAAGATGTGAAGCTAAAAGGTTGTTGACTTTAGAGAGAATTTGTCATCTCTAAAGAGAGGTTTGTCCGTCACAACTGTTGGGTGACTGATTACAAAGGAGAATTACTTTAATCAGGATATGTGAATCCAGAAATGCCATAATTTCCTTCATAGGGGATTTCCAACCTGAAGGAGAAGACTTTAACTTAGTGTAGAGCAATGCCATCTTTCCTTAGGAATTTCTCATGCTAAAAGAGAGACAGTGGCATGGATGTAGATGATCCAGAGGCTTGCCGCTTACAGCAATTAGATGAAGGGAAAGGAGTTGTTAATGTTTGTATACTGTGAACGAGGCACAACTTTGATGCTAAAAGGTTGATTGGATCTACCGGGGTTTTCTTATATAAAGCCTAAGAGGAGGCTATTGGCCCAATAAGAGGGTGTTTTTATGTGTCTCGTACAAAGCCCGAGAGAGAGGTTAAAAAGGCTTGACTCAACGAGGGAGTCTTTTGTATCTCGTACGAAGCCCGAGATGGAGGCTAAAAGATGTGACTCAACAAGAGAGTCTTTTATACTCAACAAGAGAGTGATTTTGTATCTCGTATGAAGCCCGATATGGAGGCTAAAGAAGTTTGACTCAACAGAGTCTTTTGTATCTCGTACGAAGCCCGAGGTGGAGGCTAAAAGTGTTAGCTCCGCTGGGGAAAATCATTGTACAAAGCCCAAGAGGAGGCTATTATAATTGTTTCAGTTGAGTGACAGATCCAATATGCTGATTTAAAGAGAAAATCAGTTCTTATATGAGTAATGTTTGCACCCAGGGATTTGATTCGAGGATCAGGGTTATTTCCTGTTCTTTAAAGAAATGAGAAATCCAAAGGGTATTGAGACTGTCCTAGTCTACGAGTTTCATCTCCTAGTTTTGATAGGAACTTGAGAATGTCTTTGAGACTCAAGGATAATAGACTGTCCAAGTTTGGAGTTTCATCTTTTGTACTATGCTTTGAGAAATAGTAGTAGGGTCTAGACTCTTTGGAAGGTTGTTCTATTAAGATGATTAATTTATGTTCCTATACCTCTAGGAGGTCTTCGAGACAATTTGTACGAAGCCCAAGAGGAGGCTAGAAACTTTTAAGAAGCCGAGGGACAATTTGTACGAAGCCCAAGAGGAGGCTATCATTCCCAGAGGAAGAAATCATTTATACGAAACCTAAGAGGAGGTTGTGAATACTTCTAAGAAGCCGACGGGTCCTTGTACAACGCCCAAGAGGAGGCGGGGTGCTTTTAAGAAGCCTGTGGGTCCTTGTACAACGCCCAAGAGGAGGCTGATGCTTTTAAGAAGCCTGTGGGTCCCCAAACCCCGAGAAATTCAAGACAGGCTATTCACAGAGAATAGATCAAGCCAGGAAAGTTCGAGAATTTGGAAGAAACTCAAGAGATGCAATTCACGGAGAAGAGATCATCTCTGGGGAGTAGAGTTTCTTGACAATTCCTAAGGAGGACATCCGAAGAGAAGACTGTATCTGGTGCTCCTATGGGGGATCTAGTTTGGTCTATTTCTATGAGTGATCGAAATGACTTTACCTAGTTCTAGACGTAGTTGTCGGGGAAACTCCAAATATCTATACTATTATTACACAGTTGATATGAGTTTATGAAAGAAAACTTACAGCAAAACAGCCCCACAATACAGTTACATGTATATGAAAGCGGTAAATGAAAGCGTGTAAACACTTACTCGGTTGTAGAGCTTCCATGTTGTTTTGTTAGTTTCTCAACAAAGAAAGATTGAAAACAACAGTATATTCAAAATCAAAGGAGAAAGTGCTTTGAAAAAGAAAGATTGGGGCTTACAGCTCAAGGAGAGGCCCAAGTTTTTATCAGTGATCGCACTGTCGTTTTGTACAGAGTGGCTTATACAAGTGATTGAGGCCCGAGAAAGGTTTTCTGTACAAAGGGATGGGTCTTGCACTCTCTCAAGAGGCCCAAAGATTTTAAAGAAAAGAAATGGGTCTTACTACTCAAGGGTAGGCCCAGATGATTTATTTTAAACGGGCGACGATTGCGCCGAACTTTTGAAATACAACGGGGCTTATACAATAAGTGAGGCCCACAAATAGGTTTGTATTTACAAAGGATTGGGTCTTACACTCTAATAGAGGCCCAAGAAAACTTTGAATGGGTCTTATACCTCGAGGAGAGGCCCAAGGGTTTGATTTTTAAAATGGCGATCGAGCCGAGGTTTTCTTTTAACGCAAAGGGACTTATACAATATCTGAGGCCCATAAATGTTTTGGTTAAAAGGGGATTGGGTCTTACACTCTATTAGAGGCCCAAAGAGTTTTAAAATGTTTGATGAGGGTTGAATTAATCAAAACCCTAATTTGTTTCCAAAATGCATTTTAATTGAATAAAAATTAAATTAAAATGATCAAAAATTGTTTAACATGTGGAAAACAATTTGTGATCTTGGATTAATGTTTCAAAAATCAAGTTTTGACCTACAAAATAATTAGAAGCCATTAATATTTGCCAAATCAAGAAGGAAAAAATATTTTAAATGTCAAAAACAATTAAAATATTAATTCTTTGTAAAAATATCAATTATATGAAATAAATAATATTTTTGGGATTTTTTGGTAAAATAAAATATTTTAACATTTTTGTGAATTATTAAAAAAAGAATCAACTCAAAATCATTAAAACTCATAGAGAAATTAATTTTTGAATCAATTAAATAAAATCACAAAATTCAAATATTTGAATGTTTGAAAATGGCGCCAAGAACAAGGGCAAGAACACGCGCCACCCTCTGTTTCTGCAGATTTGCGTTTTCTATCCAATCTCACTGAATACTTGATTATATCATGCAATCTACATATCAATCTACTCGTTTTAACCTCGCGATCATGTCTATGGTCTTTAATTTCATTTATTTTAAACATGGAATAAGAAATCAAAGAGAAACCTCAAGAACCCTAAATTCTGCATGAAGGTCCAGAAATTTCATACACGATTCAAACAATGAAATTGATTGAGGGAAAACACTCTATGCATGATTATGAACATATGGCATAATTATTGTGCAGCAAAAATTGCATGGATCATAGAGTTAGAAGAGCTCATGCTTACCACTTGCAGCTGGTGATCGTGTTTTGTGTTGGAGGTGTTACAGCTAGGTTCCAATGATGTGGATAGCTTCCCTAGGTGCCATGGAGTGTGTCTGGATGCTTGGAGTGGATTGAAATGATCTGGAACTTGAGATGGTACCCCAACTGCAAATCTGTCAAGAACTTGAGCAATTGGCTAGTGATTTTGTGAAATCTGTGTTCCAGATGTTATGTGAGTGTTTGGATCACTTCTATATGATGTATGTGAGGTGTGTGTGTGATTGGTTTGGTTGGAATAACTCTCAAACTCAAAACCCGATAGTGACTTGCCTTAGAAGGCAAAAGTGGAGTGAAAGAAGAGATTTTGAGGAAAGCATCTGTTTGATGGCTTTGGTGTACTCAAACTGATCATAATTGAGCTCTATTTATAGTAGAGCAAGTTTGTTTTGCAAGGAATAGTGAATGGAAACTGCTGAGTAGGGTTGGCCAATGTTGAGCAATGGGATTCCAAGTCTCCTCTAGCCATTGACTAGAGCTTAGGGCACAGGCTGCTGGTTCCCTTGGTCTTGGATAAGTCTTGACTGAATTCAGTTGCAAATAGCTCAGTCCATGCCACCTTGGTATATGCATTGAATGCTCCAATCCAAAATTGGAGTCTTGTCCCTATTTTAGGCAATTCTAGGTTTAACATGCTACTTCTTGTTCCAAGGACTTTGGAGGCTTGGCTCAGTGATTGTCCCCCTTTAGAATTGATCCTCAGATGTGTCCAAGATGATGACAACGCTTGAAATTAGATGATTTTGGCAAATCGACCAAAAATGCAAAATTCTGCCTTGCCTTGGCAGTTTTCACAAGGCATTTTACCACTACCATAACTCTTAGCTCAAATTGAATTTGGTGAGGTTCTTGGCCATTTTGGAAAGCCCTCATATGATACAACAACTGTTTGATCATATTTGATTTTGATACTTTTTGGATCCAAGTGAAAAATCCCTCTACATTTGGAAAAAAGTGAAGGCAGATTCTGACTTAGTGAAAATTTCACTAAGTGTTGGAAAAAGTGACATTTTCACTTTTTGTGATTTTGATCATTCCATAACTCAAAATCCCTAATGAATTGGAATGAGGTCTAGTTGAAGTTTTTGTAGAGGGCCATGAGGGCTACAAATCAAGCTTTGGATGGGAAAAAATGGCTTTGTGATTTAGGAGTTATGATTCTCCAAAGTTAGTACCCTTGCCACTTTATTTCATAACTTAGAAAATTTTCTAAGTTTTTATGGTTACCCCTTTTACAAGTTATCCCACTTTCTTTGATTTTTCTTGATGAATGATGATTAAAATCATACATTAACATCATTTTAGGGTTAAAAATCCATTTTTATGAAAAATCTCAAAAAGTCAAAGTTGACTGTTGTGTACAGTTGACTTTTTAGCAGATGAATTCCAAACTGTGCCATTCTTTAGGAAATCATGTCCTTGACCTAAATCAAACTTGATGGACATGTTCCATGGGTGTTATAGGGTGTATTGAATCATGTCCTAGGGTTTGGGAGCATGTCCTGGTCAAAAGTCAAACTTACAATTGACTTTTCTCGCGAAACCCTAACTGTGGTTCAGATGAAATTGAGCCTTGTTGCTCAAACTTCTTGGATCAATACATTGTTGTAAATGGATCAATGTGGTATATTAGAGACCCTCAAATCCTCTCTTGATGTCTTGGCTCATGATTTGTCCCAAAAGTCAACTTAGGGATAAATTAGGTCAAGAAACCCTAATTCCTGATTTTTGATGAATGCATCCCCTGAGGCTAAATTGACTTGGTACTTGGGTCCATGAGGTTCCATGGAGCATATTAGGTTATGCTTTGAAGCATTGGCTCATGCCCAGAGGAAATTTTCCACCTGGAGGCCCTGGTCGACCAAAACCCTAATTTGGTGACACTGGCGATCTTAAGGCTTGATCCACCTAGAAGGGATCATCCTTGTGCTTAATCCTTGAAGTGAGAGTCCTTTTGATTCTTTGTGGAGGTTTGAGAAGTTAGACAAGTTGAAGATCATGTCATTCCTTGCTTGATCCTTTGTCTAAAGCTCAGAGAGGACCTGAAACCCTAATTTTTGTTTGTAGTGGATGCTCACCCGTCTTTGTGGAGACTAATTAGGTATGAAGGTTCCTCCATATTGTGATGATGATTTGCACAATGATGGGAAATCTTAGTGGTCAAAATTTGGGGTATGACAGATGCCCATATTTAATCTTCTTGGACCCGAAGGTGTGAATGACGAAGGTATTCGGGCATTCAGGGTGCAAGAGGATTAAATATCGGAATATCTGAAATTTTGACAGCTAAATGGCAGCCTACGCATTCATCTTCTTTTGCTAAACAATGATGCTTAGAAAAGGTACAAACTTCCCCTCGATCCTGGTTTCTTACCGAGGAACTGGTCTCAGTTTCTAGTATAAACTTCCCCTCGACCCTGGTTTCCTACCAAGGAACTGGTCTCAGTTTCTGATGTAAACTTCCCTCGATCCTGGTTTCCTACCAAGGAACTGGTCTCAGTTTCTGATGTAAACTTCCCCTCAATCCTGGTTTCCTACCAAGGAACTGGTCTCAGTTTCTGATGTAAACTTCCCCTAGATCCTGGTTTCCTACCCAGGAACTGGTCTAAGTTTCTTAAACAAACTTCCCCTCGATCCTGGTTTCCTACCAAGGAACTGGTCTTAGTTTCTTTTGTCAATAAACTTTATTGACAAGAGACGCTATTCGTAGCGGTTTTCCTCAAACTTCTTGCCGAATTTTCCTGGGGAGATGCCATTTGACTGAAAAGGTTTTGACGTCAGACTTGCTTGGGAACCCAATCGTCTGAGTTGTAGAGGTGCGCAAACTTCTCTGTTTGGAGATGCCATTTGTCGACTCTATCGGGGAAAACGAGTCTCTTGAGAGACTGCTTTCTTCTTGGGGATATTACATCAAACTTTTCTCGGGATCTTCCCGGAGAAATGATGTGATCCAATTTTGAGGTGGCAATGACCTTTTCATCAGTGGTTTTTTCAGAGAAAAACTGCCGTACCGCCGAATCTCTTGATTAAGAGGCTTTCTCTGGGGATTTTCCTTAATCCGGGAAAGCGAAGATATCATCTTCAATGGCGAAGATATCATCTTCTTTGGCCTTTCAGTGGTTCAAGTTATCAAAGTGGTCGAAGACCCAACTTCAATCCAGAAATAAACTGGAGGAGAGAGATTGTTCAGACGTAACACTTCCTAACGAGGAAAGAACTAAGAACTCGATTGAGAAAACTATTAACACTAGGGGATAAGACCGACTAGAGTGATAGTGATGTAATATAAATGTAAATCAATAATGCATGATGTATGTATGTATATGCTGACAAAACTGATGCGACATACAGATTGATGGATGAATCACGACTGGATACTCGGCCATCGCGGGGCGAAGAAATACCGTTGGTCCAAAAGTAGCAATTCCACCTTGCTTAGGAGAAATAGTCCCTGCTGGGAGCTATGTTGGTCGGGCTTAGGAGATAAGAACTCGGCCGAGGCGTGTCAGACGAAATAAGGTCTCTGACACAGTTGATCCTTCATTCAGACGTACTGGTTTAGAAGGAGTACTTTGATTCTGCACTTTGAAGTTCGCTTACTTCTGGAGAAACGATTGATGTTCTTTCGATGTTCAACAGTCAAAAGAAATTGCCATCTTTATTTTAAAAGCAGAAAAAGTTTAACAAGTAAATTCATTTTTGTTTTATTTCAAGAATCGTTGATCATGTTAAAATGTCGTTCTGTAAAGCTAAAACAAATGAGAATTACAAACAAAAGCACAAGGGCTAAAATTTTATTGATAAGATGGAAATCAGCCAAGCGCGTGATTCCGTAGAGTAATTACAAAGTTAGAAAATGGTAATTTACAGGGAAAAGGGCTACGTTGAAACATAACGACCACTATCCTTCTACCAACTTTGAATTCGGGACATCCTGAGCTTCTGTCGAAGATGACCTTGACTGGAGTTTTCCTGACGGATGATGTAACTGCTGCTGAGGGATTTGCCTCTTTGCTGAGCGTAGTTACTTGCCATTATCCCTAATTTTTTCCTGGATTGTACTTTGAGATTTCCAATCCACCGGGATGATTTTTTTTTATTTTGTCTCTAATTTTTGCCTGGACCGCCCTTTCGGGTTTTCAATCCACCGAGATGTATTTTTTCTTTTTTTTAGGCGAACTATTTCTTGACTACATCAACATTCGTGGGGTAGGCAAATTCCTCTCCGTCCATGGTTGCAAGTCTCAAGGCGCCGCCTGAGAAAGCTTTCTTGACCACATATGGGTCGTCATAATTCGGATTCCATTTGCCTCGCGAATCAGTGAGAAATGATTGTATCTTCTTGAGCACAAGGTCTCCTTTTCTAAAGACGCGAGGCCGGACCTTTTTGTCGAAGGCCTTCTTCATTCTCTGTTGATACAACTGACCATGGCATAGTGCCGTTATTCGCTTTTCTTCGATCATGTTCAGATCGTCGTGTCGATTTTGACACCATTCAGCTTCTGTAAGCTTGGCTTCCATCAATACCCTGATTGATGGGATCTCTACTTCTATGGGGAGCACTGCTTCCATGCCATACACTAGAGAGAAAGGGGTTGCCCCTGTTGAAGTACGGACAGACGTTCGATAACCGTGAAGAGCAAAGGGCAGCATCTCGTGCCAGTCTTTGTAGGTTACAACCATCTTAAGTCGGCAGGGAGATGAGTTATGGTGTTCGATCTTGAACTCAGCGCACAACTCCTTCATCATCTTATTGTTCAAGTTAGATCCATTATTAGTAATGATCTGGCTTGGAACACCATAATGGTAGATGATATTGTTTTTGATAAATCAGACCACCACTTGTCGGGTTACATTAGCGTACGACGCTGCTTCAACCCACTTGGTGAAGTAATCAATGGCTACCAAGATGAACCGATGTCCGTTTGAAGCCTTGGGCTCAATCATGCCAATCATGTCGATCCCCCACATGGAAAAAGGACATGGGGAAGAAAGAACTTTGAGATATGATGGCGGTACATGGATTTTGTCAGCGTATATCTGACACTTGTGACATTTCCTCATGTACTTGTAGCAGTCGGATTCCATGGTCAACCAATAGTACCCTGCTCTTAGAATTTTTCTCGCCATTATGTGTTCGTTGGCATGAGTGCCAAAGGATCCTTCATGAATTTATTTTAGCAGCATGTCTGCTTCTGGTCTGTCGACGCATCGGAGCAAGACCATGTCAAAATTCCGCTTATACAGCGTATCACCTCTCAGGAAGAAGTTTCCAGCCAGTCTTCTGAGGGTTTTTCTGTCCTTCCTTAGTGCCCCAGGTGGGTACTCTTGCTTTTGAAGGAAGCATTTGATATCGTGATACCAAGGTCTATCGTCTATGACTGCTTCAATCATGAAGATGTAAGCGGGCCGTTTAAGGCGCATTATGTCGATCTTAGGTAGGTCGTTCCATCGACCTACACTAATCATGGGAGAGAGAGTGGCTAAGGCATCAGCCATGTGATTCTCCTCACGAGGGATATGATGAAACTCGATTCTGTTGAAGAAGGGTAACAACTTTCTTGCATAATCTTTGTAAGGAATCAATCCTGATTGGTACGTGTTCCAATCTCCTTTTATCTGATTGATAACCAAGGCTGAATCGCCATATACGTCCAAGTTCTTGATCCTTAAATCAATCGCTTCTTCGAGACCCATGATACAAGCTTCGTATTCGGCCTCATTGTTTGTACACTTGAATGTAAGTCTGGCAGTGAAAGAAATGTGGGTACCATGAGGGGTAACAATGATTGCTCCAATTCCATTTCCGTAATGATTGACTGCTCCGTCAAAGATAATTCCCCACTGGGAACCTAGTTCTGGCCCTTCACTGGGTAGCGGTTCATCGCAGTCTTTCATTTTTAGATACATGACATATTCGTCTGGGAAGTCAAACCTGATTGATTCTTGATCGTCAATTGGCTGATGAGCCAAATGATCGGCTAAAACACTCCCCTTAACGGCTTTTTGAGCATGGTACTCTATGTCATATTCTGATAACAACATCTGCCAACGGGCAATCCTTCCCGTGAGAGCAGGTTTTTCAAATACATACTTGATTGGATCCATTTCGGAGACCAACCAAGTAGTGTGATGAATCATGCACTGGCGAAGACGTTTGGCTGCCCAAGCCAAAGCACAACAAGTTTTCTCGAGCATCGTGTACCGAGTCTCACAGTCAGTGAATTTATTGCTCAGATAGTAGATGGCAGTCTCTTTCCGTTTGGTTTCGTCTTGTTGCCCAAGTACACACCCCATTGAGTCTTCCAAGACTGTGAGGTAAATGATCAGTGGTCTTCCTTCCACTGGAGGTGATAGAGTCGGTGGGTTCTGTAACACCTCATTTCTACCCGGCAGAAATTCATAAATCAGAGTTTCAAAATTCAACATTCAAATAGGATGCCACATTTCCAACTTAAAAACAACGACACTTATTGCATTTACTCGTGGATAGATAACACTTAAACATCGGGTGACAAATGACAACTTTATTTATTCTTTAAAACAAAACATCTTTATTACTAAACAACGACTTCATAATTGCAACTTTAAAATAGTTCAACTCGTGTTCAACATCAAAACAACTTAAAATAATATATCCCCATCGAAAAACAACTTAAAATTCAGCAACATGATGAAAATCCAACAACTAAACGAAGACATGTGTTAACCCCCCGAGTGCTACGTATCAGAGCGACATCACCGACTCAAACTAGTGAAGATAAACGACCTTCATCTTTGCTAACCTGCACGTTACCAACATAGGGGTAACATTCAAACAGAAGGGGTGAGATAGCGAATAATATAAACAAGAGTATGATAATCAATACATTAGACTAGAATCATACAATTTCACTACCTTACATCAACAACACAACAACAATCATCAACAACTCAACAACAACTTTATCAGCATAATACTACAACAACTTTATCAACATAATACAACATCAACTTTATCAACATAATACAACATCAACTTTATCAACATAAGTAATGCAACACAAAATGCGACTCAACTATGCGTATGCATGTGGTACCAATGGAGCAGAACTCCCAACTTAAAAATGGAGCAGAACTCCCAACTTAGAAATTGCCAAGTAATAGAGGCATCAAACAAGGCATAAGCCTTCAACTTTCAACTTTTTTTGTCAATCCAGGCCAACTTAATAATTTTTCCAATCCTGACCAACTTGGTTGAACATTAGCTTCAACTAAGAAAAATGCAATGTATGCGACTAATATGAATGACATACGACAACAATAACTCAACATTGACCATAGGCCTACGACTTAACAACAACAACAACTCAACACTGGCCAAAGGCCTGCAACATAACAACAACTAATCAACATTGGCCAAAGGCCTGCAACTTAACAACAACAGCAAATCAACATTGGCCAAAGGCCTGCAACTTAAATATGCCCATAAATCGGGACAAAGCACCTTACTCGGCTATAACTACAAATCCACGTATTCATCGTATTTTCAACAAAATAAACCAACCAAAATTACCTACTAGTTTATACGAACCTTCCCGATCAATTTTAACTAATTTCGGACAACTAATTTTTCCGCTTAATTCCACTAGTTCGGCTAAATCGGTACTGTTATGCACGGTAATTACTACTATTTAAGTTTACTGATGCTGTTAACTTTAACTTACTAGTACAACACATTATGCTCTCAATCATACTGTCAACAAAATTCAACTCTGATAAAAATACCAGTATCTGCTAAATTCTCCTTTCCTGCTAAAATTCTCATTTTTCTGTCAAGAACTGCTACTGCTAATGTTCTCATTTTCTGTCAAGAACCTGCTATGTTAATTTACTGATACTACCACTAAAAATAATACTACCTGTTAGTTCACGACTATATGCTATTTCATTATCTTACTGATTAATGTTACTACTATTCACTAATTATTTATTATACATGTGTGGGTAACTTAAATCAATAAATCATGTTCAATAATTAAATATGAGTACAAGTGCATAAAAAGAAAGTATGTGGTCCTCACCACTTTAGGGTGTCCGCCACTCCCTTCCACACATGGTCTTGGTGGCTTGCGCCACCTTTTCTAAGAGTCACGGTGGCTTGCGCCACCTTAATGCTTGCGCAAGCCACCCCCCTCTTATTTTTTTTTAAAAGAATCACCAATTCTAATTACTCCTCAATACGGCCAGCACACATAAGAATTCTCAGCAACACAATTGTTCACAAAACATCCGTTTCCGGTTCATAAAAAATCAACCACTCAATACCATATCACATCAAATTCCACAAAACAATAACAAATCAACAATACAGTTCAACACCATTCGTAGAAAATCATATAAATCCCAACCCCACGTATCAATTATCGTATTCCCGGTTATAAAATTCGAACCCCACCCTTACCTTGGATTGAAGGTTGCTCTAAATTTTTCTAGTTGAAAACTTGCTCTAGCAGCCTCTACGAATTCTCTCTCAAAACCCCTTGTTCCTCTTTTCCTCTTCTCCATAACTTCCACGTTCTGCTCCTATTTTTCCTCTTTTTCTGCAACTCCCACTTACAGCCACTTTCTAACTCCTCCTTGTTTCTAAAAACCTAATATAATAATTCTATTATTTTATTTTCTTATTGGGCCTCATTACTACACCCCACTATTACTACCATCTAAATAAGCCCAATATTTTCTTACACTTCTACTAAGTTAACACCATATTATGTTATACTACTTAAATCATTTTTAATTAAATAATCCTACTAAAGCCAACACAACTTAAATCAATTAAATTAATTAATATTCTACGAAAAAAAATATTATTTCTAATATTAATTTCTCCCGACTAAATCGACTAATTACCCGATTAATACTTATTAGCATCAACCAACATATTCAACATATTCAACAGATATTCGGAAAAATACTCAATACTATTTAATTAAAATATTTAATTAAATACGGGCGTTACAACTCTCCCCCACTTAGAATATTTTCGTCCTCGAAAATTTACTCGATGCACCACACTCCAATTACGTTATCTCAGCTAACAAATCAACTTCCCTGCCCTAAAAAGGAAAACCCACGTCTAACACCAAACAACAATACATCACATCAACGACAACAACAACACGAAACAATGCTCACGCAACGCACCCAACGACTAACTCAAGACACAAAGAATAACCAAGTTAAGAACCCACAAGTTCATTATGAATCAGAACACAACACAATTGTTACCATCACCATAGGTAACGAGACAACAACAAAGATAAGGACACAAAAGCTCAAACACAACATCAACGTAATCAAACGTCCAACATCGTTGTTACTCACATAAGAACCAACTGCTCTACACCGCGATTTCGCTGCGCACTCTGATTACTTGCAACCATCAAATCTACCAAGTTCACATCCACTTCCGACTAGCAAAGCAGTCATAAGAAAAGACTTCCGACTTAATTCTCCAGAATTCTGACCAACAGGTATTCTACACTTTGATTACTGACCACTTTGAACTTAGATCCGTAAATAATACCTCTGAATATCCAACACAACTACAACTGCAGCCAATTCCAAATCTTGAATAGGATAGATACTTTCAAGAATCCCCAATTATCGTCAACATAAGCTACAACTTCACCGTCTTGTATTAACACATCGTCAAAACTCATCTCAACGCATAACAACATTACAACAGCATAAGGATACAGGTGTCCAATTAATCTCAACAAGAAAAAAAATCGTCTTTCCAACAGTTCTTAACACCCAATAGCCATAGATTTAGCCTTAAAACCTACACTTAACATGGCATATTAACCAAACCAATCAAACAAACTAATTCATCAAGTCCTACTCATACTAGCACAATTCTTCATACAACTTCATCTGAATTAACACAACAAGGCAACCTCATCTTACAAATCATAATTCACACCTTGCTAACTCAACATATAGCTTCACTTCTTTCAATACTTGTAACTCAACTCTCAAATACCCTACGCGCCTTCCTTCTGATTACATAGCATATCAGAACATCCGTAAAAAACACCAATTATAACATTATCTGAACAAGTATGGAAAATACAATTCATATTTCCTATATACATGTTAAGGCATACCAGCCACCACCATTCTTTATCCGACCTCCTTGGTTAAATCGTGGTCCTACATTTCCATTTACTTCCTCCTTGGTTTATCTCTACAATTCTTTAAGTCTCATGTCAATCGAATTCTCGATCCACCACGAATCAAAACCCAAGTTATCCAGAACACAACTGTGAGTTTCCAAACTACTCACTGATCAACCGGCAACCTCATACTAACATCCTCAAGTCCGCCTCATTTCCCTATATAGGAATCCGCATCGACAACTCAAAAAATTCATAAGCACTTGGCTCAGCCCCAAACAATTCACTGGGCATACTATTCTAGTTGGCAAGACACGTCTAATCCATCCACATGATTCTGTCTACTATCAATAAGAGATTAAGGGTGATCAGTTCCTCAATTTGTCAATAGACAGCCGGCAACCATAATGGTGGCATAAATCATCATTATCCAACTAAAATAGCGTCTTTCTCCTCGTGCTCAACGTTATCTAAGCATACTGCTCTACCATTTCTCTAAGGCTCACAAACGTTTTTCTTAATTTCCTTATTTCCAAGAACGCACAAAATCCAACACATATATTCTTATACACACTTGTTGCACAACCTAATTGTCGAATACCCTTCTGATACATCAAGTACAATCCAAATTGGCCCACTTCAATCGAAACATTTATCCAAGTCCAAAAATTTTGACAACCCTAACCAATCCTTCGTCTTTATTTTTAATCTCACAACTTCGATGATCCGTATAGTTTCACACTTGATCATCATTCCAATCACAATCTCAACAATACCATCTCATCATCTGGTTGGTGATATAACTTCCAAAAATTTCCGACTCATGTCGACACATCTCGCTAACATCACCCAATCCACTATACTATTTAACATTTCTCAAAGATTTCTATACTTTAATCATTCTCAATTATCATACGCCGCACTTCCATGTGCTTCTCCGATACTCTTCTTCTTATTACTAAACATTTTATACTTGACTTCATCTTACTATTTCCAGCAAGAATTGTCCAACTTCAAACACGATTATCTTCTTCAATACAGACCTCCCAGACACAAAATTATATTCCAAAATGAAGGGAATTTCATGTAGATTCCAGAACTTCAAGAATCGCTCAAATCTGAATTACGAGTAAAAAGTAATCGTCCTTGCAATGGGACTGGTCAAGAAATCCCGTATGCAGACTTTCCAAGAGTCAGCACCAGACCCAAAAATTTAAACGCGCTTTTCTCCCTCTTCAAAAACATGCCGAAGACAAAATTTATATGCAAACTGTAGGGAATTTCGTAAGCTTTCCAAAAAAAATCCAGATTCACATCCATCGGAGTTACGAGTGAAAAGTTATACCCCTTTTTCTGAAGGCTGCTCCATAGTTACGAAAATTAAAATTAAAATTGATGAACATGAGTTCCACCTCTCTATCTCTTGCTTCCAAGATTCTCCTACTATCCCTGTTTCTCACCCAACTCTGAAAATCTTCCGAATTTAATCCAATTATACTCAAGACATACTAGTCTACCAAATTGATCTATCAACTTATCCTTTCCTTTAGAATAGATCCTTATTCTCAATCATCTCATTAATTCACCATCCGTAGTCTACGCACATCCCAAACTCGACCAACCGATAAGAATCCTGAGCCCATACTCTCGCCGGTTCGCAACAACATAGTTCCAATAACATTTGCACTTTTGCAATCAATGTCACCTCGAACCAACTCCGCATACCATCAACATTTCCGGAAGCAAGCTTCTCCCCTACTTATTTCAAACCAACTCCTGCATACCATCGATTAGGAAAACAAACAAGTACCGACAGTGTTCCACACACTTGTCGCGTACTAAAGGATAAACAACATTAGACAACTTGGCCGGACAGACCGACCTGCTCTGATACCACTATTGTAACATCCCATTTCTACCCGGCGGAAATTCATAAATCAGAGTTTCAAAATTCAACATTCAAATAGGATGCCACATTTCCAACTTAAAAACAACGACACTTATTGCATTTACTCATGGATACATAACACTTAAACATCGGGTGACAAATGACAACTTTATTTATTCTTTAAAGCAAAACATCTTTATTACTAAACAACGACTTCATAATTGAAACTTTAAAATAGTTCAACTCATGTTCAACATCAAAACAACTTAAAATAATATATCCCCAACGGAAACAACTTAAAATTCAGCAACATGATGAAAATCCAACAACTAAACAAAGACATGCGTTAACCCCCCGAGTGCTACGTATCAGAGCGACATCGCCGACTCAAACTAGTGAAGATAAACGACCTTCATCTTTGCTAACCTGCTGTAGCGAGCGATTTTGGACACGGTTCTTAAGCGCTGGTCACTCTCTGCGGTTTGAGCTTAAAACTACAGGTCGATTCATTTTTTATCCTATTGTGAGCTGATGAAGGAAGGGAAATAGATGTCTCTAATTAACCCTGCTTTGCATACTGAGTTTAAACAACGGTCTGTTAGGTTACGGATGCTATCAATGTGGGGGGGCCTTTGTACTGGTTATTTGTATTTTCGCCAATACGGTTTTCTTTCTTTCTAGGACTTTCTAGCGGGGAACAAGGGTTAGGATGTTAGGACTGATGCTTTTTGATAGGTATGTGATAGTATGGGATTTTGTTTAGTGTGCTCGCTAAGATCTTTTCTTTCGATCTTATGCCTACGTATTCCCGTTTACCGAAACAGGGAAATCAGAGCGTTCGTAGTTCCTCCTATTCTATGGGAGGAAATTGGTTTTTTTTGGTGTCTTGTTCAAAGCCCAAGACGTGAAGCGAAAGGTGATTTGTATCTTGTTCAAAGCCCAAGATGTGAATCTGAAAAGTCTATTTGTGTCTTGTTTAAAGCCCAAGACGTGAAGCTGAAGGACCTCGACTTTAGAGAGAATTTGTCATCTCTAAAGGGGGGTCTGTTTGTCACAACTGTTGGGTGACTGACTGTAAAGGAGGATTACTTTAACCGGGATACGCGGATCCTAGCAATGCCATAATTTCCTTTATAGGGGGTTTTAACCTGAAGGAGAAGACTTTAACTTAGTGTAGAGCAATGCCATCTTTCCTTAGGAATTTCTCATGCTAAAAGAGGGACAGTGGCGTGGATGTAGATGATCTAGAGGCTTGCCGCTTACAGCGATTAGATGGAAGGAGTTGTTGATGTTTGTATGCTATGAACGAGGCACAACTTTGATGCTAAAAGGTTGATTGGATCAACCAGTGGTTTTCTTATATAAAGCCTAAGAGGAGGCTAATGTGTGTCTCGTACAAAGCCCGAGAGAGAGGCTAAAAGGTCTTTGACTAGACGATGAAGTCTTTTATACTCAACAAGAGAGTGTTTTTGTATCTCGTACGAAGCCCGAGATGGAGACTGTTGTTTGTTTGGCTCAATTAAGAACCTTTTTGTATCTCGTATAAAGCCCGAGATGGAGGCAAAAAGGGTGATTGACTCAACGAGGGAGTCTCTGTATCTCGTACGAAGCCCGAGATGGAGGCGAAAAGTTCGACTCAACAAGAGAATCTTTTATGTGTCTCGTACAAAGCTCGAGAGAGAGGCTAAACGTTGTTTGACTCCGCTGGGGAGAATCATTGTATAAAGCCCAAGAGGAGGCTAGGGTAACTGTTTCAGTTGAGTGACAGGTCCAATATACTGATTTTTAAAGAGAAAATTAGTTCTTATATGAGTAACATTGTACTCATGGATTTGATTCAAGGATTCGGGTTATTCCTGTTCTTTAAGGAAGCGGGAAATCCGAAGGGTATTTGAGACTGTCCGAGTCTACGGGTTTCCTTCCTATTTAACGAAGGGGTCACTTGATAATGTCTTTGAGACTCAAGGAAGTTAGACTGTCCAAGTCTAGAGTGTCATCTTTTGTACCATGCTTTGAGAAACAATAGTAGACTCTATGAAAGGATTGTTCTATGAGGATGACTAGGTTCTGTTCCTATACCTCTAGGAGGTCATCGGGACAATTTGTACGAAGCCCAAGAGGAGGCTGGAATCTTTTAAGAAGCCGACGGGTCCTTGTACTAAGCCCAATAGGAGGCTATCATTCCCGGAGGAAGAGATCATTATACGAAGCCTAAGAGGAGGCTGTGAATACTTCTAAGAAGCCGTAGGGTCCTTGTACTAACCCTAAGAGGAGGCGGGGTTGCTTTTAGGAAGCCTGTGGGTCCTTGTACGATGCCCAAGAGGAGGCCGATGCTTTTAAGAAGCCCGTGGGTCCCAACCCAAAGAAAAGTTCAAGAAAAGTTTCACCGAGAATAATTCATTTAGTGAACAGTTCTGAGGTTTTGAAGAAATTCAAGAGAAGTTTCACCGAGAATAATTCATCTATGGGGGATAGAATTTCTTGACAGTTCCTAATGAGGACAGCCGAAGAGAAGACTGTATCTGGTGATCCTATTGGGGATCTAGCTGTCTATTTCTATGAATAAACGAAATGGCGTCACCTAGTTCTAGACGTAGTTGCCGGGGAAACTCGAAATATCTATACTATTATTACACAGTTGATATGAGTTTATGAAAGAAGACTTACAGTGAAACAGCCCCACAATACAGTTATATGTATATGAAAGCGGTAAATGAAAGCAATAACCACTTACTCGGTTGTAGAGCTTCCATGCTGTTTGGTTAGTTGTTCAACAAAGAAAGATTGGAAACAACAGTATATACAAAATCAAAGGAGAAAGTGCTTTGAAAAAAGAAAGATTTGGGGCTTACAGCTCAAGGAGAGGCCCAGGGATTTATCAGTGAGTGCACTGTTTGAATTTGTACAGAGGGACTTATACAAGTGACTGAGGCCCAAAATGTTTTCTGTACAAAGGGGGTTGGGTCTTACACTCTATTAGAGGCCCAAAAAGTTTTAAAGAAAAAGAGTGGGGCTTATAACACGAGGGTAGGCCCAAAAGGTTATTTTAAAAAGGGCGACGATCGCGCCGTTTGTTTTTGACGGTATCGGGACTTATACAATACAATGAGGCCCAAAAATGATTTGGTCAAGAAAGGATTGGGTCTTACACTCTATTAGAGGCCCAAAAAAAAAAAAAAAAGAGTGGGGCTTATAACACGAGGGTAGGCCCAATTGATTTTTTCGTTTAAAAATGGCGATCGCGCCGAGGTTTTCTTTTAACGCCGAGGGACTTATACAATAAGTGAGGCCCAAATGATTTTGGTTAAAAGGGGATTGGGTCTTACACTCTAATAGAGGCCCAATTGAGTTTTGAAAATGATTTATGAGGGTTGAATTAATTCAAAAACCCTAATTTGTTTTCAAAAATGTATTTAATTGAATAAAAATTCAATTAAAATGATCAAAATTGTTTAACATGTGAAAAACAAATTGTGATTTTGGATTAATGCTTCAAAAATTAAGTATTGACCTACAAAATAATTAGAAAGCATTAAAAGTTGCAAAATCAATGTAGAAAAAATATTTAAAATGTCAAAAACAATTAAAATATTAATTCTTTGCAAAAATATCAATTATATGAAATAAATAATATTTTTGGGATTTTTTGATAAAATAAAATATCTTAACATTTTTGTGAATTATTAAAAAAAGAATCAACTCAAAATCATTAAAACTCATAGAGAAATTAATTTTTGAATCAATTAAACAAAATCACAAAATTCAAATATGAATTTGTGAAAAAGGCGCCAAGAACACAAGCAAGAACACGCGCGTTTTTCTGGGTTTGGCTGATTTGCGTTTTCCATCCAATCTCACTGAATACGTAATCATATCATGCAATCCACATATCATTATGCTCGTCTCAACCTCACGATCATGTTTATAACACTTAATTTCATTTAAATTAAACATAAAACATGAAATCACGAAGAAACCTCAAGAACCCTAATTTCTGCATGAAGGCTAGGATTTTTGATACACGATTCAAACAATGCAATTAATTGAGGGAAAACATTCCATGCATGATTATGAACATATGACCAAATTATTGTGCGAGGAAATATGCATAGATTGAGAGATGACCAAGTATGTGCTTACCTCTAAGCCGTGACAGCAAGTGCAATGTGATTTTTGATTTGGAGGTGTTACAGATGAGTGGTGATGATCTGAACAGCTTCCCTACACCCTATGGAGTGTGTTTGGATGGTTGGACTTGATTGAAATTGGCTGGATCACTTTGTGGTACCTCAACTGCACTTTGGTTAAAACCTTGAGCAACCAGCTGGTGATTTTGTGAAATTGGTGTTTCAGAAGTGATCTAAGTGTTTGATCAACTCATATGTGATGTATATGAGGTGTGTGAGTGATTGGTTTGATTAAAAAAGCTCTCAAACTCAAAACCCGATAGTGACTTGCCTTAGAAGGCAAAATTGGAGTGAAAGAAGAGATTTTGAGGAAAGCATCTGT
Source organism: Lathyrus tuberosus (assembly GCA_022829125.1). Classification (NCBI taxonomy): domain Eukaryota; kingdom Viridiplantae; phylum Streptophyta; class Magnoliopsida; order Fabales; family Fabaceae; genus Lathyrus; species Lathyrus tuberosus. The sequence continues at coordinate 20,402,557 of JALAZF010000043.1, forward strand.
TTGATGGCTTTGGTGTACTCAAACTGATCACAATTGAGCTCTATTTATAGTAGAGCAAGTTTGTTTTGCAAGGAATAGTGAATGGCAGCTGGTAAGTAGGTTTGGCCAATGTTGGCAAATGAAAATCCAAGTCTCCTCTAGCCATTGACTAGAGGTTAGGGCACAGAGCTTTGGTTCCCTTGGTCTTGGATAAGTCTTGACTGATTTCAGATGAGAATGGCTCAGTCCATGCCACCTTGATGCTTCCATTGAATGCTTCAATCCAAATTTGGAGTCTTGTCCCTATTTTGGCAATTCTAGGTTCAACATGCTATTTCTTGTTCCATGGACTTTGGAGGCTTGGCTCAGTGATTGTCCCCTTTAGAATCAATCCTCAGATGTGTCCAAGTGGATAGGAGCATTTGAATTTGGCTGATTTTGGCAAATCGAGCAAAGTTGCAAATTCTGCCTTGCCTTTAACAGATTTCAGCAAGGCAACTTGACAATGTCATATCTCATGGGGTAAGTTGAATTTGGCAATGTTCTTGGCCATTTTGGAAAGCCCTTATATGATACAACAACTGTTTGAACAAGTTCAGTTTTGATCTCTTTTGATTGCAAGTGAAAAATCCCTCTACATTTGGCAAAAAGTGAAGCAAAATCTGACTTAGTGAAATTTTCACCAAGTGTTGGAACAAAGTGTGATTTCTTGATTTTGATCACTCCATAACTCAAAATTTGGACTTAGGTCTAGTTGAAGTTTTTGTAGAGGGTAATGAGGGCTACAAATCCATCTTTGGATGAGAAAAAATGGCCATGTGGTTTAGGAGTTATGGTCCTCCAAAGTTGGTGTATTAGTGGTACTTTTTCCATAACTTAGAAAAATTTCTAAGTTTTATGGTTACCCCTTTTACATGTTATCCCACTTTTCTTGATTTTTCTTGATGAATGATGATTCAAATCATACATTAACATCATTTTAGTGTTAAAAATCCATTTTGGTGAAAAATCTCAAAAAGTCAAAGTTGACTTTTGTGCACAGTTGACTTTTTATCAGATGAATTCCAAATTGTGCAATTCTTCAGGAAATCATGTCCTTGACCTAAATCAAACTTGATGAACATGTTCCATGGGTGTCATAGGGTATATTGAGGCATGTCCTAGGGCTTGGGAGCATGTCCTGGTCAAAAGTCAAAGTTATAGTTGACTTTTCTCGCGAAACCCTAATTGTGGTGCAGATGAAATTGAGACTTGTTGCTCAAGCTTCTTGGATTAACCCATTGTCCCAAATGGATCAATATGGTTCGTTAGATACCCTCAAACCCTCTCTTGAGGTCTTGGTTCATGATTTGTCCAAAAAGTCAACTTAGGGGTGAATTAGGTCAAGAAACCCTAATTCCTGATTTTTGATGAATGCATCCCCTGAGGTCAAATTGACTTGATGATTAGGTCCATGAGGTTCCATGGAGTATATTAGGTTGTGTTTTGGATCATTGGCTTGTGCCCAGATGAAATTTTCCATCTGGAGGCCCTGGTCGACCAAAACCCTAATTTGGTGACACTGTCGATCTTGAGACTTGATCCACCTAGAAAGGAGCAGCCTTGTGCTTAATCCTTGAAGTGGGAGTCCTTTTTGATCCATTGTGGATGTTTGAGAGGTTAGACAAGTTGAAGATCATGTCATTCCTTGATTGATCCTTTGTCTAAGGCTCTGAGAGAGCTTAAAACCCTAATTTTGATTGTAGTGAATGCTCAACAACCCTTGAGGCATTTGGTGAGGCATGATGGTTCATCCATTTTGTGATGATGATTTGTACAATGATGGGAAATCTAAGTGGTCAAAATTTGGGGTATGACAGATGCCCCTATTTAATCTTCTTGGACACGAAGGTGTGAATGACGAAGGTATTCGGGCATTCGGGGTGCAAGAGGATTAAATATCGGAATACCCAAAATTTTGATGGCTATGAATGGCAGCTTGCGCATTCATCTTCTTTTGCTAAGTAATGATGCTTAGAAAAGGTAAACTTCCCCTCGATCCTGGTTTTTAGCCAAGGAACTGGTCTCAGTTTTCTTTTGTCAACCTCCCTCGCGTTCCTGGTTTCCTACCAAGGAACTGGTCTCAGTTGCTGATTTAAACTTCCCCTCGATCCTGGTTTCCCACCAAGGAACTGGTCTTAGTTTGTGATATAAACTTCCCCTCGATCCTGGTTTCCTACCAAGGAACTGGGCTTAGTTTCTTTTGTTAACCTCCCCTCGATCCTGGTTTCCTACCGAGGAACTGGTCTTAGTTTCTTTCGTCAATAAACTTTACTGACAAGGGACGCTATTCGTAGCAGTTTTCCTTCAAGCTTCTCGCCGAATTTTCCTGGGGAGATGCCATTTGTTGACTCTACTTGGGGAATGCGAGTCCCTTGAGAGACTGCATTCGCTTGGGGTCTTTACATCATACTTTTCTCGGATATCTTCTCGGAGAAATGCCATATGATGTGATCCAATTTTGAGGTGCCGATGACCTTTTCATCAGTGGATTTTTCGGAGAAAAACTATCGTACTGCCGAATCTCCGATTTAGGAGGCTTTCTCTCGGGATTTTCTTTAATCCGGGAAAACAAGGATATCATCTTCAATGGCGAAGAGTGATGTTAACTGAGGGCTCTCTGGTCTTTCAGAGGTTCAAGTTATCAAAGTGGTCAAGGGCCAATTCTGATCCAGAAATAAACTGGAGGAGAGAGAATGTTCAGACGCAGCGTTTCCTGACGAGGAGGGAACTGACAACTCGATTGAGAGAACTTCTATCACTAGGGGACAAGACCGACTAGAGTGATAGTGATGCAATATGAAATGTGAATGCAAATTAATAATGCATGATGTATGTATGTATATGCTGATAAAACTGACGCGACATACAAACTAATAGGTGAACACGACTGGATACTCGACCATCGCGGGGCGAAGAAGTACCGTTGGTTCAGAATAGCAATTCCACCTTGCTTAGGAGAGATAGTCCCTGTTGGGAGCTATGTTGGTCGGGCTTAGGAGATGAGAACTCGGCCGATGTGTGTCAGACGAAACAAAGTCTCTGACACCGTTGATCCCTTCATTCAGGCGTACTGGGTTAGAAGGATTACTTTGATTCTGCACTTTGAAGTTCGATTACTTCTGGAGAAGCGACCGATGTTCTTCTGATGTTCAACAGTCAAAAGAAATTGCCGTCTTTAATTTAAAAGCAGAAAAAGTTTTAACAAGTAAATTCATTTTTGTTTTATTTCAAGAATCATTAATCATGTTAAAATGTCGTTCTGTAAAGCTAAAACAAATAAGAATTACAAACAAAAGCACAAGGGCTCAAATTTTATTGATAAGATGGAGATCAGCCAAACACGTGATTCCAAAGAGTATATACAAAGTTAGAAAATGGTAATTTACAGGGAAAAGGGCTACGTCGAAACATAACGACCACTATCCTTCAACCAACTTTGAATTCGGGGCATCCTGAGCTTCTGTCGAAGATGACCTTGACTGGAGTTTTCTGACAGATGATGTAACTGCTGCTGCTGAGGGACTTGCCTCTGTTGAACATAGTTAGTTGCCATTATCCCTAATTTTTTCCTGGATTGTACTTTGATGTTTCCAATCCACTGGGATGATTTTTTATCATGTCTCTAACTTTTTCCTGGATCGCCCTTTCGGGTTTTCAATCCACCGAGACGTTTTTTTCTTTTTTAGTTTAGGCGAAGTATTTCTTGACTACATCAACATTTGTGGGGTAGGCAAATTCCTCTCCGTCCATGGTTGCAAGTCTCAAGACACTGCCTGAGAAAGCTTTCGTGACCACATAGGGGCCATCATAATTCGGAGTCCACTTGCCCCGAGAGTCAGTGAGAAATGATTGTATCTTCTTGAGCATGAGGTCTCCTTTCCTGAAGATGCGAGGTCGAACCTTTTTGTCAAACGCCCTCTTCATTCTCTGTTGATACAAATGACCGTGGCATAGTGCCGTGATTCACTTCTCTTCGATCAGATTCAGTTCATCATGTCAGCTTTGACACCATTCAGCTTCGGTGAGCTTGGCTTCAATCAATACTCGGATTGACGGGATCTCTACTTCTATGGGGAGCCCTGCTTCCATGCCATATACCAGAGAGAAAGGGGTTGCCCCTGTTGAAGTACGGACAGACGTGCGATAACCGTGAAGACAAAGGGTAGCATCTTGTGCCAGTCTTTGTAGGTTACAACCATCTTTTGAACAATCTTCTTGATGTTCTTGTTAGCCGCTTCTACCGCCCCGTTCATCTTGGGTCGGTAGGGAGATGAGTTATGGTGTTCAATCTTGAACTCAGCACACAACTCTTTCATCATCTTATTGTTCAAGTTAGACCCATTATCAGTAATGATCTCGCTTGGAAAACCATAACGGCAGATGATATTGTTTTTGATAAATCGGACCACCACTTGTCGGGTTACATTGGCGTATGACGCTGCTTCGACCCATTTGGTGAAGTAGTCAATGGCTACTAGAATGAACCGATGTCCGTTTGAAGCCTTAGGTTCAATCACGCCAATCATGTCGATTCCCCATATGGAGAATGGCCATGGGGAAGAAAGAACTTTGAGATGTGATGGCGATACATGAATTTTGTCGGAGTATATCTGACACTTGTGACACCTCCTCATGTACTTGTAGCAGTCGGATTCCATTGTCAACCAATAGTACACTGCTCTTAGGATTTTTCTTGCCATTGTGTGTCAATTGGCATGAGTGCCAAAGGATCCTTCATGAATTTATTTCATAAGCATGTCTGCTTCTGGTCTGTCTACGCATCGGAGCAAGACTATGTCAAAATTTCTCTTATAGAGAGTGTCACCGCTCAGGAAGAAGTTTCCAGCTAATCTTCTGAGGGTTTTTCTATCTTTTCTGAGTGCCTCGGGTGGGTACTCTTGTTTCTGAAGGAAGCATTTGATATCGTGATACCAAGGTTTGTCATCTATGACTGCTTCGATCGTGAAGACGTAAGCGGGCCGTTCAAGGTGCATTATGTCGATCTTAGGTATGCCATTCCATTGACCTACACTAATCATGGAAGAGAGAGTGGCTAAAGCATTAGCCATGTGATTCTCCTCACGAGGGATATGATGAAATTCAACTCTGTTGAAGAAAGGTAGCAACCTTCTTGCGTAGTCTTTGTAAGGAATCAATCCTGATTGGTATGTGTTCTAATCTCCTTTTATCTGATTGATAACCAGGGCTGAGTCGCCGTATACGTCCAAGTTCTTGATCCTTAAATCAATCGCTTCCTCGATACCCATGATACAAGCTTCGTATTCGGCCTCGTTGTTCGTACATTTAAACGTAAGTCGAGCGGTGAAAGGAATGTGGGTACCCTGAGGGGTAACAATGATTGCCCCAATTCCGTTTCCATAATGATTAACTGCTCCGTCAAAGATTAGTCCCCATTGGGAACCTGGTTCTGGCCCTTCACTGGGTAATGGTTCATCGCAGTCTTTCATTTTTAGATACATGACATCTTCGTCTGGGAAGTCAAACCCGATTGATTCTCGATCGTTAATCGGTTGGTGAGCCAAATGATCGGCTAAAATACTTCCCTTAACGGCTTTCTGAGCGTGATACTCTATGTCATATTCTGATAGCAACATCTGCCAACGGGCAATCCTTCCCGTGAGAGCAGGTTTTTCAAATACATACTTGATTGGATCCATTTCTGAGATCAACCAAGTGGTGTGGCAAATCATGTACTGGCGAAGACGTTTGGCTGGCCAAGCCAAAGCACAGCAAGTTTTCTCGAGCATCGTGTATCGAGTTTCGCAGTCGATGAATTTCTTGCTCAGATAGTAAATGGCAGACTCTTTCCATTTGGTTTCGTCTTGTTGGCCAAGTACACATCCCATTGAGTCCTCTAGGACTGTGAGGTAAATAATCAGTGGTCTTCCTTCCACTGGAGGTGATAGAATCGGAGGATTCAACAGATATTCCTTGATACTGTCGAAGGCGGATTGGCAATCTTCTGACCAAACGCAGTCCTGGTTCTTCTTCAGTAATTTGAAGATTGGCGCACAAGTGGCAGTCATGAGGAATATGAATCTGGAGATGTAGTTCAAACGTCCCAGGAATCCTCTGACTTGTTTTTCAGTTTTCGGAGAAGGAATTTCTTGAATGGCCTTGACCTTGTCAGGATCAACTTCAATCCCTTTCTGACTGACGATGAACCCTAGTAGTTTCCCTGAACGGACACCGAAGGTGCACTTGTTGGGATTCAAGCGGAGCTTGAATTTTCTTAGACGTTCGAACAATTTTGACAAATGTTCAACGTGCTCACTCTCTGTTTTTGATTTTGCAATCATATCATCGACATACACTTCGATTTCTTTGTGTATCATGTCATGAAACAGAGTAGTCATGGCCCTTTGATAGGTTGCCCCGGCGTTCTTCAAACCGAACGGCATTACCTTGTAACAAAAGGTGCCCCATGGGGTAATGAACGAAGTTTTCTCCATGTCTTTAGGCACCAATTTGACCTGGTTATAGCCCGAGAATCCATCCATGAAGGAGAAAATTCTGAACTTTGTTGTGCTGTCTACCAGCATGTCAATGTGTGGTAAAGGAAAGTCGTCCTTTGGACTTGCCTTGTCAGATCTCTGTAATCAACACACATTCTGACCTTTCCGTCCTTTTTGGGAACGGGTACGATGTTGGCTAACCATTGAGGATATTTAGATGTGGCGAGGAAACCCACGTCAATCTGTTTATGTACCTCCTCTTTGATTTTGATGGCCATGTCCGGGTGAGTGCGTCTCAACCTTTGCTTTACCGGCGGACATTCCGATCTTAATGGTAAGTGATGTTCCACGATGCTAGTATCCAACCCTGGCATATCCTAATAGGACCAAGCGAATACATCGGGGAATTCTTTGAGAAGCTTTATCAAACTTTCTTTGACAGTTGGATTGAGCAGTGCCCCAATCCTGATTTCTTTTCTCTCTTACTCTGAACCCAAGTTTACCGTTTCCAACGGCTCTTTGTGAGGTTCAATAGACCTTTCCTCTTGTCTGAGTAATCAGGAGATCTCTTCTGGAATTTCGTTGTCAACTTCTTCTTCAGCCTCGAATACCGGGAACTCAAAGTTGGGAGAAGGCATCGGATCGTATGTTTCGACTGGGTTTAAAACAAGCAATCTGCATGACGTGATGATTCGTGTTTAGAAGAGATAGAGGAAAATGCAAGTGTGTGCAGTGTTTTATTTTACTAATTGTTTTTATTATTGAATGTTTTTTAGGATTACCATTTTCTGAAAAAGAAAAAAGAGAAAATAGCAAATAATGCAGAAATTACATAACGACGTTATTTTATTAATGAACAAGTCGACTCTTGAAACTACAGCCCTATAAAACAAAACTCTGTCGCTTTGGGCGAAGCGAAGAGGGATATTTACAGAAAGCGAGCCCTATCAAAACATCCGTTTCACCTGGGCAGGGTGAAAGGTTAAAAGATGGCAATTACTTTGACTGATGAACGATCTTCGGAACCTCGACAGCAATCCATTGGCGGCGAACTCCTCGGTGAATCACAAAGTCTGGCACCTTCCTAGATTTGTCTTTAGAAATAACGCTGATTTCTGGTGGAGCAGGATCATTGGAATCTGTCTCCCAGGCAGAGTTGTCGTAGGAGGATTCCTCTGTTGTATTTTGCATAGCATTTGTGCTCTCAGCTGTATCTCCCCATCCAGTTGGCTGGATATCTTCGAGCCTGATACGAGAGCTTTTGGGAGCGGTGTACTTGACCATATAGTCGTATTTTCCACTCAGTTTTCCCAGAGTGTCCCAAACCTCTTTGGAACTGGAGGAGTCATCTCTCTCGATGACTTTGACCTCGGGAAAAGCATAGTTGATGAACTCAAATCCTGCGAACGTTGCGAATTCATCTTCATGTTGAGTAGTTTCTGAATGACCTGAGTGTTGATCCCATGACATGGTGGGGACACAGGTATTCTGTTCAATGACGGTCAGCTGATTTTCATTGTTCGGCTGACTCTCTTGCCCCAAATTTCCTGGGTAAGGTTGCCACATTGGCAGGCCGTCCATTGGGCCGTAATAGTTGTTGTCAAATTTGTCTTTCATCAGAGTGTCTTCCTCTAATGAATTTGGCGGAGCACGACATCCTTCAGGATCACAATCTCCGTAGATCATTTCGACATCTTCTCTTGGTATAAATCTCGGACTTTCTGTAGGAAAGCAAAAAGGCATAGGCACCTCTTCCTGAGACATATAACCGTCCTTGTTAAGGTAGGACTTCCACTCTTCATCCGTGTCAGAGGAATCTTCCTCATTGATAGCATGAACTGTCTGAGACACTGGACCAAGGAAACCTCCACTGTGGAATAAGTTTTGAAGGGGATGAAGACTTTCATCGCTGGCAGCTGTCTGGGTACAGGTTGCAGAAAAACCAAGACCCTTCTTTGTTTTATTGTCAGTGGGAATGACAAGCTGTCCCCATCCTGTCGTATCGGTACTCTCGACCGCTTTGATAGCATCTTTGTATGAGGAAATCGAGGTTCCTCCTTTGAAATGATTATCCTTGCTCACCGATAGTGCTTGGAACTGAGTTCCAATAACCTCCTTGGGTTCTATACCAGCAGATGATGACAAGTTACTCACAAGCAAGGCTTGTTCCCCGCAGACTGTGACAAGTTGATCGTTCTTGACGAACTTTAGCTTTTGGTTGAGGGTCGAAGTGACCGCTCCAGCCTGATGTATCCAAGGTCTTCCTAATAAACAACTGTATGTTGCCCGGATGTCCATGACCTGGAAAGTGACTTGGAAAGTGTGAGGACCGATAGTTATGGGAAGATCAACTTCGCCGATAACTGTTTTTCTGGATCCGTCGAACGCTTTGACGACAACCTCGCTGATTCTCATCGGAGGGCCCTGAATGATAATTGCATCAAAGTGGACTTCAGCATAACATTCAGGGTTGACCCTGTGTCGACCAGTACGCTGGCTAAAGCATCGTCCTGGTAGTTAACTGTGATATTGAGTGCCATGTTATGACGGCGACCCTCTTCAGGTAATTCCTCATCACTAAATCCCAAATTATTGCAGGAAGTGATGTTAGAGACAATGCTATCAAACTGTCTGATTGTTACATCCTGTTCCACAAAGGCTTGCTCCAAGACTTGCTGTAGAGCCTCCCTGTGGGCTTCTGAACTGAGTAACAGTGATAATACCGAGATCTTTGAAGGAGTTTGCAATAGTTGATCAACAAAGTTGTATTCACTCCTTTGGATGAGCTTCAGCATCTCATCATCATTTTTCGAAAGGTCGGGATTACTGGATTGACCGACTGGTGGATCGGGAGCTTCAGTCTGAAGTTCCTTTTCTTTGTCACGTTCTCCAACTCCTCGGTTGAAGATTCTACCACTCCGTGTTACACGACTGATGTCTGCAATATTCACAACGGAAGGTAATGGGATTTCTTTTCCATTTTCAATTGTCGTTGCATCGTATTTGTAAGGGATAGCCTTAGTTGATTCATACGGTAATGGTCCCGGTAGATAGATGACTACGGGAGCTTTCTGATTTTTCTGACCATCATAAGTAATCTCGATCCGTTCTCGGTTGGGAACTTTAGACTCGTCAAGTAGAGGGATAATGGCAAAAACATCCCTGGTCCTATGATGACCAGAGATTGTGACAACATCCTCAACTTGATCAGCAAGGTAGTTCGGCGTCCAATTGATGGGTCCAGAACCCGAATATGGACAAATTTCTCCACGATCGACCTGGCCCTGAAGAGCTGCTCTCACAAGGTAACACCCTTGGTTACTTTCCGAACAGACGCTACAACTGTCATAGTTGTGTGGTGGCACCTGGCCACGCCCACTTTGAATACAATGTAACCTTACTAGGTTAGCTTCCACTGATCGGACATCCTGACCCTGACGCCGAGTGGGGTTTCTATTACTGATACTAATATGATGAGTATCTTCGTCCATGTAGATTGGCATCCACCAATGATTTAACAAGTGCTGAAGTGTTTCCTGGACAAGGGTACAACCCCGATCATTTTCGCAACCCGCTTTACAGCTTTGGTAATCATGTGATATTAAGAATCCGAGTCGGACCTGTTCAGCATGTAATTCTACCAGGTTGGTATTCATCATGCGAATATCAAAGATCTGAACCATGTTGATCTGATAAGGGTTCCTATCATGGTAATCTTGGATCCATCCAAGATCCATCTGACGCTGGAGGGCCTCTTGTATGAAAGAGCATCCTTGTTTGTTTACCGAGCAAGTCAGACAGGAATTGTAATCGTGTCGCGGCAGATTATGATACTGGCTTTGCCTTCAGTGCATTGCCACCAAGTTGACATTCATTGTACGGATATCATGGTTCTGAATGACGTTAGAATTCGTGTAGACCATGTTAACTCCACGAACTCGGTGTTCTTGGATCCATCCGAGATCCATTTGTTCCTGTAGAGCTGTTTGCACCACAGAACATCCCTGGTTGTCTTTAGAGCAGATATCACACTGGTGATAGTTATGAGGTGGCACATGGCCATATCCGCTCTGTCTACAATGCATCTTGACCAGATTGGTTTTCAACAAGAGTACATCGTGAATTTGATAGACGTCGTTAGTCTCTTTCTCAATCAGATTGACTGCAGCTTTCTCGTGTTAAGGCAGCGGGTTCGTAAGAACATTGGGATTCGTATCTTTGAAAGATAAGAGTCCGCTCCTAACAAGCTTTTGCACGTCGGACTTGAAATTAAGATAGTTCTCAATGTTGTGCCCTAAACCTCCTTGATGATAAGAGCAAGTTTGATCCACCTTAAACCAAAAAGGCGGATTTTTCGGTACCGTAAGTGGAGACTTAGTCTGGATGTGCCCCTTAGCCAGTAGTAACGGAAACAGTTCTGCGTACGTCACGGGTATAGGATCAAATCCTGGTGGTCGTGCTGCACGGTTGTTGTTATATGGAGGACGAGCCTGCTGAAGAGGCTGTTGTGTCCTTTGCTGGTCAGGTTGGCTCTGCGCAACCTGAGGTTGATACGTAGGAATAGGCGCTGGGCTGATAGCTGGAGTTACACCTGCTACCGGCTGATAACGTCGCCTTTGCTTTCCGAGAGAGATATTCCCAATATCTTGCTCCCTTTTCTTAGGGAGAGCACTACCGTATTTTTTAGTACCGCTCGTCGATCCAGTGTCTTTTACCAAACGTCCTTCTCGGACGGCTTCCTCAAGACGTACACCCATGCCGACCATTTCGGTGAAATCATTGGGCGCACTGGCAACCATTCGGTTATAGTAAAACGAGCTTAAGATTTTTAAAAAGATCTTTGTCATCTCTTTTTCCTCAAGAGGTGGACAAATTTGAGCGGCAATTTCACGCCACCTTTGAGCATACTCCTTAAAGGTTTCCTTGTCCTTTTGTGACATTGATCTAAGTTGATCTCTGTCGGGTGCCATATCCAAATTGTATTTGTATTGTTGGACGAAGGCAGTACCAAGATCTCTGAGTGTGCTAATCGTAGCACGGTTTAAACCCATGTACCATTTGAGTGCGGCACCGGTTAAACTATCCTGAAAGTAGTGAATCAGTAGGTCCTGATTCTCCGTCTGAGCTGACATTCGCTGAGCGTACATCACCAAATGGCTCTGAGGGCAAGAGTTACCCTTGTATTTTTCAAAGTCGGGCACTTGGAATTTGTGCGGGACTTTCACGTTGGGGACCAAGCAGAGATCTGCGGCGTCCTTTCCAAATAGATCCTGACCGCGAATGGCTTGCAGCTTCTTCTGCATTTCCAAGAACCGTTCCTGGAATTCCTCCATTCGGTCAAACGTAATTTCCTTCCTACCAGAAAGTGTCTATGGAATCTGCCCTTCCGGGACAGTGTGCACCACAGGGGGTGGTACCGTGACTACGGTAGTGAGTCTTGGCGTCACCCGAAGTTTGTAACCTTCAGGAGTCTTTAGTATGCCCCTGGTATCTTCGCTTTCCCGAAGTTTGTAACCTTCAGGCCCAGCGGCTTCTGTTGTGATTCCCTGATCTTCAGTGATCGGTGGAACATATCCTTCCGGGATATAGTTAACAGGCATGCCCCAAGGACGATCTTTCGGCATCTGATACCTAGGATCATACTTTTCTACTATGGGCGTTGAGGTGACCTCTGAGATCACAGTTCGTTGTAGCTGAGCTTCTGCCATGGCTTGCATGTCGTTACGAAGCTTTCTCATATCCTCTCTCAGAGCGTGGATCTCTTCCTTCAACTCTCTATTTTCTTCCTCAAGATCATCCATCTTTTTCTGACGATTGGCCTGAGTATTGTACGAATGAGACAGTTTGACTCTAGAATCGAGACACAAACGTGAGATTCGTAGGGAAGAAGAATACGCGATGTGAGAATGATGAATGCAATGATTATATTAATTGTTTTTTTTGTTTAATCAAAATAAACTTAGACAATTAGATTGCAAATATCAAACGGTGGGGAAACCCCTTTTTATTGAATTCAAAGGATTACAGAAATGGAAATACAGTAGATTACAAGGTGCAGAAACAGAAACCTAAGCTAATGGGTCCCGAGTCCTCTCTGAAGAGAAATCGGGTGCTGATTCTGGTATTTTCCTTTTCTTTGACTGGGGCTCTTGGGCCGTTGTCGGGTTGTCATTCCTTTGCCAGGTGAAAGGAGTGAGTAAATTCCTTTGGTCATCTTGATTCTCTACAGCATGTTGCTCCAAAATTTCAATCAGAGCATCCTTTTCTTTTAGTAATTGTTGTATTTTGATGCACTCTATGTCAAGGGTGCGGTACTTGTTCTTCCAAGACCTTCTCTCCTTCTGGACTTTGTTGAGAGTAACCTAAAGCTTTTCAGTTTCCGTCATGAAATACATGACAGATTCCCTCGACAGAAGAATTCCGTAACGAGGATAAGGCATCTTCAGCTTGAGAGCTCTAGTTTGTACCCAATGGAGATAAGGCTCCACTGAGACACAGTCCAGTTTTCCTAGAGACTCTCGTCCTTTCTTATGAACATGTTTCCAAGCGTGCGCTATTTCCATCTTTAGTGCTCTGTCGTTTTCTCCTTCTTTGAAGAAAAGACCTTCCAGATGAACACCCACTGGGTTGTGTCTCATCGGGTATCCAAATTGACGAAGAACCAATATCGGATGGTAGTTGATTCCTCCTTTAGTTCCTATGAGGGGTATGTTGGGGAAGTTTCCACAACGGTCAATGATTCTGATTCCCTCATAAATCCTATTACACCAATCTATATCAGAGTTGGTAAGAGACATGATCTTCTGCGACCAGCGTAAGGCACTCTTACAATCCCAAAAAGCAGCAAACTTGCGCAAGTGAGAGATAAACCATTTGTAAAGCAGAGGTATACAGCATGTGATTTCCCCTCCGCTGTACAAATTTCCTAAGTGTACAGAATGATACGCATCTGCGAGCAAAGTCGGCACAGGGTTTCCAATGAGAAAAACCGTAATAGCGTTAATATCGACGAAGTTATTGATGTTAGGAAACAAAAATAATCCGTAGGTGAGTAAAACAAAGATGCTTTCAAAAGCAGTCCCGTTCCCTATACTAGCAAAGTACAGAGCTTTCTTTGTTAAGAACTGGGCTGGCAAACCTTGGATGCCACCCTTTGTAGTCATGTGAGTCCTGACCTCAGACTCGTCCAAATGAATTGCTCTTGCAATGGTCTAATTCTTTGGAATTCCTTCCAGTCCAGAAAACGGAGCTCGATCGGTGATATGTAGATCAACCAGATGAGAATACTCCTCCAGCGTTGGTGCTAGCTGGTAATCCAGGAATGTGAAACAGTGATAAACCGGATCGTAAAACTGAATGAGCGCATCAATGATTCCCTCAATCACATGGACTCTTAATAGTGGTAGCAAACCTCCGTGCTTGGCTCTGAAAGCCTTTGGGTTAGTGATCATCCTCGCTAACCTTCTCAAATCCTCTAGTTTTGGAACCTTGAAGGTATACTGGTGAGTTCTTCTCCTACCGAAATCCATTAGCCTAATCCTCTTCTCTGATATTTGCAATCACGGTCTTAATTTAATTTGAAAAATAGAGAGACTAGAAGAGAAGTTTTTTTTTTTAATGTTTTATTAAATGAATGCATGAATGCAACACACAAAGACATAGAAAAAACATGGGGTCAAAGGGTCGTTGTCATGAAGTCAAGGCTCTACCCATCCCCAAAGGTTTATACTAGGGTGATTTTTGTACCTGTACTCATTATCATCAGCTCCTCCCAGGAAAGCAAAACAACAAGCGGATCGCCAGCGAGTTGTAAAGCAATCTTAGAGTAAGTGCCATTCACCGAGAATAGATCACCAGCCTCAAATGAGGGTAGTATCGCGTAACAACTATTTCCGATAGTTTCCGCACTACGAAAGGGTTTGGCTCCTCAGCTTCTCAGACTTAACAACCAGCCCATTGGCTAAAAGATTGAATGGGTTGCGTTGGTCAGCCTCCACTGAGGTTGATGGTCGACCCCGTCGCCATCACTTATCTTAAGTGTATACTCATTCTTTCCACATACGGCATCACCCGCATTCCCATTAGCAGAAAAATAAACATGTATAGCAATTAGGAAAAGCAGTATATATATTTGTCCTAAAATATCCTAGACCTTTTAAAGCTATGAATCTTAAGTTCCTGACAGAAATGGGTTCCCCGGCAGAAGCCCCAATCTGTGGCTTTCACATAAGTGAAGAGAAAAAAGGAAAAAGAAGTTTTAGAAAGACGCGGCCCCACGGTGGGCGCCATTTTTCTGTTGGTGGCCACCGCCATGAAAATGACTTACCCAAGGTTTAAATTGTAAGAAAGAATAGAGCCCCACGGTGGGCGCCAATTTTTCTGTAGCGAGTGATTTTGGACGCGGTTCTTAAGCATTGGTCGCTCTCTGCGGTTTGAGCTTAAAACTACAGGTTGATTCATTTTTTATTCTATTGTGAGCTGATGAAGGAAGGGAAATAGATGTCTCTAATTAACCCTGCTTTGCTACTGAGTTTAAACAGCGGTCTGTTAGGTTACGGATGCTATCAATGTGGGGGGGCCTTTGTACTGGTTATTTGTATTTTTGCCAATACGGTTTTCTTTCTTTCTAGGACTTTCTAGCGGGGAACAAGGGTTAGGATGTTAGGACTGATGCTTTTTGATAGGTATGTGAGAGTATGGGATTTTGTTTAGTGTGCTCGCTAAGATCTTTTCTTTCGATCTTATGCCTACGTATTCCCGTTTACCGAAACAGGGAAATCAAAGCGTTCGTAGTTCCTCCTATTCTTTGGGAGGAAATTGGTTTTTTTTGGTGTCTTGTTCAAAGCCCAAGACGTGAAGCGAAAGGTGATTTGTATCTTGTTCAAAGCCCAAGATGTGAAGCTGAAAAGTCTATTTGTGTCTTGTTCAAAGCCCAAGACGTGAAGCTGAAGGACCTCGACTTTAGAGAGAATTTGTCATCTCTAAAGGGGGGTCTGTTTGTCACAACTGTTGGGTGACTGACTGTAAAGGAGGATTACTTTAACCGGGATACGCGGATCCTAGCAATTCCATAATTTCCTTTATAGGGGGTTTTAACCTGAAGGAGAAGACTTTAACTTAGTGTAGAGCAATGCCATCTTTCCTTAAGAATTTCTCATGCTAAAAGAGGGACAGTGGCGTGGATGTAGATGATCCAGAGGCTTGCCGCTTACAGCGATTAGATGGAAGGAGTTGTTGATGTTTGTATGCTGTGAACGAGGCACAACTTTGATGCTAAAAGGTTGATTGGATCAACCAGTGGTTTTCTTATATAAAGCCTAAGAGGAGGCTAATGTGTGTCTCGTACAAAGCCCGAGAGAGAGGCTAAAAGGTCTTTGACTAGACGATGAAGTCTTTTATACTCAACAAGAGAGTGTTTTTGTATCTCGTACGAAGCCCGAGATGGAGGTTGTTGTTTGTTTGGCTCAATTAAGAACCTTTTTGTATCTCGTATAAAGCCCGAGATGGAGGCGAAAAGGGTGATTGACTCAACGAGGGAGTCTCTGTATCTCGTACGAAGCCCGAGATGGAGGCGAAAAGTTCGACTCAACAAGAGAATCTTTTATGTGTCTCGTACAAAGCCCGAGAGAGAGGCTAAACGTTGTTTGACTCCGTTAGGGAGAATCATTGTATAAAGCCCAAAAGGAGGCTAGGGTAACTGTTTCAGTTGAGTGACAGGTCCAATATACTGATTTTTAAAGAGAAAATCAGTTCTTATATGAGTAACACTGTACTCATGGATTTGATTCAAGGATCCGGGTTATTCCTATTCTTTAAGGAAGCGGGAAATCCGAAGGGTATTTGAGACTGTCCGAGTCTACGAGTTTCCTTCCTATTTAACGAAGGGGTCACTTGAGAATGTCTTTGAGACTCAAGGAAGTTAGACTATCCAAGTCTAGAGTGTCATCTTTTGTACCATGCTTTGAGAAATAATAGTAGACTCTATGAAAGGACTGTTCTATGAGGATGACTAGGTTCTGTTCCTATACCTCTAGGAGGTCGTCAGGACAATTTGTACGAAGCCCAAGAGGAGGCTGGAATCTTTTAAGAAGCCGACGGGTCCTTGTACTAAGCCCAATAGGAGGCTATCATTCCCGGAGGAAGAGATCATTATACGAAGCCTAAGAGGAGGCTGTGAATACTTCTAAGAAGCCGTAGGGTCCTTGTACTAAGCCCAAGAGGAGGCGGGGTTGCTTTTAGGAAGCCTGTGGGTCCTTGTACGATGCCCAAGAGGAGGCCGATGCTTTTAAGAAGCCCATGGGTCCCAAACCAAAGAAAAGTTCAAGAAAAGTTTCACCGAGAATAATTCATTTAGTGAACAGTTCTGAGGTTTTGAAGAAATTCAAGAGAAGTTTCACCGAGAATAATTCATCTCTGAGGGATAGAATTTCTTGATAGTTCCTAATGAGGACAGCCGAAGAGAAGACTGTATCTGGTGATCCTATTGGGGATCTAGCTGTCTATTTCTATGAATAAACGAAACGGCGTCACCTAGTTCTAGACATAGTTGCCGGGGAAACTCGAAATATATATACTATTATTACACGGTTGATATGAGTTTATGAAAGAAGACTTACAGTGAAACAGCCCCACAATACAGTTATATGTATATGAAAGCGGTAAATGAAAGCAATAACCACTTACTCGGTTGTAGAGCTTCCATGCTGTTTGGTTAGTTGTTCAACAAAGAAAGATTGGAAACAACAGTATATACAAAATCAAAGGAGAAAGTGCTTTGAAAAAAGAAAGATTTGAGGCTTACAGCTCAAGGAGAGGCCCAGGGTTTTTTCAGTGAGCGCACTGTTTGAATTTGAACAGAGGGACTTATACAAGTGACTGAGCCCCAAAATGTTTTCTGTACAAAGGGGGTTGGGTCTTACACTCTATTAGAGGCCCAAAAAGTTTTAAAGAAAAAGAGTGGGGCTTATAACACGAGGGTAGGCCCAAAAGGTTATTTTAAAAAGGGCGACGATCGCGCCGTTTGTTTTTTACAGTATCGAGACTTATACAATACAATGAGGCCCAAAAATGATTTGGTCAAGAAAGGATTGGGTCTTACACTCTATTAGAGGCCCAAAAAGTTTTGAATGGGTCTTATAGCTCAAGGAGAGGCCCAAAAGGTTATTTTTAAAAGGGCAACGATCGCGCCGTTTGTTTTTGAAGGTGTCGGGACTTATACAATACAATGAGGCCCAAAAATGATTTGGTCAAGAAAGGATTGGGTCTTACACTCTATTAGAGGCCCAAAAAGTTAAAAAAAAAAAGAGTGGGGCTTATAACACGAGGGTAGGCCCAATTGATTTTTTCGTTTAAAAATGGCGATCGCACCGAGGTTTTCTTTTAACGCCGAGGGACTTATACAATAAGTGAGGCTCAAATGATTTTGGTTAAAAGGGGATTGGGTCTTACACTCTAATAGAGGTCCAATTGAGTTTTGAAAATGATTTATGAGGGTTGAATTAATCCAAAAACCCTAATTTGTTTTCAAAAATGTATTTAATTGAATAAAAATTCAATTAAAATGATCAAAATTGTTTAACATGTGAAAAACAAATTGTGATTTTGGATTAATGCTTCAAAAATTAAGTATTGACCTACAAAATAATTAGAAAGCATTAAAAGTTGCAAAATCAATGTAGAAAAAATATTTAAAATGTCAAAAACAATTAAAATATTAATTCTTTGCAAAAATATCAATTATATGAAATAAATAATATTTTTGGGATTTTTTGATAAAATAAAATATCTTAACATTTTTGTGAATTATTAAAAAAAGAATGAACTCAAAATCATTAAAACTCAGAGAGAAATTAATTTTTGAATCAATTAAACAAAATCACAAAATTCAAATATTTGAATTTGTGAAAAAGGCGCCAAGAACACAAGCAAGAACACGCGCGTTTTTCTGGGTTTGGCTGATTTGCGTTTTCCATCCAATCTCACTGAATACGTAATCATATCATGCAATCCACATATCATTATGCTCGTCTCAACCTCACGATCATGTTTATAACACTTAATTTCATTTAAATTAAACATAAAACATGAAATCACGAAGAAACCTCAAGAACCCTAATTTCTGCATGAAGGCTAGGATTTTTTATACACGATTCAAGCAATGCAATTAATTGAGGGAAAACATTCCATGCATGATTATGAACATATGGCCAAATTATTGTGCGAGGAAATATGCATAGATTGAGAGATGACCAAGTATGTGCTTACCTCTAAGCCATGATAGCAAGTACAATGTGATTTTTGATTTGGAGGTGTTACAGATGAGTGGTGATGATCTGAACAGCTTCCCTACACCCTATGGAGTGTGTTTGGATGGTTGGACTTGATTGAAATTGGCTGGATCACTTTGTGGTACCTCAGCTGCACGTTGGTTAAAACCTTGAGCAACCAGCTGGTGATTTTGTGAAATTGGTGTTTCAGAAGTGATCTAAGTGTTTGATCAGCTCATATGTGATGTATATGAGGTGTGTGAGTGATTGGTTTGATTAAAAAAGCTCTCAAACTCAAAACCCGATAGTGACTTGCCTTAGAAGGCAAAATTGGAGTGAAAGAAGAGATTTTGAGGAAAGCATCTGTTTGATGGCTTTGGTGTACTCAAACTGATCACAATTGAGCTCTATTTATAGTAGAGCAAGTTTGTTTTGCAAGGAATAGTGAATGGCAGCTGGTAAGTAGGTTTGGCCAATGTTGGCAAATGAAAATCCAAGTCTCCTCTAGCCATTGACTAGAGGTTAGGGCACAGAGCTTTGGTTCCCTTGGTCTTGGATAAGTCTTGACTGATTTCAGATGAGAATGGCTCAGTCCATGCCACCTTGATGCTTCCATTGAATGCTTCAATCCAAATTTGGAGTCTTGTCCCTATTTTGGCCATTCTAGGTTCCACATGCTATTTCTTGTTCCATGGACTTTGGAGGCTTGGCTCATTGATTGTCCCCTTTAGAATCAATCCTCAGATGTGTCCAAGTGGATAGGAGCATTTGAATTTGGCTGATTTTGGCAAATCGAGCAAAGTTGCAAATTCTGCCTTGCCTTTAACAGATTTCAGCAAGGCAACTTGACAATGTCATATCTCATGGGGTAAGTTGAATTTGGCAATGTTCTTGGCCATTTTGGAAAGCCCTTACATGATACAACAATTGTTTGAACAAGTTCAGTTTTGATCTCTTTTGATTCCAAGTGAAAAATCCCTCTACATTTGGCAAAAAGTGAAGCAAAATCTGACTTAGTGAAATTTTCACCAAGTGTTGGAACAAAGTGTGATTTCTTGATTTTGATCACTCCATAACTCAAAATTTGGACTTAGGTCAAGTTGAAGTTTTTGTAGAGGGTAATGAGGGCTACAAATCCATCTTTGGATGAGAAAAAATGGACATGTGGTTTAGAAGTTATGGTCCTCCAAAGTTGGTGTATTAGTGGTACTTTTTCCATAACTTAGAAAAATTTCTAAGTTTTATGGTTACCCCTTTTACATGTTATCCCACTTTTCTTGATTTTTCTTGATGAATGATGATTCAAATCATACATTAACATCATTTTAGGGTTAAAAATCCATTTTGGTGAAAAATCTCAAAAAGTCAAAGTTGACTTTTGTGCACAGTTGACTTTTTATCAGATGAATTCCAAATTGGGCAATTCTTCAGGAAATCATGTCCTTGACCTAAATCAAACTTGATGAACATGTTCCATGGGTGTCATAGGGTATATTGAGGCATGTCCTAGGGCTTGGGAGCATGTCCTGGTCAAAAGTCAAAGTTACAGTTGACTTTTCTCGCGAAACCCTAATTGTGGTGCAGATGAAATTGAGACTTGTTGCTCAAGCTTCTTGGATTAACCCATTGTCCCAAATGGATCAATATAGTTCATTAGAGACCCTCAAACCCTCTCTTGAGGTCTTGGTTCATGATTTGTCCCAAAAGTCAACTTAGGGGTGAATTAGGTCAAGAAACCCTAATTCCTAATTTTTGATGAATGCATCCCCTGAGGTCAAATTGACTTGATGATTGGGTCCATGAGGTTCCATGGAGTATATTAGGTTGTGTTTTGGATCATTGGCTTGTTCCCAGATGAAATTTTCCATCTGGAGGCCCTGGTCGACCAAAACCCTAATTTGGTGACACTGTCGATCTTGAGACTTGATCCACCTAGAAGGGAGCAGCCTTGTGCTTAATCCTTGAAGTGGGAGTCCTTTTTGATCCATTGTGGATGTTTTAGAGGTTAGACAAGTTGAATATCATGTCATTCCTTGATTGATCCTTTGTCTAAGGCTCTGAGAGAGCTTAAAACCCTAATTTTGATTGTAGTGAATGCTCAACAACCCTTGAGGCATTTGGTGAGGCATGATGGTTCATCCATATTGTGATGATGATTTGCACAATGATGGGAAATCTAAGTGGTCAAAATTTGGGGTATGACACCTGCACGTTACCAACATAGGGGTAACATTCAAACAGAAGGGGTGAGATATCGAATAATATAAACAAGAGTATGATAATCAATACATTAGACTAGAATCATACAATTTCACTACCTTACATCAACAACACAAAAACAATCATCAACAACTCAACAACAACTTTATCAGCATAATACTACAACAACTTTATCAACATAATACAACATCAAATTTATCAACATAATACAACATCAACTTTATCAACATAAGTAATGCAACACAAAATGCGACTCAACTATGCGTATGCATGTGGTACCAATGGAGCAGAACTCCGAACTTAGAAATTGCCAAGTAATAGAGGCATCAAACAAGGCATAAGCCTTCAACTTTCAACTTTTTTTGCCAATCCAGGCCAACTTAATAATTTTGCCAATCTAGGCCAACTTGGTTGAACATTAGCTCCAACTTAGAAAAATGCAATGTATGCGACTAATATGAATGACATACGACAACAATAACTCAACATTGACCATAGGCCTATGACTTAACAACAACAACAACAACTCAACACTGGCCAAAGGCCTGCAACTTAACAACAACTAATCAACATTGGCCAAA
This sequence comes from Lathyrus tuberosus, assembly GCA_022829125.1. Classification (NCBI taxonomy): domain Eukaryota; kingdom Viridiplantae; phylum Streptophyta; class Magnoliopsida; order Fabales; family Fabaceae; genus Lathyrus; species Lathyrus tuberosus. The sequence goes on from JALAZF010000043.1 coordinate 20,424,121, forward strand.
GGCCTGCAACTTAACAACAGTAGCAAATCAACATTGGCCAAAGGCCTGCAACTTAAATATGCCCATAAATCGGGACAAAGCAACTTACTCGGCTATACCTACAAATCCACGTATTCATCGTATTTTCAACAAAATAAACCAACCAAAATTACCTACTAGTTTATACGAACCTTCCCGATCAATTTTAACTAATTCCGGACAACTAATTTTTCCGCTTAATTCCACTAGTTCGGCTAAATTGGTACTATTATGCACGGTAATTACTACTATTTAAGTTTACTGATGCTGTTAACTTTAACTTACTAATACAACACATTATGCTCTCAATCATACTGTCAACAAAATTCAACTCTGATACAAATACCAGTATCTGCTAAATTCTCCTTTCATGCTAAAACTCTCATTTTTCTGTCAAGAACTGCTACTGCAAATGTTCTCATTTTCTGTCAAGAACCTGGTATGTTAATTTACTGATACTACCACTAAAAATAATACTACCTGTTAGTTCACGACTATATGCTATTTCATTATCTTACTGATTAATATTACTACTATTCACTACTTAATTTATTATACATGTGTGGGTAACTTAAATCAATAAATCATGTTCAATAATTAAATATGAGTACAAGTGCATAAAAAGAAACTATGTGGTCCCCACCACTTTAGGGTGTCCGCCACTCCCTTCCACACATGGTCTTGGTGGCTTGTGCCACCTTTTCTAAAAGTCATGGTGGCTTGCGCCACCTTAATGCTTGCACAGGGGTGGCTTACGCCCCCCCCCCCCCCTCTTATTTTTTTTTTAAAAGAATCACCAATTCTAATTACTCTTCAATACGGCCAGCACACATAAGAATTCTCAGCAACACAATTGTTCACAAAACATCAGTTTCCGGTTCATAAAAAATCAACCACTCAATACCATAGCACATCAAATTCCACAAAACAATAACAAATCAACAATACAGTTCAACACCATTCAGTAGAAAATCATATAAATCCCAACCCCACGTATCAATTATCGTATTCCCGGTTATAAAATTCGAACCCCACCCTTACCTTGGATTGAAGGTTGCTCTAAATTTTTCTGGTTGAAAACTTGCTCTAGCTGCCTCTACGAATTCTCTCTCAAAACCCCTTGTTCCTCTTTTCCTCTTCTCCATAACTTCCACGTTCTGCTCCTATTTTTCCTATTTTTCTGCAACTCCCACTTACAGCCACTTTCTAACTCCTCCTTGTTTCTAAAAACCTAATATAATAATTCTATTATTTTATTTTCTTATTGGGCCTCATTACTACACCCCCACTATTACTACCATCTAAATAAGCCCAATATTTTCTTATACTTCTACTAAGTTAACACCATATTATTTTCTACTACTTAAATCATTTTTAATTAAATAATCCTACTAAAGCCAACACAACTTAAATCAATTAAATTAATTAATATTCTACGAAAATAAATATTATTTCTAATATTAATTTCTCCCGACTAAATCGACTAATTACCCGATTAATACTTATTAGCATCAACCAACATATTCAACGTATTCAACAGATATTCGAAAAAATACTCAATACTATTTAATTAAAATATTTAATTAAATACGGGCGTTACAGGTTCAACAGGTATTCCTTGATACTGTTGAAGGCAGTTTGGCAGTCTTCTATCCAAACGCATTCCTGGTTCTTTTTGAGTAATTTGAAGATCGGCGCACACGTCACGGTCATAAGGAATATGAATCAGGAGATGTAGTTCAAACGTCCCAGGAATCCTCTGACTTGCTTTTCAGTTTTCAGAGAAGGCATCTCTCGAATGGCCTTGACCTTGTCAGGATCAACCTCAATTCCTTTCTGGCTGATGATGAACCCTAAGAGTTTCCCTGAACGGACACCGAAGGTGCACTTGTTGGGATTCAAGCAGAGTTTGTACTTTCTCAAACGCTCGAATAGTTTTGACAGGTGGGTCACATGCTCCTCTTTTGTCTTAGATTTTGCAATCATGTCATCGACATATACCTCGATTTCCTTGTGTATCATGTCATGAAACAGAGTAGTCATGGCCCTTTGATAGGTTGCCCCGACATTCTTCAAACCGAACGGCATTACCTTGTAACAAAAGGTACCCCATGGCGTAATGAACGAAGTTTTCTCCATGTCTTTCTGCGCCATTTTGATTTGATTATATCCCGAGAATCCATCCATGAAGGACAAAACTTTGAACTTTGCTGTACTGTCTACCAGCATGTCAATGTGTGGTAAAGGAAAGTCATCCTTTGGACTAGCCTTGTTAAGATCCCTGTAGTCGACATACATTCTGACCTTTCCGTCCTTTTTGGGAACGGGTACAATGTTGGCTAACCATTGAGGATATTTTGACGTAGCGAGGAAACCTGCGTCAATTTGTTTCTGTACCTCCTCTTTGATTTTGATAGCCATGTCCGGGTAAGTCCGTCTCAAACTCTATTTTACTGGCGGACATTTCGATTTCAACGGTTGGTGATGTTCCACGATGCTGGTATCCAACCCTGACATATCCTGATAGGACTAAGCGAATACATCGGGAAACTCTCTGAGTAGCTTTATTAAACTCTCTTTAGCAGTTGGACTGAGCAGTGCCCCAATCCTGATTTCTTTTCTCTCTTTTTCGGAACCCACGTTGATCGTTTCCAATGGCTCTTTGTGCGGTTCAATGGACCTTTCCTCTTGTCTGAGTAGTCGGGAGATCTCCTCTGGAATTTCGTCGTCAACTTCTTCTTCAGCCCCAAATTTCGAGAATTCAAAGTCGGGAGAAGGCATCGGATCGTATGTTTCAATTGGGTTTAAAACAAGCAATCTACATGACGGTATGATTCGTGTATAGAAGAGATAGAGGAAATCTAAGAGTGTGTGCAGTGTATATTCTTTTATTACTGCTAGTTTTTATTATTTGAATTGTTTTTTAGGATTACCATTTTCTGAAAAACAAAAAGAGAAAACAGCAATTAATGTGGAAATTACAAAACGACGTTATTTTATTAATGAACAAGTCAATTCTTGAAACTACAACCCTATACAAAAAAGCTTTGTCGCTTTGGGCGAAGCGAAGAGGGAAAATTTACAGAAATCGAGCCCTATCAAAACATCTGTTTCACCTGGGCAGGGTGAAAGGGTAAAGACGACAATTACTTTGACTTATGAACAATCTTCGGAACATCGACAGCAACCCACTGGCGGCGAACTCCTCGGTGAATCACAAAGTCTGGTACCTTCTTTGATTTGTCTTCAGAAATAACACTGATTTCTGGTGGAGCAGGATCATTGGAATCTGTCTCCCAGGCAGAATTGTCGTAGGAGGATTCCTCTGTTGCATTCTGCAGAGTATTTGTGCTCTCAGCTGTATCTCCCCATCCAGTTAGCTGGATATCTTCGAGCCTGATGCGAGAGCTTTCGGGAGCGGTGTACTTGACCATGAAGTCAAATTTTCCACTCGGTTGTCCCAAGGTGTCCCATACTTCTTTGGATCTGGAGGAGTCATCTCTCTCGATGACGTTGACCACAGGAAAAGCGTAGTTGATGAATTCTAATCCTACAAACGTTGCAAATTCATCGTCATGCTGAGTAGTTTCTGAATGACCTGAGTGTTGTTCCCATGACATGGTGGGGACGTAGGTATTCTTCTCAATGATGCTCAGCTGATTTTCATTGTTCGGCTGACTTTCTTGCCCCAAGTCTCCTGGGTAAGGTAGCCACATCGGCAGACCATCCATCGGGCCATAGTAGGTGTAGTCAAAATTGTCCTTCATCGGAGTGTCTTCCTCTAATGAATTTGGTGGAGCACGGCATCCTTCCGAATCACAATCTCCGTATATCATTTCGACGTCTGACCTTGGTATAAATCTCGGACTCTGTGTAGGAAAGCAAAAGGGAGTCTGCGTTTCATCCTGAGACATATAACCGTCCTCGTTGAGGTAGGACTTCCATTCTTCCTCTGTGTCGGAGGAATCATCTTTATCGATGGTATGCACTTCGGAAGTCACTGGTTGAAGGAACCCTCCACTGTGGAAGAAGTTCTGAATGGGATGAAGACTTTCATCGTTGGCAGCTGCCTGGGTACAAGTTACAGTAAAACCAAGACCCTTCTTTGTTTTATTGTCAGTAGGAATGACAAGCTGTCCCCATCCTGTTGTATTGGCACCTTCGACCGCTTTGATAGCATCTTTGTATGAGGAAATGGAAGTTCCCTTCTTGGATTGATTGCTACTGTGTAGCGAAAGCGTTTGGACCTGGGTTCCGATTATCCCTTCTGGTTCCACATAAGTGGATGACGATAAATTGCTTACGAGCAAAGCCTGTTCCCCACAGACCGTGACAAGTTGACCGTTCTGGACGAACTTTAGCTTTTGGTGGAGGGTTGAGGTGACCGCTCCAGCCTGATGTATCCAAGGTCTTCCTAATAAACAACTATATGTTGCCCGGATGTCCATGACCTGGAAAGTGTGAGGACAAATAGTTATGGGAAGGTCGACTTCGCCGATAACCGTTTTTCGGGATCTGTCAAATACTTTGACGACGACCTCACTGATTCTCATTGGAGGGCCTTTGAACGATAATTGCGTCAAAGTGGACTTCGGCATAACATTCAGGGCTGACCCTGTGTCTACCAGTACGCTGGCCAAAGTATCGTCCTGGCAGTTGACTGTAATATTGAGCGCCATGTTATGACGGCGACCCTCTTCAGGTAATTCCTCATAACTAAATCCCAAATTATTGCAGGAAGTGATGTTAGAGACAATGCTATGGAACTGTCTGATTGTTACATCCTGTTCCACAAAGGCCTGCTCCAAGACTTTCTGTAGAGCCTCCCTGTGCACTTTTGAACTGAGTAACAGTGATAATACCGAGATCTTTGAAGGAGTCTGTAACAACTGATCAACAATGTTGTATTCACTCCTTTAGATGAGCTTCAGCATCTCATCATCATTTTTTGAATGGTCGGGATTACTGGATTGACCGACTGGTGGATCGGGAAGTTCTGTCTGAAGTTCCTTTTCTTTGTTAGACTCTCCTACTCCTCTATTGAATATTCGACCGCTCCGTGTTACACGACTGATGTCTGCAATATTTAAGACGGAGGGTAAAGAGATTTCCTTTCCATTTTCCATTATCGCTGCACCATATTTGTAAGGGATAGCCTTAGTTGATTCATACGGTAGGGGTCCCGGTAGATAGATGACTATGGGAACCTTCTGACTTTTCTGACCATCGTAAGTAATCTCGATCCGTTCCTGGTTGGGAACTCTGGATTCGTCAAGTAGAGGAATGATGGTAAAAACATCCCTAGTTCTCTGATGATCAGAGATTACGACAACGTCCTCAATTTGATCTGCAAGGTAGTTCGGCGACCAGTTGATTGGTCCAGAACCTGGATATGGGCGAATCTCTCCATGATCCACCTGCCCCTGAAGAGTTGCTCTCACAAGGTAGCATCCTTGGTTACTTTCTGAACAGACTCTACAACATTCATAGTTGTGCGGAGGCACCTGGCCACGCCCGCTTTGAATACAATGTAACCTCACTAGGTTAGCTTCTATAGATCGGACATCCTGACTTTGACGTCGAATAGGGTTCCTGTTACTAATACTAATCTGCTGAGTATCTTCATCCATATAGATTGGCATCCACCAGTGATTTAACAAATGCTGAAGTGCTTCCTGGACAAGGGCACAACCTTGATTGTTTTCGCAACCCGCTTTATAGCTTTGATAGTCATGTGAAATCAGGAACCCGAGTCGGACCTGCTCAGCATGTAACTCTACCAGGTTGGTATTCATTAAGCGAATATCGAAGATCTGAACCATGTTGATCTGATAGTGGTTCCTATCATGGTAGTCTTGGATCCATCCAAGATCCATCTGACGCTGGAGGGCCTCTTGTATGAAAGAGCATCCCTGTTTGTTTACCGAGCAAATCAGACAAGAACTGTAATCATGTCGTGGCAGATTATGATACTGGCTTTACCTTGAGTGCATCGCCACCAAGTTGACATTCATCGCACGGATATCGTGGTTTTGAATGACATTGGAATTCGTATAGACCATGTTAACTCCACGAACTCGGTGCTATTGGATCCATCCGAGATCCATCTGTTTCTGTAGAGCTGATTGCACCACAGAACATCCTCAATTACTTTTAGAGCAGACATCACATTGATGATAATTATGAGGTGGCACATGGCCGTATCCACTCTGTCTACAATGCATCTTGACCAGATTGGTCCTTAACAAGAGTACATCATAAATTTAATAGACGTTGTTAGTCTCTCCCTCTATCAGGTTGACTGTAGCCTTCTCATGTTGAGGCAGCGGGTTCGTGAGAACATTTGGATTCATATCTTTGAAAGATAAGAGCCCGCTCCTAACAAGCTTTTGCACGTCGGATTTGAAATTAAGGAAATTCTCTATGTTATGCCCTGATCCTCTTTGATGATAAGGGCATGTCTGATCCACCTTAAACCAAAAAGGCGGATTTTCCGGTACTGTAAGAGGGGACTTAGTCTGGATGAGCCCCTTGGCCAGTAGTAACGGAAATAGTTCTGCGTACGATACGGGTATAGGATCAAATCCTTGTCGCCGCGTTGTACGGTTGTTGTTGTATTGAGGACGAGCCTGCCGAAGAGACTGTTGTGTCCTTTGCTGATTAGGTTGGATCTGCGCAACCTGAGGCTGATACGTAGGAACAGGCGCAGTTTAAATAGCAGGAGTTACAGCTGCTACTGGTTGATATCGTCGCCTTTGCTTTCTGAGAGAGATATTCCCAATATCTTGCTCTTTTTTCTTAGGGAGAGCAATACCGTATCGTTTTGTACTACTTGATGATCCAGTGTCTTTTACTAAACGTCCTTGTCGGACGGCTTCCTCAAGACGAACTCCCATACCAACCATTTCGGTGAAATCACTGGGCGCACTGGAAACCATTCTGTCGTAGTAAAATGAGCTCAAGGTCTTTAAGAAGATCTTTGTCATCTCTTTTTCCTCAAGAGGTGGACAAATTTGAGCGGCAATCTAACGTCATCTCTGAGCGTACTCCTTAAAGGTTTCCTTGTCCTTTTGTGACATTGATCCGAGTTGATCTCTGTCTGGTGCCATGTCCAAATTATACTTGTATTATTGGACGAAGGCAGTGCCAAGATCTCTGAAGGTGCTGATCGAAGCACGGTTTAAACCCATGTACCATTTTAAGGCGGCACCGATTAAACTATCCTGAAAGTAGTGAATCAGTAAGTCCTGATTCTCTATCTGAGCCGACATTCGCCGAGCGTACATCACCAAGTGACTCTGAGGGCAAGAGTTACCCTTGTATTTTTCAAAGTCAGGCACTTGGAACTTGTGCGGAACTTTCACATTGGGGACCAAGCAGAGGTCTGCGGCGTCCTTTCCAAATAAATCCTGACCGCAAATGGCTTGCAGTTCCTTCTGCATTTCCAATAATTATTCTTGGAATTCATCCATTCTGTTGAACATAGTTTCCTTTCTACCAGAAGGTATCTGTGGAATCTATCCTTCTGGGATAGTGTGCACCACAGGGGGTGGTACTGTGACTACGGCAGTGAATCTTGGTGCTTCCCGAAGTTTGTAACCTTCAGGAGTCCTCAGTATGCCCCTGGGATCTTTGTTTTCCTGAAGTTTGTAATCTTCAGGCCCAGCGGCTTCTGCTACGATTCCCTGATCCTCAGTGATCGACGAAACATATCCTTCCGGGATATAGTTAACAGGCATGCCCGATGGACGATATTTCGGCATTTGATACCTAGGATCAAACTTCTCCACTATGGGCATTGAGGTGATCTCGGAGATCACAGTTCTTTGTAGCTGAGATTCTGCCATGGCTTGCATGTCGTTACAAAGCTTTCTCATATCCTTTCTCAGAGCATCGATCTCTTCTTTCAACTCTCTGTTCTCTTCTTCAATATCATCCATCCTTTTCTGTCAATTGACCCGAGTATTGTACGAATGAGACAGTTTGACTCTAGAACCGAGACATAAACGTGAGATTCATAGTTAAGAGGAATACATTACGCGGGAATGATGAATGCAATGATTATATTAATTGTTTTTTTTTTGGTTTAATCAAAATAAACTTCGACAATTAGATTGCAAATATCAAATAGTTGGGAAACCCCATTTTATTGAATTCAAAGGATTGCGGAAATGAAAATACAGTAGATTACAAGGTGCGGAAACAGAAACCTAAGTTAATGGGTCCCGAGTCCTCTTTGAGGAGAACCCAAGTGTTGATTCTGGTACTTTCCTTTTCTTTGACCGGGGCTCTTGATCCATTGTCGAGTTGTCATTCCTTTGCCAAGTGAAAGGAGTGAGCAAATTCCTTTGGTCATCCTGATTCTCTACAGCGTGCTGCTTCAAAATCTCAATCAGAGCATCCTTATCTTTCAGTAGTTGCTGTATTTTGATACACTCCACATTGAGAATGTGGTATTTGTTCTTCCAAGACCTCCTCTCCCGCTGAACTTTGTTGAGAGTAACCTGAAGTTTTTCCGTCTCAGTCATTAAGTACATGACAGATTCCCTCGGCGGAAGAACTCCGTGACGAGGATAAGGCATCTTTAGCTTGAGAGCTCTAATTTGTACCCAGTGGAGATAAGGCTCCACCGAGACACAGTCCGATTTTCCTAGAGACTCCTGTCCTTTCTTATGAACGTGTTTCCAAGCGTGTACTATTTATGTCTTTAGTGCTCTGTCATTTTCTCCTTCCTTGAAGAAAAGACCTTCCAGATGAGCGTTGCGCGGAACATGCCTCATCGGGTATCCAAATTGACGACGAACGAGAACTGGATGGTAATTGATTCCTCCCTTAGTTCCTATAAGGGGTACGTTGGGGAAGTTTCCACAACGGTCAATGATCCTGATTCCAACATAAATCCTATTACACCAATCTATGTCAGAGTTGGTGAGAGACATGATTTTCTACGACCAACGTAAGGCACTCTTGTGATCCCAAAAAGCAGCAGACTTAGGTAAATGGGAGATAAACCATTTGTATAGTAGGGATACACAGCATGTGATCTCCCCTCCGTTGTACAGATTCCCTAAGTGTACAGAATGATACGCGTCTGCGAGCAAGGTCGGCACAGGGTTTCCAATGAGAAAAACCTTAATGGAGTTGATATTGACGAAGTTATTAATGTTGGGCAACAGAAATAACCCGTATGTGAGTAAAACAAAGATGCTTTCAAAAGCAGTCACGTTCCCTAGACTAGCGAAGTACAGGGCTTTCTTTGTCAGGAACTGGGCTGGCAAACCCTGTATGCCACCCTTAGTGGTCATGTGAGTCCTGAACTCTGACTCATCCAAATGAATTGCTCTTGTAATGGTCTGATCCTTTGGAATTTCTTCCAGTACAGAAAAAGGAGCCCGATCAGTGATGTGTAAATCGATCATATGAGAATATTCCTCTAGCGTTGGTGCTAGCTGATAATCCGGGAAGGTAAAACAGTGATAGACCGGATCGTAAAACTGAATGAGTGCTTCCAGGATTCCCTCAATCACCTGGACTCTTAATAGAGGTAGCAGACCTCCGTACTTGGCTCTGAAAACCTCTTGGTTTGTGATCATTCTCGCCAAACCTCTCAAATCTTCTAGTTTTGGAATCCTGAAGGTATACTTATGAGTTCTCCTTCTACCGAAATCCATGAGCGCAATCTTTTTCTCTGACATTTGCAATCATTGTCTTAGTTTACTTTGAAAAAGAGAGACTAGAAGAGAAAATTTTCCAGTGTTTTAATGTTTTTTTAAATGAATGCATGAATGCAGCACACAAAAACATAGAAAAAACATGGAGTCAAAGGGTCGGTGTCATGGAGTCAAGGCTCTACCCATCCCAAAGGTTTACTAGTGATTTTTGTACCTGTCTCTCATCATCATCAACTCTTGTCAAGAAAACACCAGCGGGCCGGGAACCGTGCTAGGTGGTGTTTTTTGAAGAGTCCTCAGAAGAGGGTGGCATCGCATGACAACTATTTCCGATAGCCTCTGCGCCACTAAAAGGGGTTTTCCTAGGTGTATACTCAATCTTTCCACATGCGGCATCACACGCATTCCCATTAGCAGAAAAATAAACACATAAATCAATTAGGAAAAGCAGTATATATATTTGTCCTAATATCCTAGACTTTTAAAAGCTATGAATCTTATGTTCCTGACATAAAATGACTCCCCGACGGAATCGCCACTCTGTGGTTCCTTCCCAATTTAAAGGATTTTTTTACCTAAGATCCTAGTGAAGTCAATAAAAGTCCTATTCCAGTGAAAACACTGCCAAGAAAAGGATTTGTCCAAGGTTTCCACCCCAGATTATAAGAACGAGAAGAATTCGGCCCCACGGTGGGCGCCACCTTTCTGTTGTGGTACCACCTTAAAGTTTCTACCTAAGAGGTGGGAAAAGAACAAACAATCAACATGAATATCTCCCCAGCAGAGTCGCCATTTTTCTGTAGTGAGTGGTTTTGGATGTGGTTGCGAAGCACGATCGCTCTAGTACTATAGTTCGATTCATTTTTTATCCTATTGAAGCTGATGAAGGAAGGGAAATAGATGTCTCCAATTAACCCTGCTTGCATACTGAGGTTAAACAGTCAAAACTGTTGGTTTACAGATGCTATATCCAGAGGGTGGATTTCTCTTAGGTTATTTTTTTAGAGTGGTACCTGGGTATGATGTTAGGACTGATACTTTATGGGATTTTGGGTTTTTGTTTAGTGTGCTCGCTAAGATTTTTCTTGCAATCTTATGCCTACGTATTCCCGTTTACCGAAACAGGGAAATCAGAGCAATTGTAGTTCCTCCTATTCTATGGGAGGAAATGGTGTTTTGGTGTCTTGTTCAAAGCCCAAGACGTGAAGCGAAAGGGGGTTTATATCTTGTTCAAAGCCCAAAATGTGAAGCTGAAGGGTCTATTTGTATCTTGTTTAAAGCCCAAGATGTGAAGCTAAAAGGTTGTTGACTTTAGAGAGAATTTGTCATCTCTAAAGAGAGGTTTGTCCGTCACAACTGTTGGGTGACTGATTACAAAGGAGAATTACTTTAACCGGGATATGTGAATCCGGCAATGCCATAATTTCCTTCATAGGGGATTTCTAACCTGAAGGAGAAGATTTTAACTCAGTGTAGAGCAATGCCATCTTTCCATAGGAATTTATCATGCTAAAAGAGGGACAGTAGCATGGATGTAGATGATCCAGAGGCTTGCCGCTTACAACAATTAGATGAAGGGAAATGAGTTGTTGATGTTTGTATACTGTGAGCGAGGCACAACTTTGATGCTAAAAGGTTGATTGGATCAACCGGGGTTTTCTTATATAAAGCCTAAGAGGAGGCTATTGGCCCAACAAGAGGGTGTTTTTATGTGTCTCGTACAAAGCCCGAGAGAGAGGCTAAAAAGGCTTGACTCAACGAGGGAGTCTTTTGTATCTCGCACGAAGCCCGAGATGGAGGCTAAAAGATGTGACTCAACAAGAGAGTCTTTTATACTCAACAAGAGAGTGATTTGGTATCTCGTATGAAGCCCGAGATGGAGGCTAAAGAAGTTTGACTCAACAGAGTCTTTTGTATCTCGTACGAAGCCCGAGGTGGAGGCTAAAAGTGTTAGCTCCACTGGGGAGAATCATTGTACAAAGCCCAAGAGGAGGCTATTATAACTGTTTCAGTTGAGTGACAGATCCAATATGCTGATTTAAAGAGAAAATTAGTTCTTATATGAGTAATGTTTGCACCCAGGGATTTGATTCGAGGATCAGCGTTATTTCCTGTTCTTTAAAGAAATGAGAAATCCAAAGGGTATTGAGACTGTCCTAGTCTACGAGTTTCATCTCCTAGTTTTGATAGGAACTTGAGAATGTCTTTGAGACTCAAGGATAATAGACTGTCCAAGTCTGGAGTTTCATCTTTTGTACTATGCTTTGAGAAATAGTAGTAGGGTCTAGACTCTTTGGAAGACTGTTCTATTAAGATGATTAATTTCTATTCCTATACCTCTAGGAGGTCGTCTGGACAATTTGTACGAAGCCCAAGAGGAGGCTGGAAACTTTTAAGAAGCCGAGGGACAATTTGTACGAAGCCCAAGAGGAGGCTATCATTCCTGGAGGAAGAAATCATTTATACGAAACCTAAGAGGAGGCTGTGAATACTTCTATGAAGCCGACAGGTCCTTGTACAATGCCCAAGAGGAGGAGGGGTGCTTTTAAAAAGCCTATGGGTCCTTGTACAACGCCCAAGAGGAGGCTGATGCTTTTAAGAAGCCTGTGGGTCCCTAAACCCCGAGAAATTCAAGACAGGCTATTCACAGAGAATAGATCAAGCCAGGAAAGTTCGAGAATTTGGAAGAAACTCAAGAGATGCAATTCACGGAGAAGAGATCATCTCTGGGGAGTAGAGTTTCTTGACAATTCCTAAGGAGGACAGCCGAAGAGAAGACTGTATCTGGTGCTCCTATGGGGGATCTAGTTTGGTCTATTTCTACGAGTGATTGAAATAGCTTTACCTAGTTCTAGACGTAGTTGTCGGGGAAGCTCCAAATATCTATACTATTATTACACAGTTGATATGAGTTTATGAAATAAAACTTACAGCGAAACAGCCCCACAATACAGTTATATGTATATGAAAGCGGTAAATGAAAGCGTGTAAACACTTACTCGGTTGTAGAGCTTCCATGCTGTTTTGTTAGTTGCTCAACAAAGAAAGATTGAAAACAACAATATATTCAAAATCAAAGGAGAAAGTGCTTTGAAAAAGAAAGATTGGGGCTTACAGCTCAAGGAGAGGCCCAAGTTTTTATCAGTGATCACACTGTCGTTTTGTACAGAGGAACTTATACAAGTGATTGAGGCCCGAGAAAGGTTTTCTGTACAAAGGGATGGGTCTTACACTCTCTCAAGAGGCCCAAAGAGTTTAAAGAAAAGAAATGGGTCTTACTACTCAAGGGTAGGCCCAGATGATTTATTTTAAACGGGCGACGATCGTGCCAAACTTTTGAAATACAACGGGGCTTATACAATAAGTGAGGCCCACAAATAGGTTTGTATTTACAAAGGATTGGGTCTTACACTCTAATAGAGGCCCAAGAAAACTTTGAATGGGTCTTATACCTAGAGGAGAGGCCCAAGGGTTTGATTTTTAAACTGGCGATCGCACCGAGGTTTTCTTTTAACGCAGAGGGACTTATACAATATCTGAGGCCCACAAATGTTTTGGTTAAAAGGGGATTGGGTCTTACACTCTATTAGAGGCCCAAAGAGCTTTAAAATGTTTGATGAGAGTTGAATTAATCAAAACCCTAATTTGTTTCCAAAATGCATTTTAATTGAATAAAAATTCAATTAAAATGATAAAAAATTGTTTAACAAGTGGAAAACAAATTGTGATCTTGGATTAATGTTTCAAAAATCAAGTTTTGACCTACAAAATAATTAGAAGCCATTAATCTTTGCCAAATCAAGAAGGAAAAAATATTTTAAATATTAAAAAAAATTAAAATATTAATTCTTTGTAAAAATATCAATTATATGAAATAAATAATATTTTTGGGATTTTTTGGTAAAATAAATTATTTTAACATTTTTGTGAACTATTAAAAAAAGAATCAACTCAAAATCTTTAAAACTCAGAGAGAAATTAATTTTTGAATCAATTAAATAAAATCACAAAATTCAAATATTAGAATGTTTGAAAATGGCGCCAAGAACAAGGGCAAGAACACGCGCCCCCGTCTGTTTCTGCAGATTTGCGTTTTCTATCCAATCTCACTGAATACTTGATTATATCATGCAATCTACATATCAATCTACTCGTTTTAACCTCACGATCATGTCTATGGTCTTTAATTTCATTTATTTTAAACATGGAATAAGAAATCAAAGAGAAACCTCAAGAACCCTTAATTCGGCATGGAGGTCCAAAAATTTCATACACGATTCAAACAATGCAATTGATTGAGGGAAAACACTCTATGCATGATTATGAACATATGGCATAATTATTGTGCAGCAAAAATTGCATGGATGATAGAGTTAGAAGAGCTCATGCTTACCACTTGCAGCTGGTGATCATGTTTTGTGTTGGAGGTGTTACAGCTAGGTTCCAATGATGTGGATAGCTTCCCTAGGTGCCATGGAGTGTGTCTGGATGCTTGGAGTGGATTGAAATGATCTAGAACTTGAGATGGTACCCCAACTGCAAATCTGTCAAGAACTTGAGCAATTGGCTGGTGATTTTGTGAAATCTGTGTTCCAGATGTTATGTGAGTGTTTGGATCACTTCTATATGATGTATGTGAGGTGTGTGTGTGTGATTGGTTTGGTTGGAATAGCTCTCAAACTCAAAACCCGATAGTGACTTGCCTTAGAAGGAAAAAGTGGAGTGAAAGAAGAGATTTTGAGGAAAGCATCTGTTTGATGGCTTTGGTGTACTCAAACTGATCACAATTGAGCTCTATTTATAGTAGAGCAAGTTTGTTTTGCAAGGAATAGTGAATGGCAACTGCTGAGTAGGGTTGGCCAATGTTGAGCAATGGGAATCCAAGTCTCCTCTAGCCATTGACTAGAGCTTAGGGCACAGGCTGCTGGTTCCCTTGGTCTTGGATAAGTCTTGACTGAATTCAATTGCAAATAGCTCAGTCCATGCCACCTTGGTGTATGCATTGAATGCTCCAATCCAAAATTGGAGTCTTGTCCCTATTTTAGGCAATTCTAGGTTTGGCATGCTACTTCTTGTTCCAAGGACTTTGGAGGCTTGGCTCAGTGATTGTCCCCTTTAGATTTGATCCTCAGATGTGTCCAAGATGATGACAAGGCTTGAAATTGGCTGATTTTGGCAAATCGACCAAAAATGCAAAATTCTGCCTTGCCTTGGCAGTTTTCAGCAAGGCATTTTACCACTACCATAACTCTTAGCTCAAAATGAATTTGGTGAGGTTCTTGGCCATTTTGGAAAGCCCTCATATGATATAACAACTGTTTGATCATACTTGGTTTTGATACTTTTTGGATCCAAGTGAAAAATCCCTCTACATTTGGAAAAAAGTGAAGGCAGATTCTGACTTAGTGAAAATTTCACTAAGTGTTGGAAAAAAGTGACATTTTAACTTTTTGTGATTTTGATCATTCCATAACTCAAAATCCCTAATGAATTGGAATGAGGTCTAGTTGAAGTTTTTGTAGAGGGCCATGAGGGCTACAAATCAAGCTTTGGATGGGAAAAAATGCCTTTGTGGTTTAGGAGTTATGATCCTCCAAAGTTGGTACCCTTGCCACTTTATTTCATAACTTAGAAAATTTTCTAAGTTTTTATGGTTACCCCTTTTACAAGTTATCCCACTTTCTTTGATTTTTCTTGATGAATGATGATTCAAATCATACATTAACATCAATTTAGGGTTAAAAATCCATTTTTATGAAAAATCTCAAAAAGTCAAAGTTGACTTTTGTGCACAGTTGACTTTTTAGCAGATGAATTCCAAACTGTGCCATACTTTAGGAAATCATGTCCTTGACCTAAATCAAACTTGATGGGCATGTTCCATGGGTGTTATAGGGTGTATTGAATCATGTCCTAGGGTTTAGGAGCATGTCCTGGTCAAAAGTCAAAGTTACAGTTGACTTTTCTCGCGAAACCCTAACTGTGGTTCAGATGAAATTGAGCCTTGTTGCTCATACTTCTTGGATCAATCCATTGTTGTAAATGGATCAATGTGGTATATTAGAGACCCTCAAATCCTCTCTTGATGTCTTGGCTCATGATTTGTCCCAAAAGTCAACTTAGGGGTGAATTAGGTCAAGAAACCCTAATTCCTGATTTTTGATGAATGCATCCCCTGAGGCTAAATTGACTTGGTACTTGGGTCCATGAGGTTCCATGGAGCATATTAGGTTATGCTTTGAAGCATTGGCTCATGCCCAGAGGAAATTTTCCACCTGGAGGCCCTGGTCGACCAAAACCCTAATTTGGTGACACTGGCGATCTTAAGGCTTGATCCACCTAAAAGGGAGCATCCTTGTGCTTAATCCTTGAAGTGGGAGTCCTTTTGATCCTTTGTGGAAGTTTGAGAAGTTATGCAAGTTGAATATCATGTCATTCCTTGTTTGATCCTTTGTCTAAAGCTCAGAGAGGGCCTGAAACCCTAATTTTTGTTTGTAGTGGATGCTCACCCATCTTTGGGGAGACTAATTAGGTATGAAGGTTCCTCCATATTGTGATGATGATTTGCACAATGATGGGAAATCTTAGTGGTCAAAATTTGGGGCATGACAGTTCCAAGCCAGATCATTACTGATAATGGATCTAACTTAAACAACAAGATGATGAAAGAGTTGTGTGCTGAGTTCAAGATCGAACACCATAACTCATCTCCCTACCGACCCAAAATGAATGGAATGGTAGAAGCAGCTAACAAGAACATCAAGAAGATCGTTCAAAAGATGGTTGTAACCTACAAGGATTGGCATGAGATGCTACCCTTTGCTCTTCACGGTTATCGGACATCTGTCCGCACTTCAACAGGGGCAACCCCTTTCTCTCTAGTATATGGCATGCAGGCAGTGCTTCCCATAGAAGTAGAGATCCCATCAATCCGGGTATTGATGGAAGCTAAGCTACCAGAAGCTGAATGGTGTGAAAGCAGGCACGATGAACTAAACCTAATCGAAGAAAAGAGAATGGCAACTCTATGCCATGGTCAGTTATATCAGCATAGAATGAAGAAAGCGTTTGACAAAAAGGTCTGACCTCGTGTCTTCAGAAAAGGAGACCTCGTGCTCAAGAAGATACAATCATTCCTCACTAATTCTAGGGGCAAATGGACTCCGAATTATGACGGCCCCTATGTGGTCAAGAAAGCCTTTTCAGGCGGCGCCTTGAGACTCGCAACCATGGATGGAGTAGAGTTTACCTACCCCACGAATGTTGATGTAGTCAAGAAATACTTCGCTTAAATAAAATAAAAAAAACGTCTCGATGGATTGAAAACCCGAAAGGGCAGTCCAGGCAAAAATTAGAGACATAAGCAAAAAATCATCCCGATGGATTGGAAACCTCAAAAGACAATCCAGGAAAAAGTTAGGGATTCATGGCAAGTAACTACGTCTAATCAGCTCGACTCCTCAGCAGTAACGCCATTCATCAGGAAAACTTCAGTCAAGGTCACCTTCGACAAAAGCTCAGAATGTCCAGAATTCAAAGTTGGTAGATGGATAGCGGTTGTTATGTTTCAATGTAGCCCTTTTCCATTAAATTACCATTTTCTAAACATTGTAAATACTCTATGGGATCACGCGCTTGGCTGATTACTATCCTATCAATAAAATTTGAGCCGTAGTGCTTTTATTTGTAATTCTCATTTATTTTTGCTTTACAGAATGACATTTTTAACATGATCAACGATTCTTGAAACAAAACAAAAATGAATTTACTTGTTAAATTTTCTTCTGATTTTAAAATAAAGATGGCAATTCCTTTTGACTACAGGACACAAAAAGGAACACAGATGGCTTCTCCGGAAGTGATTAAACCTCAAAGTGAAGAATCAAAGTACTCCTTCTAAACTTATGCACCTTAATGAAGGATCAACCATTTCAGATATAATATCCTGTCTGATATCCCCGACAGAGTTCTTACCTCTGAAGACCAATTAATGGTTCTTTCTCCCCCACAGAGTCTACCTCTCCTAAGCAAGGCATGTTTGCTATCTTGAACCGATGGTACTTTTCATCCCCCGTGTTACGGTGAGAATCGGATATTAAGCTATTAATTAAATTTAATCACACATCTTTGAAATTCACCACCGAGCTTTGATTTATCCAAAGGAAAGGGTAAAGATCGAAGAAAACCCTGATTGCGCTATGTGAAGACACAACTAAGAGATCGGAGGTTTGGGGGTTGGTTATACTAAGGGAAGGTATTAGCACCCAATGTATCTGTAGTACTCTACAGGAACCTCTTGTTTGTATTATGTTATGTTATGTTTGCTTGCTAAAGGTATCTGCGCTAAGGGTAAGGTAAAGACATATGGTAAAGACCAAAGCTAAAGGTGGAGACCTAGGGGTATATACACTAAGTATGCTAGCCAAGATGTCGCATCTTATGCCTACGTATCATGACTAAAGAATTAGAGCATTCGTAGTTCACCTCACTAAGGGTAAGGAACCATTGATTATGGCCAAAGTTCCAAGGGGGAAGGAGTATGACACTCATGTAGAGTTAAAGAACTCTCTAATTCTAAGTTGTAGGGGAAAGTGAATACTCACAATGATGAGAATCACATAGAGTTTAAGAACTCTAACCTAACTCAAAGTTGTGATGGGAAATGGCTATGAGGCCAAGGGGAAAATAAGTATCTATGAGGATACTATTCACATAGGGTTCAAAGACCCTAACCTAAAACTAGGTCAAAGAGAAAGGAAGGCTCTAATGAGGCCAAGGGTTGATAGGTGTTACCTATGACTTTGAGGTCAAGGGTGGAAGATTACCTATGACTATGAGGTCATGGATTGAAGATGGCCTATGACTATGAGGTCAGGGATTGAAGATTACCTATGACTATGAGGTCAAGGATTGAAGATTACCTATGACTATGAGGTCGAGGGTTGAAGATTACCTATGACTTTGAGGTCAAGGGTTGATAGGGCTCTATGAATTTGAGGTTAAGAGTTGATAAGTATTACCTATGACTATGAGGTCAAGGTTTGATAAGTGTTACCTATGACTATGAGGTCAAGGGTTGATAAGTGCAACCTATGACTATGAGGTCAAGGGTGGAAGATGGCTATGAGGCCAAGATGGTAACCTATGACTTTGAGGTCAAGGGTGGAAGATGGCTATGAGGCCAAGATGGTTACCTATGACTTTGAGGTCAAGGGTGGAAGATGGCTATGAGGACAAGATGGTAACCTATGAATTTGAGGTCAAGGGTGAAAGATGGCTATGAGGCCAAGATGGTAACATATGACTTTGAGGTGTAGGGTGGAAGATGGCTATGAGGCCAAGATGGAAATGAGCTATCTATGACTTTGAGGTCAATAGAGAGACTTTCCTTGGGAAGGAGGGGAAACAACTTCTTGTAAAGACAAGTGTTGATGGGGGATTAAAGTGAAACTGATAAGCAATAAGAGTTCAAGAACTCAAGGGGATAAACAGTCAAGAGAGACAATAACATCAATCAAGTATGAACAACTTCAAAAATTGTTAAGATAAACATCCATATAGATCACCTTTAGACATGAGCATGATAAAGTATGACAACACATAATGGAATGATGCACAGCAATTCAACATGAATAAGTGATCAAATAGGCAAGACAAAACACTCTTCGATCATGAAGTCATGAGTAAAATAAGCTTTTCAACACAAACTCAACTTGCAAAACACTTTAAGAAGTGCCATAAAGAAACTATGTCAAAAGAAGTTAGAAAAAAGGATTGTTACATCAATGAAGTGCTCAAAATTAGGAAAATGGACACACAAGTCCAAAACCAAAGCCTAAAATCAAGTTAAAATAATTGAGAATGAGTGTGTGGAGTGTCATACAAAGTTTGGCAAAACAGCCCTCTCAAAGTCAAAACTTCAAGGTGAAAAATCAAAGGTATCGAGCCTAAGAATCGAGGGTCAAACAAGGCAATTAAACCCAAAAAAAGACCTCATCCAAAGTCAACAATTAGACTAAAAAAAACATCTCAATGTGTCCTAAAACATTCTAGAAAACCATCTCAAAAAGGTAGTGAGAAGAGGTCTTCTTCAAAAGAAGTTCAAAAACTAGGTCAAAAGTTACTCCTAATTTTATAAAATCATAAATAAATAAAAAATAAAAAAAGAAAATAAAACATTTATAAAATTAACTTAAACTTTGAAATATCATCATGAAATTTCTTAGAATTTTCTATGAGGAAAAACTATTTTTAATAATGCCAAATAGAAATGGAAATACAAGTGAAAATATTTGAAAAGAAATAAAACAAGGGGGTGTATTAGAAAACTAAAATGAATTGGGATGAGTTTGTTATACGCACATGGGCCTTCTGGTGGGGGTGTTGATAGCGAAAGATATAGGCCCATGATCCAAAATGAAATAAAATTATTCAGCAGAGTTATTAATACATAGCCGTGTACAAATATCATGTGTAACATATCTCAACTGGTCACTTAGTTTTTAGTCACTACACAACAAAACCCTCACCCGGCCTATCCCACGCTGCCACCTATTATCTTCTTCCATGCAACCTGAAGAAAACCTAGAAACTATCGTGAACCCAGAAAAAGCCATGGCCATTTCTTCCACTTTCTCAACCATTCCATCCTCAAATCTCAACCAAAATCCAAGAAATAAAACATCAATCTGCAGTGCTCACATGGTAGGATAACACTAGACCCTAAACAACTCAAAACAAAACCCTAAACATGGAGAAAAACAACCTGTAAGTAGGACATCTAAACTGAAACAAAGCTACCAGAATGATATCGTATCAAAACAACTTCAAGCAGACATTCATGATATCAATCAAACCAATACAGATGCAACATATGAGTATAATGACAACATTTAAGATCCTTTAAACTTATACATAAGAGCATGGAATCATGAGTATGAAGAAAAATAAAGAGACTTACCAAGTGGGGAAATTCCACTGCCTCTTCTACTTGGAAGCCTTGGAACCCTACTATCTCAACTTCTTTCTTTCCAAGCTGATGGTATGCAGACTGCTGGTGAAATGACCCTCCCTTTCTCTTAGTTGCACGAGCTAACAAGTTTTCTATTGCTTTGAGTGATATGTCGTAGTGAGAAGTGGTTGTTTTGATGTGTGTGTTGAATAAAAGAGAGTGGACCTCCTATTATAGCCAAAGCCAGTTGGTTAATGTCTTGAAACACAATGGACATCAGGTTTGTCTAAGAGGAAAAAATGATATGGTAGGATCCTATACACATGGCTCTTCTACTCCATCAACCTTGAGCCAAGTGAAAGTCATGGATTACTTGTATACTAGGGTTCAAGTCAGCAGAAAAAAGCACAAGAACCATATGATTGAGGTACAAGACAAGTTTACACAATGGTCCTCAATTTTAGCTTTTGTGTGTCAACTTGCTAAGTACAAAGTAGTTGTACTTTAGTGGCTTTTTGCACGGGCTTTGTGGTAAAGTGTGTTGGAAACTGATGAAAAGAAATCAGTAGAGTGAACTTGACTGAGCAGAGGATTTTGGTTCAGATTGTGATTCAAAATGGAAGCATGATTTGTAATGAACTAAGTCATAACCCTCTCTTGATCACACGATAATTCCTTAGCCAATGAACCAAATGAGATGGTTCTTGATACCTTTGAAAGTTGGCATGTAGTAGAGCAACTTTAATGTTGTGACAAGGTTGATAAGAATCCTAGAAACATCTGAAAAATTGTGGTGAAGTTTGGTGTAGCAAGGCGGTGAAAACCATAATTTCCTAAGTGTACACAACATTTCATCGTGACCACTTTAGTGCATAATATCTTGGTGACCATTAATCCAACTTGTGAGGCTTTTGGTTCTATGTAAAGTACGAATATGATAGAACAACTTTCATGTGGAAAGCATTTGGATTTGAAGCTTGTAACTATGAGATAAAAAGCAATGAAATCAGGTGAAACATGCTGCCCAAGAGAACTTAGAAAATTTTCTAAGTTATGAAACTTTTCCAATTTGAAACATCAAACTTTGAAGCAACATATCTTGAGTTTGAATCATCCAAATTAGGAGTTCTAAACATGCTTGGAAAGCTTGAAGAACAAGGAACAACTTTCATGTCTAATGATTTTGGATTTGAAACTTGGAACGATGTGAAAAATGGAGTTAAAGCTGTGTCCAAAACTAGGGCAAAATGATCAAAATTTCACTAAGTCATAAAGGTATCTTATCTTCCAAGTCTCATAACTTAAAAATCAAGCCTTTTTTGTAGAAAGGTCCTCTAATACATTTTGAAGTTCATGGTGAGAGCTTCCATTTGAGCTTTGAGTCACCCAATTTGGATGTGTGGTTTGAAAGTTATGACCTTCCCAAGTTTGCACAAGGAATGAACTTTTCCATACTTAGAAAATTTTAGGGACCAAACCTTGACCTTTTTTGCAAGAAACCTCTCAAATGTTAACTTATCATGCTCTAACTCAACAATTAAGCATGTCTTGATGAAATATGGCTTGAATGCTTCATTATTAGCCTCCAAGACCCAATGGTTTAACCTTGAAGCCTCAGTTGGCTTTCTTGAACAGATGACTTCATTAACCAATCTCAATCAACTAGTGAACACTTGTGATGGTTGTATGGAGCCAAAGGATGTCTTAGGAGACCTTGAAACATGTGAGAGCATGGCTTATTGACTTTTCCATCTTTCCTGTGCAAACCCTAGCTTTCACATAAAAGAAACAAATAGCAAGATATAGTGGTTAGTTGACAATGAATAGATGATTGAACCCTAAATGTAAGTGCAAGATGTTATGACATCTAATGGGTAAATTTTGGGGTATAACTGTTGTCTCTATTTAAATAGCTTTGTCGGATGGCACGAGGAATGGTAATCCTCGGGAAATCAAGGTGAAAGGTATTTAAATATAGCAAACCAAAAATTTTGCCCTTAGATGGAATGCAGATGCTAAGGACATGCGACAGACATGCAAATGCTGACATACCATGAACTTCTAGTATGATGATATGATGCCATGATAGTGTAAAAATGCAGACGAAACAAGGCACCAAAGGCCAAAGAACAAACATCCACAGGCGAGCCTTACTGGGGAGAGACCAAGGTTAGTATCCACAAGAAAGACTCACTAGGGATGCAGACTAACCAACAAAAGAAACTCACTGGGGAGACTCTAAGGAAACACTGGTGATAGAAAAATAAAAAGTGAAACCCTGCAGATCCTCGCTGAAAATGGGAGTCAGAGAGATACTCTCCATTGGGGAAAGATCCAGGGAGATGGACGACAAATTCATATATGACCGGACGATACTGGGGACAACAATAAAAAAGACACACTCTTTATTGGGAATGAAACCAGAAAGAAGATATGATCTCCACTGGGGATCAACTTGAAACAAAAAGGATAAACACCCAATAAAAGATTTTCTGGGGATTTCTCATACTGAAGAGTTCAAACGGGATCTTCAAGGAAAGCCAGAAAAGACAAAGACAAACACCGACTCTGCGTGCGCCACATGATGATCATCACAAGGACTTTCAAAGGGATATCGATAGTGACTGAACCTCTACTGGGAATAAGATTAAAGTGCCGGCAATTATTGGACTCAGAAATAACACGCCAGTAAACACTGGACTCACACTATTAAGATTTGAAATGACACCAGTAAACGCTAGACTTAGACACCAATTTAAGTTGGGCTGCCAATAAACACTGGACTTGAATACCAATTTGAGTTGGGTTAGATACCAATTTGAGTTGGCTTAGATACCAATTTGAGTTAACTTAGATACGAATTTGAGTTGGCTTAGATACCAATTTGAGTTGGCTTAGATACCAATTTGAGTTGGTTTGCCAGCAAACACTGGACTTTAGGTTCATATCTGATCTGACTTTAGGTTCATATCTGACCTTAGTTTCAAACAATGCCAGCAATCACGGAACTTTAGGTTGATATCTGACTTGATGACAAACAATGCTAGCAATCACTAGACTTTAGGTTCATATCTGACCTGAGGTTTAGGTTCATATTTGACCTGAGTTTAGGTTCATATTTGACCTGAGTTTAGGTTCATATCTGACCTAAGTTTCAAACAGTGCCAGCATTTACTGGACTTTAGGTTCACATCTGACCTGACTTTAGGTTCATATCTGACCTAAGTTTCAAACAATGCCAGCAATCACTAACTTTAGCTGCATATCTGACCTGAGTTTAGGTTCATATCTGACCTGAGTTTAGGTTCATATCTGACCTTAGTTTCAAACAACGCCAGCAATTACTGGACTTTAGGTTCATATCTGACATGCCATTAGGTTCATATTTGACCTGGGTTTAGGTTCATATTTGACCTGATTTTAGGTTCATATCTGACCTGGGTTTAGGTTCATATTTGACCTAACTTTAGGTTCATATCTGACCTAAGTTTCAAACAATGCCAACAATCACTGACTTTAGGTTCATATCTGACCTAAGTTTAGGTTCATATCTGACCAGAGTTTCAAACAACGCCAACAATTACTGGACTTTAGGTTCATATCTGACCTGACTTTAGGTTAATATTTGACATGGGTTTAGATTCATATTTGACCTGATTTTAAGTTCATATCTGACCTGGATTTAGGTTCATATTTGACCTGACTTTAGGTTCATACCTGACCTGATGACAAACAATGCCAGCAATCACGGGACTTTAGGTTCATATCTGACCTGAGGTTAGGTTCATATATGACCTGATTTTAGGTTCATATCTGACCTGAGTTTAGGTTCATATTTGACCTGAGTTTCAAACAACGCCAGCAATTACTGGACTTTAGGTTCATATCCGACCTGACTTTAGGTTCATATTTGACCTGGGTTTATGTTCATATTTGACCTAATTTTAGGTTCATATCTGACCTGGGTTTAGGTTCATATTTGACCTGACTTTAGGTTCATATATGACCTGATGACAAATAATGCCAACAATCACTGGACTTTAGGTTCATATATAACTTGAGGCTAGGTTCATATCTGACCTGATTTTAGGTTCATATCTAACCTGGGTTTAGGTTCATATTTGACCTAAGTTTTAAACAATGTAAGCAATCACCGGACTTTAGGTTCACATCTGACCTGACTTTAGGTTCATATTTGACCTAAGTTTTAAACAATGCCAGCAATCACTGGACTTTAGGTTCATATCTGACCTGACTTTAGGTTCATATCTGACTGAGTTTAGGTTCATATCTGACCTGACTTTAGGCAATGCCAGCAATCACTAGACTTTAGGTTCATATTTGACCTGAGGTTTAAAACAATGCCAGCAATCGCTGGACTTTAGGTTCATATCTGACCTGAGTTTAGGTTGATATCTGACCTGAGTTTCAAACAATGCTAGCAATTACTGGACTTTAGGTTCACATCTGACTTGACTTTAGGTTCATATCTGACCTAAGTTTCAAACAATGCCAGCAATCACTGACTTTAGGTTCATATCTGACCTAAGTTTCAAGCAATGCCAACAATCATTGACTTTAGGTTCATATCTGACCTGAGTTTAGGTTCATATCTGACCTGAATTTTCCAGAAGGAAAAGGATCCTCAATGAAAATTGAACCGAAAGTACGGTCTCCACTGGGGAAATACAACAAGACTTATAAAATGATAGAACAACAGGTTCAAGTATGACAAATTGGCTCTTTAGAAGAAAAGATAAACAACCTCACTGGAAGTAGAACTAAAATATGGTCTCCGATGGGAAATAGGTAAACATATCCACTTCATTTGGGGAGTAAAAGAGTTATAAGACATCACCGGGGAAAATGGAATCCAGGAATTCACTGGGAAGCACACATCCACTTCATTTGGGGATGTACAAAGCCTAGGTAAGCTTACTGGAGGTCTCACAAAAGAGATACAGGTTGGTTGCTTATGAGCAAATTTTCTCAAATAAAGAGAAAAACATCAGAGTCTTCATTAACTTTCTCAAAGAAATGCCATTTGATAGAAGCAAACTGGATGGATGACCTAATGAGGAATCATCACTTGCAATAAAATCCTTGTAAAGAGGGTAACTCAAATAAAGAGAAACATTTGTAAGATCTTCAACAAAATCCCTCTGACAAACTTCCAGGGGAATACCAATTATAGTCGCAAAAAGTTGAATAACACCAAAGACAGATAAGATTCTTGGAAGAGACTACCACTTATCGCCATATAAAACAAGCTTCTCTAAGAGATTGCCACTTGTTCTGAGAAAATTTGAAGTAAACACCAAACGGATAAGCTTCTCGGATGAGACTGCCACTTATCGCTGTAGAGGTAATGATAGCAAAATAAGCTTCTCAAGGAGATTGCCACTCGTTGTCTGGTTATGAATTCCAAGGAGATGTTGTTATAATCAACACTGCTGGAGAATGAATTTCATCTTTAATGAGGATCTGTAAAAGATTTTTCCTGCGAGACATAGTGCAAAATAAATGCACGTTCAAATTGGGCTCAAAAGCAACCTGCTAGGGACCGAAGTTCAATCTAGGAACAAGCTAGAAAGAAGCGGTCAAACATTACTCCAACTATTGAGGAATAAACTTAAATAGGGTTTATCTTATCCAAGGTGGAAAAGATAACTGAAGAAACCATCATCCATGAGGATCAAACTCTGTGGGGAGTTTAGAAGGGATGGGCACTTTATTCCTAAAGGTGAAGACCCTATTGGAAAGAATAGACAAACCCAGTCATTTGGGGAGTAAACGCCAAAGTGAACCAAAACAGGTAAACACCATAAAGGTAGCAAAAATGCTAAGATACTATGCATATGTATAAATGCATATATGCCATGTTTATGCTTATGCTTATGCTGACAAAACAGACAAAGGGAAACGAGACTGGAGATGAAATAAACATCTCGACAAGGATACCCAGCCAACCCATCAGATTGGACCATCACTAGGGATGATCATGAAGAATCTCCTGTTCTACTTCAAGGTTACGACCTTCTCTGGGGAAAAGAGTACTCCACCCGGGGTATAACATCATGACTTCACTAGGATTGCCATCATGAGATTGATTTCTTTGTTGGAGAGAAAGATCTGTGGAGAATTGCCAAGATCAACTGGAATAACAGCTTATTTGGGAGCTGGCAAAAGGATATCACAAGAACAGAGTAGTTCTGCATCCTACTGGCATAATGATCATCTTCAAGTCTAATGCCTCAGATTACATGGTCTGTCAGAAGAAAATATCAAGAGGATTTTACAGAAGAATTGGCCTACTAGAGGCTTCAATATCTTCAACCTCTTGAAGAGATTCATGAATCTCGACATAACTGTCCCAATTCAATTGTATTCGCAATATAAATTCCTTTAGACCGCGGTAGTAACAACTGGGAAACAAGCTTGCCCCTGATGGTGGGTCATTGGAGTCCTTGCCTTGAAACACTTATCATAATATGACCTCAAGAAGGCTTGCCCCAATATTCTGAACTTTGAAGAGTTCTGCCCTTGATTCAATAGCTCTTGGGATGGTTGATTAACAAATCCTTCAAATCGGTTGCCCCAGACCAAGTCAAATTCCATAGCTGGCTGCACTTGTTGGGATTCCTTTGATTTTGAATTGTCTTGCAAACTGTGTTGTTCGTTTAAAATTGGTAATTTCAATGAAACATTCATGCAATCTTTTGAAAACAAAGTTTATTGTTGAAAACACACACAGTGGAGTTATTAAATAATCAAACACAACGCAGATCTAGTCATTTACAGAATGACAGATGAAGTGATCAACACACTCAATTAGCAAAGATCATTAGGAGTCAGGTTGTCCAACCTTGCTGTAGTATGCTTTGAAAACAACCTTACCTCAATTAGGTCTTTTAAGGGTTGTAACGTGGCTTGGTTCACGGTTCATAAAACAAAGGATAAAGGCTCAAAGTATGTTTGTCCCAACCCAATCTTCATGATGAACTCCAATCCTATGCTCAGTTAATTGACACATGCATTCTAACCCCAATAGGTTTTGATTGTGTGATAGTAATGATGAGGATTCAAGATTTCCTTGAAATGACACTCACCCTACTTCGTCTTTGTTTTGTTGAGGATTTAATGACCTCTTCTTGTCTTTGCTGAGGTTTTGAGACCTCTTCTTGTCTTGCTTGGGTTTTGAGACCTCTTCTTGTCTTTGCTGAGGTTTTGAGTCCTCTTTTTGTCTTTCATTTTAATCCCTAACTTTTTCCTGGTCCGCTTCTTTGAAGCTTTTGGTCCACCGAGATGTCCTAATTTTTGCCTAACAGGTTGTGACTGCCACATTATTAGTGAATGAAGATTCAATAAATTTCCTGGATTTCTTCAATTTCTTCGTCCCTTTTGGGGTATTTGATGGATAACACATGGTTGATCCTCTACGGAGAGTGTACATATGAACGGACCTTTTGAAGATCGAACGCATAATCAAATTAACTGAACCCACTACCCTGCCCCAGGTTCAAAATTAAGGGTTTTTGTTATTTGGATAAGAAAACTCCTACTTCAAGGCTCAAAGGGGTTAACGAGGGATTATCTTCCTTATTTCTCCAGTGTTTGGGAATTGAAACAATGCCTTACATCATCGACGAAGTTTAATTGGAAGCATACCACAGCAATTATGGATATGATGTTTTCATCATCCTCCCCAATCTTTGCTTAAACAAACAGTTTGATAATGATAAGTGGATGGGAAAAGTAAATATTTTTGCTTTTATAAAATAAAATGAGTGAAACGAATGGACTTAATCAAAAGATGCATAAAAATTTCATTAATCTTGCCAATTTGAAAAAACAAGAGCTTACAAGCCAATACAAATTCAACATGCAAAGAAAATACAACTGATAATACTGAGATAAACAAAATACAGCCAGCTTTGGCAAATTGACTTATGTAGCTCTCAACTTCCAGATCTAGATAGGGGGATACCTTCATCAGTGATCACTTGCTCCTTGTGATATAGAACCTTAAGAGGCCTCACAAGTCCTTTGTCCTTTGCTTTGAGAGTCGAGACATTGGCATCTGACTTTCCTTTTTGAGGTTTCAGCAGCTCTAGCAAACCTAGCAGTCTCACTTCGAAATCCTTGCATTCTTCAATTGGATGCCCCATTGTGCCAGTATGGAATTTACATTCAACCTCTGGGTGATCTTCTTCGATGATCAAATCTTTGTCATGGATCAGCTTTTGCACAATAGCTTCTAATGCCAGACAAGCATCCAGGTCATGGCCTTCAGCCCCTTTGTGAAAGTCACAAGTCAGATTTGCATTGTGCCAAGGTCCTAGCACAGGTTTGTGAGGTCGCGGAGTCACCAACGCATTCTGAATCAACATTGGGTAAAGTTTACTCAGCGGCACATGAATTGGCTTGTAGTGAGCCTTGTCCCTTTTGACAGAATACTTCTTCTTGTTTTGGTTTCGAGAACCTTGAGGAGAAATAAACATTGGAGGCTGAAACACTCTTTTGGTAAACACCTGATGGGGATGACACTCTGGCGCGAGACCAAGTGCTGATTGATACGAATTTTCCCCAAGTGCATGCCCATGGTATGGAAGAACCACAGGAGACGACGAATTGATAATTTCTCTGGGCGCAACAGGATGAACGTGCCCTTACTTCCTCATAAGGTTTTGCAAAGTCTCCAAGACCCAGTTCATCTGATTTTTGAGGACTCTGATCTCCTCTTTCAAGGCTTCCTGATTTTTCAAAATCCCGTTCATCGTTGCCATTTGTCCAGAATGGGTGTTAGGTATCCTTCAGAGATAGAAGACGAAGAGACTCAAGGCTGAGAAATGCAGATGCGAATGCGATGACATGCACATGGGATGCAAATGCAAGCCAAATGGTTCCAAGGAACTCAGAAGCAACTTGCAATTTTTTTGGAAAAACTGAAAAGTTTTGCTTTAAAATCTATTGATCGTTATTGATTTGCGAGGGAAAAAAGCACTTGAATTCCTTGAAACCAAAGGGCTAACATGAATGGATGGATGTATGCATAAACACAAACATATGTTCACACATCAAAGCACACAAGTCCTAGGTTTAGGAGTCACATGAGTGGAGCCATGGTCTACCCATCCCAATAGGTGTGTCCTATGGGTTTACGATCTGTAGAACATGGTTCTAAAAAGTTCCCAGAGTCAACAACCCATGTTTCGGATATTATCGACTTTCCAATTACTTGGTAATCAATAATATTCTCAAGAGAGTCTCATCTGAACGTAGTATCGCGTATCAACCATTTGGGACTACTCCCTCAATGCATTCACGATAGCTCGTTCAACATATACCACACTCGAGGGGGCCTCAACTGAGTGTGGAATCTCAAGTCAACTCCTTTGGGATTACTCCCTCGAAGTCTCCTTGACTATATCCACTATCCTATCATATGTGTACTCTCATGTCCGGGTTAGGACTTATCCTCACCACTCAAATGTAGCACCCTGCCAAACAGAAGAACCCAAACAGGTAGATACACAAATATATACAGATATGTACAATTAAGCAAAACATAAATAATATAAGCATAACAAGGTGGGCTTAACCCTCTAACTTTTTCTTATCCCCAGTGAAGTCGCCATTTCTGTTGCTGTGAGAATCAGATATCAAGCTATTAATTAACTTGAATCACACATATTTGAAATTCACCGCCGAGCTTTGATTTATCCAAAGGAAAAGGTAAAGATCGAAGAAAACCCTGATTGTGCTATGTGAAGACACAGCTAAGAGATCGGGAGTTTGGTGGCTGGTTATACTAAGGGAAGGTATTAGCACCCTAAGTATCTATAGTACTCTACAGGAACCTCTTGTTTGTATTATGTTATGTTATGTTTGCTTGCTAAAGGTATATGTCCTAAGAGTAAGGTAAAGACCTATGGTAAAGACCAAAGCTAAAGGAGAAGACCTAGGGGTATATACACTAAGTATACTCGCCAAGACATCGCATCTTGTGCCTACGTATCATGACTAAAGAATCAGAGCATTCATAGTTCACCTCACTAAGGGTGAGGAACCATTGATTATGGCCAAAGTTCTAAGGGGGAAGGAGTATGACACTCATGTAGAGTTAAAGAACTCTCTAATTCTAAGTTATAGGGGAAAGTGAATACTCGCAATGATGAGAATCACATAGAGTTTAAGAACTCTAACCTAACTTTAAGTTGTGATGGGAAATGGCTATGAGGCCAAGGGGAAAAGTAAGTATCTATGAGGATACTATTCACATAGGGTTGAAAGACCCTAACCTAAAACTAGGTCAAAGAGAAAGGAAGGCTCTAATGAGGCCAAGGGTTGATATGTGCTACCTATGACTTTGAGGTTAAGAGTGGAAGATTACCTATGACTATGAGGTCAAGGATTGAAGATGGCCTATGACTATAAGGTCAGGAATTGAATATTACCTATGACTATGAGGTCAAGGATTAAAGATTACCTATGACTATGAGGTCGAGGGTTGAAGATTACCTATGACTTTGAGGTCAAGGGTTGATAGGGCTCTATGACTTTGAGGTCAAGAGTTGATAAGTGTTACCTATGACTATGAGGTCAAAGGTTGATAAGTGTTACATATGACTATGAGGTCAAGGGTTGATAAGTGCTACCTATAACTATGAGGTCAAGGGTGGAAGATGGCTATAAGACCAAGGTGGTAACCTATGACTTTGAGGTCAAGGGTGGAAGATGGCTATGAGGCCAAGATGGTAACCTATGACTTTGAGGTCAAGGGTGGAAGATGGCTATGAGGACAAGATGGTAACCTATGACTTTGAGGTCAAGGGTGGAAGATGGCTATGAGGCCAAGATGGTAATGAGCTATCTATGACTTTGAGGTCAATAGAGAGACTTTCCTTTGGAAGGAGGGGAAACAACTTCTTGTAAAGACAAGTGTTGAAGGGGGATTAAAGTGAAAGTGATAAGCAATAAGAGTTCAAGAACTCAAGGGGATAAACAATCAAGAGAGACAATAACATCAATCAAGTATGAACAACATCAAAAAATGTTGAGATAAACATCCATATAGATCACCTTTAGACATGAGCATGATAAAGTATGACAACACATAATGGAATGATGCACAACAATTCAACATGAATAAGTGATCAAATAGACATGACAAAACACTCTTAAACCATGAAGTCATGAGTAAAACAAGCTTTTTAACACAAACTCAACTTGCAAAATACTTTAAGAAGTGCCATAAAGAAACTATGTCAAAAGAAGTTAGAAACAAGGATTGTTACATCAATAAAGTGCTCAAAATTAGGAAAATGAACACACAAGTCCAAAACCAAAGCCTAAACTTAAGTTAAAACAATTGAGAATGAGTGTGTGGAGTGTCATACAAAGTTTGGCAAAATAGCCCTCTCAAAGTCAAAACTTCAAGGTGAAAAATCAAAGGCATCAAGCCTAAGAATCGAGGGTCAAACAAGGCAATTAAACCCAAACAAAGACCTCATCCAAGGTCAACAATTAGACTCAAAACAACATCTCAATGTGTCCTGAAACATTCTAGAAAACCATCTCAAAAAGGTAGTGAGAAGAGGTCTTCTTCAAAAGAAGTTCAAAAACTAGGTCAAAAGTTACTCCTAATTTTATAAATTCAAAAATAAATAAAAAATAAAAAGATGAAAATAAAAAATTTAGAAAATTAACTTAAACCTTGAAATATCGTCATGAAATTTCTTAGAATTTTCTATGAGGAAAAACTATTTTTAATAATGCAAAATTGAAATGGAAACACAAGTGAAAATATTTGAAAAGAAATAAAACAGGGGGGTGTATTAGAAAACTGAAATGAACTGGGATGAGTTTGTTATGTGCACATGGGCCTTCTGGTGGGGGTGTTGATAACGAAAGTGATAGGCCCATGATCCAAAATGAAATAAAATTATTCAACAGAGTTATTAATACATAGCCGTGTACAAATATCATGTGTAACATATCTCAACTGGTCACTTAGTTTTTAGTCACTACACGACAAAACCCTCACCTGGCCTATCCCACACTGCCACCTATTTTCTTCTTCCATGCAACGTGAAGAAAACCTAGAAACTATCGTGAACCCAGAAAAAGCCATGGCCATTTCTTCCACTTTCTCAACCATTCCATCCTCAAATCTCAACCAAAATCCAAGAAATAAAACATCAATCTGCAGTGCTCACATGGTAGGATAACACTAGACCCTAAACAACTCAAAACAGAACCCTAAACATAGAGAAAAACAACCTGTAAGTAGGGCAACTAAACTGAAACAAAGCTACCAGAATGATATCGTATCAAAACAACTTCAAGCAGACATTCATGATATTAATCAAACCAATACAGATGCAACATATGAGTACGATGACAACATTTAAGATCCTTTAAACTTATACATAAGAGCATGGAATCATGTGTATGAAGAAAAATAAAGAGGCTTACCAAGTGGGGAAATTCCACTGCCTCTTCTACTTGGAAGCCTTGGAACCCTACTAGCTCAACTTCTTTCTTTCCAAGCTGATGGTATGCAGACTGCTGGTGAAATGATCCTCCCTTTCTCTTAGTTGCACGAGCTCACAAGTTTTCTATTGCTTTGAGTGATATGTTGTAGTGAGAAGTGGATGTTTTGATGTGTGAGTTGAATAAAAGAGAGTGGACCTCTTATTATAGCCAAAGCCAGTTGGTTAATGTCTTGAAACACAATGGACATCAGGTTTGTCTAAGAGGAAAAAATGATATGGTAGGATCCTATACACATGGCTCTTCTATTCCATCAACCTTGAGCCAAGTGAAAGTCATGGATTGCTTGTATACTAGGGTTCAAGTCAGCAGAAAAAAGCACAAGAACCATATGATTGAGGTACAAGATAAGTTTACACAATGGTCCTCAATTTTAGCTTTTGTGTGTCAACTTGCTAAGTACAAAGTAGTTGTACTTTGGTGGCTTTTTGCACGGGCTTTGTGGTAAAGTGTGTTGGAAACTGATGAAAAGAAATCAGTAGAGTGAACTTGACTGAGCAGAGGATTTTGGTTCAGATTGTGATTCAAAATGGAAGCATGATTTGTAATGAACTAAGTCATAACCCTCTCTTGATCACACGATAATTCCTTAGCCAATGAACCAAATGAGATGGTTCTTGATACCTTTGAAAGTTGGCATGTAGTAGAGCAACTTTAATGTTGTGACAAGGTTGATAAGAATCCTAGAAACATCTGAAAAATTGTGGTGAAGTTTGGTGTAGCAAGGCGGTGAAAACCATAATTTCCTAAGTGTACACAACATTTCATCGTGACCACTTTAGTGCATAATATCTTGGTGACCATTAATCCAACTTGTGAGGCTTTTGGTTCTATGTAAAGTACGAATATGATAGAACAACTTTCATGTGGAAAGCATTTGGATTTGAAGCTTGTAACTATGAGATAAAAAGCAATGAAATCAGGTGAAACATGCTGCCCAAGAGAACTTAGAAAACTTTCTAAGTTATGAAACTTTTCCAATTTGAAACATCAAACTTTGAAGCAACATATCTTGAGTTTGAATCATCCAAATGAGGAGTTCTACACATGCATGGAAAGCTTGAAGAATAAGGAACAACTTTCATGTCTAATGATTTTGGATTTGAAACTTGGAACGATGTGAAAAATGGAGTTGAAGCTGTGTCCAAAACTAGGGCAAAATGATCAAAATTTCACTAAGTCATAAAGGTATCTTATCTTCCAAGTCTCAACTTAAAAATCAAGCCTTTTTTGTAGAAAGGTCATCTAATACACTTTGAAGTTCATGGTGAGAGCTTCCATTTGAGCTTTGAGTCACCCAATTTGGATGTGTGGTTTGAAATTTATGACCTTCCCAAGTCTGCACAAGGAAAGAACTTTTCCATACTTAGAAAATTTTAAGGACCAAACCTTGCCCTTTTTTGCAAGAAACCTCTCAAATGTTAACTTCTCATGCTCTAACTCAACAATTAAGCATGTCTTGATGAAATATGGCTTGAATGCTTCATTATTAGCCTCCAAGACCCAATGGTTTAACCTTGAAGCCTCAGTTGGCTTTCTTGAGCAGATGACTTCACTAACCAATCTCAATCAACTAGTGAACACTTGTGATGGTTGTATGGAGCCAAAGGATGTCTTAGGAGACCTTGAAACATGTGAGAGCATGGCTTATTGACTTTTCCATCTTTCCTGTGCAAACCCTAGCTTTCACATAAAAAAAACAAATAGCAAGATATAGTGGTTAGTTGACAATGAATAGATGATTGAACCCTAAATGTAAGTGCAAGATGTTATGACATCTAAGGGGTAAATTTTGGGGTATAATTGTTGCCTCTATTTAAATAGCTTTGTCGGATGGCACAAGGAATGGTAATCCTCGGGAAATCAAGGTGAAAGGTATTTAAATATAGCAAACCGAAAATTTTGCCCTTAGATGGAATGCAGATGCTAAGGACATGCGACAGACATGCAAATGCTGACATACCATGAACTTCTAGTATGATGATATGATGCCATGATAGTGTAAAAATGCAGACGAAACAAGACATCAAAGGCCAAAGAACAAACATCCATAGGCGAGCCTTACTGGGGAGAGACAAAGGTTAGTATCCACAAGGAAGACTCACTGGGGATGCAGACTAACCAACAAAAGAAACTCACTGGGGATACTCCAAGGAAACACTGGTGATAGAAAAATAAAAAGTGAAACCCTGCAGATCCTCGCTGAAAATGGGAGTCAGAGAGATACTCTCCACTGGGGAAAGATCCAGGGAGATGGACGACAAATCCATATATGACCGGACGATACTGGGGACAACAATAAAAAAGACACACTCTTTATTGGGAATGAAACCAGAAAGAAGATATAATCTCCACTGGGTATCAACTTGAAACAAAAAGGATAAACACCCAACAAAATATTTTCTGGGGATTTCTCATACTGAAGAGTTCAAACGGGATCTTCAAGGAAAGCCAGAAAAGACAAAGACAAACACCGACTCTGCGTGCGCCATATGATGATCATCACAAGGACTTTCAAAGGGATATCGATAGTGACTGAACCTCTTCTGGGAATAAGATTAAAGTGCCAGCAATTATTGGACTCAGACATAACACGCCAGTAAACACTGGACTCACAATATTAAGATTTGAAATGACGCCAGTAAACGCTGGACTTAGACACCAATTTAAGTTGGGCTGCCAATAAACACTGGACTTGAATACCAATTTGAGTTGGGTTAGATACCAATTGGAGTTGGCTTAGATACCTATTTGAGTTGGCTTAGATACGAATTTGAGTTGGCTTAGATACCAATTTGAGTTGGCTTAGATACCAATTTGAGTTGGTTTGCCAGCAAACACTGGACTTTAGGTTCATATCTGATCTGACTTTAGGTTCATATCTAACCTTAGTTTCAAACAATGCCAGCAATCACGGAACTTTAGGTTGATATCTGACCTGATGAAAAACAATGCTAGCAATCACTGGACTTTAGGTTCATATCTGACCTGAGGTTTAGGTTCATATTTGACCTGAGTTTAGGTTCATATTTGACCTGAGTTTAGGTTCATATCTGACCTAAGTTTCAAACAGTGCCAGCAATTACTGGACTTTAGGTTCACATCTGACCTGACTTTAGGTTCATATCTGACCTAAGTTTCAAACAATGCCAGCAATCACTAACTTTAGCTGCATATCTGACCTGAGTTTAGGTTCATATCTGACCTGAGTTTAGGTTCATATCTGTCCTTAGTTTCAAACAACGCCAGCAATTACTAGACTTTAGGTTCATATCTGACATGCCTTTAGGTTCATATTTGACCTGGGTTTAGGTTCATATTTTACCTGATTTTAGGTTCATATCTGACCA
The DNA here is from genome assembly GCA_022829125.1 of Lathyrus tuberosus. Classification (NCBI taxonomy): domain Eukaryota; kingdom Viridiplantae; phylum Streptophyta; class Magnoliopsida; order Fabales; family Fabaceae; genus Lathyrus; species Lathyrus tuberosus. The sequence goes on from JALAZF010000043.1 coordinate 20,460,666, forward strand.
GGGTTTAGGTTCATATTTGACCTAACTTTAGGTTCATATCTGACCTAAGTTTCAAACAATGCCAACAATCATTGACTTTAGGTTCATATCTGACCTGAGTTTAGGTTCATATCTGACCTGAGTTTCAAACAACGCCAGCAATTACTGGACTTTAGTTTCATATCTGACCTGACTTTAGGTTAATATTTGACCTGGGTTTAGATTCATATTTAACCTGATTTTAAATTCATATCTGACCTGGATTTAGGTTCATATTTGACCTGACTTTATGTTCATATCTGACCTGATGACAAACAATGCCAGTAATCACTGGACTTTAGGTTCATATCTGACCTGAGGTTAGGTTCATATATGACCTGATTTTAGGTTCATATCTTACCTGAGTTTAGGTTCATATTTGACCTGAGTTTTAAACAACGCCAGCAATTACTGGACTTTAGGTTCATATCTGACCTGACTTTAGGTTCATATTTGACCTGATTTTAGGTTCATATCAGACCTGGGTTTAGGTTCATATTTGACCTGACTTTAGGTTCATATATGACCTGATGACAAATAATGCCAACAATCACGGGACTTTAGGTTCATATTTCACTTGAGGTTAGGTTCATATCTGACCTGATTTTAGGTTCATATCTAACCTGGGTTTAGGTTCATATTTGACCTGAGTTTTAAACAATGCAAGCAATCACCGGACTTTAGGTTCACATCTGACCTGACTTTAGGTTCATATTTGACCTGAGTTTAGGTTCATATCTGACCTGACTTTAGGCAATGCCAGCAATCACTAGACTTTAGGTTCATATTTGACCTGAGGTTTAAAATAATGCCAGCAATCACTGGACTTTAGGTTCATATCTGACCTGAGTTTAGGTATATATCTGACCTGAGTTTCAAACAATGCCAGTAATTACTGGACTTTAGGTTCACATCTGACTTGACTTTAGGTTCATATCTGACCTAAGTTTCAAACAATGCCAGCAATCACTGACTTTAGGTTCATATCTGACCTAAGTTTCAAACAATGCCAACAATCATTGACTTTAGGTTCATATCTGACCTGAGTTTAGGTTCATATCTGACCTAAATTTTCCAGAAGGAAAAGGATCCTCAATGAAAATTGAACCAAAAGTACGGTCTCCACTGGGGAAATACAACAAGACTTCTAAAATGATAGAACAACAGGTTCAAGTATGACCAATTGGCTCTTTAGAAGAAAAGATAAACAACCTCACTGGAAGTAGAACTAAAATATGGTCTCCGATGGGAAATAGGTAAACATATCCACTTCATTTGGGGAGTAAAAGAGTTATAAGACATCACCGGGGAAAATGGAATCCAGGAATTCACTAGGAACACACATCCACTTCATTTGGGGATGTACAAAGCCTAGGTAAGCTTACTGGAGGTCTCACAAAAGAGATACAGGTTGGTTGCTTATGAGCAAATTTTCTCAAATAAAGAGAAAAACATTAGAGTCTTCATTAACTTTCTCAAAGAAATGCCATTTGATAGAAGCAAACTGGATGGATGACCTAATGAGGAATCATCACTTGCAATAAAATCCTTGTAAAGAGGGTAACTCAAATAAAGAGAAACCATTTGTAAGATCTTCAAGAAAATCCCTCTGACAAACTTCCAGGGGAATACCAATTATAGTCGCAAAAAGTTGAATAACACCAAAGACAGATAAGCTTCTTGGAAGAGACTACCACTTATCGCCATATAAAACAAGCTTCTCTAAGAGATTGCCACTTGTTCTGAGAAAATTTGAAGTAAACACCAAACGGATAAGCTTCTCGGAAGAGACTACCACTTATCGCTGTAGAGGTAATGATAGCAAAACAAGCTTCTCAAGGAGATTGCCACTCGTTGTCTGGTTAAGAATTCCAAGGAGATGTTGTTATAATCAACACTGCTGGAGAATGAATTTCATCTTTAATGAGGATCTGTAAAAGATTTTTCCTGCGAGACATAGTGCAAAATAAATGCACGTTCAAATTGGGCTCAAAAGCAACCGGCTAGGGACCGAAGTTTAATCTAGGAACAAGCTAGAAAGAAGTGGTCAAACAATACTCCAACTATTGAGGAATAAACTCAAATAGGGTTTATCTTATCCAAGGTGGAAAAGATAACTGAAGAAACCATCATCCATGAGGATCAAACTCTGTGGGGAGTTTAGAAGGGATGGGCACTTGATGCCTAAAGGTGAAGACCCTATTGGAAAGAATAGACAAACCCAGTCATTTGGGGAGTAAATGCCAAAGTGAACCAAAACAGGTAAACACCATAAAGGTAGGAAAAATGCTAAGATACTATGCATATGTATAAATGCATATATGCCATGTTTATGCTTATGCTTATGCTGACAAAACAGACAAAGGGAAACGAGACTGGAGATGAAATAAACATCTCGACAAGGATACCCAGCCAACCCATCAGATTGGACTATCACTAGGGATGACCATGAAGAATCGCCTGTTCTACTTCAAGGTTACGACCTTCTCTGGGGAAAAGAGTACTCCACCCAGGGTATAACATCATGACTTCACTAGGATTACCATCATGAGATTGATTTCTTTGTTGGAGAGAAAGATCTGTGGAGAATTACCAAGATTAACTGGAATAACATCTTATTTGGGAGCTGGCAAAAGGATATCACAAGAACAGAGTAGTTCTGCATCCTACTGGCATAATGATCATCTTCAAGTCTAATGCCTTAGATTACATGGTCTGTCAGAAGAAAATACCAAGAGGATTTTACAGAAGAATTGGCCTACTAGAGGCTTCAATATCTTCAAATTCTTGAAGAGATTCATGAATCTCGACATAACTGTCCCAATTCAATTGTATTCGCAATACAAATTCCTTTAGACCGCGATAGTAACAACTGGGAAACAAGCTTGCCCCTGTTGGTGGGTCATTGGAGTCCTTGCCTTGAAACACTTATATAATATAACCTCAAGAAGGCTTGCCCCAATATTCTAAACTTTGAAGAGTTCTGCCCTTGATTCAATAGCTCTTGGGATGGTTGATTAACAAATCCTTCAAATCGTTTGCCCCAGACCAAGTCAAATTCCCTAGCTGGCTGCACTTGTTGGGATTCCTTTGATTTTGAATTGTCTTGCAAACTGTGTGGTTCATTTAAAATTGGTAATTTCAATGTAACATTCATGCAATCTTTTGAAAACAAAGTTTATTGTTGAAAACACACACAGTGGAGTGATTAAATAATCAAACACAACACAGATCTAGTCATTTACGGAATGACAGATGAAGTGATCAACACACTCATTTAGCAAAGATCATTAGGAGTCAGGTTGTCCAATCTTACTGTAGTATGCTTTCAAAACAACCTTACCTCAATTAGGTCTTTTAAGGGTTGTAACGTGGCTTGGTTCACGGTTCATGAAACAAAGGATAAAGGCTCAAAGTATGTTTCTCCCAACCCAATCTTCATGATGAACTCCAATCCTATGCTCAGTTAATTGACACATGCATTCTAACCCCAATAGGTTTTGATTGTGTGATAGTAACGATGAGGATTCAATATTTCCTTGAAATGACACTCACCCTACTTCGTCTTTGTTTTGTTGAGGATTTAATGGCCTCTTCTTGTCTTTGCTGAGGTTTTGGGACCTCTTCTTGTCTTGCTGAGGTTTTGAGACCTCTTCTTGTCTTTGCTGAGGTTTTGAGTCCTCCTTTTGTCTTTCGTTTTAATCACTAACTTTTTCCTGGGCTGCTTCTTTGAAGCTTTTGGCCCACCAGGATGTCCTAATTTTTGCCTAACAGGTTGTGACTGCCACATTATTAGTGAATGAAGATTCAATAAATTTCGTGGCTTTCTTCAATTTTTTCGTCCCTTTTGGGATATTTGAAGGATAACACATGGTTGATCCTCTACGGAGAGTGTACAGATGAACGAACCTTTTGAAGATCGAACACATATTCAAATTAACTGAACCCACTACCCTGCCCCAGGTTCAAAATTAAGGGTTTTTGTTATTTGGACAAGAAAACTCCTACTTCAAGGCTCAAAGGGGTTAACGAGGGATTATCTTCCTTATTTCTCCAGTGTTTGGGAATTGAAACAATGCCTTACATCATCGACGAAGTTTAATTGGAAGCATACCACAACAATTATGGATATGATGTTTTCATCATCCTCCCCAATCTTTGCTTAAACAAACAGTTTGATAATGATAAGTGGATGGGAAAAGTAAATATTTTTGCTTTTATAAAAGAAAATGAGTGAAACGAATGGACTTAATCAAAAGATGCATAAAAATTTCATTAATCTTGCCAATTTGAAAAAACAAGAGCTTACAAGCCAATACAAACTCAACATGCAAAGAAAATACAACTGAAAATACTAAGATAAACAAAATACAGCCAGCTTTGGCAAATTGACTTCAGTAGCTCTCAACTTCCAAATCCAGACAGGGGGATACCTTCATCAATGATCACTTGCCTTGTGATATAGAACCTTAAGAGGCCTCACAAGTCCTTTGTCCTTTGCTTTGAGAGTCGAGACATTGGCATCTGACTTTCCTTCTTGAGGTTTAAGCAGCTCTAGCAAACTTAGTAGTCTCACTTCAAAATCCTTGCATTCTTCAATTGGATGCCCCATTGTGCCAGTATGGAATTTGCATTCAACCTCTGAGCGATCTTCTTTGATGATCAAATCTTTGTCATGGATCAGCTTTTGCACAATAGCTTCTAACGCCAGACAAGCATCCAGGTCATGGCCTTCAGCCCCTTTGTGAAAGTCACAAGACAGATTTGCATTGTGTCAAGGTCTTAGCACAGGTTTGTCAGGTCGCGGAGTCACCAACGCATTCTGAATCAACAGTGGATAAATTTTACTCAGCGGCACGTGAATTGGCTTGTAGTGAGCCTTGTCCCTTTTGACAGAATACTTCTTCTTGTTTTGGTTTCGAGAACCCCGAGGAGAAATAAACATTGGAGGTTGAAACACTCTTTTGGTAAACACCTGATGGGGATGACATTCTGGCGCGAGACCAAGTGCTGATTGATACGAAGTTTCCCCAAGCGCGTGCCCATGGTATGGAAGAACCACAGGAGACGACGAATTGATAATTTCTCTGGGCGCAACAGGATGAACGTGCCCTTACTTCCTCATAAGTTTTTGCAAAGTCTTCAAGACCCAGTTCATCTGATTTTTGAGGACTCTGATCTCCTCTTTCAAGGCTTCCTGATTTTTCAAAATCCTGTTCATCGTTGCCATTTGTCCAAAATGGGTGCTAGGTATCCTTCAGAGATAGAATACGAAGAGACTCAAGGCTGAGAAATGCATATGCGAATGCGATGACATGCACATGGGATGCAAATTCAAGCCAAATGGTTCCAAGGAACTCAGAAGCAACTTGCAAATTTTTTGGAAAAACTGAAAAGTTTTGCTTTAAAATCTGTTGATCATTATTGATTTGCGAGGGAAAAAAGCACTTGAATTCCTTGAAACCAAAGGGCTAACATGAATGGATGGATGTATGCATAAACACAAACATATGTTCATACATCAAAGCACACAAGTCCTAGGTTTAGGAGTCACATGAATGGAGCCATAGTCTACCCATCCCAATAGGTGTGTCCTATGGGTTTACGATCTGTAGAACATGGTTCTAAAAAGTTCCCAGAGTTAACAACCCATCTTTCGGATATTATCGACTTTCCAATTACTTGGTAATCAATAATATTCTCAAGAGAGTCTCGTCTGAGCGTAGTATCGCGTATCAACCATTTGGGACTACTCCCTCAATGCATTCACGATAGCTCGTTCAACATATACCACACTCGAGGGGGCCTCAAATGAGTGTGGAATCTTAAGTCAACTCCTTTGGGATTACTCCCTCGAACTCTCCTTGACTATATCCAATATCCTATCATATGTGTACTCTCATGTCCGGGTTAGGACTTATCATCACCACTCAAATGTAGCACCCTGCCAAACAGAAGAACCCAAACAGGTAGATACACAAATATATACAGATATGTACAATCAAGCAAAACATAAATAATATAAACACAACAAGGTGGGCTTAACCCTCTAACTTTTTCTTATCCCCGGTGAAGTCGCCATTTCTGTTGCGGTGAGAATCGGATATCAAGCTATTAATTAACTTGAATCACACATCTTTGAAATTCACCGCCGAGCTTTGGTTTATCCAAAGGAAAGGGTAAAGATCGAAGAAAACCCTGATTGTGCTATGTGAAGACACAACTAAGAGATCGGGAGTTTGGGGGTTGGTTATACTAAGGGAAGGTATTAGCACCCTAAGTATCTGTAGTACTCTACAGGAACCTCTTGTTTGTATTATGTTATGTTATGTTTGCTTGCTAAAGGTATATGTCCTAAGGGTAAGGTAAAGACTTATGGTAAAGACCAAAGCTAAAGGAGAAGACCTAGGGGTATATACACTAAGTATACTCGCCAAGACGTCGCATCTTGTGCCTACGTATCATGACTAAAGAATCAGAGCATTCATAGTTCACCTCACTAAGGATGAGGAACCATTGATTATGGCCAAAGTTCCAAGGGGGAAGGAGTATGACACTCATGTAGAGTTAAAGAACTCTCTAATTCTAACTTATAGGGGAAAGTGAATACTCGCAATGATGAGAATCACATAGAGTTTAAGAACTCTAACCTAACTTTAAGTTGTGATGGGAAATGGCTATGAGGCCAAGGGGAAAAGTAAGTATCTATGAGGATACTATTCACATAGGGTTCAAAGACCCGAACCTAAAACTAGGTCAAAGAGAAAGGAAGCCTCTAATGAGGCCAAGGGTTGATATGTGCTACCTATGACTTTGAGGTTAAGAGTGGAAGATTACCTATGACTATGAGGTCAAGGATTGAAGATGGCCTATGACTATGAGGTCATGAATTGAAGATTACCTATGACTATGAGGTCAAGGATTGAAGATTACCTATGACTATGAGGTCGAGGGTTGAAGATTACCTATGACTTTGAGGTCAAGGGTTGATAGGGCTCTATGAATTTGAGGTCAAGAGTTTATAAGTGTTACCTATGACTATGAGGTCAAAGGTTGATAAGTGTTACCTATGACTATGAGGTCAAGGGTTGATAAGTGCTACCTGTGACTATGAGGTCAAGGGTGGAAGATGGCTATGAGGCCAAGATGGTAACTTATGACTTTGAGGTCAAGAGTGGAAGATGGCTATGAGGCCAAGATGGTAACCTATGACTTTTAGGTTAAGGGTGGAAGATGGCTATAAGGCCAAGGTGGTAACCTATGACTTTGAGGTCAAGGGTGGAAGATGGCTATGAGGCCAAGATGGTAACCTATGACTTTGAGGTCAAGGGTGGAAGATGGCTATGAGGACAAGATGGTAACCTATGACTTTGAGGTCAAGGGTGGAAGATGGCTATGAGGCCAAGATGGTAACGAGCTATCTATGACTTTGAGGTCAATAGAGAGACTTTCCTTTGGAAGGAGGGGAAACAACTTCTTGTAAAGACAAGTGTTGAAGGGGGATTAAAGTGAAAGTGATAAGCAATAAGAGTTCAAGAACTCAAGGGGATAAACAATCAAGAGAGACAATAACATCAATCAAGTATGAACAACATCAAAAAATGTTGAGATAAACATCCATATAGATCACCTTTAGACATGAGCATGATAAAGTATGACAACACATAATGGAATGATGCACAATAATTCAACATGAATAAGTGATCAAATAGACATGACAAAACACTCTTAAACCATGAAGTCATGAGTAAAACAAGCTTTTTAACACAAACTCAACTTGAAAAACACTTTAAGAAGTGCCATAAAGAAACTATGTCAAAAGAAGTTAGAAACAAGGATTGTTACATCAATAAAGTGCTCAAAATTAGGAAAATGGACACACAAGTCCAAAACCAACGCCTTAACTCAAGTTAAAACAATTGAGAATGAGTGTGTGGAGTGTCATACAAAGTTTGGCAAAATAACCCTCTCAAAGTCAAAACTTCATGGTGAAAAATCAAAGGCATTGAGCCTAAGAATCGAGGGTCAAACAAGGCAATTAAACCCAAACAAAGACCTCATCCAAGATCAACAATTAGACTCAAAACAACATCTCAATGTGTCCTAAAACATTCCAGAAAACCATCTCAAAAAGGTAGTGAGAAGAGGTCTTCTTCAAAAGAAGTTCAAAAACTAGGTCAAAAGTTACTCCTAATTTTATAAATTCAAAAATAAATAAAAAATAAAAAGAAGAAAATAAAAAATTTAGAAAATTAACTTAAATGTTTAAATGTCATCATGAAATTTCTTAGAATTTTCTATGAGGAAAAACTATTTTTAATAATGCAAAATTTAAATGGAAATACAAGTGAAAATATTTGAAAAGAAATAAAATAGGGGGGTGTATTAGAAAACTGAAATGAACCGGGATGAGTTTGTTATGCGCACATGGGCCTTCTGGTGGGGGTGTTGATAGCGAAAGTGATAGGCCCATGATCCAAAATGAAATAAAATTATTCAACAGAGTTATTAATACATAGCCGTATACAAATATCATGTGTAACATATCTCAACTGGTCACTTAGTTTTTAATCACTACACGACAAAACCCTCACCCGGCCTATCCCACGCTGCCACCTATTTTCTTCTTCCATGCAACGTGAAGAAAACCTAGAAACTATCGTGAACCCAGAAAATGCCATGGCCATTTCTTCCACTTTCTCAGCCATTCCATCCTCAAATCTCAACCAAAATCCAAGAAATAAAACATCAATCTGCAGTGCTCACATGGTAGGATAACACTAGACCCTAAACAACTCAAAACAGAACCCTAAACCTGGAGAAAAACAACCTAGAAGTAGGGCATCTAAACTGAAACAAAGCTACCAGAATGATATCGTATCAACACAACTTCAAGCAGACATTCAAGTTATCAATCAAACCAATACAGATGCAACATATGAGTATGATGACAGTATTTAAGATCCTTTAAACTTATACATAAGAGCATGGAATCATGAGTATGAAGAAAAAGAAAGAGGCTTACCAAGTGGAGAAAGTCCACTGCCTCTTCTACTTGGAAGCCTTGGAACCCTACTAGCTCAACTTCTTTCTTTCCAAGCTGATGGTATGCAGACTGCTGGTGAAATGATCCTCCCTTTCACTTAGTTGCACGAGCTCACAAGTTTTCTATTGCTTTGAGTGATATGTTGTAGTGAGAAGTGGATGTTCTGATGTGTGTGTTGAACCAAAGAGAATGGACCTCCTTTTATAGCCAAAGCCAGTTGGTTAATGTCTTGGAACACAATGGACATCAGCTTTGTCTAAGAGGAAAAGATGATAGGGTAAGATCCTATGCATATGGCCCTTCTACTCCATCAACCTTGAGCCAAGTGAAAGTCATGTATTGCTTGTATACTAGGGTTCAAGTCAGCAGAAAAAGCACAAGAACCATAGGATTGAGGTACAAGACAAGTTTAGATAATGGTCCTCAATTTTAGCTTTTGTGTGTCAACTTGCTAAGTACAAAGTAGTTGTACTTTGGTGGCTTTTTGCATGGGCTTTGTGATAAAGTGTGTTGGAAAGTGATGAAAAGTAATCACTAGAGTGTACTTGACTGAGCAGAGGATTTTGGTTCAGATTGTGATTCAAAATTGAAGCATGATTTGTAATGAACTAAGTCATAACCCTCTCTTGATCACACGATAATTCCTTAGCCAATGAACCAAATGAGATGGTTCTTGATACCTTTGAAAGTTGGAATGTAGTAGAGCAACTTTGATGTTGTGACAAGGTTGAGAAGAATCCTAGAAACATCTGAAAAATTATGGTGAAGTTTGGTGTAGCAAGGAGGTGAAAACCAGAATTTCCTAAGTGTACACAACATTTCATCGTGACCACTTTAGTGCATAATATATTGGTGACCATTAATCCAACTTGTGAGGTTTTTGGTTCTATGTAAAGGTGGAATATGATAGAACAACTTTCATGTGGAAAGCATTTGGATTTGAAGCTTGTAACTATGAGATAAAATGCAATGAAATCAGGTGAAACATGTTGTCCAAGAGAATTTAGAAAAATTTATAAGTTATGAAACTTTTCCAATTTGAAACATCAAACTTTGAAGCAACATATCTTGAGATTGAATCATCAAAATGGGGAGTTCTACACATACTTGGAAAGCTTGAAGAACAAGGAACAACTTTCATGTCTAAAGATTTTGGATTTGAAATTTGGAACAATGTGAAAAATGGAGTTGAAGTTGTGTCCAAAACTAGGGCAAAATGATCAAAATTTCACTAAGTCATAAAGGTGTCTTATCTTCCAAGTCCCATAACTTAAAAATCAATCCTTTTTGTAGAAAGGTCATCTAATACACTTTGAAGTTCATGGTGAGAGCTTCCATTTGAGCTTTGAGTCACCCAATTTGGATGTGTGGTTTGAAAGTTATGACCTTCCCAAGTTTGCACAAGGAGTGAACTTTTCCATACTTAGAAAATTTTAAGGACCAAACCTTGCCTTTTTTTGCAAGAAACCTCTCAAATGTTAACTTCTCATGCTCTAACTCAACAATTAAGGATGTCTTGATGGAATATGGCTTGAATGCTTCATTATTAGCCTCCAAGACCAAATGGTTGAACCTTGGAGCCTTAGTTGGCTTTCTTGAACAGATGACTTCACAAACCAATCTCAATCAACTAGTGAACACTTGTGATGGTTGTATGGAGCCAAAGGATGTCTTAGGAGACCTTGAAACATGTGAGAGTCTGGCCTATTGACTTTTCCATCTTTCTTGTGCAAACCCTAGCTTTCACATAAAAGAAACAACTAGCAAGATATAGTGGTTAGTTGACAATGCATAGATGATTGAACCCTAAATGTAAGTGCAAGATGTTATGACATCTAAGGGGTAAAATTTGGGGTATAACACCCCGCAGTGGCCGAGTATCTAGCCGTGTTCATCCAGTAGTCTGTATGTCGCGCCAGTTTTGTCAGCATAAACATACATACATCATGCATAATTGATTCATATACATATTCACATTGCATTACTATCACTTTGGTCATACACATCCCCAAGTGATAAAAGTCCTCTCACCAATAGAGTTGTCAGTTCTGTCCCCGTCCAAAAAGTGTCGCCTAAGCATTCACTCCCCATTTTATTTTTGGATTGGAGACTGTCCTCGACCACTTTGATAACTTGCACCTCTGAAAGACGAGAAGACGTTCGACAGACACCTTTGGAACATCATTTTTCATCATTGAAGATGATATTTTTCGCTTTCCCGGATAAAGGAAAATCCCCAGAGAAAGCCTCTTAACCGAAGACTCTCGGCGATGCATCAGTTTTTCTCCCAAGAAATTCGATGTTAATGAAGTCATCAGCACCTCAAAATTGGATCACATCACATGGCATTTCTCCGAAAGGATCTTAGAAAAAAGTATGATGTATTATCCCCAAGCAAAAAACAGTCTCTCAAGAGACTCGTTTTCCCCAGTAGAGTCAACAAATGGCATCTCCAACAGAGAAGTTTGCACACCTCTACAGCTCAGACAAATGGGTGTCCCCAGCAAGTCTGACCTCAAACTTTTTCCATCAAATGGCGTCTCCCCAGTAAAACTCGGCGAGAAGTTTGATAAAGACCGCTACAAATAGCGTCCCTTGTCAAGAAAGAAACTCGACATGAAGAAACTGAGACTAGTTCCATGGTTGAAAACCAGGATCGAGGGGAAGTTTACTTCAGAAACTGAGACCAGTTCCGTGGCTGAAAACCAGGATCAAGGGGAAGTTTACTTCAGAAACTGAGACCAGTTCCGTGGCTGAAAACCAGGATCGAGGGGAAGTTACTTCAGAAACTAAGACCAGTTCCATGGCTGAAGACCAGGATCGAGGGGAAGTTTTACCCTTTTCTAAGTAGCCTTACTTAGCAAAAGAAGATGGATGAGCAAACGACCATTCATAACCACCGTTAAAATTTTGGGTATTCCGATATTTAATCCTCTTGCACCCTGAATGTCCGAATATCTTCGCCATTCACACCTTCGGGTCCAAGAAGATTAAATAGGGGCATCTGTCATACCCCAAATTTTGACCACAAGATATCCCATCATTGTGAGTATCATTACCACAATATGTATGTGCCATCATACCTCATCAATCTCCTCAAGGATTGTTGAGCATTCACTACAATCAAGAATTAGGGTTTCGAGCCCTCTCAGAACACTTAGATAAAAGATCAATCAAGAAATGACATGATCTTCAACTTGTATAACCTCTCAAACATCCATGAAGGATCAAGAGGTCTCCCATATCAAGAATCAAGCACAAGGTTGCAACTTTCCAAGTGGATTGAGCTTCGAAACACCCGGTGTCGCCAAATTAGGGTTTTGGTCGACCGGGACCTCCAGAGTGAAATTTTCATAGGGGAATGAGTCAAGGCTTCAAAATGTGACTCAATGTGCTCAAAATAACCCTAGGAGTCCATTTTCAAAGTTAACTTACCTTCAGAGAATGCATTCCTCAAAAGTCGGGAATTAGGGTTTTTCCGCACCGAACCGCTCCGGAGCCAAAAGTCAAAACATGACTTTTTAGGAAAAAATTATCCTTATGAATCATATTCTCATACAATATGATTTATAATGTCATTTGAACAAGAATTGATCAAGAAATCATGATAACTTGTAAAAGGGGTAATCTTGAAAAATTGAAAATTTTTCTAAGTTACTAAATTTGAATGGTTTTATACCAACTTCAAAGGACCATAACTTTTGATCCAAGCAACCATTTTGAGTGATCCAAAGCCTGATTTGTAGATCCTCCTACACTCTACAAAAGCTTCAACTACCTCAAACCCTAATTCTTCATGGATTTTAAATTAGGAGTGAATCAAAGTGGTGAAAAAACCAAAATGTGTCAAAAACACTTGGTGAAAATGCTTCCTTGTTATCTCAGCATTTCCACCAACTTCCAAGGAATTTTTCACCTTGATGCAAGATGAACCATGTCCATTGGTGGACATAAAAGTTAAAGAGGGATGTGCAAGCTTTCCAATGAGCCCAAAAACATGAGAAAATTCCACTTGAGCTAGAGATTATGATAGTTGCAACCTGCCTTGCTACAAACTGTTTTGCAAGACAGTTTTGTGCATTTCTTGCTGGCCAAGATTCCTTTTGTCAAGGGTAATGATCAAAATCACTCACATTCAATGTATAACAGATGAATCACCACAAACCTGCAAAGCTGGACCAAGGAGTCAAGGAAAACTCAAATGGCATGATTGGTTTTGGTACTTTGTGCCTTGAATTCAAAATGACATTTATGTGCAATAGTGCACATTCAACAAAAGGACTCTTGTCAGTCAAGATGCTCCTATAAACAACAATAAAATCATCTGCAGAATGTGAATTGAGACAATACATAGCTGAGCTATTTGGAGAAACCATAAGTACCTTGTGTAAGAAGCAATTATGCTTAGCAAGACCATTGACTCCAATCTTATCCTTTGAGCTTCAAGTGAGAAGCTTCAGCATAACTCTTCTCCTATAAATAGAGCTTCTTGTTGATCATTCAGAGTACACTAAAGCAACTTACAACATAGCTTTCTCTCATTTCCTTCTTAAGCACAAAAACTCCATTTTCTTGAGAAAGCACTATCGGGTTTTGAGTTGGAAGCCAATCCAACTCAAACCAATGGTTCACACACCTCATATACAACATATAGAAGTGATCCAAACACCTTAATCACTATTGTAACACAAGAATCAGGATTTCACTAGTCAGCTTGATCCAAGTGCAACTGAATTCCAGCCAAGTGATCCAAGGAGTTCCAAATCATTCTAAAGGTTGCAACGCAATCCTTGAGGCCTAAAGAAGCTATCCAGATCATTGTTTCACTTCTGTAACATCTCTACAATAGAATTCGATTCCTTCTTGCAGAGGTAAGCCTGAACCTTTCAATCTCCATGATCCATGCATCATTTTTGAATTTTTTAATCCCAAACATGTTTGTTATATTGCTGTGATCATTTTCTCTCAACCAATTGCTATTTATCTTGTGTGTATGAGATTTCATTTTGTTCTTGCATATTTTAGGGTTCATCTGGTTACAACATGATATCTTTTGGTACACTTAATTTAAATGAAATTGAAAAGAACCATCACGTTCCTTGTTTAAAAACGAATGAATTTCATTTTTACATCTTGTAAATTGGTTGAGAAACGAGAGAGATAGCATGCTTCACACAAGTCTGATGTTGGCCCAAGGATGAAGATGGCCATGGCGCCATTTTCAGGTTTTTAGAACCAAACATAGTATATGTTATTTTGTTGCCAATATATGTTTGAATTGGTATTGTGCCCTAGTGGAAACACTAGTATTTATGTGTGTGTGTAGCGAACGAGAGGTCTGGGGTTCGAATCCCCCTCGCCCCAGACCTTTTGGTTTTATTTTTTGAACCATTTTCAAAGGTTGTTTTCACATATTATTTACTCTTTCCACGCTCTATCAGCCCGCGCACATGACTCAGATGGTAAAGTTTTAAACTATCCACCCCAAGGGCGTGAGTTCAAACCTTGGGAGGACCATCCCATATTTTTTACCAACTTTTCTTTTCACATTTTTCACAATTTCTTAATAACTTCAAAAATTAATTTCTCTTTCAATTTCAATCATTTTTGAATGATTCTTTTTTTCAAAATTCACAAATATGTTAAAGTATTTTATTCCACAAAAAAAAATTAAAAAAATATTATTTATTTAATATATTTTGAATTTTTGAAAAGAATTCATTTTTATTTGTTTTTAAACATTTTAAATAAATTCTTCTCTTGAGTTGTCAAACTCAAATGATTTTCAAATCATTCTATGAATGAAACGTGATTTTTCAAACATTAATCTAAGATCATAACTTGTTTTTCACACATGTTTAATAAATTTGGTCATTTTAATTGAATTTTTATTCAATTGAAATACATTTTTTCTAAATCAAATTAGGGTTGATTATTTTTCCCTTTGCAAATCTTTTTCAAAATATTTTTGGGCCTCTAATAGAGTGTAAGACACATCCCTTGTAACACACAAACCATTTGGGCCTCAATTATTGTTTAAGACCTGATGCGATTTTTCAAAACAACAGTGCGATCACTGTTTCTAATCTGGGCCTCTTCCTGAGTTATAAGTCACATTCTATCTTCTTTTTAAAATACTTTTGGGCCTCTAATAGAGTGTAAGTCCCATCCTTTTGTAAATAAACCTTTTAGGCCAGTCATTGTATAAGTCCCTCTGTTGTTTTCAAAACTACGACGCGATCGTCGCCTTTTCAAAAGAATTCATTTGGGCCTCTCCTAGAGTATAAGCCCCAAACTTCCTTTTAAAACAACTTTCCTTTTGATTTAGATTCAAATTCATAATTGTTATCAAAACTTTCTTCAATTTCTTGAATCACTAACCATACAGTTGTGTTTATAATACTGGAAGCTTGCACAATTGTAAGTTCTACCAACTTCTTTTACATATTTGCTTATATATATATATATATATATATATATATATATATATATATTTCATCTGTATATATATGCCTGTATATGCTTGCTTAGAGTTTTTCCCAGAAATTAGGTCTAGGCTTAGATAAAGCCAGTAGTCACTCTTTCAACACAATCAAAACTAGTTCCCCATAGGAAATTCCAGATACAGTCTTTCCTCCTCTTGGGCTTATACAATATGGAACAGAGAAAGGCATTATTCCCGGTGAAAATTTTCTCAAGACTATCACTACTAGAAAGTTGTACAAGAAATTCATTCCCCCCAAAGAGGATTAATTCCCAGTGAAACCTCTTTTGAATTTCTACAAACCCTGGAACTATTCACTAAAGAAAGGATTATTCTCGGTGAAACCTTTCTTGAACTGTTCTCAGGTTTGGACCCACAGGCTTCTTAAAAGCATCCCCAACCTCCTCTTGGGCTTTGTATAAGGACCCCCAGGCTTCTTAGAAGTTCTCAGCCTCCTCTTGGGCTTAGTACAAGGACCCAAAGACCTCCTACAGGTATAGGACAGAACTTAGTCATCGTTTGCTAGTTCAATCCTCTAGAGAGTCACAAATTCTAGAACATCAGACCAATTTAGGGTTGATTCTCATCCCTTAAAACACCAGCCTCCTCTTGGGCTTCATACAAGTAGACTTGGACAGTATCAGCCTCTTCTTGGGCATCATACAAAGATCATCCTCTAACTAAGAGTTAACCTCTTCATCCCAGTAGACTTGGAAAGTCTCATCTCCTCTTAGATCTCAAGGAAATCCTCAAGTCTCCTGAAAGCAAAGGAGAAAACCTGATCATTTCATCAATATACAAATCTCCAGTAGAGTTAAAACCTCCAAAGGTTTAAAAACTCAATCTTTAAACTATCAATCTAAATTCACTAGCCAGGGTCAAATTACTATTAATAAACCCTCAATCAGAACCTCAAGGCATTTTATATTTCAACTATTCTTCATTCCTCGGCAAGATTTGATTCCCCAATTTGGACCTATCTCTGGATCTCAATAATCCTCAGCAGAAGCTAGCCTCCTCTTAGGCTTCATATAAGAAATTCCCCAACCAGCCTCCTCTTAGGCTTTGTATAATGATTCTTCCCTCAACAAAGTTAGCCTTAATCTTTGGCTTTGTACAAGACAGATCATATTCTCCACCTAAGTCAATAACTTTTAGCCTCAATCTTGGGCTTTGTACAAGACAGATAAAACCTCCCCAGTGGAGTCAATTCCTTTTTTAGCCTCAATCTTGGGCTTTGTACAAGACAGACCAAAATATTCTCCAAAAGAGTCAATCTCCTTTTTTAGCCTCAATCTTGGGCTTTGTACAAGACAGATATAAAACTCCCTAGTAGAGTCAACCTTTTAGCTTCAACCTTGGGCTTTGATCAAGGCACACAAAAATCAACATCCCCTCAGAGGAAGTCAAGATTTCTCTGTAGGAAGACATTTCTCTGTACATCACACATCAAAACAGACAATCAAAAAACCTTAATCCCAGATAACTGCTGTAAGTGGCACACTTATTGATTCAAAAATACAAGTTGTAGTCCCTCTTTATCCTGGTAAATCCCTTCTTTCATCTAATTGCTGTAAGAGACAAGCCTCTGGATTATCTACATCCAAGCCAATGTCCCTCTCTTAGCATGAAAGACTCCTAAGGAAAAATGGCATTGCTCTACACTGAGTTAAAGTTTTCCCCTTCAGGACATCACCCTTCTAAATGAAATTATGGCATTGTTGGATTCTAATATCCCAGTTAAAGTAATTTCCCTTTATAACCAATTACCCAACATCTGTGATGAATAGGAGAGATATCTCCCTTTAGAGATAACAAATTCTCTCTCAGTCAAACCTTTAGCTTCAATCTTGGGCTTTGAACAAGACACAAATACTCATCTAGCTTCAATCCTAGGCTTTGAATAAGACACCAAACATCTTTCTTTCCATAGAATAGGAGGAACTACGATTGCTCTGATTTCCCTGTTTTATTTACTGGGAATACGTAGGCATAAGATTGCGAAATCTTAGCGAGCACACAAATAAAAAACTTTAGGTCTAGTACCTTATCAAAAACATCGAAAAACCTGAAATCAACAAAAATACTCTCTCAACATTCCCAAAGGAGAAACTTTCCCAATTTATGATAGATAAACACCAGTAAGTAGATGATAAAAGAAAATGCCAAACAATCTATGGATAACCATATATACGTTGGGTAATTAACAACTCCCCATTGTATAATCTGACCCCGGACCCCCAATCTCTTAGCATTTGTTAAAGAAAACATTTGCGTGCAAGGTTAGTTTAGATAACTTCCCTTTCCTTTCCAGCTTCATAGGATAAATAAGAAATCAGAAAGTAGCACCCAATTCCAACCATTGCGGTAAGGTGGTCCCGTCACCGACAAAAATCACACGCTACACACAAGACCAACTAATTCAGTATAATTGAACATCAAAGGCCAACAGTGTGTATACCTCACAATTCAGTTAGCTTGAACAATCAAATATGGTTCAGGGCTAGTTCCCGAGTTTCCTGCATGATCAAGTGAATTACTACAACAATCCTACTCTTTTTCTCTACCCGACACAATCGAATATAATTCAAATTCCAAAACCTCATTCACGTTTTAAAACTCAAGTTCTTGTAAAAGCTCAAGAGCTATTTGATTACAAAAAATTCCAAAAGATTCGACAGCTTGCATAGCCTAAATCCTAATTCCAATCAATAATGTTTGACATTATAAGAGGTTTCAAATAAAATTCATAAAACCTCTACCTGTCATTGCATGCTTACAACAAAGGTATAGTAATACCAACATCAGAAATATTTTTGACAAAGCAGCATTGATCCTGCACATCACCAAAGTGGCCAAAATACATGCTTCAGTTAAGTTGAAGAGAGTTGAGATGAACTAATATATTGTGGTAGGAAACCGTCAAGATTAATATCTGGAGTTAGTACCTGCATTGGGAACCATTTGCCATATTACAAAATTTAGAGAGGTTGCTATTCAATTGGATTGAAGGACGAAGTGGTATCATAAGACTCAAGAAATTTACCACTCATTGAATGCCCCTAATTCTGCATTGAGGCCACGAAATATCAGTTTGTGAGGATACGGAGTTACACAACCAAAAGCCATCAATTACGACAAAATCAAACCTAACAAATCAGATCAATCCTCAAACACACTATGAAGTAGTAAATGCCCCACTCACCACAGTTAATAGAAGGAAATGCTTCAAAGTTGCAGCCATGTCACTGTGAAGCTTGTTGCTGCTACTTAATTGGAAAGTTGAACCTATAATAGAAGCAATGAAGATTGAAGTTTGAGATTTCAAAAGACAAAAAATTTTCAAAGTGCCTAAAACATGAAACATAACACCAAGCACATTATCATGAGGACAGAGTTAGCAACAATGAATAATGCCACATCTCCAAGCAACCAAGATGAACAACATTAGAGTGAGTTTTAAGTACAAGAAGCAACAATGAAGAATTAATTAAGTATGAAGAAAATATGTTTGAAAGTGAGAGTGGTACTGAGACAGCATTGAAGAGAAGCAATTGATACCTTGGATTGATACAGGTGATGGTCCTGAGGTTAGCCTTGTTGGAAGCTAGTCAAGTTCTTCTAGTTTCTTAAAGTCTGAATCAACATTTGTTGTCCCACAAAACAACCTAAATTCCGCAAATAGCATTTATGTGGGATGCCTTTGTGAAGCGGTCCCCTAAGGCATATACTAATCAGGTTTTCCAAGTGGCAGCAACTCCAAAATCCCTTCATTTGTTCCTACTAGCGATACTTTCTCTGCAAAAATACACCTATCATTAAAGCATGAAGATCATGATGGTCACCAAAAAGGAATGAAAGCCCTCAGCATTCATTGCAGTTTGAACGGAAAGAAGAAAAGAATCCAAGTTGTCCCAAACATGCTAACACAAAATTGACTTCCCATTAAATGTGATAAAAAAAAACAGTATAAAATCATCAATCACATTGGCAATCATGTGAATTAAATGGAAAACAGAAACAAAATCATGGAAATACAAGACACTTATGGAAAGTTCACAAAATCACAAGCCCAAGATCATTAACGCATGATCAAATATATTAACCAAACACAATCACAAAATTCTCCTCATCATCGAGTTAATGGCAGAATCAGATTTCCAATCAAAATCAGATATTCAGGGAAATTTTTTTTGCAGGAAATGAATATGTCGTGACCTTGTCTCAGACAATAATTAAACACGGTTAAAACACAATCAAGGCCAGTTCATTTTCTTTCAAAAACAAGTCTCCAACATAAATTAAGCATTCACAGACAAGAAATCAAATTCATAACAAGTTTCCAAGACAGAATCGGGACATCAATCAACAACAATCTTGGGCAATCAATTTCTGAATCAAAGATTTCAATCCATATAGCCTATATAATGCTACCACACGCACAAGGAAAATATCAGAGACGAAAAATCTATATCATATACATACACACAGTGGAGAAGAGAATAACGATATGCAAGGAGGGAGAATTTCTAACACACCAAGAAACCCTAGTATTCTAATACGCAAGGAGAAAGAGAGGATATAGCCTTATCTGCGTCGTCGGAGCCACTTCCTTCAGGTAACGATTCCTATAACCCTTCCTTGTTGGCTTAGATTCATACCTACTACGTTTGATTGAGCACGTGCCTTCTTTGAATTTTTTCTATTTGTGATGAATTTCTAGGTTTTAGGGTTAGGGGAAGATTCTGGCGAATCCACGACTGCGCCGTCGTGTAGATTCATGAGTCCCGCCGTGGAGACTCATGAGCGCCGCCGTGGTGTTCTTCGCAACCACCGGGTTTGATCTGCATTTTTTGGGTATATTATTGATTGACCGTTTGTTCATATGAGTATAGGGAGAGAGAGAGAGAGAGAGAGAGAGAGAGAGAGTTACGTAAAGAGAGAGAGGAACAGAAGAAATGAATCATCATGTTATTTTTCTGTGTTGTTTATGTTGTCGTTCTGATCCCACGTTTGCGCCCTCACGCACCTTTCCATGCACCCCCAGTCTAGGTCATGGATCTGAGTCATCTAGTTGACTTAAGTGGATCAGACAAAAGCGAAAGCTTTAATCAGGGGTCCACGATGGACCCCCTTCCTTGTCAGCAACCTATTTTTTTTATTGCTACTTTTATTTAATTTAGTTTTATTTTCTAATAATTCTTATTCTATCATTTTTAATTTGTATAATAATAAAATAAAAACCTTTTCATTTCATTTCAGAAATATACAATAGAATAAAAAATACCTTTAATTAATTAAGATATTTGTTGTCATTTTATTAAATAATTTAATTTAACATATTTAGTTATTTTATCAGAATAAAATTAGTTCTTAAATTTTATTAAATATTAATTTAATTTAGAATTTGAATTTTATAATTACTTTTTTTTTAATCATGTACTTATAATTATCATTCCTTCTTCAAAAATTTTTTTAGTAATTTCACTGATTACTTAATCAAATATTTGTATTAATTTAAGATTGATAGTTGTCTAACTCTTTTAAAATAAAACTTAAAAATCTTAGTCTTGATTTCTATCACGCATTTCTCATGCCTTTATGCGCTTATGCTTTTTTAGTTTTTATATGCGCTTGACATGATATATACGATGTGCTACATTGCTTCATAAGTTGGTTGTACATTATATTGCATATCTTATATGTTGAATATCCAATCATGACTTTAGCTTTGATACTTGTTGCTTTTATCTGTACTCTTATAATAATATAATTGCATGTGTCTGTGTCTAAGGGAATGAGTTGTGTTTGACTATTATGTCATATACACTGCATCTCATTTGCATTTCTCCTCTCCCCCTTTGTGGCTTCTATGCCCTTTTAAGTTAAATAGCTTAGATAACGTCCCTTTAGGATGATTAGACAACTTATAATTAAGTTCCCCTTTCTCTCCCAAGAGAGAATTAGACATAAGTCATCTCTAGCTGAGATATGATTCTCCTACCCCATGACATAGCTGCGAAGGATGTAGATTCCTTTTCCACTTAGGAGAGGTATGTGGCATACTTGTCGATTCTATATCTGAGCTGGATCCATTCTCCTAATGTGAAGCAAAGGTCCATCTTCCACATGTTTATGGTGGTATTATCCTTAAGAGGACGACTTGCCTTTTCTCCTAAAACCACCCAACAAACTTTATTTATCCTTCGAGGGGAACTACGAATGCTCTGATTCCATTCCCGTCAGGATACATAGGCATGAGATGGTATGTCTTGGCGAGCATACTTAGGAATAGAACCTTAGGTCTCCTTTTACCTTTTCACCCTTATCAACAGATAACAATTAGAAAATAACACAATAAAACAAGAGGTTCCTGTAGAGTACTAAAGATACTTAGGATTCTAGCACATTCCATAGGTATAACCAACCCCGAACCTTAGATTCTCTTTTGCTTTGCATTGCATTGCATACTTATGGGTTATTCGTTCTTTTTCCCTTCCCTTGGATAAATTAAAGACCGATGGTGAAGTATAATTTACGATTCAAGTTAATCAATAGCTTGATATCCAATTCTCACCGCGACAGACCAGACATTTTTCATTGACATGACCAAGTTTCTTGTTCCATAGCTCAGTCTTTGACACAGGTTTCGTGGATGCCACATCTGCTAAACCATTTACAACCTCAGCCTTAAGGGTATTCAAGCCTTGTTTCTTCACGTCTCTCAAGACTTCCTTCGAACCCTTCATTACCCTTAGGATTATTTGCTCTCCTTTGAAAACATATCCTTTCTTGTCAAATTCACCGAGAGAAATGAAAATCTTCTTAAGATCAGGTACATACTTAACATCAGTCAATAGCTTTATTGGCTCATCAAGGAGCTTAAATCTCATAGATCCAATACCTGCAATTTTAAAAGCTTTGTTGTTTCCGAGCAACACTGATCCATCATCTTAATCACACAATTCCTCAAACACGTCTTTGTTTGGAGTCATGTACCACGTACACCCTGAATCCATAACCCACTCATTGTTAGAGTCATTGGTTAAAACCACCAGGACATCAGATGATTCATAACCATCTTGCACAATGGTTGTTTTACCATTATCCTTTCGACCATGATTGTTCAGTCGATTAGAGCATACTTTTCTTGTATGACCCTCCTTCTTGCAATGATAACACTTAATAGTATGAGCATTACCACCATAAGAATTTTGTAGAACTTTACCCCTCTTCTGCTCAAACCTACCATTTTTCTTCAAGAATTTCCCTTTAATGGACAAACCTTCACCAACAAAAGATGTTTTATACTCCTTTTGTGCTCCTTCACCAACCGAAATCATTCACAATGGTGAATTTATCAAGGATTTGTGAATTTTGTAGAACTTTATTGACGACATCTTCTCCTCCACACTCCTGCACCAGTTTGTTGTGAATTTATGTCGTCAAGAACAAACCAAAATATGAGAAAAAAATTGAGTTTCTTGAACAAACACAAGTAACCCTATTAGGTTTTACAAAAGATAGAGAAGAAGGAAGAAGAAGAAGAATTGGTTAAAATTTTTTTACTATTCATTTACTCAATAAGGATTCAGAGATTACAAGTGAATGCCAACAATTAACCTCTCTCAACAACCTGAGAGAACTAGTTTATTTATATATTACTAAGTTAACTTAGGCTACAAGCTAACTTAACAATTGGACTTACAAGTAAGGCCTAATTCGACATGCTAACTTAAACACAAAGCTAACAAATTTCGACGGCATGTTTGAACAGACTACGACTCCAACATGCATAACTCCTGTCGAACCATAAAACTACCCTTGTCGACACTAGAGTTCAATCCAAATATCACAAGAACACCATATAATATAATAGTTATTATTATTATTATTATTATTATTATTATTATTATTATTATAGTTTGTTTATTATAATAATAGTCATTATAATAATATAACATTATTATTATATATATGGTGCCCTTAATTTCAGCTTATTGCTCACACAAGTGGCTCTATAAATAAAACTCTTGTGTAGAAGTTGTTACACTTGATAAAATTAGGGTTGTGAAACCTCGCCTCTCTCTCTCTCTCTCTCTCTCTCTCTCTCTCTCTCTCTCTAAGTCTTCATTTGTAGCAGCTAGTACTGAGATTGAAGGCACTATGTTCGTGTTGACTGAGAGAGACGTTGATCATCGTTCATCGCTTTTGATCATTCATTTTATTCTAGATTAAAGGTTTTAATTACCATGAGAGGTAATTGTTCCTATCACTAATCATGCTCATTCATAAGGATTGACTCAAGGAAAATTTTTATTTTCTAATGTGTAGTGTATCACAATTTTACTTCAATTACCTATTGTATATAATTCATATGAATATAAATATACTCTAGTGAGATCTTTTTTTTTTTAATAATCATAAAAACTTCATTCATATATCAAATGGTTACAATATGAATGAACCCTTTCTAACTCCTCATGGCCAACATCTTAATTAGCCAACAGAAAAGAGAAAGCAATATAGTGTTTAGTTCCTAAACTATAAACCAACAAAAACATAAACCAGCTGGAACAGTTAATTACAAACTTTTTAAATCAATAGACATCTTATACCAATCATAGAAGCTTCCCATTTCAGCTATCTTTTTCCTTTTCCTCCTCCATTTCCATGTAACCAGCTGAATATCCATCAGCAACTTCTTCAAATTCGGCTCCTCGCCTTTGAAAATGATCGAATTTCGTAATCTCCAAATACCCCAACAGGATGCTAACCATATGAATGATAGTTGATCTCTAACACCACTTGCTGTCGACCAAACTAAGAACACTTCAATGCATTTGGATCCAATAGGGAGATTTAAACCAATCCAATATTCCAAATCTTTCCAAAACAACTTGATTTTATCATATCCAAGCATGAGATGATTAACATCCTCAATCTCTAGATGGCAGAAAACACACTGTAATTGGTTATGGTCATAAATAATACCTCTATTACTAAGATTCTTACGAGACGGTAACCTGTTCAATAATAGTCTCCAACCAAATATCAGTATTTTCAAAGGGAGCTTTAATTTCCACAAGTAACCAAGAGCAGCTAAAGTATTATTCTCCAATTCAACTTCACCACCTCTGCTCATCCATCTCTCATAACATACCTTTACAATAAAAGATTTGTCAATCTTCCTTGGCCATAGTATAACATCATCTTCTATGGACGATAAACTACTTTCTCCCAACAACTTGTATAATTCCTTAACATTTTCTTTATCTGCACTTGACTGAACCACACCCTTTCCTACTAAATCCCATATCCAATGATTTCCTGTCCAGCAGCCACAATCTTTAACTAGTATCTATTGATTAGGAGAAGAGCTGGAAAGAGTTAGAAATATGACCTAAAGAGCATTCCCCCCAATCCACCTGGACTGCCAAAACAATGTGTTACAGCCATTACCTGTTTTCAAGTTTAAGATGCTGAATACACCTTGAGTATTAGAGACCGAGGAAAGTCGACACAAATCTTTTCACCAGTTAGAATTCTGATAATTTGGAGCCACTGTTTGATTAAGGAACAAACTGTTAAAATTATCCTTATATCTTGCTTGAATTATGTTTTTCCAAATAGGTTCTTGATCATATACAATTCTCCATAACCATTTCGCCACCAAAGCCTTATTAAATACTCTCACATCTTTAACTCCAAGCCCGCATTGTTCTTTTGGTTTGCACACTAAAGACCACTTTACCCAAGCAATGCTTTCCTTCTCCCCTTTTCCTGACCATAAAAACCTTCTTTGGATGCTTTTTAGTTCCTTTATGACAGTTGCAGGTGCTAAGAATAATGCAAAATAATGCGCTGGTAAGTTTGTCAGTACTGAATTCAACAAAATAACACGACCACCAATCGACAATGTATTACTCCTCCATTTTGTCAACCTATTTTTGAAGGAATCAATGACTGGTTTCCAGAAAGCAATGGTTTTATGACTGCGCCCAACAGTTAAACCAAGAAATTTAAAAGGAAATTTTCCTACTTTACAATTCAAAAATGTAGATACAGCTGCACTTCTATAACTTTCTACTCCAATACCCATGATACAGCTCTTGTTATAATTGATTCTCAACCCAGACAAAGCTTCAAATCCTCTCAAAACTGATTTTATGCCCCAAATATTGGACCAAGATTCGTCATAAATGAATAAAGTTTCATCAGCAAACTGTAGAAGACAACTTGTGGTCATACCCTCAATTTTGATACCCTTCATTACTCTTATTTCTTCTACTTTCTTAACCATGAGCGCCAGACATTCTGTTATCAAAACAAAAAGGAAAGGTGATAAAGGGTCCCCCCTGTCTTAGACCCTTATTAATTGTAAAATCCTTTGAGGAGCTTCCATTTACCAAAATCGAACCATAGCTTTTGCATATTAAACCTCTTATCCAAGCAATCCATTTTGGGCTGAAATTCATTGCACCTAACATCTTACATAAGAATTTCCAGCTTACGCAATCATACGCTTGGGCAAAGTCAACTTTAAACATAAATCCTTTCTTCTTCTTCTTCTTTACATAATCAAAAACCTCGTTTGCCATCAAAACTCCATCTAAAAGCTGTCTGCCTGGTACAAATACAGATTGGCAAGGAGATATCAGTTTACCAATGACACTTTTAAGCCTTGTAGCTAACATCTTTGAAATAACCTTTTGCACACTGCCAATTAAGGCTATTGGTTTGAATTCCTCTAGGTTATGTGGGTTATCAAGCTTTGGAATTAAAACAAAAAAAGTAGAACAGAAAGCTTTTGATAAAGAAGCCTTATCGTAAAATTCAAATATACAATTGACAAAGTCCTGGCCAACCACCTCCCAAGTTTTTTTCAAAAATTTAAAGTTGAAACCATCTGAACTTGGGCTTCTATCTGAACCTAGTGAGATCTTATTAGACACAACAATATACACAATTGTCTTTTCAATAAATTTAAACGACTTATAATATAAGACAGAAAATATATCTGAAAATAATTTCTTCCTATGGATGCAGCTTTGTTTCAAGGGATCGGGGCATGCTATCAGCAATGGAATCATATTTTTTTAAAGGCGAGTTTGAACCAGAAGCCATTTAAAGAACATCTTTAAATTTCAATAAGTCAATATAACTTAGAACAATAAACAAATTGAGAGAGAACTGTTTTGTGCATGTTGTGAAGATAGATATTTATATTGAACTTTAGACATTATTTGTATGCAAGAAAAGAATAAGTGAGATATGGTAATATGGAGGGAAAGCAAATAAATGTCTTTTTTGTGTTTGTGTTTTATAAAGTGGAGGCAAAGAATGTTTGAGAGATATGAAGTTGTTCTATGAGGTACATTTTGTTCTTTTCTTCATTCTATCTCAAAACCACACGTTGTTGTTTTATTTGAGCAAATTTATAACCTGCATATATTAACTCATACCAAAGTAACATTAGTTTTATTATTTATTATTTTAGGAATTTTCATTTTTCACTACAAAGAGTGGAAATCGTTTACTATAAACAATATCATAAAAATAAATCATTTTAGTTATATCTTAAGATAAAGATGAGAAGCAAAGGTTATCAATATCATGAATTTCTAAAGTCCCTATTATTTTGAAATAAATTAAAATGTTTAAACAATAAAAAATATATGGAATGAAAGGACTACATGAAGTAGCATGATCAATCTCTCTAGAATTTTAATATTGCTTTACTTTAAAAGTCAAATTCAAACTTAAAACTACTAGTTAATTAAGTTGAGAAAGACTTAAATTTCTTAATGCTCTCTTAAATACATCTAAAGTGAGTTTTTTTAAATAAAAAAATTTAAAGGATGAAAAATAATCATTAGATGCAACTATGTTAATTACTATTTTATAATTAATTTGGGAAAATTTGAACTTAGAATAACTAATGAGGTTGATATTATAAAGAGAAATTAACCTGCCACCCAGTTATACCTCACATCCTTCGATATGTATGAAAAGATCAAACTGATCCGGTAAATTTTTTTTTCAAAATTTCAAAATTTACAGTGGTGAGATGGAAATTTCAAATCCCTAGGGCGATACCGGAAATTTTACGCGAACTACCAGAAATTTAAAAAACAGTGAATTTTTCCACTGAAATTTCATAATTTACAGTATTTTATATCAGAAATTTTGAAATTTCCGATATTATCTACCGAAAATTTTAAAAATTCCGGTATTGAACCCATAATATTTACCAAAAATTTAAAAAAATCCGGTATATACCCCAAAATATTTACCGAAAATTTCAATATTTGTGATAGTTTCAAAAATCTAGTTTTGTACCAGAAATTTCAAAATTTCGGATAATTTCAAAAATCTGATTTTGTACCGGAAATTTTTAAATTTCAGGTAGTTTCCATTATTATTATTTTAATTTTTCTTTTTTTCTTTTTTTGCAGTGAAATCCAGAGGCAGAGACAACATTATTGCAGAGAGAGCTGTCGATCGAGCGGCAGACCAGGGTAAAGCTGACATGGGTGCTAATGTTGAGTCTTCCCAGCTACGGGTAGGACAAGTGGCTCAACCGGTTCACATCAGAAGCGCTTGGCTAAGTAGGGTCATTTTTGGGCAGCTCGTTCCACTTGACACTGACCAGTTCGATCAATAGAGCAGGCTACAGATGAGGTGCTTCCAGATGTTCTTGTATATGATCCCGTTGGTGAGTCGATGGTTGATCGGGTTGCTCAGGAGATTGTTCAGGAGGTTTTTGAGGATGTTGGTTCGAAGGAGGTTGCTCGGGTGGTACAATCAGATGTTGTTGTTGGTGAGTTGGTGGCCTATTTAGATATCTTTTGTATTATGTGTATATTGTTCTGAAATTTTCATAATAATACTTTACTAGCTAATATTATTGATCATTCTTAAATTGCAGTACGAACGTTAACTAACATCTGGCGATGGATTACATAACTTAAACAGAAAATATTTAACACTACAATATGATTAACAAATTAAAAAAAACCTAAACACTACCAGACGCTTCAGGACATTTCAACATATCCATTATGTCGTCAACGGATCTTGAAAGCTTAACATCTAACTCGATTAGCCCCTTTGTTATCATACGGTGAAATGATATCCACATTTCCTTCACATCTTTGTCGGTATTCAAATCAATAAGGTTGTATTTCACCCTCCCGCTAGTATCAATCCAATCTTCACCAAACTTGATCTTTCTCACCTTTCTATTTTTGCCATCAGGCAATAATTCATTCAACTTCGATGTCAGGCCGACAAAAGTTGTGTGTCGTACCTCAAAAGAAGCACGATCCTTCGTGAAATGTGTTGGTTGCGGAATAGGGCAAGCAAGCAAAAAGATTCGGAAGTATTTTTCTGGGAATTATCGTGTCCACAGAGATCGGTGCTACTGAACTGCCGTTCGACAATTTAATTGTTAATGAGTTTGGGTTTAAATGGGTTTAAAAGTAAATAACAGAAAAGTAAATAAAAACATAAAAACAATTCATTCTTCAACAAGACGAACTTATCAAGCATACATATAATCCACTCGTCACAAACATAAATTTACCGACCAATTATCCTCCACCTGCAATACTCATCAAAATCATCCAGCATCACTCACAACAGTGTCCATCTCTGGCACACTGAGCTGAGAGACAACCGTATTACTCTCTTCGTCACTCTCGCGCACGAAGCCTCGAAACACGGAAGACATTAAGTTTCGAAACCCTTACCGATTGTTAGCCCTAAATCTATCTCTAGCATCCAGAAACTAACAGATAATCATCCCTAATCAAGATTTGTGAAGTTTATCTCTAACACAACCCAAACCCCGCGCATAAAGCAAAAATCAGAGACAATCATCGATAAAGATTTGTAAAGCAAATTAAATATAACGCCATGGGCGACAAATGTACATAAGATCAAAGTACAAACATATACAAACCCAACAAAGAAGAAAGACATGAAGAAAATAAGAAAATGAACCAAACACTTCACGGATTGTCAGAGCCGATCGATGAGAAATCCACCTCGGATCATCCAAATGCAAGCTTCCATGATGTTTTCTAAGCAAATCCAATGAAGAAATGAAGTTTGATGGAGTTGGGAGAAAAAAATACCCAAAACCATCCCAAAAAATGTGTTTTTTCACTATATTTATTACTGTCAAAGTCGCAGACCGCGCTCAGCGCGCTACGGGCGCTCAGCGCGCTCTTTTTAAAGTTAAACCGACTTAAAAGCGCGCTCAGCGGGCTTGGAGCGCGCTCAGCGCGCAACTCTCTGGAATCTGCTTCATCCGGGGGCTTGGAGCGCGCTCAGCGCGCTCCAAGCATGCTTCCTGGGGCTTGGAGCCCGCTCAGCGCGCTCCAAGCATGCTTGAAAATCCAAACTTGTTTTCTTCATAACTTTTGAACCGTAATTCCGTTTTTCGCCCGGTTTGAAGCGTTGGAAAGCTTATTCAATGCTCTATGCAACAATGGCAAAATCCCACTGCTTGAATACCTACAAAAATGAGATAAAATCAATTAAACTTAATGATATATACATGAAACACAATATATACACTAAAATGTAAACTATACGCATTTATAAACAAAACAGGGTTTATTCGTATGATATTTAACAAAAAGCAACAATAAGTGCAACAAAACATATATACATAAATAGATACATTTTGCACTTATCAACTCTCCCCAACTTACATAATTGTTTGTCCTCAAACAAAGCCAACAAACTAAAGGAACAAAAGTGAAATCCAAGAAATCACACAACAAAAAGTTTTTACAAACAAAAACAAATGCAATGGTTCAATCGAGAAATGGTACACACAAAGTAAATACTTACCACTAAACTACGACGATAACATAATCACGAAACAAATGCTAAATACAAAAATCATGTCAAACATCCTAAAACAACACAAGTTCAAATGTGAATCACACCTAGCAAAAACAATCATCGGTAGATGAAAAACATAAAATGAGGGATTTTTCACTCACACAACAATCTTGCAAACAAAAGACTAAATTATGCATCCATCCAAAAATTCACATTGAACATACAAAGGCAAGAATCACAAGGACTTTTCAAGGTTGTAATGTGGTCGGGTAAACAAACAAGGGGCAATTTCTAAAGGTAATTGAAACAAAAACTTGCCTAAACATAAGAGAATGATCAACTCACAAAGTTTCAAACACAAAATTTCAATCAAACTTCTTCCAAAATCCCAAGTGTTACACAAAACACAATACTTATTCAGCACAATTATTTGAACTCTTTTTGTTTCCTTTTTTCAAAGATTTTCTTTTTCTATCTTTTTTTTTTCTATTCTTTTCTTTTTCTCTGTCACATTTTTTTTCTTTTCTTTTTCAACCTCATAGCAACCAATAACATAAGTGAGAAAACATTGCTCTCCCCAACTTGAATTCAACCACATCATCATGTGAATACTCCCTACTTTCTAAGGCAAGGTAAAAATTCATACAACAACACAAAGTTGAGGGTTCAAGAAAAAAAACAACAATCAAGATCCACACAAAAAATGAATTTGACACTCATAGACAAGAATCAAACTCAAACAACATGGATAATGACCAAAGGCTCAAAAGGTTTACAAACGATCACACACTCACAAGGTGAATTGACTATTTGGCTTAGGTAGTTGTGCTCAAAATGAAACAAAATGCCTTGATCCTTTTCATGCATTCATATAAGCAATACAAATAACAGATTCAACATAATAAAATCCAGTTAAACAAAATTGTCGGTACTCTGAGCATATAACAATGGAAGGCTTCCTCACAAAAAGGGTAGGAACTAAAGTGATTCACATACGAACAAGTATATAAAAGAATAAATGGCATGAAAGTTTGTAAAAAGCCTAAGTATCAAGAATATGCTAAGGTATAGAAAGCGATAAATACATACCTTGAACGCGAACCAAACTTTAAACACTATCATTACCACGCATTCGCAAGTTGAAATGATAAAAAATGGACAAACACCAAATGCGACTTCAAGCAATCGGGCAAAAATTTGAGTCCAAACAATCAACAAAAGAATTAGAAAAATTACTAATAATTACTAATATATAAGGCCTTGGTGGAAGTGGGAAGAAGGGGGAGCCAAGTGAACAATTAAAAGAAAATACTGGCTCAGCACAGCAGAGCGCGCTCAGCGCGCAAGCCCGCGCTGAGCGCGCTACACCAGAACCAGAAAAATCAGTACAGCAACAAGGTTCTGGTGTAGGCCTCCACTTAACACCTACACAATCTCATATACAATGAAAAAGTAAGAACGGAACAAAAAACGATAAAACATGCTTGTTTTACGTCGTAAGCTCGACGCCTATTATTTATACACACTTCTCCAAGTTGCCTCTTTACACGGTTAGTGCTCACCGACGACGAAACCTAACCAAACACTTAGCAAAGGTGAAGAGAAACAAACAAATACACTAAATTTACAAGTATACAAAACATGTAAAATTCACAAATATGGTAAACATATACAAGTATCAATATCAACAAGTGAAAATAGACAATATATACGATATCTACAAAACTCAAAAACAAAGAAACTATCGCAATGCGATTCAATAAAAAACACCAATCCCCGGCAACGGCGCCATTTTGTTGGTTGCGGTATAGGGGCAAGCAAGCAAAAAGATTTGGAAGTATTTTTCCGGGAATTATCGTGTCCACAGAGATCGGTGCTACTGAACTGCCGTTCGACGATTTAATTGTTAATGAGTTTGGGTTTAAATGGGTTTAAAAGTAAATAACAGAAAAGTAAATAAAAACATAAAAACAATTCATTCTTCAACAAGACGAACTTATCAAGCATACATATAATCCACTCGTCACAAACATAAATTTACTGACCAATTATCCTCCACCTGCAATACTCGTCAAAATCATCCAGCATCACTCACAACAGTGTCCATCTCTGGCACACTGAGCAGAGAGACAACCGTATTACTCTCTTCGTCACTCTCGCGCACGAAGCCTCGAAACACAGAAGACATTAAGTTTCGAAACCCTTACGGATTGTTAGCCCTAAATCTATCTCTAGCATCCAGAAACTAACAGATAATCATCCCTAATCAAGATTTGTGAAGTTTATCTCTAACACAACCCAAACCCCGCGCATAAAGCAAAAATCAGAGACAATCATCGATAAATATTTGTAAAGCAAATTAAATATAACTCCATGGGCGACAAATGTACATAAGATCAAAGTACAAACATATACAAACCCAACAAAGAAGAAAGACATGAAGAAAATAAGAAAATGAACCAAACACTTCACGGATTGTCAGAGCCGATCGATGAGAAATCCACCTCGGATCATCCAAATGCAAACTTCCATGATGTTTTCTAAGAAAATCCAATGAAGAAATGACGTTTGATGGAGTTGGGAGCAAAAAAATACCCAAAACCATCCCAAAAAATGTGTTTTTTCACTATATTTATTGCTGTCAAAGTCGCAGAACGCGCTCAGCGCGCTACGGACGCTCAGCGCGCTCTTTTTAAAGTTAAACCGACTTAAAAGCGAGCTCAGCGCGCAACTCTCTAGAATCTTCTTCATCCGGGGGCTTGGAGCGCACTTGTTTTCTTCATAACTTTTGAACCGTAATTCCGTTTTTCGCCTGGTTCAAAGCGTTGGAAAGCTTATTCAATGCTCTATGCAATAATGGCAAAATCCCACTGCTTGAATACCTACAAAAATGAGATAAAATCAATTAAACTTAATGATATATACACAAAACACAATATATACACTAAAATGTAAACTATACGCATTTATAAACAAAACAAGGTTTATTCGTATGATATTTAACAAAAAGCAACGATAAGTGCAACAAAACATATTTACATAAATAGGTACATTTTGCACTTATCAACTCTCCCCAACTTACATAATTGTTTGTCCTCAAACAAAGCCAACAAACTAAAGGAACAAAAGTGAAATCCAAGAAATCACACAACAACAAGTTTTTACAAACAAAAACAAATGCAATGGTTCAATTGAAAAATGGTACACACAAAGTAAATACTTACCACTAAACTACGACGATAACATAATCACGAAACAAATGCTAAATACAAAAATCATGTCAAACATCCTAAAACAACACAAGTTCAAATGTGAATCACACCTAGCAAAAACAATCATCGGTAGATGAAAAACATAAAATGAGGGATTTTTCACTCACACAACAATCTTGCAAACAAAAGACTAAATTATGCATCCATCCAAAAATTCACATTGAACATACAAAGGCAAGAATCACAAGGACTTTTCAAGGTTGTAATGTGGTCGAGTAAACAAACAAGGGGCAATTTCTAAAGGTAATTGAAACAAAAACTTGCCTAAACCTAAGGGAGTGATCAACTCACAAAGTTTCAAACACAAAATTTCAATCAAACTTCTTCCAAAATCCCAAGTGTTACACAAAACACAATACTTATTCAGCACAATTATTTGAACTCTTTTTGTTTCCTTTTTTCAAAGATTTTCTTTTTCTTTCTTTTTTTTTTCTATTCTTTTCTTTTTCTCTGTCACATTTTTTTTCTTTTCTTTTTCAACCTCATAGCAACCAATAACATAAATGAGAAAACATTGCTCTCCCCAACTTGAATTCAACCACATCATCATGTGAATACTCCCTACTTTCTAAGGCAAGGTAAAAATTCATACAACAACACAAAGTTGAGGGTTCAAGAAAAAAACAACAATCAAGATCCACACAAAAAATGAATTTGACACTCATAGACAAGAATCAAACTCAAACAACATGGATAATGACCAAAGGCTCAAAAGGTTTACAAACGATCACACACTCACAAGGTGAATTGACTATTTGGCTTAGGTAGTTGTGCTCAAAATGAAACAAAATGCCTTGATCCTTTTCATGCATTCATATAAGCAATACAAACAACAGATTCAACATAATAAAATCCAGTAAAACAAAATTGTCGGTACTCCGAGCATATAACAATGGAAGGCTTCCTCACAAAAAGGGTAGGAACTAAAGTGATTCACATACGAACAAGTATATAAAAGAATAAATGGCATGAAAGTTTGTAAAAAGCCTAAGTATCAAGAATATGCTAAAGTATAGAAAGCGATAAATACATACCTTGAACGCGTACCAAACTTTAAACACTATCATTACCACGCATTCGCAAGTTGAAATGATCAAAAATGGACAAACACCGAATGCGACTTCAAGCAATCGGGAAAAAATTTGAGTACAAACAATCAACAAAAGAATTAGAAAAATTACTAATAATTACTAATATATAAGGCCTTGGTGGAAGTGGGAAGAAGGGGGAGCCAAGTGAACAATTAAAAGAAAATACTGGCTCAGCACAGCAGAGCTCACTCAGCGCGCAGGCCCGCGCTGAGCGCGCTACACCAGAACCAGAAAAATCAGTACAGCAACAAGGTTCTGGTGTAGGCCTCCACTTAACACCTACACAATCTCATATACAATGAAAAAGTAATAACGGAACAAAAAACGATAAAACATGCTTGTTTTACGTCGTAAGCTCGACGCCTATTATTTATACACACTTCTCCAAGTTGCCTCTTTACACGGTTAGTGCTCACCGACGACGAAACCTAACCAAACACTTAGCAAAGGTGAAGAGAAACCAACAAATACACTAAATTTACAAGTATACAAAACATGTAAAATTCACAAATATGGTAAACATATACAAGTATCAATATCAACAAGTGAAAATAGACAATATATACGATATCTACAAAACTCAAAAACAAAGAAACTATCGCAATGCGATTCAATAAAAAACACCAATCCCCGACAACGGCGCCATTTTGTTGGTTGCGGTATAGGGGCAAGCAAGCAAAAAAATTTGGAAGTATTTTTCCGGGAATTATCGTGTCCACAGAGATCGGTGTTACTGAACTGCCGTTCGACAATTTAATTGTTAATGAGTTTGGGTTTAAATGGGTTTAAAAGTAAATAACAGAAAAGTAAATAAAAACATAAAAACAATTCATTCTTCAACAAGACAAACTTATCAAGCATACATATAATCCACTCGTCACAAACATAAATTTACCGACCAATTATCCTCCATCTGCAATACTCGTCAAAATCATCCAGCATCACTCACAACAGTGTCCATCTCTGGCACACTGAGCTGAGAGACAACCGTATTACTCTCTTCGTCACTCTCGCGCACGAAGCCTCGAAACACAGAAGACATTAAGTTTCGAAACCCTTACGGATTGTTAGCCCTAAATCTATCTCTAGCATCCAAAAACTAACAAATAATCATCCCTAATCAAGATTTGTGAAGTTTATCTCTAACACAACCCAAACCACGCGCATAAAGCAAAAATCAGAGACAATCATCGATAAATATTTGTAAAGCAAATTAAATATAACGCCATGGGCGACAAATGTACATAAGATCAAAGTACAAACATATACAAACCCAACAAAGAAGAAAGACCTGAAGAAAATAAGAAAATGAACCAAACACTTCACGGATTGTCAGAGCCGATCGATGAGAAATCCACCTCGGATCATCCAAATGCAAACTTCCATGATGTTTTCTAAGAAAATCCAATGAAGAAATGACGTTTGATGGAGTTGGGAGCAAAAAATACCCAAAACCATCCCAAAAAATGTGTTTTTTCACTATATTTATTGCTGTCAAAGTCGCAGACCGCGCTCAGCGCGCTACGGACGCTCAGCGCGCTCTTTTTAAAGTTAAACCGACTTAAAAGCGCGCTCAGCGCGCAACTCTCTAGAATCTTCTTCATCCGGGGGCTTGGAGCGCACTTGTTTTCTTCATAACTTTTGAACCGTAATTCCGTTTTTCGCCTGGTTCAAAGAGTTGGAAAGCTTATTCAATGCTCTATGCAATAATGGCAAAATCCCACTTCTTGAATACCTACAAAAATGAGATAAAATCAATTAAACTTAATGATATATACACAAAACACAATATATACACTAAAATGTAAACTATACGCATTTATAAACAAAACAGGGTTTATTCGTATGATATTTAACAAAAAGCAACGATAAGTGCAACAAAACATATATACATAAATAGGTACATTTTGCACTTATCAACGCTCCCCAACTTACATAATTGTTTGTCCTCAAACAAAGCCAACAAACTAAAGGAACAAAAGTGAAATCCAAGAAATCACACAACAACAAGTTTTTACAAACAAAAACAAATGCAATGGTTCAATTGAAAAATGGTACACACAAAGTAAATACTTACCACTAAACTACGACGATAACATAATCACGAAACAAATGCTAAATACAAAAATCATGTCAAACATCCTAAAACAACACAAGTTCAAATGTGAATCACACCTAGCAAAAACAATCATCGGTAGATGAAAAACATAAAATGAGGGATTTTTCACTCACACAACAATCTTGCAAACAAAAGACTAAATTATGCATCCATCCAAAAATTCACATTGAACATACAAAGGCAAGAATCACAAGGACTTTTCAAGGTTGTAATGTGGTCGAGTAAACAAACAAGGGGCAATTTCTAAAGGTAATTGAAACAAAAACTTGCCTAAACCTAAGGGAGTGATCAACTCACAAAGTTTCAAACACAAAATTTCAATCAAACTTCTTCCAAAATCCCAAGTGTTACACAAAACACAATACTTATTCAGCACAATTATTTGAACTCTTTTTGTTTCCTTTTTTCAAAGATTTTCTTTTTCTTTCTTTTTTTTTCTATTCTTTTCTTTTTCTCTGTCACATTTTTTTTCTTTTCTTTTTCAACCTCATAGCAACCAATAACATAAATGAGAAAACATTGCTCTCCCCAACTTGAATTCAACCACATCATCATGTGAATACTCCCTACTTTCTAAGGCAAGGTAAAAATTCATACAACAACACAAAGTTGAGGGTTCAAGAAAAAAACAACAATCAAGATCCACACAAAAAATGAATTTGACACTCATAGACAAGAATCAAACTCAAACAACATGGATAATGACCAAAGGCTCAAAAGGTTTACAAACGATCACACACTCACAAGGTGAATTGACTATTTGGCTTAGGTAGTTGTGCTCAAAATGAAACAAAATGCCTTGATCCTTTTCATGCATTCATATAAGCAATACAAACAACAGATTCAACATAATAAAATCCAGTAAAACAAAATTGTCGGTACTCCGAGCATATAACAATGGAAGGCTTCCTCACAAAAAGGGTAGGAACTAAAGTGATTCACATACGAACAAGTATATAAAAGAATAAATGGCATGAAAGTTTGTAAAAAGCCTAAGTATCAAGAATATGCTAAAGTATAGAAAGCGATAAATACATACCTTGAACGCATACCAAACTTTAAACACTATCATTACCACGCATTCGCAAGTTGAAATGATCAAAAATGGACAAACACCGAATGCGACTTCAAGCAATCGGGAAAAAATTTGAGTACAAACAATCAACAAAAGAATTAGAAAAATTACTAATAATTACTAATATATAAGGCCTTGGTGGAAGTGGGAAGAAGGGGGAGCTAAGTGAACAATTAAAAGAAAATACTGGCTCAGCACAGCAGAGCGCACTCAGCGCGCAGGCCCGCGCTGAGCGCGCTACACCAGAACCAGAAAAATCAGTACAACAATAAGGTACTGGTGTAGGCCTCCACTTAACACCTACACAATCTCATATACAATGAAAAAGTAATAACGGAACAAAAAACGATAAAACATGCTTGTTTTACGTCGTAAGCTCGACGCCTATTATTTATACACACTTCTCCAAGTTGCCTCTTTACACGGTTAGTGCTCACCGACGACGAAACCTAACCAAACACTTAGCAAAGGTGAAGAGAAACCAACAAATACACTAAATTTACAAGCATACAAAACATGTAAAATTCACAAATATGGTAAACATATACAAGTATCAATATCAACAAGTGAAAATAGACAATATATACGATATCTACAAAACTCAAAAACAAAGAAACTATCGCAATGCGATTCAATAAAAAACACCAATCCCCGACAACGGCGCCATTTTGTTGGTTGCGGTATAGGGGCAAGCAAGCAAAAAAATTTGGAAGTATTTTTCCGGGAATTATCGTGTCCACAGAGATCGGTGTTACTGAACTGCCGTTCGACAATTTAATTGTTAATGAGTTTGGGTTTAAATGGGTTTAAAAGTAAATAACAGAAAAGTAAATAAAAACATAAAAACAATTCATTCTTCAACAAGACAAACTTATCAAGCATACATATAATCCACTCGTCACAAACATAAATTTACCGACCAATTATCCTCCATCTGCAATACTCGTCAAAATCATCCAGCATCACTCACAACAGTGTCCATCTCTGGCACACTGAGCTGAGAGACAACCGTATTACTCTCTTCGTCACTCTCGCGCACGAAGCCTCGAAACACAGAAGACATTAAGTTTCGAAACCCTTACGGATTGTTAGCCCTAAATCTATCTCTAGCATCCAAAAACTAACAAATAATCATCCCTAATCAAGATTTGTGAAGTTTATCTCTAACACAACCCAAACCACGCGCATAAAGCAAAAATCAGAGACAATCATCGATAAATATTTGTAAAGCAAATTAAATATAACGCCATGGGCGACAAATGTACATAAGATCAAAGTACAAACATATACAAACCCAACAAAGAAGAAAGACCTGAAGAAAATAAGAAAATGAACCAAACACTTCACGGATTGTCAGAGCCGATCGATGAGAAATCCACCTCGGATCATCCAAATGCAAACTTCCATGATGTTTTCTAAGAAAATCCAATGAAGAAATGACGTTTGATGGAGTTGGGAGCAAAAAATACCCAAAACCATCCCAAAAAATGTGTTTTTTCACTATATTTATTGCTGTCAAAGTCGCAGACCGCGCTCAGCGCGCTACGGACGCTCAGCGCGCTCTTTTTAAAGTTAAACCGACTTAAAAGCGCGCTCAGCGCGCAACTCTCTAGAATCTTCTTCATCCGGGGGCTTGGAGCGCACTTGTTTTCTTCATAACTTTTGAACCGTAATTCCGTTTTTCGCCTGGTTCAAAGAGTTGGAAAGCTTATTCAATGCTCTATGCAATAATGGCAAAATCCCACTTCTTGAATACCTACAAAAATGAGATAAAATCAATTAAACTTAATGATATATACACAAAACACAATATATACACTAAAATGTAAACTATACGCATTTATAAACAAAACAGGGTTTATTCGTATGATATTTAACAAAAAGCAACGATAAGTGCAACAAAACATATATACATAAATAGGTACATTTTGCACTTATCAACTCTCCCCAACTTACATAATTGTTTGTCCTCAAACAAAGCCAACAAACTAAAGGAACAAAAGTGAAATCCAAGAAATCACACAACAACAAGTTTTTACAAACAAAAACAAATGCAATGGTTCAATTGAAAAATGGTACACACAAAGTAAATACTTACCACTAAACTACGACGATAACATAATCACGAAACAAATGCTAAATACAAAAATCATGTCAAACATCCTAAAACAACACAAGTTCAAATGTGAATCACACCTAGCAAAAACAATCATCGGTAGATGAAAAACATAAAATGAGGGATTTTTCACTCACACAACAATCTTGCAAACAAAAGACTAAATTATGCATCCATCCAAAAATTCACATTGAACATACAAAGGCAAGAATCACAAGGACTTTTCAAGGTTGTAATGTGGTCGAGTAAACAAACAAGGGGCAATTTCTAAAGGTAATTGAAACAAAAACTTGCCTAAACCTAAGGGAGTGATCAACTCACAAAGTTTCAAACACAAAATTTCAATCAAACTTCTTCCAAAATCCCAAGTGTTACACAAAACACAATACTTATTCAGCACAATTATTTGAACTCTTTTTGTTTCCTTTTTTCAAAGATTTTCTTTTTCTTTCTTTTTTTTTCTATTCTTTTCTTTTTCTCTGTCACATTTTTTTTCTTTTCTTTTTCAACCTCATAGCAACCAATAACATAAATGAGAAAACATTGCTCTCCCCAACTTGAATTCAACCACATCATCATGTGAATACTCCCTACTTTCTAAGGCAAGGTAAAAATTCATACAACAACACAAAGTTGAGGGTTCAAGAAAAAAACAACAATCAAGATCCACACAAAAAATGAATTTGACACTCATAGACAAGAATCAAACTCAAACAACATGGATAATGACCAAAGGCTCAAAAGGTTTACAAACGATCACACACTCACAAGGTGAATTGACTATTTGGCTTAGGTAGTTGTGCTCAAAATGAAACAAAATGCCTTGATCCTTTTCATGCATTCATATAAGCAATACAAACAACAGATTCAACATAATAAAATCCAGTAAAACAAAATTGTCGGTACTCCGAGCATATAACAATGGAAGGCTTCCTCACAAAAAGGGTAGGAACTAAAGTGATTCACATACGAACAAGTATATAAAAGAATAAATGGCATGAAAGTTTGTAAAAAGCCTAAGTATCAAGAATATGCTAAAGTATAGAAAGCGATAAATACATACCTTGAACGCATACCAAACTTTAAACACTATCATTACCACGCATTCGCAAGTTGAAATGATCAAAAATGGACAAACACCGAATGCGACTTCAAGCAATCGGGAAAAAATTTGAGTACAAACAATCAACAAAAGAATTAGAAAAATTACTAATAATTACTAATATATAAGGCCTTGGTGGAAGTGGGAAGAAGGGGGAGCCAAGTGAACAATTAAAAGAAAATACTGGCTCAGCACAGCAGAGCGCACTCAGCGCGCAGGCCCGCGCTGAGCGCGCTACACCAGAACCAGAAAAATCAGTACAACAACAAGGTTCTGGTGTAGGCCTCCACTTAACACCTACACAATCTCATATACAATGAAAAAGTAATAACGGAACAAAAAACGATAAAACATGCTTGTTTTACGTCGTAAGCTCGACGCCTATTATTTATACACACTTCTCCAAGTTGCCTCTTTACACGGTTAGTGCTCACCGACGACGAAACCTAACCAAACACTTAGCAAAGGTGAAGAGAAACCAACAAATACACTAAATTTACAAGCATACAAAACATGTAAAATTCACAAATATGGTAAACATATACAAGTATCAATATCAACAAGTGAAAATAGACAATATATACGATATCTACAAAACTCAAAAACAAAGAAACTATCGCAATGCGATTCAATAAAAAACACCAATCCCCGACAACGGCGCCATTTTGTTGGTTGCGGTATAGGGGCAAGCAAGCAAAAAAATTTGGAAGTATTTTTCCGGGAATTATCGTGTCCACAGAGATCGGTGTTACTGAACTGCCGTTCGACAATTTAATTGTTAATGAGTTTGGGTTTAAATGGGTTTAAAAGTAAATAACAGAAAAGTAAATAAAAACATAAAAACAATTCATTCTTCAACAAGACAAACTTATCAAGCATACATATAATCCACTCGTCACAAACATAAATTTACCGACCAATTAT
The DNA here is from genome assembly GCA_022829125.1 of Lathyrus tuberosus. NCBI lineage: Eukaryota > Viridiplantae > Streptophyta > Magnoliopsida > Fabales > Fabaceae > Lathyrus > Lathyrus tuberosus. The sequence continues at coordinate 20,502,772 of JALAZF010000043.1, forward strand.
CCTCCATCTGCAATACTCGTCAAAATCATCCAGCATCACTCACAACAGTGTCCATCTCTGGCACACTGAGCTGAGAGACAACCGTATTACTCTCTTCGTCACTCTCGCGCACGAAGCCTCGAAACACAGAAGACATTAAGTTTCGAAACCCTTACGGATTGTTAGCCCTAAATCTATCTCTAGCATCCAAAAACTAACAAATAATCATCCCTAATCAAGATTTGTGAAGTTTATCTCTAACACAACCCAAACCCCGCGCATAAAGCAAAAATCAGAGACAATCATCGATAAAGATTTGTAAAGCAAATTAAATATAACGCCATGGGCGACAAATGTACATAAGATCAAAGTACAAACATATACAAACCCAACAAAGAAGAAAGACATGAAGAAAATAAGAAAATGAACCAAACACTTCACGGATTGTCAGAGCCGATCGATGAGAAATCCACCTCGGATCATCCAAATGCAAACTTCCATGATGTTTTCTAAGAAAATCCAATGAAGAAATGACGTTTGATGGAGTTGGGAGCAAAAAATACCCAAAACCATCCCAAAAAATGTGTTTTTTCACTATATTTATTGCTGTCAAAGTCGCAGACCGCGCTCAGCGCGCTACGGGCGCTCAGCGCGCTCTTTTTAAAGTTAAACCGACTTAAAAGCGTGCTCAGCGCGCAACTCTCTAGAATCTTCTTCATCCGGGGGCTTGGAGCGCACTTGTTTTCTTCATAACTTTTGAACCGTAATTTCGTTTTTCGCCTGGTTCAAAGAGTTGGAAAGCTTATTCAATGCTCTATGCAATAATGGCAAAATCCCACTGCTTGAATACCTACAAAAATGAGATAAAATCAATTAAACTTAATGATATATACACAAAACACAATATATACACTAAAATGTAAACTATACGCATTTATAAACAAAACAGGGTTTATTCGTATGATATTTAACAAAAAGCAACAATAAGTGCAACAAAACATAAATACATAAATAGGTACATTTTGCACTTATCAACTCTCCCCAACTTACATAATTGTTTGTCCTCAAACAAAGCCAACAAACTAAAGGAACAAAAGTGAAATCCAAGAAATCACACAACAACAAGTTTTTACAAACAAAAACAAATGCAATGGTTCAATTGAAAAATGGTACACACAAAGTAAATACTTACCACTAAACTACGACGATAACATAATCACGAAACAAATGCTAAATACAAAAATCATGTCAAACATCCTAAAACAACACAAGTTCAAATGTGAATCACACCTAGCAAAAACAATCATCGGTAGATGAAAAACATAAAATGAGGGATTTTTCACTCACACAACAATCTTGCAAACAAAAGACTAAATTATGCATCCATCCAAAAATTCACATTGAACATACAAAGGCAAGAATCACAAGGACTTTTCAAGGTTGTAATGTGGTCGAGTAAACAAACAAGGGGCAATTTCTAAAGGTAATTGAAACAAAAACTTGCCTAAACCTAAGGGAGTGATCAACTCACAAAGTTTCAAACACAAAATTTCAATCAAACTTCTTCCAAAATCCCAAGTGTTACACAAAACACAATACTTATTCAGCACAATTATTTGAACTCTTTTTGTTTCCTTTTTTCAAAGATTTTCTTTTTCTTTCTTTTTTTTTCTATTCTTTTCTTTTTCTCTGTCACATTTTTTTTCTTTTCTTTTTCAACCTCATAGCAACCAATAACATAAATGAGAAAACATTGCTCTCCCCAACTTGAATTCAACCACATCATCATGTGAATACTCCCTACTTTCTAAGGCAAGGTAAAAATTCATACAACAACACAAAGTTGAGGGTTCAAGAAAAAAACAACAATCAAGATCCACACAAAAAATGAATTTGACACTCATAGACAAGAATCAAACTCAAACAACATGGATAATGACCAAAGGCTCAAAAGGTTTACAAACGATCACACACTCACAAGGTGAATTGACTATTTGGCTTAGGTAGTTGTGCTCAAAATGAAACAAAATGCCTTGATCCTTTTCATGCATTCATATAAGCAATACAAACAACAGATTCAACATAATAAAATCCAGTAAAACAAAATTGTCGGTACTCCGAGCATATAACAATGGAAGGCTTCCTCACAAAAAGGGTAGGAACTAAAGTGATTCACATACGAACAAGTATATAAAAGAATAAATGGCATGAAAGTTTGTAAAAAGCCTAAGTATCAAGAATATGCTAAAGTATAGAAAGCGATAAATACATACCTTGAACGCGTACCAAACTTTAAACACTATCATTACCACGCATTCGCAAGTTGAAATGATCAAAAATGGACAAACACCGAATGCGACTTCAAGCCATCGGGCAAAAATTTGAGTCCAAACAATCAACAAAAGAATTAGAAAAATTACTAATAATTACTAGTATATAAGGCCTTGGTGGAAGTGGGAAGAAGGGGGAGCCAAGTGAACAATTAAAAGAAAATACTGGCTCAGCACAGCAGAGCGCACTCAGCGCGCAGGCCCGCGCTGGGCGCGCTACACCAGAACCAGAAAAATCAGTACAGCAACAAGGTTCTGGTGTAGGCCTCCACTTAACACCTACACAATCTCATATACAATGAAAAAGTAATAACGGAACAAAAAATGATAAAACATGCTTGTTTTACGTCGTAAGCTCGACGCCTATTATTTATACACACTTCTCCAAGTTGCCTCTTTACACGGTTAGTGCTCACCGACGACGAAACCTAACCAAACACTTAGCAAAGGTGAAGAGAAACCAACAAATACACTAAATTTACAAGTATACAAAACATGTAAAATTCACAAATATGGTAAACATATACAAGTATCAATATCAACAAGTGAAAATAGACAATATATACGATATCTACAAAACTCAAAAACAAAGAAACTATCGCAATGCGATTCAATAAAAAACACCAATCCCCGGCAACGGCGCCATTTTGTTGGTTGCGGTATAGGGGCAAGCAAGCAAAAAGATTTGGAAGTATTTTTCCGGGAATTATCGTGTCCACAGAGATCGGTGTTACTGAACTGCCGTTCGACAATTTAATTGTTAATGAGTTTGGGTTTAAATGGGTTTAAAAGTAAATAACAGAAAAGTAAATAAAAACATAAAAACAATTCATTCTTCAACAAGACAAACTTATCAAGCATACATATAATCCACTCGTCACAAACATAAATTTACCGACCAATTATCCTCCATCTGCAATACTCGTCAAAATCATCCAGCATCACTCACAACAGTGTCCATCTCTGGCACACTGAGCTGAGAGACAACCGTATTACTCTCTTCGTCACTCTCGCGCACGAAGCCTCGAAACACAGAAGACATTAAGTTTCGAAACCCTTACGGATTGTTAGCCCTAAATCTATCTCTAGCATCCAAAAACTAACAAATAATCATCCCTAATCAAGATTTGTGAAGTTTATCTCTAACACAACCCAAACCCCGCGCATAAAGCAAAAATCAGAGACAATCATCGATAAAGATTTGTAAAGCAAATTAAATATAACGCCATGGGCGACAAATGTACATAAGATCAAAGTACAAACATATACAAACCCAACAAAGAAGAAAGACCTGAAGAAAATAAGAAAATGAACCAAACACTTCACGGATTGTCAGAGCCGATCGATGAGAAATCCACCTCGGATCATCCAAATGCAAACTTCCATGATGTTTTCTAAGAAAATCCAATGAAGAAATGACGTTTGATGGAGTTGGGAGCAAAAAATACCCAAAACCATCCCAAAAAATGTGTTTTTTCACTATATTTATTGCTGTCAAAGTCGCAGACCGCGCTCAGCGCGCTACGGACGCTCAGCGCGCTCTTTTTAAAGTTAAACCGACTTAAAAGCGCGCTCAGCGTGCAACTCTCTAGAATCTTCTTCATCCGGGGGCTTGGAGCGCACTTGTTTTCTTCATAACTTTTGAACCGTAATTCCGTTTTTCGCCTGGTTCAAAGAGTTGGAAAGCTTATTCAATGCTCTATGCAATAATGGCAAAATCCCACTTCTTGAATACCTACAAAAATGAGATAAAATCAATTAAACTTAATGATATATACACAAAACACAATATATACACTAAAATGTAAACTATACGCATTTATAAACAAAACAGGGTTTATTCGTATGATATTTAACAAAAAGCAACGATAAGTGCAACAAAACATATATACATAAATAGGTACATTTTGCACTTATCAACTCTCCCCAATTTACATAATTGTTTGTCCTCAAACAAAGCCAACAAACTAAAGGAACAAAAGTGAAATCCAAGAAATCACACAACAACAAGTTTTTACAAACAAAAACAAATGCAATGGTTCAATTGAAAAATGGTACACACAAAGTAAATACTTACCACTAAACTACGACGATAACATAATCACGAAACAAATGCTAAATACAAAAATCATGTCAAACATCCTAAAACAACACAAGTTCAAATGTGAATCACACCTAGCAAAAACAATCATCGGTAGATGAAAAACATAAAATGAGGGATTTTTCACTCACACAACAATCTTGCAAACAAAAGACTAAATTATGCATCCATCCAAAAATTCACATTGAACATACAAAGGCAAGAATCACAAGGACTTTTCAAGGTTGTAATGTGGTCGAGTAAACAAACAAGGGGCAATTTCTAAAGGTAATTGAAACAAAAACTTGCCTAAACCTAAGGGAGTGATCAACTCACAAAGTTTCAAACACAAAATTTCAATCAAACTTCTTCCAAAATCCCAAGTGTTACACAAAACACAATACTTATTCAGCACAATTATTTGAACTCTTTTTGTTTCCTTTTTTCAAAGATTTTCTTTTTCTTTCTTTTTTTTTTCTATTCTTTTCTTTTTCTCTGTCACATTTTTTTTCTTTTCTTTTTCAACCTCATAGCAACCAATAACATAAATGAGAAAACATTGCTCTCCCCAACTTGAATTCAACCACATCATCATGTGAATACTCCCTACTTTCTAAGGCAAGGTAAAAATTCATACAACAACACAAAGTTGATGGTTCAAGAAAAAAACAACAATCAAGATCCACACAAAAAATGAATTTGACACTCATAGACAAGAATCAAACTCAAACAACATGGATAATGACCAAAGGCTCAAAAGGTTTACAAACGATCACACACTCACAAGGTGAATTGACTATTTGGCTTAGGTAGTTGTGCTCAAAATGAAACAAAATGCCTTGATCCTTTTCATGCATTCATATAAGCAATACAAACAACAGATTCAACATAATAAAATCCAGTAAAACAAAATTGTCGGTACTCCGAGCATATAACAATGGAAGGCTTCCTCACAAAAAGGGTAGGAACTAAAGTGATTCACATACGAACAAGTATATAAAAGAATAAATGGCATGAAAGTTTGTAAAAAGCCTAAGTATCAAGAATATGCTAAAGTATAGAAAGCGATAAATACATACCTTGAACGCGTACCAAACTTTAAACACTATCATTACCACGCATTCGCAAGTTGAAATGATCAAAAATGGACAAACACCGAATGCGACTTCAAGCAATCGGGCAAAAATTTGAGTCCAAACAATCAACAAAAGTATTAGAAAAATTACTAATAATTACTAATATATAAGGCCTTGGTGGAAGTGGGAAGAAGGGGGAGCCAAGTGAACAATTAAAAGAAAATACTGGCTCAGCACAGCAGAGCGCACTCAGCGCGCAGGCCCGCGCTGGGCGCGCTACACCAGAACCAGAAAAATCAGTACAGCAACAAGGTTCTGGTGTAGGCCTCCACTTAACACCTACACAATCTCATATACAATGAAAAAGTAATAACGGAACAAAAAACGATAAAACATGCTTGTTTTACGTCGTAAGCTCGACGCCTATTATTTATACACACTTCTCCAAGTTGCCTCTTTACACGGTTAGTGCTCACCGACGACGAAACCTAACCAAACAATTAGCAAAGGTGAAGAGAAACAAACAAATACACTAAATTTACAAGTATACAAAACATGTAAAATTCACAAATATGGTAAACATATACAAGTATCAATATCAACAAGTGAAAATACACAATATATACGATATCTACAAAACTCAAAAACAAAGAAACTATCGCAATGCAATTCAATAAAAAACACCAATCCTCGGCAAAGGCGCCATTTTGTTGGTTGCGGTACAGGGGCAAGCAAGCAAAAAGATTTGGAAGTATTTTTTCGGGAATTATCGTGTCCACAGATATCCGTGCTACTGAACTGCCGTTCGACAATTTAATTGTTAATGAGTTTGGGTTTAAATGGGTTTAAAAGTAAATAACAGAAAAGTAAATAAAAACATAAAAATAATTCATTCTTCAACAAGACAAACTTATCAAGCATACATATAATCCACTCGTCACAAACATAAATTTACCGACCAATTATCCTCCATCTGCAATACTCGTCAAAATCATCCAGCATCACTCACAACAGTGTCCATCTCTGGCACACTGAGCTGAGAGACAACCGTATTACTCTCTTCGTCACTCTCGCGCACGAAGCCTCGAAACACATAAGACATTAAGTTTCGAAACCCTTACGGATTGTTAGCCCTAAATCTATCTCTAGCATCCAAAAACTAACAAATAATCATCCCTAATCAAGATTTGTGAAGTTTATCTCTAACACAACCCAAACCCCGCGCATAAAGCAAAAATCAGAGACAATCATCGATAAAGATTTGTAAAGCAAATTAAATATAACGCCATGGGCGACAAATGTACATAAGATCAAAGTACAAACATATACAAACCCAACAAAGAAGAAAGACATGAAGAAAATAAGAAAATGAACCAAACACTTCACGGATTGTCAGAGCCGATCGATGAGAAATCCACCTCGGATCATCCAAATGCAAACTTCCATGATGTTTTCTAAGAAAATCCAATGAAGAAATGACGTTTGATGGAGTTGGGAGCAAAAAATACCCAAAACCATCCCAAAAAATGTGTTTTTTCACTATATTTATTGCTGTCAAAGTCGCAGACCGCGCTCAGCGCGCTACGGACGATCAGCGCGCTCTTTTTAAAGTTAAACCGACTTAAAAGCGCGCTCAGCGCGCAACTCTCTAGAATCTTCTTCATCCGGGGGCTTGGAGCGCACTTGTTTTCTTCATAACTTTTGAACCGTAATTCCGTTTTTCGCCTGGTTCAAAGCGTTGGAAAGCTTATTCAATGCTCTATGCAATAATGGCAAAATCCCACTGCTTGAATACCTACAAAAATGAGATAAAATCAATTAAACTTAATGATATATACACAAAACACAATATATACACTAAAATGTAAACTACACGCATTTATAAACAAAACAGGGTTTATTCGTATGATATTTAACAAAAAGCAACGATAAGTGCAACAAAACATATATACATAAATAGGTACATTTTGCACTTATCAACTCTCCCCAACTTACATAATTGTTTGTCCTCAAACAAAGCCAACAAACTAAAGGAACAAAAGTGAAATCCAAGAAATCACACAACAACAAGTTTTTACAAACAAAAACAAATGCAATGGTTCAATTGAAAAATGGTACACACAAAGTAAATACTTACCACTAAACTACGACGATAACATAATCACGAAACAAATGCTAAATACAAAAATCATGTCAAACATCCTAAAACAACACAAGTTCAAATGTGAATCACACCTAGCAAAAACAATCATCGGTAGATGAAAAACATAAAATGAGTGATTTTTCACTCACACAACAATCTTGCAAACAAAAGACTAAATTATGCATCCATCCAAAAATTCACATTGAACATACAAAGGCAAGAATCACAAGGACTTTTCAAGGTTGTAATGTGGTCGAGTAAACAAACAAGGGGTAATTTCTAAAGGTAATTGAAACAAAAACTTGCCTAAACCTAAGGGAGTGATCAACTCACAAAGTTTCAAACACAAAATTTCAATCAAACTTCTTCCAAAATCCCAAGTGTTACACAAAACACAATACTTATTCAGCACAATTATTTGAACTCTTTTTGTTTCCTTTTTTCAAAGATTTTCTTTTTCTTTCTTTTTTTTTTCTATTCTTTTCTTTTTCTCTGTCACATTTTTTTTCTTTTCTTTTTCAACCTCATAGCAACCAATAACATAAATGAGAAAACATTGCTCTCCCCAACTTGAATTCAACCACATCATCATGTGAATACTCCCTACTTTCTAAGGCAAGGTAAAAATTCATACAACAACACAAAGTTGAGAGTTCAAGAAAAAAACAACAATCAAGATCCACACAAAAAATGAATTTGACACTCATAGACAAGAATCAAACTCAAACAACATGGATAATGACCAAAGGCTCAAAAGGTTTACAAACGATCACACACTCACAAGGTGAATTGACTATTTGGCTTAGGTAGTTGTGCTCAAAATGAAACAAAATGCCTTGATCCTTTTCATGCATTCATATAAGCAATACAAACAACAGATTCAACATAATAAAATCCAGTAAAACAAAATTGTCGGTACTCCGAGCATATAACAATGGAAGGCTTCCTCACAAAAAGAGTAGAAACTAAAGTGATTCACATACGAACAAGTATATAAAAGAATAAATGGCATGAAAGTTTGTAAAAAGCCTAAGTATCAAGAATATGCTAAAGTATAGAAAGCGATAAATACATACCTTGAACGCGTACCAAACTTTAAACACTATCATTACCACGCATTCGCAAGTTGAAATGATAAAAAATGGACAAACACCGAATGCGACTTCAAGCAATCGGGCAAAAATTTGAGTCCAAACAATCAACAAAAGAATTAGAAAAATTACTAATAATTACTAGTATATAAGGCCTTGGTGGAAGTGGGAAGAAGGGGGAGCCAAGTGAACAATTAAAAGAAAATACTGGCTCAGCACAGCAGAGCGCACTCAGCGCGCAGGCCCGCGCTGGGCGCGCTACACCAGAACCAGAAAAATCAGTACAGCAACAAGGTTCTGGTGTAGGCCTCCACTTAACACCTACACAATCTCATATACAATGAAAAAGTAATAACGGAACAAAAAACGATAAAACATGCTTGTTTTACGTCGTAAGCTCGACGCCTATTATTTATACACACTTCTCCAAGTTGCCTCTTTACACGGTTAGTGCTCACCGACGACGAAACCTAACCAAACAATTAGCAAAGGTGAAGAGAAACAAACAAATACACTAAATTTACAAGTATACAAAACATGTAAAATTCACAAATATGGTAAACATATACAAGTATCAATATCAACAAGTGAAAATACACAATATATACGATATCTACAAAACTCAAAAACAAAGAAACTATCGCAATGCGATTCAATAAAAAACACCAATCCCCGGCAAAGGCGCCATTTTGTTGGTTGCGGTACAGGGGCAAGCAAGCAAAAAGATTTGGAAGTATTTTTTCGGGAATTATCGTGTCCACAGATATCGGTGCTACTGAACTGCCGTTCGACAATTTAATTGTTAATGAGTTTGGGTTTAAATGGGTTTAAAAGTAAATAACAGAAAAGTAAATAAAAACATAAAAATAATTCATTCTTCAACAAGACAAACTTATCAAGCATACATATAATCCACTCGTCACAAACATAAATTTACCGACCAATTATCCTCCATCTGCAATACTCGTCAAAATCATCCAGCATCACTCACAACAGTGTCCATCTCTGGCACACTGAGCTGAGAGACAACCGTATTACTCTCTTCGTCACTCTCGCGCACGAAGCCTCGAAACACATAAGACATTAAGTTTCGAAACCCTTACGGATTGTTAGCCCTAAATCTATCTCTAGCATCCAAAAACTAACAAATAATCATCCCTAATCAAGATTTGTGAAGTTTATCTCTAACACAACCCAAACCCCGCGCATAAAGCAAAAATCAGAGACAATCATCGATAAAGATTTGTAAAGCAAATTAAATATAACGCCATGGGCGACAAATGTACATAAGATCAAAGTACAAACATATACAAACCCAACAAAGAAGAAAGACATGAAGAAAATAAGAAAATGAACCAAACACTTCACGGATTGTCAGAGCCGATCGATGAGAAATCCACCTCGGATCATCCAAATGCAAACTTCCATGATGTTTTCTAAGAAAATCCAATGAAGAAATGACGTTTGATGGAGTTGGGAGCAAAAAATACCCAAAACCATCCCAAAAAATGTGTTTTTTCACTATATTTATTGCTGTCAAAGTCGCAGACCGCGCTCAGCGCGCTACGGACGATCAGCGCGCTCTTTTTAAAGTTAAACCGACTTAAAAGCACGCTCAGCGCGCAACTCTCTAGAATCTTCTTCATCCGGGGGCTTGGAGCGCACTTGTTTTCTTCATAACTTTTGAACCGTAATTCCGTTTTTCGCCTGGTTCAAAGCGTTGGAAAGCTTATTCAATGCTCTATGCAATAATGGCAAAATCCCACTGCTTGAATACCTACAAAAATGAGATAAAATCAATTAAACTTAATGATATATACACAAAACACAATATATACACTAAAATGTAAACTACACGCATTTATAAACAAAACAGGGTTTATTCGTATGATATTTAACAAAAAGCAACGATAAGTGCAACAAAACATATATACATAAATAGGTACATTTTGCACTTATCAACTCTCCCCAACTTACATAATTGTTTGTCCTCAAACAAAGCCAACAAACTAAAGGAACAAAAGTGAAATCCAAGAAATCACACAACAACAAGTTTTTACAAACAAAAACAAATGCAATGGTTCAATTGAAAAATGGTACACACAAAGTAAATACTTACCACTAAACTACGACGATAACATAATCACGAAACAAATGCTAAATACAAAAATCATGTCAAACATCCTAAAACAACACAAGTTCAAATGTGAATCACACCTAGCAAAAACAATCATCGGTAGATGAAAAACATAAAATGAGTGATTTTTCACTCACACAACAATCTTGCAAACAAAAGACTAAATTATGCATCCATCCAAAAATTCACATTGAACATACAAAGGCAAGAATCACAAGGACTTTTCAAGGTTGTAATGTGGTCGAGTAAACAAACAAGGGGCAATTTCTAAAGGTAATTGAAACAAAAACTTGCCTAAACCTAAGGGAGTGATCAACTCACAAAGTTTCAAACACAAAATTTCAATCAAACTTCTTCCAAAATCCCAAGTGTTACACAAAACACAATACTTATTCAGCACAATTATTTGAACTCTTTTTGTTTCCTTTTTTCAAAGATTTTCTTTTTCTTTCTTTTTTTTTTCTATTCTTTTCTTTTTCTCTGTCACATTTTTTTTCTTTTCTTTTTCAACCTCATAGCAACCAATAACATAAATGAGAAAACATTGCTCTCCCCAACTTGAATTCAACCACATCATCATGTGAATACTCCCTACTTTCTAAGGCAAGGTAAAAATTCATACAACAACACAAAGTTGAGGGTTCAAGAAAAAAACAACAATCAAGATCCACACAAAAAATGAATTTGACACTCATAGACAAGAATCAAACTCAAACAACATGGATAATGACCAAAGGCTCAAAAGGTTTACAAACGATCACACACTCACAAGGTGAATTGACTATTTGGCTTAGGTAGTTGTGCTCAAAATGAAACAAAATGCCTTGATCCTTTTCATGCATTCATATAAGCAATACAAACAACAGATTCAACATAATAAAATCCAGTAAAACAAAATTGTCGGTACTCCGAGCATATAACAATGGAAGGCTTCCTCACAAAAAGGGTAGAAACTAAAGTGATTCACATACGAACAAGTATATAAAAGAATAAATGGCATGAAAGTTTGTAAAAAGCCTAAGTATCAAGAATATGCTAAAGTATAGAAAGCGATAAATACATACCTTGAACGCGTACCAAAGTTTAAACACTATCATTACCACGCATTCGCAAGTTGAAATGATCAAAAATGGACAAACACCGAATGCGACTTCAAGCAATCGGGCAAAAATTTGAGTCCAAACAATCAACAAAAGAATTAGAAAAATTACTAATAATTACTAGTATATAAGGCCTTGGTGGAAGTGGGAAGAAGGGGGAGCCAAGTGAACAATTTAAAGAAAATATTGGCTCAGCACAGCAGAGCGCACTCAGCGCGCAGGCCCGCGCTGGGCGCGCTACACCAGAACCAGAAAAATCAGTACAGCAACAAGGTTCTGGTGTAGGCCTCCACTTAACACCTACACAATCTCATATACAATGAAAAAGTAATAACGGAACAAAAAACGATAAAACATGCTTGTTTTACGTCGTAAGCTCGACGCCTATTATTTATACACACTTCTCCAAGTTGCCTCTTTACACGGTTAGTGCTCACCGACGACGAAACCTAACCAAACACTTAGCAAAGGTGAAGAGAAACAAACAAATACACTAAATTTACAAGTATACAAAACATGTAAAATTCACAAATATGGTAAACATATACAAGTATCAATATCAACAAGTGAAAATAGACAATATATACGATATCTACAAAACTCAAAAACAAAGAAACTATCGCAATGCGATTCAATAAAAAACACCAATCCCCGGCAAAGGCGCCATTTTGTTGGTTGCGGTATAGGGGCAAGCAAGCAAAAAGATTTGGAAGTATTTTTCCGGGAATTATCGTGTCCACAGAGATCGGTGCTACTGAACTGCCGTTCGACAATTTAATTGTTAATGAGTTTGGGTTTAAATGGGTTTAAAAGTAAATAACAGAAAAGTAAATAAAATCATAAAAATAATTCATTCTTCAACAAGACAAACTTATCAAGCATACATATAATCCACTCGTCACAAACATAAATTTACCGACCAATTATCCTTCATCTGCAATACTCGTCAAAATCATCCAGCATCACTCACAACAGTGTCCATCTCTGGCACACTGAGCTGAGAGACAACCGTATTACTCTCTTCGTCACTCTCGCGCACGAAGCCTCGAAACACAGAAGACATTAAGTTTCGAAACCCTTACGGATTGTTAGCCCTAAATCTATCTCTAGCATCCAAAAACTAACAAATAATCATCCCTAATCAAGATTTGTGAAGTTTATCTCTAACACAACCCAAACCCCGCGCATAAAGCAAAAATCAGAGACAATCATCGATAAAGATTTGTAAAGCAAATTAAATATAACGCCATGGGCGACAAATGTACATAAGATCAAAGTACAAACATATACAAACCCAACAAAGAAGAAAGACATGAAGAAAATAAGAAAATGAACCAAACACTTCACGGATTGTCAGAGCCGATCGATGAGAAATCCACCTCGGATCATCCAAATGCAAACTTCCATGATGTTTTCTAAGAAAATCCAATGAAGAAATGACGTTTGATGGAGTTGGGAGCAAAAAATACCCAAAACCATCCCAAAAAATGTGTTTTTTCACTATATTTATTGCTGTCAAAGTCGCAGACCGCGCTCAGCGCGCTATGGACGCTCAGCGCGCTCTTTTTAAAGTTAAACCGACTTAAAAGCGCGCTCAGCGCGCAACTCTCTAGAATCTTCTTCATCCGGGGGCTTGGAGCGCACTTGTTTTCTTCATAACTTTTGAACCGTAATTCCGTTTTTCGCCTGGTTCAAAGCGTTGGAAAGCTTATTCAATGCTCTATGCAATAATGGCAAAATCCCACTGCTTGAATACCTACAAAAATGAGATAAAATCAATTAAACTTAATGATATATACACAAAACACAATATATACACTAAAATGTAAACTATACGCATTTATAAACAAAACAAGGTTTATTCGTATGATATTTAACAAAAAGCAACGATAAGTGCAACAAAACATATTTACATAAATAGGTACATTTTGCACTTATCAACTCTCCCCAACTTACATAATTGTTTGTCCTCAAACAAAGCCAACAAACTAAAGGAACAAAAGTGAAATCCAAGAAATCACACAACAACAAGTTTTTACAAACAAAAACAAATGCAATGGTTCAATTGAAAAATGGTACACACAAAGTAAATACTTACCACTAAACTACGACGATAACATAATCACGAAACAAATGCTAAATACAAAAATCATGTCAAACATCCTAAAACAACACAAGTTCAAATGTGAATCACACCTAGCAAAAACAATCATCGGTAGATGAAAAACATAAAATGAGTGATTTTTCACTCACACAACAATCTTGCAAACAAAAGACTAAATTATGCATCCATCCAAAAATTCACATTGAACATACAAAGGCAAGAATCACAAGGACTTTTCAAGGTTGTAATGTGGTCGAGTAAACAAACAAGGGGCAATTTCTAAAGGTAATTGAAACAAAAACTTGCCTAAACCTAAGGGAGTGATCAACTCACAAAGTTTCAAACACAAAATTTCAATCAAACTTCTTCCAAAATCCCAAGTGTTACACAAAACACAATACTTATTCAGCACAATTATTTGAACTCTTTTTGTTTCCTTTTTTCAAAGATTTTCTTTTTCTTTCTTTTTTTTTCTATTCTTTTCTTTTTCTCTGTCACATTTTTTTTCTTTTCTTTTTCAACCTCATAGCAACCAATAACATAAATGAGAAAACATTGCTCTCCCCAACTTGAATTCAACCACATCATCATGTGAATACTCCCTACTTTCTAAGGCAAGGTAAAAATTCATACAACAACACAAAGTTGAGGGTTCAAGAAAAAAACAACAATCAAGATCCACACAAAAAATGAATTTGACACTCATAGACAAGAATCAAACTCAAACAACATGGATAATGACCAAAGGCTCAAAAGGTTTACAAACGATCACACACTCACAAGGTGAATTGACTATTTGGCTTAGGTAGTTGTGCTCAAAATGAAACAAAATGCCTTGATCCTTTTCATGCATTCATATAAGCAATACAAACAACAGATTCAACATAATAAAATCCAGTAAAACAAAATTGTCGGTACTCCGAGCATATAACAATGGAAGGCTTCCTCACAAAAAGGGTATAAACTAAAGTGATTCACATACGAACAAGTATATAAAAGAATAAATGGCATGAAAGTTTGTAAAAAGCCTAAGTATCAAGAATATCCTAAAGTATAGAAAGCGATAAATACATACCTTGAACGCGTACCAAACTTTAAACACTATCATTACCACGCATTCGCAAGTTGAAATGATCAAAAATGGACAAACACCGAATGCGACTTCAAGCAATCGGGCAAAAATTTGAGTCCAAACAATCACCAAAAGAATTAGAAAAATTACTAATAATTACTAGTATATAAGGCCTTGGTGGAAGTGGGAAGAAGGGGGAGCCAAGTGAACAATTAAAAGAAAATACTGGCTCAGCACAGCAGAGCGCACTCAGCGCGCAGGCCCGCGTTGGGCGCGCTACACCAGAACCAGAAAAATCAGTACAGCAACAAGGTTCTGGTGTAGGCCTCCACTTAACACCTACACAATCTCATATACAATGAAAAAGTAATAACGGAACAAAAAACGATAAAACATGCTTGTTTTACGTCGTAAGCTCGACGCCTATTATTTATACACACTTCTCCAAGTTGCCTCTTTACACGGTTAGTGCTCACCGACGACGAAACCTAACCAAACAATTAGCAAAGGTGAAGAGAAACAAACAAATACACTAAATTTACAAGTATACAAAACATGTAAAATTCACAAATATGGTAAACATATACAAGTATCAATATCAACAAGTGAAAATAGACAATATATACGATATCTACAAAACTCAAAAACAAAGAAACTATCGCAATGCGATTCAATAAAAAACACCAATCCCCGGCAAAGGCGCCATTTTGTTGGTTGCGGTATAGGGGCAAGCAAGCAAAAAGATTTGGAAGTATTTTTCCGGGAATTATCGTGTCCACAGAGATCGATGCTACTGAACTGCCGTTCGACAATTTAATTGTTAATGAGTTTGGGTTTAAATGGGTTTAAAAGTAAATAACAGAAAAGTAAATAAAAACATAAAAATAATTCATTCTTCAACAAGACAAACTTATCAAGCATACATATAATCCACTCGTCACAAACATAAATTTACCGACCAATTATCCTCCATCTGCAATACTCGTCAAAATCATCCAGCATCACTCACAACAGTGTCCATCTCTGGCACACTGAGCTGAGAGACAACCGTATTACTCTCTTCGTCACTCTCGCGCACGAAGCCTCGAAACACAGAAGACATTAAGTTTCGAAACCCTTACAGATTGTTAGCCCTAAATCTATCTCTAGCATCCAAAAACTAACAAATAATCATCCCTAATCAAGATTTGTGAAGTTTATCTCTAACACAACCCAAACCCCGCGCATAAAGCAAAAATCAGAGACAATCATCGATAAAGATTTGTAAAGCAAATTAAATATAACGCCATGGGCGACAAATGTACATAAGATCAAAGTACAAACATATACAAACCCAACAAAGAAGAAAGACATGAAGAAAATAAGAAAATGAACCAAACACTTCACGGATTGTCAGAGCCGATCGATGAGAAATCCACCTCGGATCATCCAAATGCAAACTTCCATGATGTTTTCTAAGAAAATCCAATGAAGAAATGACGTTTGATGGAGTTGGGAGCAAAA
The DNA here is from genome assembly GCA_022829125.1 of Lathyrus tuberosus. Lineage (NCBI taxonomy): Eukaryota > Viridiplantae > Streptophyta > Magnoliopsida > Fabales > Fabaceae > Lathyrus > Lathyrus tuberosus. The sequence continues at coordinate 20,519,387 of JALAZF010000043.1, forward strand.
AATACCCAAAACCATCCCAAAAAATGTGTTTTTTCACTATATTTATTGCTGTCAAAGTCGCAGACCGCGCTCAGCGCGCTATGGACGCTCAGCGCGCTCTTTTTAAAGTTAAACCGACTTAAAAGCGTGCTCAGCGCGCAACTCTCTAGAATCTTCTTCATCCGGGGGCTTGGAGCGCACTTGTTTTCTTCATAACTTTTGAACCGTAATTCCGTTTTTCGCCTGGTTCAAAGCGTTGGAAAGCTTATTCAATGCTCTATGCAATAATGGCAAAATCCCACTGCTTGAATACCTACAAAAATGAGATAAAATCAATTAAACTTAATGATATATACACAAAACACAATATATACACTAAAATGTAAACTATACGCATTTATAAACAAAACAGGGTTTATTCGTATGATATTTAACAAAAAGCAACGATAAGTGCAACAAAACATATATACATAAATAGGTACATTTTGCACTTATCAACTCTCCCCAACTTACATAATTGTTTGTCCTCAAACAAAGCCAACAAACTAAAGGAACAAAAGTGAAATCCAAGAAATCACACAACAACAAGTTTTTACAAACAAAAACAAATGCAATGGTTCAATTGAAAATTGGTACACACAAAGTAAATACTTACCACTAAACTACGACGATAACATAATCACGAAACAAATGCTAAATACAAAAATCATGTCAAACATCCTAAAACAACACAAGTTCAAATGTGAATCACACCTAGCAAAAACAATCATCGGTAGATGAAAAACATAAAATGAGGGATTTTTCACTCACACAACAATCTTGCAAACAAAAGACTAAATTATGCATCCATCCAAAAATTCACATTGAACATACAAAGGCAAGAATCACAAGGACTTTTCAAGGTTGTAATGTGGTCGAGTAAACAAACAAGGGGCAATTTCTAAAGGTAATTGAAACAAAAACTTGCCTAAACCTAAGGGAGTGATCAACTCACAAAGTTTCAAACACAAAATTTCAATCAAACTTCTTCCAAAATCCCAAGTGTTACACAAAACACAATACTTAATCAACACAATTATTTGAACTCTTTTTGTTTCCTTTTTTCAAAGATTTTCTTTTTCTTTCTTTTTTTTTTCTATTCTTTTCTTTCTCTCTGTCACATTTTTTTTCTTTTCTTTTTCAACCTCATAGCAACCAATAACATAAATGAGAAAACATTGCTCTCCCCAACTTGAATTCAACCACATCATCATGTGAATACTCCCTACTTTCTAAGGCAAGGTAAAAATTCATACAACAACACAAAGTTGAGGGTTCAAGAAAAAAACAACAATCAAGATCCACACAAAAAATGAATTTGACACTCATAGACAAGAATCAAACTCAAACAACATGGATAATGACCAAAGGCTCAAAAGGTTTACAAACGATCACACACTCACAAGGTGAATTGACTATTTGGCTTAGGTAGTTGTGCTCAAAATGAAACAAAATGCCTTGATCCTTTTCATGCATTCATATAAGCAATACAAACAACAGATTCAACATAATAAAATCCAGTAAAACAAAATTGTCGGTACTCCGAGCATATAACAATGGAAGGCTTCCTCACAAAAAGGGTAGAAACTAAAGTGATTCACATACGAACAAGTATATAAAAGAATAAATGGCATGAAAGTTTGTAAAAAGCCTAAGTATCAAGAATATGCTAAAGTATAGAAAGCGATAAATACATACCTTGAACGCGTACCAAACTTTAAACACTATCATTACCACGCATTCGCAAGTTGAAATGATCAAAAATGGACAAACACCGAATGCGACTTCAAGCAATCGGGCAAAAATTTGAGTCCAAACAATCAACAAAAGAATTAGAAAAATTACTAATAATTACTAGTATATAAGGCCTTGGTGGAAGTGGGAAGAAGAGGGAGCCAAGTGAACAATTAAAAGAAAATACTGGCTCAGCACAGCAGAGCGCACTCAGCGCGCAGGCCCGCGCTAGGCACGCTACACCAGAACCAGAAAAATCAGTACAGCAACAAGGTTCTGGTGTAGGCCTCCACTTAACACCTACACAATCTCATATACAATGAAAAAGTAATAACGGAACAAAAAATGATAAAACATGCTTGTTTTACGTCGTAAGCTCGACGCCTATTATTTATACACACTTCTCCAAGTTGCCTATTTACACAGTTAGTGCTCACCGACGACGAAACCTAACCAAACAATTAGCAAAGGTGAAGAGAAACAAACAAATACACTAAATTTACAAGTATACAAAACATGTAAAATTCACAAATATGGTAAACATATACAAGTATCAATATCAACAAGTGAAAATAGACAATATATACGATATCTACAAAACTCAAAAACAAAGAAACTATCGCAATGCGATTCAATAAAAAACACCAATCCCCGGCAAAGGCGCCATTTTGTTGGTTGCGGTATAGGGGCAAGCAAGCAAAAAGATTTGGAAGTATTTTTCCGGGGAATTATCGTGTCCACAGAGATCGGTGCTAGTGAACTGCCGTTCGACAATTTAATTGTTAATGAGTTTGGGTTTAAATGGGTTTAAAAGTAAATAACAGAAAAGTAAATAAACACATAAAAATAATTCATTCTTCAACAAGACAAACTTATCAAGCATACATATAATCCACTCGTCACAAACATAAATTTACCGACCAATTATCCTCCATCTGCAATACTCGTCAAAATCATCCAGCATCACTCACAACAGTGTCCATCTCTGGCACACTGAGCTGAGAGACAACCGTATTACTCTCTTCGTCACTCTCGCGCACGAAGCCTCGAAACACAGAAGACATTAAGTTTCGAAACCCTTACAGATTGTTAGCCCTAAATCTATCTCTAGCATCCAAAAACTAACAAATAATCATCCCTAATCAAGATTTGTGAAGTTTATCTCTAACACAACCCAAACCCCGCGCATAAAGCAAAAATCAGAGACAATCATCGATAAAGATTTGTAAAGCAAACTAAATATAACGCCATGGGCGACAAATGTACATAAGATCAAAGTACAAACATATACAAACCCAACAAAGAAGAAAGACATGAAGAAAATAAGAAAATGAACCAAACACTTCACGGATTGTCAGAGCCGATCGATGAGAAATCCACCTCGGATCATCCAAATGCAAACTTCCATGATGTTTTCTAAGAAAATCCAATGAAGAAATGACGTTTGATGGAGTTGGGAGCAAAAAATATCCAAAACCATCCCAAAAAATGTGTTTTTTCACTATATTTATTGCTGTCAAAGTCGCAGACCGCGCTCAGCGCGCTACGGACGCTCAGCGCGCTCTTTTTAAAGTTAAACCGACTTAAAAGCGCGCTCAGCGCGCAACTCTCTAGAATCTTCTTCATCCGGGGGCTTGGAGCGCACTTGTTTTCTTCATAACTTTTGAACCGTAATTCCGTTTTTCGCCTGGTTCAAAGCGTTGGAAAGCTTATTCAATGCTCTATGCAATAATGGCAAAATCCCACTTCTTGAATACCTACAAAAATGAGATAAAATCAATTAAACTTAATGATATATACACAAAACACAATATATACACTAAAATGTAAACTATACGCATTTATAAACAAAACAGGGTTTATTCGTATGATATTTAACAAAAAGCAACGATAAGTGCAACAAAACATATATACATAAATAGGTACATTTTGCACTTATCAACTCTCCCCAACTTACATAATTGTTTGTCCTCAAACAAAGCCAACAAACTAAAGGAACAAAAGTGAAATCCAAGAAATCACACAACAACAAGTTTTTACAAACAAAAACAAATGCAATGGTTCAATTGAAAAATGGTACACACAAAGTAAATACTTACCACTAAACTACGACGATAACATAATCACGAAACAAATGCTAAATACAAAAATCATGTCAAACATCCTAAAACAACACAAGTTCAAATGTGAATCACACCTAGCAAAAACAATCATCGGTAGATGAAAAACATAAAATGAGGGATTTTTCACTCACACAACAATCTTGCAAACAAAAGACTAAATTATGCATCCACCCAAAAATTCACATTGAACATACAAAGGCAAGAATCACAAGGACTTTTCAAGGTTGTAATGTGGTCGAGTAAACAAACAAGGGGCAATTTCTAAAGGTAATTGAAACAAAAACTTGCCTAAAGCTAAGGGAGTGATCAACTCACAAAGTTTCAAACACAAAATTTCAATCAAACTTCTTCCAAAATCCCAAGTGTTACACAAAACACAATACTTAATCAACACAATTATTTGAACTCTTTTTGTTTCCTTTTTTCAAAGATTTTCTTTTTCTTTCTTTTTTTTTTCTATTCTTTTCTTTCTCTCTGTCACATTTTTTTTCTTTTCTTTTTCAACCTCATAGCAACCAATAACATAAATGAGAAAACATTGCTCTCCCCAACTTGAATTCAACCACATCATCATGTGAATACTCCCTACTTTCTAAGGCAAGGTAAAAATTCATACAACAACACAAAGTTGAGGGTTCAAGAAAAAAACAACAATCAAGATCCACACAAAAAATGAATTTGACACTCATAGACAAGAATCAAACTCAAACAACATGGATAATGACCAAAGGCTCAAAAGGTTTACAAACGATCACACACTCACAAGGTGAATTGACTATTTGGCTTAGGTAGTTGTGCTCAAAATGAAACAAAATGCCTTGATCCTTTTCATGCATTCATATAAGCAATACAAACAACAGATTCAACATAATAAAATCCAGTAAAACAAAATTGTCGGTACTCCGAGCATATAACAATGGAAGGCTTCCTCACAAAAAGGGTAGAAACTAAAGTGATTCACATACGAACAAGTATATAAAAGAATAAATGGCATGAAAGTTTGTAAAAAGCCTAAGTATCAAGAATATGCTAAAGTATAGAAAGCGATAAATACATACCTTGAACGCGTACCAAACTTTAAACACTATCATTACCACGCATTCGCAAGTTGAAATGATCAAAAATGGACAAACACCGAATGCGACTTCAAGCAATCGGGCAAAAATTTGAGTCCAAACAATCAACAAAAGAATTAGAAAAATTACTAATAATTACTAGTATATAAGGCCTTGGTGGAAGTGGGAAGAAGAGGGAGCCAAGTGAACAATTAAAAGAAAATACTGGCTCAGCACAGCAGAGCGCACTCAGCGCGCAGGCCCGCGCTAGGCACGCTACACCAGAACCAGAAAAATCAGTACAGCAACAAGGTTCTGGTGTAGGCCTCCACTTAACACCTACACAATCTCATATACAATGAAAAAGTAATAACGGAACAAAAAATGATAAAACATGCTTGTTTTACGTCGTAAGCTCGACGCCTATTATTTATACACACTTCTCCAAGTTGCCTATTTACACGGTTAGTGCTTACCGACGACGAAACCTAACCAAACAATTAGCAAAGGTGAAGAGAAACAAACAAATACACTAAATTTACAAGTATACAAAACATGTAAAATTCACAAATATGGTAAACATATACAAGTATCAATATCAACAAGTGAAAATAGACAATATATACGATATCTACAAAACTCAAAAACAAAGAAACTATCGCAATGCGATTCAATAAAAAACACCAATCCCCGGCAAAGGCGCCATTTTGTTGGTTGCGGTATAGGGGCAAGCAAGCAAAAAGATTTGGAAGTATTTTTCCGGGAATTATCGTGTCCACAGAGATCGGTGCTAGTGAACTGCCGTTCGACAATTTAATTGTTAATGAGTTTGGGTTTAAATGGGTTTAAAAGTAAATAACAGAAAAGTAAATAAACACATAAAAATAATTCATTCTTCAACAAGACAAACTTATCAAGCATACATATAATCCACTCGTCACAAACATAAATTTACCGACCAATTATCCTCCATCTGCAATACTCGTCAAAATCATCCAGCATCACTCACAACAGTGTCCATCTCTGGCACACTGAGCTGAGAGACAACCGTATTACTCTCTTCGTCACTCTCGCGCACGAAGCCTCGAAACACAGAAGACATTAAGTTTCGAAACCCTTACAGATTGTTAGCCCTAAATCTATCTCTAGCATCCAAAAACTAACAAATAATCATCCCTAATCAAGATTTGTGAAGTTTATCTCTAACACAACCCAAACCCCGCGCATAAAGCAAAAATCAGAGACAATCATCGATAAAGATTTGTAAAGCAAACTAAATATAACGCCATGGGCGACAAATGTACATAAGATCAAAGTACAAACATATACAAACCCAACAAAGAAGAAAGACATGAAGAAAATAAGAAAATGAACCAAACACTTCACGGATTGTCAGAGCCGATCGATGAGAAATCCACCTCGGATCATCCAAATGCAAACTTCCATGATGTTTTCTAAGAAAATCCAATGAAGAAATGACGTTTGATGGAGTTGGGAGCAAAAAATATCCAAAACCATCCCAAAAAATGTGTTTTTTCACTATATTTATTGCTGTCAAAGTCGCAGACCGCGCTCAGCGCGCTACGGACGCTCAGCGCGCTCTTTTTAAAGTTAAACCGACTTAAAAGCGCGCTCAGCGCGCAACTCTCTAGAATCTTCTTCATCCGGGGGCTTGGAGCGCACTTGTTTTCTTCATAACTTTTGAACCGTAATTCCGTTTTTTGCCTGGTTCAAAACGTTGGAAAGCTTATTCAATGCTCTATGCAATAATGGCAAAATCCCACTGCTTGAATACCTACAAAAATGAGATAAAATCAATTAAACTTAATGATATATACACAAAACACAATATATACACTAAAATGTAAACTATACGCATTTATAAACAAAACAGGGTTTATTCGTATGATATTTAACAAAAAGCAACGATAAGTGCAACAAAACATATATACATAAATAGGTACATTTTGCACTTATCAACTCTCCCCAACTTACATAATTGTTTGTCCTCAAACAAAGCCAACAAACTAAAGGAACAAAAGTGAAATCCAAGAAATCACACAACAACAAGTTTTTACAAACAAAAACAAATGCAATGGTTCAATTGAAAAATGGTACACACAAAGTAAATACTTACCACTAAACTACGACGATAACATAATCACGAAACAAATGCTAAATACAAAAATCATGTCAAACATCCTAAAACAACACAAGTTCAAATGTGAATCACACCTAGCAAAAACAATCATCGGTAGATGAAAAACATAAAATGAGTGATTTTTCACTCACACAACAATCTTGCAAACAAAAGACTAAATTATGCATCCATCCAAAAATTCACATTGAACATACAAAGGCAAGAATCACAAGGACTTTTCAAGGTTGTAATGTGGTCGAGTAAACAAACAAGGGGCAATTTCTAAAGGTAATTGAAACAAAAACTTGCCTAAAGCTAAGGGAGTGATCAACTCACAAAGTTTCAAACACAAAATTTCAATCAAACTTCTTCCAAAATCCCAAGTGTTACACAAAACACAATACTTATTCAGCACAATTATTTGAACTCTTTTTGTTTCCTTTTTTCAAAGATTTTCTTTTTCTTTCTTTTATTTTTCTATTCTTTTCTTTTTCTCTGTCACATTTTTTTTCTTTTCTTTTTCAACCTCATAGCAACCAATAACATAAATGAGAAAACATTGCTCTCCCCAACTTGAATTCAACCACATCATCATGTGAATACTCCCTACTTTCTAAGGCAAGGTAAAAATTCATACAACAACACAAAGTAGAGGGTTCAAGAAAAAAACAACAATCAAGATCCACACAAAAAATGAATTTGACACTCATAGACAAGAATCAAACTCAAACAACATGGATAATGACCAAAGGCTCAAAAGGTTTACAAACGATCACACACTCACAAGGTGAATTGACTATTTGGCTTAGGTAGTTGTGCTCAAAATGAAACAAAATGCCTTGATCCTTTTCATGCATTCATATAAGCAATACAAACAACAGATTCAACATAATAAAATCCAGTAAAACAAATTTGTCGGTACTCCGAGCATATAACAATGGAAGGCTTCCTCACAAAAAGGGTAGGAACTAAAGTGATTCACATACGAACAAGTATATAAAAGAATAAATGGCATGAAAGTTTGTAAAAAGCCTAAGTATCAAGAATATGCTAAAGTATAGAAAGCGATAAATACATACCTTGAACGCGTACCAAACTTTAAACACTATCATTACCACGCATTCGCAAGTTGAAATGATCAAAAATGGACAAACACCGAATGCGACTTCAAGCAATCGGGCAAAAATTTGAGTCCAAACAATCAACAAAAGAATTAGAAAAATTACTAATAATTACTAATATATAAGGCCTTGGTGGAAGTGGGAAGAAGGGGGAGCCAAGTGAACAATTAAAAGAAAATACTGGCTCAGCACAGCAGAGCGCACTCAGCGCGCAGGCCCGCGCTGAGCGCGGTACACCAGAACCAGAAAAATCAGTACAGCAACAAGGTTCTGGTGTAGGCCTCCACTTAACACCTACACAATCTCATATACAATGAAAAAGTAATAACGGAACAAAAAACGATAAAACATGCTTGTTTTACGTCGTAAGCTCGACGCCTATTATTTATACACACTTCTCCAAGTTGCCTCTTTACACGGTTAGTGCTCACCGACGACGAAACCTAACCAAACACTTAGCAAATGTGAAGAGAAACAAACAAATACACTAAATTTACAAGTATACAAAACATGTAAAATTCACAAATATGGTAAACATATACAAGTATCAATATCAACAAGTGAAAATAGACAATATATACGATATCTACAAAACTCAAAAACAAAGAAACTATCGCAATGTGATTCAATAAAAAAACACCAATCCCCGGCAACGGCGCCATTTTGTTGGTTGCGGTATAGGGGCAAGCAAGCAAAAAGATTTGGAAGTATTTTTCCGGGAATTATCGTGTCCACAGAGATCGGTGCTACTGAACTGCCGTTCGACAATTTAATTGTTAATGAGTTTGGGTTTAAATGGGTTTAAAAGTAAATAACAGAAAAGTAAATAAAAACATAAAAACAATTCATTCTTCAACAAGATGAACTTATCAAGCATACATATAATCCACTCGTCACAAACATAAATTTACTGACCAATTATCCTCCACCTGCAATACTCGTCAAAATCATCCAGCATCACTCACAACAGTGTCCATCTCTAGCACACTGAGCAGAGAGACAACCGTATTACTCTCTTCGTCACTCTCGCGCACGAAGCCTCGAAACACGAAATACATTAAGTTTCGAAACCTTTACGGATTGTTAGCCCTAAATCTATCTCTAGCATCCAAAAACTAACAAATAATCATCCCTAATCAAGATTTGTGAAGTTTATCTCTAACACAACCCAAACCCCGCGCATAAAGCAAAAATCAGAGACAATCATCGATAAAGATTTGTAAAGAAAATTAAATATAACGCAATGGGCGACAAATGTACATAAGATCAAAGTACAAACATATACAAACCCAACAAAGAAGAAAGACATGAAGAAAATAAGAAAATGAACCAAACACTTCACGGATTATCAGAGCCGATCGATGAGAAATCCACCTCGGATCATCCAAATGCAAACTTCCATGATGTTTTCTAAGAAAATCCAATGAAGAAATGACGTTTGATGGAGTTGGGAGCAAAAAATACCCAAAACCATCCCAAAAAATGTGTTTTTTCACTATATTTATTGCTGTCAAATTCGCAGACCGCGCTCAGCGCGCTACGGGCGCTCAGCGCGCTCTTTTTAAAGTTAAACTGACTTAAAAGCACGCTCAGCGGGCTTGGAGCGTGCTCAGCGCGCAACTCTCTGGAATCTGCTTCATCCGGGGGCTTGGAGCGCGCTGAGCGCGCTCCAAGCATGCTTGAAAATCCAAACTTGTTTTCTTCATAACTTTTGAACCGTAATTCCGTTTTTTGCCCGGTTCGAAGCATTGGAAAGCTTATTCAATGCTCTATGCAACAATGGCAAAATCCCACTGCTTGAATACCTACAAAAATGAGATAAAATCAATTAAACTTAATGATATATACACGAAACACAATATATACACTAAAATGTAAACTATACGCATTTATAAACAAAACAGTGTTTATTCGTATGATATTTAACAAAAAGCAACGATAAGTGTAACAAAACATATATACATAAATAGGTACATTGCACTTATCAAAATGCAATCGCACGCTCGCGGGACTAGACTAATAGAGTCACCGCCGAACTTTATTTATTCCCATAAGGGGAAGGGGAAAATATCGATAAAACCCCTAAAACTAAAGGAAAAGACACGGTCATCGCAACCAAAGAGGCTGAGCTCCGAAGTCGGTTACGTGAGGGGAAGGTATTAACACCCCAGCACGTCCATTGTAATCAACGGGAACCATTAGATTAGGTTTACGTGTTAATGTTTGCTTCTAAGTGTTAGGCTTCTCAAGTTATTAGGAAGGAAAGACAATAGGGAGTAGATGGTTTATTTTCCTAGGGTGCTCGCCAAGATCATTGCAATCTCGTGCCTACGTATCCTCATAGTGCAATGAGGAAGTCAGAGCAATCGTATTTCGAGGAACTACGGGGAAAAAGAGAGAAGAAAAAGGTCGCTCGCCAAGGATTGGTTCCCTTGTGCCTACTTATTCTCAATGACAAATGAGAAATCAGAGCGTCTGTAGTTCAGACTATCGAAAAAAGAAAAAAGGATGATTTTATCGAAAGATACTTAATCACATTCGACAAAAACATTGCTTTACCTAAATGGGTGAGGAGACGACACTTGCACCACTTTGAATGAATTTCTACATATCAACATTCATGGGGAACACGCCACTTATCTCGACTCAAATTGGTTGTGGACGAAGCAATGTTTTGGGTCGTCTCTAGACACCATATCTCATGTTTATTAAAAGTTTTGAAGGATCGCACGGCGGCGAGGAAAAAATATTTAATGAGTTGAAGTATTTTGAAATGATGAGAGAGTTCAGACGGTCGAGAACTGCATCTCTTGTCCTCATTCTCGGGAAAATGTTGACTACACCCCGCTCCTTTTTCATCTTTTTATTGAAAAGTGTCTAAGTATGATTAAGTTTATTAATTTGACTTAGAAAATGCTACTTGATGTTGGATCAAGGGTTCATTCGTGACGTTCGAAACAATTTGAACTAAAGGAGATGGAGATCCTAATTGGTAAGGTAAGGTCGATGGCGACGCACAAGGCAGTCGACTTACAAGAGTGAGAAAGAGCCACTTGACGTTGGATCAAGGGCTTGCGAAAGAGTTTGGTCGATCCTAGTCCCTAAGGGTGCTCCTAGTAGGAAACCACAACCACACAAAGCGAGAAAATAAAAGAAATACATCCAAAGGGAACGGGGCACATGAAAAAATACAAGGAAAAATTGAGTACCAGAAATAAAAGGAGTCATTGTCAGGTAGCCCAAGAGAAAGTCGTACGTGTGCAAGTGTCCTAAACTAAAGTAAGAGAGAATAGAGATAACCACAATCTGCAGCTCCTTTGCTAGAGTTTTTTTACAGTGTCCCAACTCCATGACGCCAAAGATAGTAACCACAGTCCACCACTTGAAAATCTTTTAGGGTTTCCATAAATTTATTACGTTATTGTGTTTTTTTGAATAAAGTGAAAATGAGATGACAATGTGGTATGAACAAAGATAATATGAACAATGATATATGGACAGAAATTTAAACAGAATAATATTGAACAAAAATTAAAGTTAGTTGTTAGTTGTTAATCGGATGAATTGGGTTCACTTTAGTGCTAAGCCATTGTAGCACAATCTATGAGGAAGATCATGCTATAGGAGGCCGTTCAACAACAATGTTTGTGCTAAAAAAACACGATGGAGAAATGATATGTAGATAACTCTCAAGGAATCGTGCCACGCGAAAAGAAAAGACAATGGTCTTGTCTTAATCACAAACTTTCGTCGATTAATAGAAGGTAACCTATCACGATCTCAAAGTGTAGAAAATGATCTCAATGATCATTTTCTACAGATTTGAAACCATGAAAGTTAACAGCCTCAATAACCAACATTCACAATTCTAAAGACTTCATCGACCAAATGATCGAAATAAAAAATGAAAATGGAAATAAAATGGAAATCTAAATAGAATGCAGTAAAATCTCAGGAAATAAATCAATAATAAAAAAACTTGATATCCTAAAAATAAAATGAAAAGAAAATGTTAAAAATACATAGAAATGATTTTTAAAAGAACTAAAATGAAGGAGGGTGCACTTTGAAAAGTATGGGTGATGGTATAGAAAGATCATCATGGGCTTAGACCATAAGATCTATATAAAAAAATGTTGGAAAAAATTGAGACGGGCCAAAAGGCCCATCAGCAAATCAGTTAAAATAAATAAATAAAGAAGAAAAAATAAAATAAAATAAATAAAGTTATTAAATACAGCATCAGGTTCATTCTTCAACAAAATGACACGGTCTACCAAAAACACAGAACCACCTTCTTTTTAAAAGTTAAATAAATCAAGAGGAAATTCCCAAAAGACACGAACAAAGGAAGCTCAACGCATCACCCATCCTCGCGCGATTTGCTCCGGGTTCGAAAAGGTTCGTGTGCTTTGGATCGTTTCCAGGTTTGGTACTGCACGATTCGTGTTCGTAAGGTTTTGTTTTCGTTCATTTGATCTCTCTTCATCTCATCTTCTTGCTGTTTTGATTTGGTGTGTCTCGATTTGGTTTGTGGGTTTATGGTTGTTTTGTGTTGGGTTATGAGGAAGATTAAAGAAGGTTTGAAGAAAATGGAAATTGAGTTTCGTTTGGTTGATGAGGAGCAGAGAAGGAGAGGTTGGGTCGATTTAAGGTTAGAGGAGGATTTTTGAGTGAAGGTTTGATGATGAAAGAGGTTGAGCCATGGTTTGAAATAGAAGGCTGAGATGAGGAATTTGACAGGGTCGTGGTTCTGTGTCTGATTCCCTCTCTCTGATTTGGATTGATGTGTTTGGAGGTTGTAATTTGGTTAGTGTTGTGTTGTTTGTAAGTTGAATTTGTGAGGTTGAAGGAGGGTTGAAAGGGATTTGAGAGGATTTTGGCCGAGTCAGTTTGGCTGAGAAGAGCTTCTATATATATCTAAATGAGGCCAGTCCTTGATTTCTTTTTGTTTTTTCCGTTTTGTCATTTTTCATTGCGTTTTTCCATTCCTTTATTGTCTGCTGCGTCTCGTTTTGTTGTTGGTTTGTGCGAGCGGTTTGTAGTGGCTCCTGTGCTGTTTTTGTACGATACATGTGCAGCAATATGTTTTTTTTTTTTAAATTTGCTTGTGCAGGTGGTTTTCAAGTGTTGGTCGTATAGGTTTTTTAGGAGTGGTGGTATAGTGGTGATGGTTTCTGAGGCTGTTATTGATGGTATGTTGCAGGTTCTGTCGGGAAGTAGCAGAAAAAATTGTGCCGGTTTTGTGTCTGGGAGGAAAGTGGTGCGTGATACAAATTGCGAGGTGTTGGGAGTGTATTGCTGTAGATTGTACGAATTGAAGAAGTTGTGTGTAGGTATATGATGCTTCTTGCTGCAGGTCATCGTTTGGCTTGGGATGGCATGGTTTGATGATGGTAATTGTGGCTTGAAGTGTAAAGAATATCAACTGAAGATGATTTGGTGGCTTTAGAAATTGGCTCATGTATGGATCGTGGAGTATATGTCTCATGGGGCTCTTTTCAACATAATTTTAAATGGACTTTGTTGGGATAAATCATGTAACGAGCTCTAAAGTTGGAGAATCATGTAATAAACTTTTGTTTTTTTTTTTTTTTTTTTTTTTGTATTTGGACTTGGTTGAAACTTAGAACTTGAATCTTGAAATGTACTTTGTAACTTGGACATGAAATTCAATTTCACCATATTCTGATTCTATCTTGAAATAGTCTTGACTTTTGAAAGCTTAAATCACGCTATGCAAAGAGCATGAACCACATAATCAGGGCTTGTGAATGACTTGATATATTGACCAAAAGTCCTGACTTTTGATGGCTTTGCAGCTTGACTTTAATCAGATAAACTTTGATCTCACAAAACACCCTAATTCTAATCACTTAATGATTTTTAGACATAAACCACTTGAATCTGGCACTTCCTTTACCTTAAAAACAATCTATAACACAGGTGACCTGAACTGTTCTGCCACTGCACTAAAACCCTAATTGAAAATCAACTGGCCCTAATGATTATCCACCTTGAAACAACTGTCTTTGCCATAGCCTGATAACTTGATACTAAAGCAACCATTTCTTCGACCAATATTAGGTCAAGTTTTAAACCATACCGCACATATACTTGAACTCATAACTTGGCCTGAACCTCGATTCGATCTTGCAAGACATGAGCTTCGAAGAACTTGTGATGAAGCCATTTTGCACTGGATTATTGAGGAAGGTAGGTCTCTTGAGAGTATGAGAACTTGATTGGTTGATGATCCATCCAAAACCTTGATTGACCAACCCATTGAGCCTCTTGAAGTAAACCCTAGTCCACAAATGAAACTAAACAAAGCAAAAGGTTGATAATTAGTTAGCCATACATGAATGATTGACCTATAATTATATGCAAGAGATCAAATAATCTAAGGGAAAAATTTGGGGTATGACAATGTGGTGCCATCGGGAAGCTGGAACTCTACAGGAGGAGAAGCTCCGTTGAAGTACACTTATGCCTTAATCAAAAGTTGAGGAAGATGCATGTTTTGAGATGTGTTTATCAACAACATGTGACCCCTATTTATACAAATTTGTATCTATTCTGGACCACACAAACTGTCGCTGCAATCACAACCATCCAAATTTGTCAGTAAAATCCTGATCATCCAAAAAATCATATAAATGAAACTACCGGAAATTTCACATAGGTTGAAATTTCCGGTATCACCACAGAAATTTCAAAATTCCAGAACAGTTTGCAACTTACTGGAATTTTCTAAATTTCCGGTACATCGAAAATTCCAAATGAACTATCAGAAATTTCATTCTGTACTTAAAATTTCATTATATCTTCCGGAAATTTCATACGGAAGTTTGATGTGTTTTTTTACGTAGGGGCAGTTTTGGAAATATGAAACTTTGGGGGATGGCAAGTATAATTTGGGAGGAGGTAGGTTTAATTCTCTATTATAAAAAATAAATGTTTGGGCTTCTCGTTAAGCTATTTTCTCCCCTTTCCCTCTATTAGAATTTAGAATTCATTCGTAACTGAATTCTGTTATGAGTTAAATACACCAGTTGTATACACTAAATTGTATCTGAATCATTAAGAAACCATTATTCATTTTCTCTCTAGTAGATTATTTTTCATTGTTTTTTATTCTTTATGATTCTCTAACTTTAACATGATATCATAAAACCTTTTCTTGATCCACTAGTGTGTATCTTATATTTGGCACCATGGTTACACCTTCATTAACCTCACGAGCTACAAGTAATCACAAACAAGTTATTGTTAGTTCCATGGTTTTAAGATTGGCAACAATTTTGCTAAAACATGATTCACAGAAAGATGTTGGGAGAAATTTCCTAACTTGTTGATCTGGCAACATTAAAGACAAATGTTTTGACAGATATCGTGACATGCTGTACCAGAACATTAGTACAGGTTGTATTCTTATTCTTGACGTATTTAATTTGATTTTATGAGATTTATTTTGGATATATCTCACCTATTTTTGTAGGTAAAGAAGATTTAATCTGGAACGTTTGATTTGATCTCCAACTGTTCATAAGTTTATAAAATTGGATGTTGAGACAATTAAGGAAACTTGATGATTTGTTCCAAGATTTGAGGATATTTTTATACATAATTGATGCAACCCTCAGCGTGTAGATCAAGCAATATCTGGGTGGAGATTTCAAAGCCCATGGACTACTGAGGAGTATTTAAAGAGCAACCTAAACATAATGTTTTTACGACTTTCAAATTTGTAAAAAATAAGGGAAAGTTTTAGTGGCTTAGGTTTTGAGAGTCTCTTTAGTGCGACTTTGTAAGTCACCCATGTATCTTTTAATACATTAAGGTTGACTGATTGTATGTTATTTATTATTCACTCATGAGCTTTTAAGCAAGAGTGTATTGTCCTTAGTTTAAAGCTTTTAAGAAAAACTAAGTATTGTTCTTGGAAGAGTGTTCTTCTATTTTGGGCTATTGTTGAATTGTCACTGGTTTGTGACTGTTAAGAAGTGAGAGGGGGATCTCATATCTAGAGAGTTTCTAGGTAGAAGTTGCACAAGGTAGTGATTAGGCGAGAAGTTGTAAACGAGGGAGTTTAGCTTTGAACTAATGATATCATAGTGAATTTCCTTCCTGGCTTGGATGTCCCCAGATGTAGGTGATGTTGCACCGAACTGGGTTAACAATTGACTGTGTTATTTATCTTTCTGCAATTTATTTTCACTTTTATTTATTTATTATGTCAGTTAGAAGATGTTGTAACATCTGTCTTGAAATTATGTTCTGATGTGAGGATATCAGTATTAACATGTGTTAGAGTGCCAGAATTTTAATTGGCATCAGAGCTGGCACCCTTGTTAGTTTTTGGGTGAGCTTTAGGGAGATTTTTTCTGGTACTGTATGATCATTGGAAGGCTAGATTGATAGCTGTCTTGAGATCAAGGGATAATAGTTCTTGGAAATCTATCACCAAAGGGTGTGTGGATTGTTCCTGGTGAGGAAGAGTATGAGTTGGCTCTTGGTGCTCTGAAAGCCTCTATATCCAATGGAGTTGATAAAAATGTGTTCAGTTTGTTAAACACATATGTGGTGGTCAAAGATGCTTAGGAATTGCTCAACATCATTCTTGAAGGCATATTAGTCAGCAAGACATTGTGGTCTCTACTCAAGAGTTTTTGACATGAAAGTGTCACTTTTTTTTTTGAAGAAGATCAAGTTATCATCAACATAATTGGACCTTGTGGGTCATTTTTTTTTTTCTGTGGCTATCTTTACACTGACAGGTTTGAATAAAGGACAAGAGCATGGTGTCTGTCACCATCTCTATAAAAGCTTATGACCTTATGTCTGATGAAGGGTTGTTCTAAACTATCATGTTACTTGGGAGCTATTGCAACCAGGATCCGAGGAAACTAGATAAAAGGTCAAGACCAATTATGAAGAAAATCTGTCATGACTCCTACAAGAACTAGGATGTTCGAAATATAGGCACTCAGTATAGTGTATTTGAAAGTTCTTGTCATATTAGTGCAAAATTCCCTACACATCATCAAGAAGTTTCTTAAGGGGTTATCTACTTCTTGGATTGATCCTGATGATGAATTTGTCTAGTTTGTTCCGTCTTCTCTAGAAGATGGGCTTCTGATGTAGTTCCCTGTATTGAAGAATTAATTCATGATGAGTTGGTTAATTCTTCAAGTTTTATGCATCAAGAGTAAAGAAGACTGTCAACAAGAAGGAATGTAGAAGGTAAATATTTTCTTTCTACTGTCTCTAAGGAAAGAATTGTTGTCCACCATCTATAACCTGTAGAATGAGATTTCTATATTGATCTCCAAACTTGATATCATGATCAAGTATGTGAGGATGTTAAACTACTGTTCTGATATGTTGAAGAAGTTCTTCAATTGAGAAGATGTCTGGAAGCCAAAAGTGGATAGGGCTTTCAAGGCTATAACAAGCAAAAAAGAACTCAAGTGAAGAAAATTTGTTCCCATCAACAAGAAACTTGAGACAATGATGTTATCCAAATGTCTCGACCTCATGCTGAACATCAAAATATTCATGCTAAAGGCAGGAACTTGCTTTGGAGATGTCTCTTCTAGGGTTAAGTTGGTCATATCAGGCACTTTTATTTTAACTTGAATGGTTGTCTCAAAGGTTCAACTCAGCCTATAGCCAACCAAGCACTGGTTAGAGCTATAGGAAGATGCAAATTGCCTTATCTCTCATACCTTTTTTGGAGTTGCAACTAAGCAAGATTGGTATTTTGATTGTGGGTGTTCCAGACTCATGACTGGAGTAAAGAAGTATCTTATGGACTCTAAGTTTTTTTTCTTTCAACTTTGTTACTTCTAGTGATGGTGTCAAATGTGAAATTTAAAGGGCTTGAGAACTGGATTTTCTAGTTTTGATGTTGTTTCCATTGTGAAGTACTGACGAGGATATAAAGTGCAAAGACAGTTGCTTTTTGTGCTTACCACAAGAAACTACATGCTCATCCACTTGTTTGATGATCAAGGAAGAAGTAGTTAAGATGGCACACCAGAAGATGCAACATCAGACTTTTACAGATGTTATAGAACTTTCTCTCACAGTTCTTATAAGGCCAGTGCAAGAGAAGTCCTAGTAGATAGAGGAACATAGGGGAGAAGAGGAGCATACCTAGGTGGAAAAGATTGATGATGGTGATTTGCTCAATCAGCACTACAGAAAATCGCGTAAATTATGGCGGTTAGATTAAAACGCCACAATTTACGGTTGATTACGGCGGTTTTACTAAACGACGTAATATTAATAATAAAATGGCGGTTTCAACCGCCACTATTTACTTTAAATTTTAGACTTTTAAATGGTACATGTTTAACTCACCTTCCCCTTTTTTCATTTTCTTAGCTATATTTCTAATAAAATAAATTTTTATTAATGTTTTTTTAGAGAAAAGTATTAATGTTAAATAATAGTAATATTGTTTTTTAAATAATAATAATAATAATAATAATAATAATAATAATAATATAATAATAATAATAATAATAATAATAATAATAATAATAATAATAATAATAATAATAATAAATTAGTATTTGATGTGATAGACAAATATTCTAAAAAGTGGCGAAGTCAGGGGTGCAAAATTTTTTTTAATATTTTAAATAATATTTTATTTTGATATATTTAATTTTCAAATAATAGTTTATTCTAGCCTAGTGGTTGAAGCCTTAGTCCATTATATGGTTTGTTGTAAGTAGTTCGAATCATCATGTTATCAAATTCTGTGTGTAAATATTATAATAAAAGAAAAACAGTGCAATCCTGATTCTAAATGCGTTTATAATATATGGAAAAAACTGTATCAAATATATTACTTCTACCTTTTATACAATATATTGATATATTAAGATTGTAAACATGTTTAAAGTAATAGGTATTTATTAGAAACATATTTAATGTTGTCTTATCATATTTGAGATATATAATACAATATTTGTCACATGCTATATACACGTATTTATGAAATCATAATAATAATCATAATCATAATAATAATAATAATAATAATAATAATAATAATAATAATAATAATACATTACTGTATGAATTGAAAAAAGAAAAGAAAAACAAAATCACATTCATCTTCTCCAGCACTTTCAACGAAACCTCCTTCAGCTCTTTCAACAAAACCCTCAACGAGTCCTATTCAACATTTTTTCCCAAATTGCAAGCTTCGTTTTAAAATTTCTCTGATTCATTCCTTCCGTTCAGTTTCTTGTGAACCCTTTCGATTTCAATTTTTTCCTTTCATTCAAATTCAAATCCTAACAATGATTTGAAATAAGAATAACACCTCTTTAGTGTCAGTATCAATATGGAACCCTAATAATCAAGCCTACCATTCATTTGAACCCTGATTTTTTCTTCGTTTAATCGTAAATCCCCAATCCGCAATTTACAATTAGGTTTTTTTGCTGCTCTGTTCTGCTGCTCTGAAATCTACAGTTCCGCAATTCACCATTCTACTGCTCAATTCTGCTACTCGGTAATACTGTGCTTTCATTTGATTTTTTTTCTCAGTTCTAGTTCTTTATATATTCTTGTAGATGAGTGCCTTTAGGGTACTTTGAATGTGATAGTTTCTTAGTTCTTTGGTTTATATTATAATTTGGGTCACCGAATTCGGATTTATTAAATGACATTTAGTGGCTATATCTCAATTTTGAATAGCATTGTTGATGGATTCTTTTGTATCTATTTCTTTTTAATTTCTTACTTGTTTTTCTTCTTTACTCTTTTATAATTTGTTATCGTTTGGTAGCATTGAAATTGAATCATGATGTTAGTGTTTGACTTTCCATACCTTTTTAAAACATTTCTATTATAAATTATTATTTGTCTTCATGAAGTGTGATTATTATAGTTAGTTACTTGTTAATCTAGTTTTGCTTGATTGTTGATTCACAGGTTCCAGTTGAATATTGTCTGATCAGATTAGTCTCTTTGATTGAAAGTAAGCAAAATAGAGTTGGTTGATGCGGTTTGGAAATTATTTAACATACTGTTTAGTTATGATATCTGCAATTATATTTTCTTTCAATATAAACTCTCTTTGGAATATCGCAAATATGAAACGTTTGAGAGTTTCTATTTAGGATAAGTAAAAGTCAACGAGTTGTCTTGAAGTGAGGTCGTTTCGGTTGAAGGATTTTAATATCAAAATTTATTCTTTTTCTAGACTAGAGTCTTGATTTTAAGACTCTTCTGTTTATATTTGTCACTAGAGACATGGGCTACATAGAGCTTATGCTTCTAAAACTTGATGTGCACAGTTTGTTAAAAAAACTACAAAATTTTGAACTTAAATCTTGTTAATCATGTATTGCTTAACTCCTTGGTTATCCCTAAAAGTTCCTTCAATAATCACCTTGAACCAACAAATTGAATGGGCCGATTTCGCTTAGTCAATTGAAGCTGGCTCTTCCTTAAAACTTCTAGCTTTAAAATATTTTATGTGTGTGAAATTAAAAACTATTTTAGTTAACTTAAATTATTACAAGTTTGATTTCTATTATTGATGTTTTGGATTATTATGATTATGATTTCATATAGGTCTTGGCTTGTAAAATAAAAATTGCATGGTACTTGCTTGAGTACGTGACTGAACAAAAGCTATTTGACAAAATTGTAAGTAGCATTTACATATTATTAGTGTGTGGGATTCAGTGGATGTTATTTAATGTTGTTAATTTTATTCATAGGCTTCCAAGGGTAAATTTAATGAAAGTGAAGGTAGAAAGTTGTTTCAGCAGTTGATTGATGGTGTGAGCTACTGCCACAACAAAGCTGTCTTATAGTAGATTGAAGGTAGAAAGTTGTTACTTGATTGATTCGTATGATATTATTTACATAAGTTAAAATTACACTACTTGATTAATTCATTTGATTTTGTAAGAAAGTCTATCCAAATATTGTTTTTCTATGCTGAACACGCTATGGGAGATGCTGCAGATTAGATTAAATTTACAGAAGAGTTAAATTATTAATGAAACATTGGATATTTAACTTATTTAATTAGCTAGAATTAAAACAGGGCACTGAGGGTACCCGAACCCGAATACAAAAAAGATTCAATCTACGATTCTTAGGATACCATGAATCAAATATGAGATATCGTATACTTGGTTTTAATTCATCCCACAATTGGGTCCGATGTCATTGTAGAAGATACCACATCAGTGACACTATTTATATACCATATCCAACTATTTCATTTCTATTTTTTTATTCTTCTAATTCAGAGGCTTCACACTATTTTTGCTTATTTCATGCAGGAGCTATCTCACAGTCTGCATCTAGCAACCTGTTACTGAGTGTTGTTTACTCTGCGGAAGTTGTGCTGCGATTTGGGTTTGTGACTATTATCTCTTTCTCTTCCTTCATTCTCTGATATTATGTATGCAATTTAAATGTTTTACTAAACCAAAATTAATGAGACTACTTTACAATTAAAGAACTTAAATTAAAAATTTTAACAAAGAAAAATATAACAGAGTCAGACTGTAGAACAGGGCTGGTTGTTTTGTCTCGTAAGAAAATTTGTATTTGAGAAAGATTTTAAATAACACCAAGTATGGGATATCATAGTCTTAGGCTTATCAAAGGTGGACATACTATCTTTGATCAAAACAAGGATACCATGAATCAAGTATGAGATATCGTATACTTGATTTTAATTCATCCCACAATTGGGTCCGATGTCATTGTAGAAGATATCACATCAGTGACACTATTTATATACCATATCCAACTATTTCATTTATATTTTTGTATTCTTCTAATTCATAGGCTTCACACTATTTTTGCTTCTTTCATGCAGGAGTTATCTCACAGTCTGCATCTAGCAACCTGAGTGTTGTTTGCTCTGCGGAAGTTGTGCGGCGATTTGGATTTGTGACTGTTATCTCTTTCTCTTCCTTCATTCTCTGATATTATTTATGCAATTTAAATGTTTTACTAAACCAAAATTAATGAGACTACTTTACAATTAATGAACTTAAATTAAAAATTTTAACAAAGAAAAATATAACAGAGTCGGACTGTAGAACAGGGCTGGTTGTTTTGTCTCGTAAGAAAATTTTTATTTGAGAAAGATTTTAAATAACACCAAGTATGGGGTATCATAGTGTTAATCTTATCAAAGGTGGCCATACTATCTTTGATCAAAACAAGGATACCATGAATCAAGTATGAGATATCGTATACTTGATTTTAATTCATCCCACGATTGGGTCCGATGTCATTGTAGAAGATACCACATCAGTGACACTATTTATATACCATATCCAACTATTTCATTTCTATTTTTTTATTCTTCTAATTCTTAGGCTTCACACTATTTTTGCTTCTTTCATGCAGGAGCTATCTCACAGTCTGCATCTAGCAACCTGTTACTGAGTGTTGTTTGCTATGTGGAAGTTGTGATGCGATTTGGGTTTGTGACTGTTATCTCTGTCTCTTCCGTCATTCTCTGATATTATGTACGCAATTTAAATGTTTTTTCGATCTGTCTTCTCTAAGATATTGTGAGTTTATAGTGCTGTTATGGATTTTTCACATTGGGTTAACACTTGTAGTGGCGGTTTATATCATGATAAAACATCACGGAAAATGACTCAAGTTAAAGATGTCCATTATTTATAACAACTTTGTGCTTATCAAATGTTTTGAATATGTATATATATATACCATATAGTACAGCTCTCCCTCTTTCTCTCTTTTTGTTGTTGTGAATCTTAAAATTTGTACTGCCTAGATGCTTGTTTATGTGGCATCATCATTGGACCTAAGTTGGTTTCTTGGGTTGTTTGATTCCACTGAAAAGAAATCACACATTTCTGATCATAGCAATAAAGTTGATGAATCTAATTCATCACGAAGTTACATATTATTGACAATTGTGATTGCTTTTGTGTTGTTGTTGAAGTTCTATTGGATTGGAGAAAACAAAGAAATCAATTTCAATACTAATGAGGCTGATGATGATGAAGAAGAAGAAGAGTCAGAGATCACCATCATCTACGAATCAAATGGTGATTTTGATTGGGCTCAATAGGTCAGTCAGTTGGTATCTGAGCACCGTGGTGCGCCTCAAAGATACATTATTCCTTGTGCCTTCTGTGGCAATTCAAGTACCACAAGATGTGCTCGCTGCAAGGTTGCTAGATATTGGTAAGTATAATGAAACAGTTGTAATTTTGTGAATATAGGTAATGTTTATTTTTCATCAAAAGTAAGTAATGTGAATATATAGTGTTTTTGATGGGTTAAAATTGGATTTGTTTTGATGTTTGTATTAATTAGCTCAGGAGGATGTCAAATAGGACATTGGAGGTTAGGGCATAGATATGAATGCATTGAATTAGAGACTGAAGAAGGTGAAGCAAGAAATGTTGATCAACACCAAACTCATGTGCTTGTGGACAAGTATGATACTGTACGGTTTCAATCATGCATGCAATCATAAGAATTTGTTTAAGGTGTTGATTTTGTCACATATGCGCAAGTTGAAGTCACTAGGTCAGATCTAGGTTGATGTCAAACTACCTTGTTGTGCTCTCAGTCATTAACAAATAAAATTAATTAAGTGTAACAACCATTTATTCTATAACCATGTATAGACAAAAAAGTGTTCAAGATCGCCTGCGACTTGTGTAAAATTATTTTGAGCAGGGTCTTTATTCATAAAATATTTTCTATTTCCACAGCATGTTATATAAAATTTATTTTTTATGTTTGAATTTTAGTTTATGTTTGTCTTGTTTGTTTGTACGCGTGTGTCATTTTTACTTGTTTAATTAAGAATACTTTTTTTTTTTGGAATAAATAAGAAAGAAGAGTACTTTTGTGGCAGGAGAATATCCTAAATGGGTCATTGAGTTCCAATATTGAAATGAATGTATCAAGTAGCAGCAGTAATGTGAACAAATCTGAATCTAATGTTGGATGTGAACAATGTGGTAGACCAAGTACCACCAAATGTTCACGATGCAAATCTGTCAGATACTGGTTAGTTAATTACTCTCTCTAACCTATTATTACTAATATTTTCATTATTACATATTCCATAAACTTTCATTAACATTTCAGCTCTACAAAGTGTTTGATTACAAACTGGAGATGGCATAAATATAATTGCATTGCAGGAGATGTGAATTCAGCTCAACCAGAAACACCAAATGGAAACGTAAGTTTACTCCTTCGTGCCAACATCAATATTTCATTTCCATTCTCAAATTATAGTAAATGTTATACCGAAATAGCAGTCAAACAGACAACACCAGCTGCGTAAACCTGAATATATTTTAACTCTTTCTTTGTAGGTTGATTTGTTCAAGAATTCAAATGAAGAGAAAGAGAATATTCATTCACCTAGGCCACTCTATTTGGAGCTTCATCCTGCAGGTTTCTTTCTCTTTCTTTTAATATTTATCCTTAATCAAAAATATTTTCCCAAATTTCTTATTTGTATTGTATTTACAACTCCAATATCTCAGTTACTACTATACCAAGGAAGCACAAGGGCGTCAAACTCAAGGGGAGAAACACATTGAAGATGAACTAGTAAAGTCTAGGTATTTTTTTGTTTTGATTTGTTCTTTATGTTTAGTATGTGTTGTTGTTTGTATAAAAACATCAAACTTAGTATTTGCTTCTGTTGCTTATATAAGGAAAGAGAATTTCGAACTACAGTCAGAGCGTGACGAGTGGAAGAAGCGAGCGAATTTTGCTAGAGAAAGATTTCAAAGTTTCAAGGAAGAATCTGAAAAACAGGTAGTTTATTGCATAATAACATGCTCTTCAACAATGGATACAGTTGAAAATTTCATGACAACATTTACTTCTTTGTTTCTTCTTATAGTTATCTTTGTTGAGAAATAAAAACGAGTCAATATCAAATGCTGAGAAGAAAGGTGCTAATTTGATTCAAAATTTA
Source organism: Lathyrus tuberosus (assembly GCA_022829125.1). NCBI lineage: Eukaryota > Viridiplantae > Streptophyta > Magnoliopsida > Fabales > Fabaceae > Lathyrus > Lathyrus tuberosus. Next base: position 20,544,565 of record JALAZF010000043.1, read on the forward strand.
CATGAGAAGCTAAACCACTTGCAGGTTGTAGATGAAACTAAGTTTTCTATTGTTGAAAATTCTAGTTCTTTTGTATGAGTTCTTGTTGGTTAATTTAATTACCGCACAGATTGCAACACAAGTATACATTGCAGAGAAGATAAAGTTAGAAAAACATATACAAATGGTAGAGGTATGTTTTAGTTACTTTTTTTTATAGATTATTATGAAATAGATTTAAAAAAGGTGGCGGTTTATATCATGATATTTTGGCTAATATCATTCGTAAATTAGGATGGTTTAAAATGACATAATTTCTAGTATATTACGACGGTTTAAACCGACAGACAAATTAAAAATATTTGTACAATTACGTGAAATATATGACGTTTAAAACCGCCAGTATTTTCAAACTAAAACCGCCACTTTAAACTATGTATAATACGACGGTTTGCGCGGCGTTTATTTTTAAACCGACATTTTATTCCTTGCGGCATCAAAATTTACGGCGTTTTTATAAACGTCGTAATTGTTAATTATGGCGGTTCAAACCGCCATAATCTTCTTAAAATAACCGCCATAATTTACCTATTTTTTTGTAGTGCCGCACGCTGGTATTTTGGTCAGCCCCAATGGTACTTGGTAGAGGGAATCTCTTCGTGTCATAAGGTTTCATGTTGGTGCTGTGTTGTTAGACAGGATGTGTAACGCCCCAGTTTTAGTTAGTTTTATTTAATCGAGTCGATTTGATTATTTCTATTATTATATTATTTTATTTTGACTTTTATTTGATAATATATTATTTTTCGTCGTGAATATGTTTTATCGCGTTTTGGGAACGTTTGCGAGATATTTGAGTGTATGGGTATTTTGGTCATTTCACTTTATTTTTCCTTAAGTTAGAAAATAGAAATAGAAAGAGAGAATATTAGAGAGAAAGAAAAAGAGAAGAAGGAAAAGGGAAAGAAAAGAGAAGAGAAAGGAGAAAAGAGAGAAAAACTTGGAAAAGAAGAAAATCGATCAACCGACTTTTCAAACACGATTAAATCGGGTAAGGGTGCGAAACTCGATTATGTTATACTTGTGTATGATTATGTATGTTTGTATTTGGTTGTTTTTGAGTTGAAATTGAATGTAGAACAAAAACCATATTATGTTGAAATTGTTAGAATTCGATTAAATTGTGTCGGGAATCATGTTTTCAGGTCCCTTATTGTTGATACATGTTAGATATATGTTGTTGTGCTATCTATTGGCAATTTTCTGGTGTTTAGGTGAAAAATGGGAGTGGGTTCTGGATAGTTTCGCAGAAAAAATTCTACAGAAAAATTATGGGTTTCCACTACCGTTACGCGTATCAGGCATGTCCATACGCGTATTGGCTTGGGCAATACGCGTATGGGAGGTGCATTTGAGGGCAATATGCGTAATGAATTTCATTTTTCTCAGCCATCTGCGGAAACACGTAATGGTACGCGTATGAGTTTGGGCAATACGCGTATGGCTCAGGGCAATACGCGTATGGCCAGCATGGGTGTAAAATGTTGTCTTTTCGCGATGTCTTTTCCGTTTACGTCCGTAACTTGTGTTCCGATTATCTGTTTTGAACATTCTTGGTATCGTTGGAAAGCTAATAAGACGTACTTTCTTATTAAAATGGTTTTGAGATTGTTGGCCGATTTAATTATGTCGGGAATTTGGAATATTGTCGTTTTGTCGACTTTTACCGTTTTAATTGTGTGTAATTGAGGTGTATTATGCAATGTGCTGTTGATATGGATATTGTATGACTTGTGTGCTGTTGTCTGATGAAAATACATGTGATAAAATGTTGTGTTGATGGTTTGTGGCCAAAGGGAAAGAAAATTCAATGTGTTGTATTTGATGATATATGCATGATTATGGATGTGTATATGTGTGCATTTGAATATCATGAGTCATTGTATGCCAAGCATCATGATATGCATTCTTGTGATGTCGTGTGCCCTTGTGGGGTGTGAGCGATGAATCGATTCCAGAGGGAATCCGCTATAACATCGTGAGCCTTATATCGAGAGGACCTAAAGCGGTGATTATAGACGATCGTGCGCCTTATACAAAGAGGACCTAAAGCGATCGGATTGTGAGCCTTATACAAAGAGGACCTAAAGCAATCCATAAACGTCGTGAGCCTTATACCAAGAGGACCTAAAGCGACGAGGAACATCGTTTGCCCGACGGGGAGTTACACTAAGTAACAAGCGATGGTTCCAATAGTTCCTGAGTGAACTAGTGATGAGATTGACAGATGGATGGTACCGTATTTGCATAGAGTCGTTGTGTCGGTCTCTTTGCATTTGCATTAATCATGAATGGATTGATTTTGTGTGGAATTATGAATGGAATTGATGAGTTGAGATATATATATATATATATATATATATATATATATATATATGTTGTTGATAAATGCATTTATTTGATTATATATGCCTTGGTGATGGATATATGATGATATGCATTGTGTTGTTTTGTGTTTGAATTCTGGTATAAGTTGTGGTGAGAATATTACATGTGTATTTTGGTGTTATTATATAATTGTATGAAATTATATTATGATTGTGTTTCTCACCCTTCTGCTATTTTGAATGCTCTATGAGGCATTGCAGATTAGATGCTGGAGGTCTTTTTGTGAAGCTTAGGTCTTTATTCTTTTGTCAGTCGGCTCTGATATGTAGCACCGGGTAGTCGGGGAGATTGTTGTGATTTATATGTATATATGCCTTTTGGATTGTATATGTATGTATCTGTGTATGACAGACAAACTTTTTATGTCATATATATATATATGAGATTCAGTTGCAGATTTTCCGCTTTTATTCTGTAACTGACTTGTGGGTAGTAGGAACTAAGTTCCTCTGTTATTTGCTACCTGATTGTTGCATATCTTTATGAGCAGGCTTATTGTGTTTTGTCTCAATTGATGTGACGCCTTCGTCTATGCCATGAATGTTTAATTATACTCTGATGAAATTTTTATCGCTTTATTTAATTGGGGGTATAGATTGGGGGTGTTGCATTAAGTGGTATCAGAGCCAGTCCGTGTTAGTTTGTGTCAGTCCTTGTTGGTCGTTGTGTTTGGGTGAGCTGTTTATTTAACCATTGTTGCTGTTATTGGAAATGAATAGAATATGGCTGGTAGGAATGATGCTGCTTTGGCTGCTGCTATGCAAGCTATGGCTCGGGCTGTGCAGGGTGCACCTAATGCTGGTGGGAATGATGAGTTCAGGAAGAACAAACCGCCTATTTTCAAAGGGAGACATGATCCTGATGGTGCACAGATTTAGCTTAAGGAGATTGAAATAATCTTCCGAGTGATGGATTGCGCTGAGGAAAATAAGGTGAGACTGGGTACTCACATGTTGCAGGAAGAGGCTGATGATTGGTGGGTTAGTACTCGTCATGTGTTGGAAGCTGCAGAGGAGGAAGTCACTTGGGCTGTGTTTAGCATTGAGTTTCTGAGGAAGTATTTTCCTGAAGATGTAAGAGGAAAGAAGGAAATAGAGTTCTTGGAGTTGAAACAAGGTAATATGTCTGTTGTTGATTATACTGCTAAGTTTGTGGAGCTTGTGCAGTTTTATCCACATTATGCTGAAGCTACTGCAGAGTTTTCTAAGTGTGTGAAGTTTGAGAACGGATTGCGTCCTGAGATTAAGCAGGCAATTGGTTATCAGAGAATTCGAAGGTTTTCAGATTTGGTGGATTGTTGTAGGATTTATGAGGAAGATAGCAAAGCTCGTTCTACTCACTATAAGAGTGTGAACGAAAGGAAAGGGAAGCAACCGTTCCGTGGTGGTCCTTATGTGACACTAGCTGATAAGGGTAAACAAAGAGGTAGTTTTGAGAAAAGGCCAAGTGGGGGAGGTATGTCTAATCCTCCGAGATGTTTTAGGTGTGGTGACTTAGGACATCGTCAGTTTGAGTGTAGGAAAGATATGAGGAAGTGTTCTAATTGTGGAGGTATAGGACATGAAACAGCTGAGTGCAAGAGGAAGAATGTGGTGAAGTGTTTCAACTGTGGTGAACCTGGCCATATTAGTACGAAGTGTCCGAAACCAAAGCAAGCTCCAACAGGTGGGAAAGTTTTTGCATTGGCAGGGACTCAGACTACAAGTGCAGACCGTCTGATCAGAGGTACTTGTTTTATTAATAGTACGCCTTTTGTTACTATTATTGATACTGGAGCGACTCATTCGTTTATTTCGTCTGAGTGCGCAAAGCGTTTGAATCTTTTGTTGTCTTCGATGGGTGGAGAGATGGTTATTGATACTCTAGCAATGGGGTCAGTAACTACTTCTTTGGTTTGTTTAAGTTGTCCTTTGACCATTTATGGTAAAGATTTTGAGATGGATTTGGTGTGTTTGCCGTTGGAGGGTTTAGATGTGGTTCTGGGTATGAATTGGTTGCAGTTCAATTGGGTTCATATTGATTGTTATCATAAGCTGGTAAGATTTCCTTCTCTTGAGGAAGACGAAGAGTCGAGTTTCTTATCTAACAAAGAGCTGAAGAAACTTTTGGCGGAGGAAGCTCAGTTGTTTGGGTTGTTTGCATCGTTGACAATGGATAGTCAAGTTGCACTTGATGTGTTTCCTATTGTGTGTAAATTTCCAGAGGTGTTTCCTGAGGATATTTCAGATGTGCCGCCAGAGAGAGAGGTTGAGTTTTCTATAGATCTAATTCCTGGTACTAGACCTGTATCTATGGCACCTTATCGTATGTCGGCATCTGAGTTGGTTGAGTTAAAGAAGCAGTTGAATGAATTGTTAGAAAAGAGGTTTGTGAGGCCAAGTGTGTCGCCTTGGGGTGCTCCAGTTTTATTGGTGAAAAAGAAATATGGAAGTATGCGATTGTGTATTGACTATCGCCAGCTGAATAAGGTGATGATTAAGAATAAGTATCCTTTTTCGAGAATTGATGATTTGATGGACCAGTTGGTAGGTGCTTGTGTGTTTAGTAAGATTGATTTGAGATCAGGTTATCATCAGATTAGAGTGAAAGAGGAAGATATTCAGAAGACAGCTTTTAGGACACGATACGGTCATTACAAATATTCTGTGATGCCGTTCGGGGTTTCTAATGCGCCTGGTGTATTTATGGAGTATATGAATCGTATTTTCCATGAGCATTTGGATCGATTTGTTGTTGTGTTTATTGATGACATTTTGATTTATTCTAAGTCCTAGGAGGAACATGCAGAGCATTTGCGTGTTGTGTTGCAAATTTTGAAGGAAAGGAAACTTTTTGCCAAGTTGTCCAAGTGTGAGTTCTGGTTGCCAGAAGTGAGTTTTCTTGGGCATGTGATTTCAGGTAATGGTATTGCTGTGGATCCATCTAAAGTAGATGCAGTTCTACAACGGGAGGCTCCTAGATCTGTTACTGAAATTAGAAGCTTTTTGGGTATAGCTGGTTATTATCGGAGGTTCATTGAAGGCTTTTCTAAGTTATCACTTCCTTTGACCCAGTTGACTTGTAAGGGTAAAGCGTTTATTTGGGATATTCAGTGTGAGGAAAGTTTTAATGAGCTGAAGAGAAGATTGACTACAGCTCCGATTTTGATCTTACCGAATCCTAGTGAACCGTTTGTGGTGTATTGTGATGCGTCTTTGATTGGTTTAGGTGGAGTGTTGATGCAAGAAGGTAAGGTTGTGGCTTATGCTTTGAGGCAATTGAGGATTCATGAGAAGAATTACCCTACTCATGATTTGGAATTAGCGGCTGTGGTTTATGTGTTGAAGATTTGGAGGCATTATCTCTATAGTGCAAGATTCGAAGTCTTTAGTGATCATAAAAGTTTGAAATACTTGTTTGATCAGAAAGAGTTGAATATGAGGCAACGGAGATGGTTGGAATTTTTGAAGGACTACGACTTTAGCTTGAATTACCATCCTCGTAAAGCTAATGTGGTAGCCGATGCGTTAAGCCGGAAGTCTTTGCATATGTCGGCTTTGATGGTTAAAAAGTGGGAACTTTTGGAAGCATTTAGAGATTTGAGTTTGGTGTGTGAATTGACATCTGATAGCATGAGGCTTGGTATCTTAAAGGTTACTAATGATTTTCTGTTGACTGTTAGCGAGAAACAGAAGTTGGATGTGAAATTTGTTGATTTGATGACGGTTGGAGATCAAAGTGGGAATGGTGACTTTAAAGTGGATGATAAGGGTGTTTTGAGATTTCGTGGTAGGATTTGTATTCCTGATGATTCGGACTTGAAAAAGACGATTTTAGAGGAAGGACACCGGAGTAATTTGAGTATACATCCAGGAGCTAATAAGATGTATCAAGATTTGAAGAAGATCTTTTGGTGGTCTGGATTGAAGAGGGATGTGGCTCAGTTTGTTTATGCGTGTTTGACGTGTCAGAAGTCGAAGGTGGAACATCAGAAGCCTAGTGGATTGTTGGTACCGTTGGATATTCCCGAGTGGAAATGGGACAGCATTTCTATGGATTTTATGACAGGGTTGCCGAACACATAGAGGGGACATAATGCCATTTGGGTAGTTGTGGATAGGCTGACTAAATCGGCGAATTTCATTCCGATTGACATCAGTTTTTCTTTGGAGAGGTTGGCTGAGATTTATATCAGTGTGATTGTGAAATTACATGGTGTCCCGTTGAGTATTGTTTCAGATCGAGATCCGAGGTTTACTTCCAGATTTTGGGAAAGTTTGCAGAAGGCGTTAGGTTCCAAGTTGAGATTGAGTTATGCTTATCATCCGCAGACGGATGGTCAGACCGAGAGAACTATTCTGTCGTTGGAAGATTTGTTGCGAGCTTGTGTTCTTGAGCAAGGTGGTGCTTGGGATAGTTATCTTGCGTTGGTTGAATTCACTTATAACAACAGTTTCCATTCGAGTATTGGAATGGCACCTTTTGAAGCGTTGTATGGAAGAAGATATCGAACACCTTTGTGTTGGCATGAATCTGGTGAGAGTTCGGTGGTTGGACCGGAGTTGGTGCGACATACTACGGAAAAGGTGAAACTTATTCGTGAGAAAATGAAGGCTTCTCAGAGTAGGCAAAAGAGTTATCAAGATCGAAGGAGGAAAGATCTTGAGTTTCAAGAGCGCGATCATGTATTTTTTAGAGTTACACCAGTGACGGGTGTTGGTCGTGCATTGAAGTCGAAGAAGCTTACTTCTCAGTTTATTGGTCCTTACCAGATATCCGAGATAGTGGGTGTTGTGGCTTATCGGGTGGCGTTGCCGCCGAGTCTTTCGAATTTGCACGATGTGTTCCATGTTTCACAGCTTCAGAAGTATGTTCCGGATCCGTCGCATGTGATTCCGATGGATAAGGTTGAGGTAAGGGAGAACCTTACGGTTGAGGCATTACCAGCGAGGATTTTAGATCGCGAGTTGAAGCGGTTAAGAGGCAATGATATTGCGCTTGTGAAAGTAGCGTGGGGAGGCACTGCTGAGGGCAATTTGACTTGGGAGTTGGAGAGTCGGATGCGGGAGTCGTATCCGGAGTTGTTCGTCTCAGGTAATATTTTCGAGGACGAAAATCTCTAAGTGGGGGAGAGTTGTAACGCCCCAGTTTTAGTTAGTTTTATTTAATCGAGTCGATTTGATTATTTCTATTATTATATTATTTTATTTTTGACTTTTGTTTGATAATATATTATTTTTCGTCGTGAATATGTTTTATCGCGTTTTGGGAACGTTTGCGAGATATTTGAGTGTAGGGGTATTTTGGTCATTTCACTTTATTTTTCCTTAAGTTAGAAAATAGAAATAGAAAGAGAGAAAATTAGAGAGAAAGAAAAAGAGAAGAAGGAAAAGGGAAAGAAAAGAGAAGAGAAAGGAGAAAAGAGAGAAATACTTGGAAAAGAAGAAAATCGATCAACCGACTTTTCAAACACGATTAAATCGGGAAAGGGTGCGAAACTCGATTATGTTATACTTGTGTATGATTATGTATGTTTGTATTTGGTTGTTTTTGAGTTGAAATTGAATGTAGAACAAAAACCATATTATGTTGAAATTGTTAGAATTCGATTAAATTGTGTCGGGAATCATGTTTTCAGGTCCCTTATTGTTGATACATGTTAGATATATGTTGTTGTGCTATCTATTGGCATTTTTCTGGTGTTTAGGTGAAAAATGGGAGTGGGTTTTGGATAGTTTCGCAGAAAAAATTCTGCAGAAAAATTCTGGGTTTCCACTGCCGTTACGCGTATCAGGCATGTCCATACGCGTATTGGCTTGGGTAATACGCGTATGGGAGGTGCATTTGAGGACAATACGCGTAATGAATTTCATTTTTCTCGGCCATCTGCTGAAACGCGTAATGGTACGCGTATGAGTTTGGGCAATACACGTATGGCTCAGGGCAATACGCGTATGGCCAGCAGGGGTGTAAAATGTTGTCTTTTCGCGATGTCTTTTCCGTTTACGTCCGTAACTTGTGTTCCGATTATCCGTTTTGAACATTCTTGGTATCGTTGGAAAGCTAATAAAATGTACTTTCTTATTAAAATGGTTTTGAGATTGTTGGTCGATTTAATTATGTCGGGAATTTGGAATATTGTCATTTTGTCGACTTTTACCGTTTTAATTGTGTGTAACTGAGGTGTATTATGCAAAGTGCTGTTGATATGGATATTGTATGACTTATGTGATATTGTGTGATGAAAATACATGTGATAAAATGTTGTGATGATGGTTTGTGGCCTAAGGGCAAGAAAATGCAATGTGTTGTATTTGATGATATATGCATGATTATGGATGTGTATATGTGTGCATTTGAATGTCATGAGTCATTGTATGCCAAGCATCATGATATGCATTTTTTGATGTCGTGTGTCCTTGTGGGGTGTGAGCGACGAATCGATTCCAGAGGGAATCCGCTATAACATCGTGAGCCTTATATCGAGAGGACCTAAAGCGATGATTATAGACGATCGTGCGCCTTATACAAAGAGGACCTAAAGCGATCGGATTGTGAGCCTTATACAAAGAGGACCTAAAGCAATCCATAAACGTCGTGAGCCTTATACCAAGAGGACCTAAAGCGACGGGGAACATCGTTTGCCCGACGGGGAGTTACACTAAGTAACAAGCGATGGTTCCAATAGTTCCTGAGTGAACTAGTGATGAGATTGACGGATGGATGGTACCGCATTTGCATAGAGTCGTTGTGTCGGTCTCTTTACATTTGCATTAATCATGAATGGATTGATTTTGTGTAGAATTGTGAATGGAATTGATGAGTTGATATATATATATATATATATATATATATATATATATATATATATATATATATATATATATATATATATATATATATATATATATATATATATATATATATATATATATATATATATATATGTGTGTTGTTGATAAATGCATTTATTTGAATATATATGCCTTGGTGATGGATATATTATGATATGCATTGTGTTGTTTTGTGTTTGAATTCTGGTATAAGTTGTGGTGAGAATATTACATGTGTATTTTGGTGTTATTATATAATTGTATGCAATTATATTATGATTGTGTTTCTCACCCTTCTGCTATTTTGAATGCTCTATGAAGCATTGCAGATTAGATGCTGGAGGTCTTTTTGTGAAGCTTAGGTCTTCATTCTTTTGTCGGTCGGCTCTGATATATAGCACCGGGTATTCGGGGAGATCGTTGTGATTTATATGTATATATGCCTTTTGGATTGTATATGTATGAATCTGTGTATGACAGACAAACTTTTTATGTGATATATATATATATATATATATGAGATTCAGTTGCAGATTTTCCGCTTTTATTCTGTAACTGAATTATGGGTAGTAGGAACTAAGTTTCTCTGTTATTTGCTACCTGATTGTTGCATATCTTTATGAGCAGGTTTATTGTGTTTTGTCTCAATTGATGTGACGCCTTTGTCTATGCCATGAATGTTTAATTATACTCTGATGAAATTTTTATCGCTTTATTTAATTGGGGGTATAGATTGGGGGTGTTGCAGGATGTCTTGACATTGTGCTTTTGTGTAGAAGCTCTTTTGGTTCTTGTTGTGTGTGAGAGTTTATTTCTCTCTGTGAATTTTTTTGCTACGAGTGTCTCTGATCTGCCCTTGCAGAATGTTCTGTTACAGTTGTATTTAAATTGTGGCTCTTAAGTATTTCAGGAAAAAGGATGTCTCTGGGATACTATGACGATAGCAGAACCCATGGTTGTTATCTCTAGAACCAAAGTTAATGGTTCAATCATTATGAAAGGGACTGATGTCCAAGCAAATGTTGGAACATCATCGCAATAGATTAACTCTCCATAAAATGAAACATTTTATGCATGGGAGCTAATCATGTGAAGGTTGTGTTCACCAATAGATTCATAGATGAAATATCTAATCCTGGTGAATTTTGGAGTAAAGTATTGGCCAAGTCTGATGGTGACAGTTGCTTTGTCATTGCTGAAAGGAAGGATCTGCTGTGTAGTGTAGGATGACATATCTGATGTCTTGATTTCTGTCCGATGTTATGGAGAACCATGGTTTCTCTAGGCTTTCTATTGTGATGTTATGGTGCGAAGCATGGAAATGACCTCTACATTTCTATGTGATCTTTCGTGGTGCAGGGATGCCATGTTCTGACATAATTCCAGTTGTTGGTACTTAAGAGGAAATGTACTCCTACTAATATGGTATGTGTGGCATGATGTCATTCCATATGTTCTACATCTTTCCTGATGTGTTTATTTGTGAGGCTTATTTTTCTTCTGTTGTGCATGTGCCTCTGATATGAGAACTGAGACAGTTCATGATTGCATGGGTATGCCCTTGAGAATAATGATGTTTGTTGTCTGGGAGAATTTACTTTTCTCTGCATTAGGTTGTGGTCTTCAGGAGGAGTTGTTATTCTGGTTGATTAGTGATGTCAGACTAGATGTCCTGACATTGTGTTTAGCTGTTCAGTTGCACTTTTCTGAATTCTTAAGCTATGTAATTCAGAGGGAGTTTGTGTTTGTTACTGTTGTATGATGTTCTTATGTGAGTTCTGATTTATTTCCACTGTGTGTGCCTTTTGTTTGTTAAGGATGTTTCTTCTTGAAAAACAATCTTGTCTTTTGGATTAGCAAGAATATAATTTGGGTTTTTCTAGTCTAAGTATATTGCTGAGGAAGTTGTTGTTCCAAATTGAGTTGGATGCTAAAAGAATACAATGCCAAACAAGATGTCATGACATTGTACTGTGACAAGTCGGTTACAATCAGGATAGTCAACGAATTCTTTATGGTCTGTAGAACAAGGTCATTGTAATTGGTCATCTTTTTGTCATGGGTGTTTTGAGAATTTGTATTAATGAAGAGTTATAGCAACTACAATTTAGGAGGCTTGAAAATGTTTTTTGTAGTTACATGCGTTACTGAAGAAAAACATTTTTTCAATGACATGGAGAATGTCATTTCAAATGTTGCAGTCAAAGCTTCGAAAGCGAGAAAGAGGAACAAGAGAATGTGTTTGTTACCAAGGATAATTTCACTTCTTTCAACAAATATATCCTTGACTGATCGGTCGATACAAGCGAGGTCATTTTTTTCTTCTTAAAATCTAAGACCTTACTGCTTCTTCCTCCTATCGAGTTGTGTTTCAATATGAGTCAGTCCTCCAAAAATACTGATGCTAAAAAGGATATTGTACTGGATGCCAAGAAGGATAAGAGTGTGAATCCAAAGAAGGTGGTTAGAGTGGATAGCTGGCTCCATAGATGAAGATTTTTTTTGGATGGGTGTGTTTTGTTGTTTGTGTTGTAATAATTTCCTAATTGTATTTGCTTCCATCTGTTGCTTTGTGTTTCCAGTTGTTTGCTTCCATTAGAACTGTTTGTTGACATTGCTACTGTGTGCTTCTATTGATGTTTGTTTACATTTACTCTATTTTTGTCAATTTTTGGCTAAAAAGGGGGAGTAAAGTGTTAGTATGTTTGTTGTTTCTGATGTTGGATCAGATGTCATGACATCATGTCATGTTCTAGTGTTGCTCTGTGGTTGCTTGGTGTATGCAACTATTTAGGGGGAGCATGATAGTCTGTCATGCTTGTTGTTGTTGCTGCTGCTTCTGATGTGATGTATGTGTGTAATGATGTCCAATCACATGTTCTGACATGTTGTGTTTATGGGGAACCTTGGTTACTCTATGGTAATCTATTAATCTAGTTCTATGAGTTACTAGTAAGGCTTCTGTTGTATGTGTTACTAGTAAGGCTTCTACTGTATGTGTTTCTAATATGTGTGGCTTCTGCTGTATGTGTTTCTAATGTGTGAACTTGGATAGTTCATGTTTGGCTGTCTTGTGATTTGGGGTTTCCCCTTGAGAGGGATGTGTGAACTAAGACAGTTGAGGTTTGAATTTCTTGTGATTTGGGGTTTTCCCATTTTCCCTTGAGGGGGAGTATTGGGTTTGTGTGACAGGGGAGTAATGGACCTGTCTGAGGTTGTTGTGTTGGAGTTGTGTTAATGTGATGTCAGACCACATGTATTGACATCTGATATCTGGAGATTTTTGGAGTTTGAAGGAGTTGTAATCTTTGATAATATGTAGCTGCATTATATCTCTGCTATATCTTTTGTTGATCATGTAGCTTGCTTGTGCTTTGTGTTTGTGGTTTTATTCCTCTTTCAAAGTTCATTAGGCAAATGATGTTTTAGCCAAAATTTGCCAAAGGGGAGATTGTTAGTTCCATGGTTTTAGGATTGGCAACAATTTTGCTAAAACATGATTCGCAGAAAGATGTCGGGAGAAATGTCCTAACTTGTTGATCTGTCAACATTGAAGACAGATGTTCTGACAGATGTTGTGACATGTTGTACCAGAACATCAGTACATGTTGTAGTCTTATTCTTGACAAATTTGATTTGATTCTGTGAGATTTCTTTTGGATTTATCTCACCTATTTTTGCAGGTCAAGAAGATTTAATCTGGAACGTTTGATTTAATCTCCAATTGTTCATAAGTTTCTAAAATTGGATGTTAAGACAATTTAGGAAACTTGATGATTTGTTCCAAGATTTAAGGAGATTTTTCTGTATAATTGATGCAGCCCTCAGCGTGTAGATCAAGCAATATCTGGGTGGAGATTTCGAATCCCATGGACTACTGAGGAGTATTTAAAGAGCAACCTAAACATAATGTTTTTACGACTTTCACATTTGTAAAAAATAAGGGAAAGTTTTAGTGGTTAGGTTTTGAGAGTATCTTTAGTGTGACTTTGTAAGTCACCCATGTATCTTTTAATACATTAAGGTTGACTGATTGTATGTTATTTATTATTCACTCGTGAGCTTTTAAGCAAGAGTGTATTGTCCTTAGTTTAAAGCTTTTAAGAAAAACTAAGTATTGTTCTTGGAAGAATGTTCTTCTATTTTGGGCTATTATTGAATTGTCACTGGTTTATGACTGTTAAGAAGTGAGAGGGGGATCTCATATCTAGAGGGTTTCTAGGTAGAAGTTGTACAAGGTAGTGATTAGGCGAGAAGTTGTAAACGAGGGAGTTTAGCTTTGAACTAATGCTATCATAATGAATTTCCTTCCTGACCTGGATGCCCCCAGATGTAGGTGATGTTGCACTGACCCAGGTGAACAATTGACTGTGTTATTTATCTTTCTGCAATTTATTTTCAGTTTAATTTATTTATTTTGTCAGACAAAAGTTGTTGTAACATCTATCTTGACATTATGTTTTGATGTGAGGACATCAGTATTAACATGTGTTAGAGTGCAGAATTTCAGTTATCACTGTTGTAAAAGCTACTTTCAAACAATAAATTTCCATCATACTTGATGAATTAAATTATCTTTAGTGGAAACAACAAGTTGAAGGTGTCTGTCGAGGCACAAAAATTGTGAAATATGTTGTTACGCTGCAAATTGCTAGATGATTTCTCTCCATTTCTAATCACGATGTTGCGATTAAAAATCATGTGTAATTAACTTAGGAAGAACAAGACTCTCTCCTCTGCACATGGACGTTATTTACCAATTCAGACTCTCTACTAGGGGAAGATATGGATAAGAAATATTTGGAAGGGGGTTGAATAAACTTTACCTATATAAAATTCGGTTTCAAAAAAAGTTTTAAATAAAATCAGAGTTTTTCTTTTTACAAAATTGAGTTACAAAAATAAAATTGTGCATGCATTGGATTGATATCACGAGTTATTTGATGTTTAGATGATAAAATAAAATATGAACAATTAAATCTTATCTAATCAATGACTAAATGAATTATTAAATCAATATAAATTCAATTTTATCAAGGAGTTTAAATCAAAATTTTATTAATCAATGATTCAATCTAATATTACAGTTTATACACATAATTAATCTCAAGAAAGATAATCTATATGACTTAATCAATAACAAACCTAGACTTATACTAGAAATTACTATGAACAAATAAAGTCAAACAACATGTGATTTTTAAGAAAATAGTAAAAACCTAAACATGCAAAAAAAAAAATTAAAAGGAGATAGGGAAAGAGAAGATTGCACTAAGGTTTATATTGTTTCAGCGCGTTCGACCTCATTTTGTGCCTAATCCAGTCTCCTATAGAAAGCCATTAAAATTTGTCTACTTTCCACTATTTTGACAATTATACAATGTGTGTTTTTTACAATCAAGGAATCAGATGCTAAAACTAAAAACAAAATTAACAACTCCAATCTAAATATTTCATTCTTCTGTTATACAAAGTCCACAAAGCTGAAATCCAAAGACCTTCACTCAGTCTTGATCTTCCCCTTACTTAGATCCAAGATCCTTTCCAAACATCTGTTATGCAACGATTTTCACTCGATCCTACCAGACCCTGGTTTAAGGTCTTAACCCATTTAAAGGAGCAAAAACTCTCAACTTCGCTCTGTAGCAACCTTTACTCAATTCTACCAAAGTCTTCGATGGATAAGCCTGCTGGTTTGTTAATCCCAAAAACATTGCACAATACAAATCTTAATATGAAACTCAAAAATTTCATAAACATTTACAATGAATGAAACTCCTATACGATAAATCTCACACTCCTTAAGAATTGAGAAGCAGCCACATCATGGTAATATTTCTAGAGGTTGAATATGAATTCAGATGCAATAAAAAATTGTGAAAAGTTATACTTTGAAAGCTAAAACCATGTTTTAAAAGACTTTCAAAGTTATGATATTATGATCATATGATATGACACTACTACAAAATGCACCTTCGATAACATAATACTATTACGGTTATGCTATCCACCATTGTAATATCACAAACTGGATGCGCCTGATGTTTATTTATTTTTTTGAAAGTTATTTAATCATGGTAGAGATAAACAATTGTGGTGATAAAGTAAGTGTTACAAGGTTCAAATCCCAGCAACTACATTTTTTTTTAGTTTTCCTATTACAAAAAGCGCGTGTCACTTAAGTTTATAAATAAATAAAAATTTGAAAATTATTTAATCACGATTTTAATATTCAAAAGTTGTAATATGATCTCTACAACATTTGCTCTTCCCAAAAGAGAGAAACGACTACAATGATGATTGAAATTTTTCTTCATTTCTCAAGACGGTCACAAGTCATTCAAGAATATCAATCATTAGAAGTAATCATTACAAGCATTAAAATCATCAGATGTTTCATCTTCAACCTCTTCTATAAATGCACACTTTCATATAATGAATTTCCACTTCTTCAAACTATTCTTCTTAACTTCCTAGCTATAACAACATGAGTTCTCCATCTCAGAATGTTAAGAGAAATAGCTCAACAGAAGTCACTGTTGAGAACCAAACAATCACCATCAGCAAACAACCGAGGAGGTCCAACCATCTTCCTCGACTGCTGTCAGGGATGCGCTGATGGTGAGGAATGCCAAGAAAAAGAACAAAATGAAGAAGAAGAAGAAGAAGAAGAAGAAGAAGAAGAAGAAGAGAAAGGTGTCGAGGAAGAATTTTTACTACGACTCAGATGAGGGTAGTGGGGAGCGAGTCATAGATCGAGAAGATTTTTGTAGTGCTAGGGGATATTGTTCCGATCTTGACAAAATCATGTAATGAAAAAATTATGTTTTATGTACTGTTTCCTTACGGGTCTCTTAATAGAATTTATTTATTTTTGTTTTATATATTCTTTCCTTTATATACTCTTTCCTCTTCCCATTATGTTTTAATGAACAACAAAAACAACAACAACAATAATGAATAATAACAATAACAACATTAAATAACTCTCTCACCATTTTGTTCATAGATAAATAAAATATTGAAAGTTATTTAAACTCGGTTTTACTATACAACCGTTGTAAAATTTGAAAATTGCATCACAGTTTTTCTTTGACAACCGTGATGAAAAGTGATATTTTTGAGTATATAAGCGAAAGTATCTATCGTTCAATACATAACAGTCGTTTCTCTCAACAGAAAACCGTAACATATTTCACTCTTCTCTCTCATAACATAACCCTAACATCCACGTCACTTTTTAAACATACATCAACCTTCAGATTCGTCTTCACCAATCGCTACCTTGAGTTTTGAGGTTTGTTCATTAAACTTATGCTTCGATTTCGTTTACATTTCTTGTTAAAAATGGGTTCTCATTTTTTCATTTGTTAATGTTCTCATTTTTTAAGATTTGTCTTCACCACCTTAACAAAGCACATACTTTGGCTATGGTACATATGGTTTGTGTTTCTATGAAGAAAAAATACAAGAAGTATGAAGCTATTGTGTAAACTTCATTCATCTTGTACTTCTTATTCATATCATCATAAACTAGATGTACTTCATATTTTCTTCAAGTTCCATGATTAGTTTCAAAAGAGGTGCGTTTTTGAAACATTTTATTATATCTCGTGTTGTTGTATGTTGTTGTTGTATGTTGTTGTTGATTAATGTTCTCAAAACTTCATAATTTATTTTTGTTTTTGTTTATTATATCTTGCGTTCTTGAATCTTTTTTTTATTTGTTGTATATTGTTGTGTTGTTGATAAATGTTGTTGTTGATTAATATTTTCTGAACAAGAACAAAACATTGTTAAGTCACAAGAAAGAAGTTTCTTGTGACTTAGCAATGTTTTGTTCTTTAAATTCTTATGCAGGTTGCAAAGTATATGAAGTTGAGTTTATTATATGCTATGTAGATTGTTTGTTTCACTAACCCTTCACTGAAAATGTGTTCCATTTAAATTGACATTGAAACTTATAGTCTAAAAATTAAGTTGTATTTGAAAACCAACTTATATCAATTAATGTTTTCTGATTTGCATCCGTAACACCATTCATTTTACGCTGTTTAACATTTAGAATGTGGTTCAATGACCTGATTCTTTCATTACATCCATATCTTTTCTTATAGTTTAATTTGAATAACAATAATTTATTGATATTATTCAAATTAAACTAGAATAGAAGGCATCGATGTCATGAATGACTTAGACCATTAAACCATATTCTATATGTTAAAGAGCGGGAAATGAATGATGAGACACATGCAATTTGGAAAACAGTGGTTTGTTTAAGTTGGTTTTCAAGAATAATTTAATTTTCAGATTATATACTTCTTCATCAATTTGAATGGTTGTATGTTGCTGTGAGGTTTAGTGAAAAACAAGCAATCTACATATTATATAATAAACTCTGGGTACTTTCATCAACGTTTATTTATTTTAACTATGATGAAATGTTATTTACCTAAATGTATATACCACAACGATTGATACAATTAACTGTTGTGGTAAGTAGCGTGTGTCCTGCCTTACAATCACGGTCTCGCGACCGTGGTGGAAATCATCATACATACAATCACCCCTTACCTCACAACGGTTGGTCAGGCGTTGTGGTATCCCTTTTCTAACCGCTGTGGTATGGCTTTTTCGTAGTAGTGTGAGAAAATAACAAAAATGATTTATATATGTACTTGAGATTGACCACTAAAACTGAGTAAAAACACCCATTGGTTTGAGTTAAAAGCAGTGGGTATGATTCGAGTCGAACGAGAAAATGATTTGAATCAAGAACTTAAAATCCAAAAAAAAAAAAATTCATTTGATTCAGATCAGTGATATTCTATTCAGGAAATCATGTAATTCAAATCATGCTGATAGAACTAAAATCCAAGATTTGAAATGAATTTTTTATTTGAATTAGTCTTTAGTTGTTTTCAAATCAGTCTAGCTTCTGATTCGAGTCAGAGAATTTTGTAATTTGAATCACATTGGAAGTGGAAAAATTGGAATTTCACATTCATTTATTGAATTAAATAATGAATAACTTTGATTCGAATCACACTTCAAAAAGTTTTTATTTTAAGAAAATGGAAGTGTTTGATTGTATCTAAAATTACTATGCTAGGAATCATTCGTTCATGTGTTTCTTGACCCAAATATTTGACTAATTTGACTAGAATCACTTTCCAATGACTTTTATATTAGGGTTCGATTTAATACATGCAAATATGATTTAATTCAAAACATGGTTTATTGAATTGCACTAAATTATAAGATATGCAAAAAAGCTAACCTAGAGCAGACTCAATAACCAAAAATGATAAAGGATAAGATAATAAACAAGATAAGCAACAAAACCACAACTTTAGAAGGGCAAAGCAACTTCACTCTCTACTTTCTTGATCATTCTTATTTGTTGCTTGTAGAAATTTCAGGAGATTCATTTTTATTGTCTTACACAGATAAAGGCAATCTAGACAATTCAGTTGTGATCACTAACAAACGGTACATGTACCATTGCTTAATTTCTCGCATGAGTTCATGCTATTGTTAACATTTTCATGCCAATTGGAGATACACTTTCATCAAGATCAAATAGAGCTTATTATTGAAGCTCTTCTTACTTAGTATGTTTTCGTTGTTGTTGTGAACATTAGGTCAGAGTTAGTTTCTCTTGATGAATTATAATATATGTTTCTCACATAAGAATATCACATTGAAAATACTTAGAAAGATGTTATATACATTTATGTTGTCACCTTAACTCAAGGTGCTCAACAACCTCCAAATCCACGGTACTCCAGTTCTCTCCTCAATTTTCCTGACTCTAACACCTCCTATTAAGGATGTCAATTTTCATTTGTTAGCGGGGATTGTCCCATTCAGGGCCCCAAAGATGAGAAATTTTCTCCTGCAGGGGTGGGGATGGGGAGAAAATTCCCCCGAGAACACTTCGGGGACAGGGACGGGGAATACATCCCCCGCCTTGCGGGGGCCCCACCCCGCCTATTTATTTTAATGTTTTACAATTATGCCTCATGAGTTTATATACTTAAGTATCCACTTTCAAGTATACTTATTCTGAAGTATTTTTTAGCTTTTCATGCACACTCATGAAGCTGAATTTTACAATTATCACTTGTTAGTTTTGATGAAGTATAGTTTTAAAGCATTTATGTTATTGAATTTTGTAGTTGTTTAGGCATATTGTTACTTAAAAAAGTATTATAATTTATGTTGTTGAATTTTATAGCATTTTATAGAATTTTATAAAAATGTATTATTATTTTGTGTCCCATTAGTATTTTTAAAACAAAAAACAAATGTGAAATACTAGTATTTTTTTAATAACAGAATAAAAATGTGAAATACTTGTGCTTTTTAATTTTATGGAAAATATAAATATTTTAAAAAATAAAATGTTAATGAATAAATCTATGATCTGCAGGAATCCGTGAGGAGTGGGGATCCGCAGGGAACAGGGATGAGGATAGAAATTCCCCTGTAACGGGGATTGGAGACGGACACGGAGAATGAATTTGGTGGCGGGGACAAAGATGGAAAGTGTACCCCGCCTCCGCCCCGCCCCATTAATATCCCTACCTCCTATCAATACAATTTGAGTAGTATAGGTGGTAGTAATCAATTACGTGACCGTAGATTTCGTGGTAGTAGATTCAAATGTCGTGGCATTGTAGTAATCATGATTATGTTTAGAGTCAAATATGTTACAAGACTAGTCACGAAGTTAGCTAGTGTTATATTATCTATATTATTGAGCCTTATGGTGGTTATGGAGCTCCTCAGCACAACCTAGCTATCATCTGCCTGCACCTATGCATATGTCATCACTAATTGTTTGTATAGGTCCTCCCAACTCCTCTTACAATCATGTACAGTATCCTAATTTTTGTGCTACTGACCATGTAACACCTGATGCTTCAAACTTGTACTACTAAAAATACCTAATAAAACTCCATTTTATTTCTGTAATACTTGTTAATTGTGTAAAATACGTGGACTTCATTCTCATACTTCTATCACTCATAATACAAAACCCTTAGAACTTGTATTTTGTGTTTTGTAGGGACCTAACGGTATTACCTCCTCATGAGGCAATACATATTTTCTTAGTCGATCGTGTTTATGCCTATAGTCGATACACATGGGCTTATCCTCTAAAGCTAAACTCCCAACTACCTACTACATTCACTCAATTCAAAACCTTAGTGGAACTGCAATTGAACCATAAAATAAATGTTGTCTAAACTAATTGTCGGGTAAATTTTGCCCATTCACCCAATTCCTAACTATTATTGGCATTACTTCCCCTTCTACTCCATTTGTACCTAACACTTCTAGTCATATCCATATATCTATAAACTCATCTATATAGGATCCGTTTGGTTTGGTTTGTTTTGTTTTTAAATGATTTTTAGAGTGTAACATAATTTTGTGGAAAAAAATTTACGAAGAAATTTTTCATAAAAGCTTCAAATGAAAATTTGTTTTGAATAATTATTCTTAAAATGTTTGTTTTAATATTTCATCATTTTATCGAAAGAAAAAAATTTGCATATCAAAATTTTAAAAAACCACTTAATTTTGAAGCTAGTTTAAATAGTTTTTCATAAAAATCATTTTTAAGATATAACTATTTTCAAAAAATGCGATTTCAACTATATTTTGATCTTCAATTATGTATATTTATGTTGTACGATGTCAAAATTAGTTTTGCAATTTTAAAAAAAATATAAAAAATCTTGTAATATTTTGAAAAACGGTTTTACAAAATTCATTTTTGAAATTACAAAAAAAAAATCTATGTTTTTAAAGGTAAAACAAACAGGCTCAAAGTATGCACTTACACCTATTTAGTCCTCAAGCTCTAACTCCACACTTGTCTCACCATATTCACTTCTTACTCTATTGATTCACTCTCATGTATCTCACCTTTATCTTCTCTTAACACTTCACCCATACTAGATTTTCTTGCCCTGTAAGTCATCCATAAAATTCTCACCTTATGCAAACCAGAGACAGGGATAGACTAATAGCCAAAGGCTTCTATCAAGTGTAGGGATTTTACTACACTAAGACTTTTGCAACAATTGTCAAGCATGATAGTGTAAGGACTGTCTTCACACTAGTAGTCTCTCAAAAATAGTAAACTAAAAAACTGGACATTAATAATTTTTTCTTAAAGGGTTTCTCAATGAAAAGGTATACAACAATGTTTAAAAACTCGAGAGTTTATGTAAAATCGGTGGATGATTCAAAAATCGTGCCTCGAAGATCGTAGCACGGATACTATGATCCTGCTACAAATAGAAAAAGCACTGCAGCAAATCGGCAGCGTTGACGTCTTGTTGAATGAAAGAGAATTCAACTAAATAGGAAGCTTGAATGTGAAAGAGGTAGAAGAAACCTGAATGAGAAAGAGAAAAGAGGAAGTAATTTTGTTTAATAATTTGATAACGAGGAAGAAGAAGCTAAAATATTAACGAGAAAGAAGTAATGAAAGAAAGAGAATTTATATAAGAAATAATTTTGTAACTTTATTCCTTTCTATTGAAAAAGAGAAATTTTGATCGTGTCTTTATGAATTCCTATTTTAAAAAAATCAGTATTTAATGAACCCGACCCGATCCAGGCCCATTTTACAAAATTAAGAAACCCCTTAAAACAGAAGCGCCGCCTTGCAGGATGGAAAACGAGTCAAAATTTCAATTTGGACGAGTTTACCGAGTTTCACCATGCGAGTTTACCTCCGAATCAGCACGCTGACATGCTTATGGAAACGTAAACTCAATTGAGTTAGCAAGTCAACTCGCGATTCTGCATGTACTGGTATACATGGTTCAACCTCTTAGATATTTGAGAAAATTGATTATAAGCTAGTTTGTAAGCTCAACAAGACCTTGTATTTCTTTAAACAAGTTCCAAAGGCTTGATTTGACAAACTCAAAGTTGTCACCCTCTCTCTTTTTATGCTTCACACTTCCAATCAATGCGCACATGTCCTTGTATACGTGGATGACATCATTATTACATGCACATCTAAAATAATCATTAAATAACTTACTCCATTCGTATGATAAAAAATGTCATATTTAATCAATGCACGGTTCTTAAGAAAATAATTAAATATGTTGATTTTAATTATAAAACGAATATCATTTACTAGAATACTCTTATTAATTATAGTTAATAGAGTACTTAAAAAAAGTAAAAGTTAATAAATATGAATATAATAGTAGGAAAATAATAATAAATGCTGCATTGATATTGTAAAAGGACAATTATATTGAGACAGAGAAAAATTGCAAATGAAACATTTTTTATTAAAAAGATGGAGTATTACTAAACTAAATTTATCACTTTCCCTAAAAGATCATAGTCAACTTGATTATTTCTGGGGTATATAAACATGCATTATCTAGCTAATGGCTCCATTCTTCGTAAACTAGTCTATTATGAATGTATATAGACATGCACGCGCGCACACACAAAAAATTGAACTTTATGAATGTTTGGGACAGATTCAACGGCAGGGGGCGGAGGGAGTCTAACGACGCTCTACTAGCTCATCTTCCACGTGCCTCTTTTATGGAAATGGTTCATACTCAACAATCTCAATCTTAGAAAATATCAAGCTTGTTAGGATTATACGATAAATTAGGTAATTAATTAGTACTAGTTGTGAATTAACGAATTTGTGTTTTAAGCTAACTATAAGCTATATAATTTCCTCACATGTATGACAAATTATATATATGTTGTATTTATAACAAAAATCTAATGGATTTGATCAATTTTTAACAATTAGTATTAAGATCCTGTGCGATTTTCTTGTTCATAAAACAATATTTTTCCTTGTTACTTGTTTGGGTGAACTCCTCTTTGATCTTGTTTGTGTTTATAAAGATCCTTCCTATTTCTTCCTTTCTTGTCCTCAATTTCTTTTCTTGCAATGGGCATGAATTCAAGTTTCCCATCACTTTCCACTTCAAAGTTTGATGGTTTCTATAATCGTTGGGACGAACTATTGGAAAATGTGTGGTGATCCAATAAGTATTGTAGTATTATTGAAGATGGTATCATGGTGGATCCTTTAGATGCATTACTTGAGTGTGTTAAACTTAATTCTGATAGCAATCACTATACCAAAAAAGACCTTTAACAACACTTTTTTTGGCCTTTAGCAGCGCTTAAAAGCGCTGCCAAAGGTGGCGCTGCTGTAGGTAAATGCATCACTTTTTTTCCTTTGAAAAGCGCTGTCTTAGGCCCTCCTTAGGACCCCCTTTAGCAGCTCTTTTAAAAGTGCTTTCGTAGGACCCCCAAATAGTAGCGCTTTTTCAAAGAAAATCGCTTTCGTAGGACCCCCTTTAGCAGCGCTTATAAAAGCGCTGCTAAAGGTCCCCCTTTAGACAGCGTTTTTTCAAGGAAAAGCGCTTTTGTAGGTCTCCTTTAGCATCGCTTTTAAAAGCGCTGTCTTATGTATACGTTATGACCCCCTTTAGGCAGCTTTTTTTTAAAAAGCGCTGTCTTTTATAAAAGTGCTTTTTAAAAGCATTTTTTTTAAAAATCAATTATTTTGGAGCGTTTTATTTGCTAAAGCGCTGCCTAATGTGTATTTTTTCAATAAGTCCTTTTTTTTATACCCAAACCTCTATAATGAACCTGTATAATTCAACACAAGCCTTTATTTCAACACATGACCTTTTATACTATTATAATTCAACACATAGGCCTTGTATACCATTATAATTCAACAATAGGCCTAGTATACGATTAAAATTCAACTCATAAACCGTAATAACCATTATATATATTTCAACACAAACCTCATTCACCAAAATAACCATTATATATATATATATATATATATATATATATATATATATATATATATATATATATATATATATATATATATAACTCAATACAAATCTCATACATCCAAGTAGACATCCAAAATTCTAATAACAACTTCCAAAACTAATTACACCAAGCATCCTAAACATGCACCAATTCTAAACCTTATACACCATTTCCATCACCTATACATCAACTTCCAAAACTATTTAACAATTTCTAAAACTATACAACACCTTCCATAAACCTAACACACACAAAAAAGAAAACAATAATATACCTCATATAATTCTCATTTCAACCATGTATTGACACCATTCCTCCTTTATTTCTTCCAATTTATCTTTCCTGTAGGTGGCACACTTGAATTCATCAAAGTACTACATAATATAACATATTATGCATGATTTAGTTAAAAGTAATTACTTAGATGAAATATCCGATAATAAGTCTTAAAATAAATCATAACTTATAAATCCATACCATGATTGGAATCTCTATTTGGTCCAAATGAATAATCTCTTTCATGAATCTCAATACAAAAAAAAACCACAATCTATACCATTACGCTGCCGAGGACACTACACATAGAAAAAAAGTATGCATATGTATCAAGATATATAGTTTAACTTGTGTTATCAAGTAGCATCACTATTATAATAACAAATGTGAAAATATACCTGCACTCTTATCCATGTAATGTTGTTTGCTTTGCTCTTTGGTACTCGAGCTTGTCGTTGTGATCGAAATATTTGTATGGCTCTATCATAATGTAAACGAATATTTAGAACAATCTCACATAAATAAATAAATACACACGTGAATATTTAGAACTCTTGCATCACTTACGTATCAATCATCTTCTTCATCTCCGGGTATTTTGTTTGATCACCATCTAGCGAATCCAGATAATAGACTATTTCTTTTATCGGATTAATCGCAAGCAACAACCAGTGTCCACTGTAAAATAAAACAAAAGTTTAGATGGAAATGTTATACACAACGTAAAAATGCGAAAGATTATAATAAAGGAAGTTAGAATGAAAATCTAACCCATGGCCAGTATTATATGGTAAAAGAAACAACTTCTCTGTATCTTTGTTGGGCATAAATGCATCTACTAAGTGATCTCTGACCGAATTTATAGTTCGATCAATTAGATTTGCGTTAACACAGCTGGGAGACAAGAAAGAGAATCTTTCTGTCAATTGATGCAGGAGCATCAATTTTTCATACAAGAACCTGAAATAAAAACATAATCAACATTCGAATATTCATTGAAATGAGTAAATAAATTGATCAATTAATTAAATAAAATCGATGGATTACCTGATGTATGAATTCATAACACCGATGCCTAATTCAGAATGCTGAAATATCTGATCCAACTGAATTGCGTCAATCCGACGACCATAACAGCAACCTAAGCAAGGACATGTGATTCGACTGGGGTCTTTGGCATGTTCAACCGCAAACTTAATGAATTCTGATACCCCAGTCTCGTATTCTTTTGACAATCGATTGGAAGACATCCATTTTCGATCCATGGTTTTACTAAGTAAGCTAAACAAACACAAAAGAACAACTAATTATAAGTACCTGTATAGACGTCAGCAACTTCTGGACTCAAAGTGTAAAATTCTTGAAAATGATTCGAATATCACTCTTCTCAAGTAACCCCTATAACAAATTGATAACAATCCAAAAGTCAACGTGTCATTAGTCGAAACTCAAACGAATTACTTTGTTCTTTTGCATTTTATATGAGAATTGACTAACAAAAGACCAAAAAGGTTGGTACTTGTGAATTTGTGTGGTTTTGCAGGTATTAGGCATGAAGAAAACTAGTTGAACAAAGAGAAAAACCATGCCCTACAACTTTCGCATCGCGACCAAAAGCTTCGTTATGCGATAGGAAGCGAGATCCAGCAGAACAAAACAGAATCAAATTTATCTAACTTCGCTTGAAGCGAAGGAAGCGAGGGAAAGCGAAGTGTTTCACTTGAAGATCGCTATGTGTCGCATAGCGAAGGTCGCGACGCGAGGAAAGACGAGGACCCAGCAACTCAAAACAGAACCAAAATGGCCAATCTTCGCTTGAAGCGAGAGGAAGCAACGGCCATAGTTCGCATAGCGAACTTTACTTTGCATAGCAAAGTTTGGCGGTGTCTGAAAGGCGGTTAAATTCAAATATTAATGGGGAAGGAAATGGAGTTCGCATTGAACAATGGAGAAACAATCAAAAAAGGAAGAGAAACATACCTCAAACGAAGCAACAACGGCGGAGGATGGAGGGCGAGAAACGCTGCAACAATGGAGAAGAAGAAACGAAGTAATAATGGAGAAGAAGAAACGAGTACACGACGGAGGACGACGGAGGATGGAGGGCAAGAAACGAAACAACAATAGTGAGCGTCGCGAGAGAGAAAATATGTTAGGGCTCTGTGATAGAAACAGTGATATGGAAAATAGAGGGATATCAGTTTCATTTTTAATTTTAATATTTTAAAAAACTTAAGGCTGCGCTTTTAGAAAGCGTTTTCTTATGGTAGGCCTTTAGCAGCGCTTTTGAGGTGAAAGCGCTTTCTAATGTGGGGTTTACGAGAGGCCTTTAGCATCGTTTTCCAAAAGCGCTGGCTAAGGTGTGTTGTAAGAAAGCCCTTTAGCAGCTCTTTTTAAAAGCGCTGGCTTATGGTATCCTTTTAGCAACGCTTTCCATAAAGCACTTTCTAAAGTGCACCTGCCTTAGACTTTTAGCAGCGCTTTTTAAAAGCGCTTTTGTAGGACCCCATATAGTAGCGCTTTTTTTCTTCGTTTTTTTTTTGTTTTTAGTGAAACTTATAGCAGCACTTCAGGGAAAAAGCGTTGTCTTTGTAGTGCTGCCAAAACAAAATTTTGGCGTAGTGAATCTCCTTTAGAACTACTTGTTTCCATACATTAATCGTTCTGTTCTTAAAACAATCTAAGTGCATTACACAGTGAAGTAAATTTAGGACTTAATGCACAAGAAATTTCTAGGATCTACTTAGATGAAATGTGCTCAAATGAAAACTCTTCATATAAATATTGATGTTCTTAGTATGGATGGGGTGAATTTATTATATATTACATTACAATAACCTTTCAATTGTCAACTAGATGATTAATAACGAGGAGAAGATGGTTGAAATCTTTGTGAGAACAATTAAAGTTGTGCATACGAGGAAGGACTTGGGTCATTAATGATATTTACTACTTATCATGCCTTAGAAATAAAATTTTAAGCATAGTCCAACCAGTGTAGAAGAAGTTGAGCATTTTATTTCACAATGACACCTACAAGGTGTTTCATGAGGAGAATGGTTTTGTCATGTCCATACAAATCTCCTCAAACAGAATGTTTTTTATTTTTGCACATGGTAATGCCGATGTGCTTGAAAATAAAAATAGACAATAGCTACTTATGACATTACATAAATGGTCTCCTCGATTTCAAGGGCCTTTACACTCTTGTAAAGAAAGAAATGGTGAAATACATGCCTATATTGGAAGAATATAAGCAAGTGTGAGTAAGTGGAGAAATAGTCTCACATTGGATAGAAATGTGGTGACTTGAGCATTTATAAGTGGGAGAACCCACTCACCTATCACTTTAAGGTTTTAGGTGGACAAGTGGTGTGTCTCTCACAAAGGTGCCTAGTAATGTGAAGACATGGCTTCTCAAAGGTTTTGATGACGACGTATTTTCTACAAAGAATCACTTCAAGTCAAAGATGGATTAACAAAAAGGATTGATCAAGTCTCTTGCTCAAGAATCAAGTCTCAACTATTATCAAGACTTTATGAACTTTATGAAGAATGAATTGCTGAAAGGAATAGGTATAACACTTAACCTTTATGCAATCATACAAGTGTTCAAAATATTCCTCATTCATGCCATGATCATTAGAAACAAGTTTTTGGAGCATAGAAAATCTTTTTACCTCTGTTTTTAAACTTTTTTTCAGTTCTGGGCTAGAGTAACCGGTTACTCTATATAAGGTAACCGGTTACCCTTTGAAAACTTTCAAAAAAAAAATATACGTTATAGGCAAGTAACTGGTTACCCATTATAGAGTAACCGGTTACCACTGGGACAGTGCCCAGATTTATTGCACCTTTTCACTGAAACTTTTTTAATCTTTCTTCTAATCAATCATGGCATCCCTTCATACAATATACCCATCTGTAAAGGTATCTTAGGTCTATATAAACATCATTCTTTCAGATTTTAAACTCACCTCCTTACAAAATTTCAAATCAATTACTCATATTCTTTCAAACTTTAAATTTTTCTAAGTGTTCATCCAGAATTTTTCTAAGAGTGAAACTTTGCATAAACCTTCATATTGAGCATTATAGTTTCATTCCATATAAAGAACACTTGTATAATTGCTGTGAGAATTGAGTGCTACAAAGGAGAAGATTAATTTTTTGATTGATAAGTGTCAATATTCCATCTTTTACATATATACAAAATTCAGAATTATATCTCTTTGTCACATATTGTTTTTAGGATTGTTAAAAATAAGATTGTGAAGTTGTATTCCTTGTTATCCAGATTGTGGATACAAGAGGTCCATTGTGAGAGGATTGTTCTCAATTGGACTAAGTTAGAAAAATCCAATAGGGTGTTCTTGGTGGTTTATTGTTAGTGTCTTGTATAGAAAGACTAGGAAGAGTCTTGTCTTGTCCTAACAATAGTGAAATCTCTTTCAAGTTGAAAGGGGACTAGAGTACTCTCGACCTGTGAGGGGAACCAGTATACTTCCTGGTGTTCTTTACTTTCCGCAATTTACAGGTTTTCATCACTTAGTAATTGTTAGGAAAGTAAAACTTAAAAACCGTCAAAAATCCAGAAAATTGTCTAAGTACCTAATTCACCCCCCCCCCCCCCCCCTCTTAGGCACACTTCTAACTTACAATTGGTATCAGAGCAGGTTATAGGTAACCTATTCCTACCGATCCGGCATGGCTTCTGCAAGTACAAACCCGGTATTCAAAGACGGTGGAAGTAGTAACAAGCCCCCACTTTTTTCTGAAGAGTATTTTGATTTTTGGAAAATCTGCTTGAAGGCACATCTTGAAGCATAAGGAGAAGGTATATGGGAAGCCGTTGAGAATGGTCCGCATAATCCGGTTAATGTGGTCAATGGTGTTGGTACTCCAAAGTTAAAAAGTACATATAATGAAGATGACAAGAAAAGAATCTTGAATGAAAAAAAAGCTATCAATCTTCTTCAAAGTGCATTAAGTATGGATGAGTTTTTCCGTATCTCTCAATGTCGATAGGCAAAAGAAATATGGGATACTTTGGTGGAGACTCATGAAGGAACCACTAAAGTAAAAAGATCAAGATTAAACACATTGAGTCAAGATTATGAAATGTTTAGAATGTAGCCCGGAGCATCCGTTGTTGCATTACAGAAAAGATTTGTTCACTTGACGAATCACTTGATTGCACTTGGGAAGACTTTTACAAATGACGAACTTAATCTTAAAGTGCTAAGATCCTTGACTAGAGAATGGCAACCAAAGATGACGGCTATATTGGAGAAGAAAAGTCTTTCTACCATGACATCCGCATCATTATTTGGAAAACTCCAAGAACATAAACTTTAACTTGGAAGACTTGAAAAGCATGAAAGCCAAGAGAAGAAATCCAAAGGCATTACTTTGAAAGTAGATTCAAAGGAAGATAAAGATGATGACTCACCGGAGGAAGATGAAAATTTCATGCTCCTTGTAAAAAGGCTTGGTAAGTTCTTTAGTAAAAATGACAAATCCTTTTATGCTAAAAAGAATAAACATTTCAGGAAAAAGGAGGCTTCCACTTCTATGCAAGATGTCACATGTTACGAATGTGGAAAGCAAGCACTACAAAAAAAACTGTCTCTTGCCACATGAATTTCACGTCACAACCTTGAAATTCACTTCACAACACAGTTTTTGCGACGTGACCATTCACGTCGCAGGAGGACGTGTGGCAACTTTTTTGCCACGTGAATTTCACGTCGCAACTTTGCCACGTGAAATTCACGTCACAACAGTCTGCACAGAAAATCCCCTCTGGTCTGCCATGGCTCAGCAGTGGCAGAGGGCGCAGAAAATTTGTAAGTCTTTTGTGACGTGAAATTCACTTCACAACTTTGCCACGTGAATTTCACTTCACAAAGTTGTGATGTGATTTTCACTTCACAACTTTGTGACGTGAATTTTACTTCACAACTTTTTTATTTATAAAAACAATCTTTTATGCGTTGAATAATTATAATTATATTAAATAAATATATATTAAGTAGCGACGTGAATTTCACTTCACAACTTTGTGACGTGAATTTTACTTCACAACTTTTTTTATTTATAAAAACAACATTTTATACGTTGAATAATAAATAAATATATAGTAAGTAGTGACGTGAATTTCACTTCACAATGTTGTGACGTGAATTTCACTTCACAACGTTGTGACGTGAATTTCACTTCACAACATATTTTTTTTTTAAATAAAAAAACTTTTACGTTATAATTAATAATTAATATATATTAAATTGAAAATTTAATAAATTGAATAATAAATAAATATAATTAAATACCAAAAATATAATTATAATAAAAACTAAAATAAAATTAATAATATCTTACAAAAATATAATTATTTTTCAAAAATTAAAATAAAATAAATGCTACATATCAATCCGGATCGGGATAGTTGTCAAGGTCAAGATCAACGTTATCATCAGCATCCACCTGTCGGTGACCACTAACTCCTTCATTTCCACCAAGATTACCGGTCCCTTGTGATTGCATGAATTGTCGCATCATCGCCTCCATATCAGCTTGCCTTTTATTCATGGCCTCTATTTGACTTTGTTGCTGCTCCATTAGACGTTTTTGCTCCTCCAGTTGGGCCTTTAGCGCCGCCTCACGTTGCTCTGACTCACGTCTCGCCTCGGTTAGCGCTAGTTGTCTAACGGCTTCCATTATTTTGGGAGACAATTGTGGTGGATTTGAGGATCCTTCCCCATCTCTAACTCTTTGAAATAATGTCCTATCCCATTTTCTTATACCGCCGGCCAAAGCTCCAGCACCAAATAAACACCCATTAGGCCCCTTTCCGCCGGTTACTAAATCCCAAATATAAAAATCCACTCGCGGATTAAGCGGCTCGCCTTCTCTCGGATTGTATTGAGGATTTTCAATAAAAAATTGTGTGAGCAACGTCTGATAATCCTCCTACACATGCAATAAAAAAATCAAATTAAATATAATTTTAAATTTTAAATTAAATAAAATTAAATAAAATAATAAATTAAATATAGTCACGTGATTTTCACGCCACAGTATCTTAGTTGCCACGTGAAAATCACATCACAAAATTGTCATTAAATAAAAAAAATATAAACAATTGAAATAAAATAAAGTAACTTACCAAAGCTTTTCTAGTACGTTCGTCAACAAAACCCCCAGATTTTTTTGTTCTGGTCCTTATCACCAGCTCCACCATTGTTGGATCTCTCCCCAATTCCTTTTTCTAAATAATAAAATTAACTTTAATTAAAAATTTATTATAAATAAAATTTTAACTTTAAAAAGTAGTAACAATTACCAAGCGTCGAGCATGTTCGACAACACTTATACTTCCAACCGCATTAAGGCTGCCCCCTTTTTCGGATGCTCTCATTTTCTTTGCTTTTTCAGATCTTTCCTTAAAAATAGGATCAGTTTCTCAATATTTAAGAAGTTCATCAAAGACTTCTTTTCCTATCCATTTGACACGGATATTTTCTTCTTGCCAACGTAATCTTGCACGCCGTAGCATGTCAGAAAGTCGAACTGCGCATCTGCCATAAAATTTTTTCTTAACCTCCTTCTCATTGAATACTTCCCACACACACTTTTCCTGCAATGTTGTATGACATTCAAATAAATAATTAGATAATTATAATAAAAAGGAAATTTAAACAAAATTAACTTAACAAATAAATTAAATTAATTATACCTTAAATAAGTTAAACCAAGCTTCTTTTTCAGTCCCAGGAACTTCTCTAAATCTCTTTCAAGCTCTTTTATACTTTTGCTGAATTACATAACTTATACACTGGGCAGCAGTCCGACTCGGTTCGAAACTAAACATCAATTATTTTAATTAGTATAAAAATATAAATTATAACTTAATATATAACTTGAATGCTTAAATAAAAATTTATTACTTACGAATTTTCGCTTGGCCAAATATAATATCTTCCTTCAATGATCGTAATCTCCTCACGATTATCTGCCAGATTATCTCCATCGACCTCATCATCTACCTCATGATCGTCCGCATTTGGCTCCTCATGATCATCCTCACGATCAGGTATATGTGTGGGATGTGCGGTGGGGGACACCCCAGAATGCATGACGGATGAAGGTACCGGTGTGGGATGTGCAGTGCGGGATACCCCAGAATCCATGACAGATGAAGGTACATGTGAGGGCCCCTGCTGGAATGGATAACTAGTAAAACTAGGAGCGGATGAAGGTACGTGTGAGGGCCCCTGCTGGAATGGATAACTAGTAAAACCAGGAGCCCCAGATGAAGGTACATGTGAGGGCCCCTGCTGGAAGGGATAACTAGTAAAACCAGGAGCCCCAGATGGGCTAACAAAAGCTGGAGCCCCAGATGGACTAATAAAACTTGGAGCCCCAGATGGACTAATAAAACCTGGATACTCACAAGGGGAGGAAAGTAATGTCATTAGAGGTTGAGAACTGGCCATGGACATATGATCTAACTGACTCAGTGGGGGAGGACACATTGCCGATTCGGGTGCCTGACATACTACTACCCTCGGACGTTGGGACTTCTTACCGCTGCTACCACTAGCCTTACCCTTATCAGGTCGGGGTGGCATTTTACCTATTCATAGAGAATACACATTTAATATATATTCATCAACACAAATAATAAGGAAAACAATATTTCAAAATCAATTTATTCAAAAAGTAAAATTACAAGGTTTCATAAAGTAAAATTACAAGGTTTCATAAAGAAAAATTACAAAAACAATTTATTCAAAATCATCATCCATATCATTCTCATCATCTGATGTGATATTGTCCTCGGATCCAAACTCTTCATGCTCGTCATCCACATCGTTTTCTGACAACAATATAGACGCATCAACTTGATCCCCCTCAACCATTGTATCAGACAAACTTGTAATTTGTTCAACTGCAATCACATCATTAATTTGTTCAACTTCATCAACTTGGTAAGCAACATCTTCCACTAGATCTCCACTATCAATATGACCCAATGGTTTTGTTTTGATTACAACAGACCACCCTCGTTTACGTGGCACAATTGAAGGATAAGGAACATAGTATACTTGCCTAACAATATGTGACATTATGAAAGGGTCATACTCTTTGTACCTTCGGTCCATTCGAATCTCAACAGTACCATATGCCTTATCTATTTTTGTACCTCTAGCAGATGGATCGTACCAATCACAAAAAAACAAGACAACTTTATTTTCCGAGTCCAAGTAATTGTATACCAACTCGTAGATATGTTTAACAAAAGCATAGAAGTCGTTTTCACCACCATCTGTAACTCCTTTTACAAATACACCACTGTTTATGGTTTTTTTTCCTTCCGTCCATGTCTCTGTGTGAAATTTATACCCGTTCACGAAGTATGTGTGCCATTCATTTGCGCTTTGAATAGGGCCTTCAGACAAGTTTCTCAAATGGAGTATTTCTTGAGTCGGTGCAACAATGCATGACAATTTTTCCTTGAACCATAATGGAAAATAAGCATGCATGTGACCGGAGGTTGCTTGTACACCGGTGCTATGAAAATAGGAGTTGTTAAATTCCCTAAAAAGAAACACAGTATAAGTTCCAAGGTATTAAGTTTTATATTCACATTGTAAAGAAATTTAAACAGTTATGGTATACTTACTCAAGATATGGTTTAACTTCAACACAGTTAATCAAGACATGAACATGTGCAGATTGCATTTCTTTTTGGGTCAGCCAATGGACACCCTTTTTTCCAGAGGTACGACCTGGAAGCCCGAAGACTGATAAGGTAAATTGACTTCTATCGTTAACATTTACGAGATTCCTTATGATTCTTGGAGTTAACATCAAGTGATTGAAATAGTGACTGCAAAAATGAGATGTTTCCCGATGCAAGTAATGTGCACATATTGATCTTTCAACTTTAGCTTTATTTTTCACCGATCGCTTTGAATCACCCATGAACCTTTCAAAAGGATACATCCACCTATATTGAACTGGGCCGCCAAGATAAGCTTCATATGCAAGATGTACAGGTAGATGTTCCATAGAGTCAAAAAAGCCGGGCGGAAATACTTGTTCCAACTTACAGAGAATGACTGGAATATTTCGATCCAACTTATTGATGTCATCCACTCTTAAAGCTGACGCACAAATATCTCTAAAAAATTGACTAATCTCAATTAGTGGATTAAGCACATGATTAGGTAGTGAACCAAACGCAATTGGAAGCAATCGTTCCATAAAAACATGGCAATCATGACTTTTCATACCATGCAACTTCCCAGTGTTAGCGTCGGCACACCTTGCCAAATTTGAAGCATAACCATCTGGCATTCTCAATTCTTTTAACCATCGACAAACCGCTTTAGCGTCTTGGGAAGTTAGACTGTAATTAGCCTTGGGTTTTAATAATTTTCCATTCGGTTGACGCTTTAACTCCAACTCTTTTCGATCACACAAAATTTCCATGTCTTGTCTAGCCTTCTCATTGTCTTTAGTTTTGTCTTTAACATCCATCACTGTGTTAAATACATTATCAAAAAAATTCTTCTCAATATGCATAACATCAAGATTATGGCGCAATAAATTATGTTTCCAATATGGGAGGTCCCAAAATATACTTCTTTTTGTCCAATTGTGTGTGACCCCATATCCATAAATTCTACATGCTTTACCAGTATCTGTGAATTTTGGTAGTTCCCTAACTTGGTCCCATACTTCACCTGGTGGCAATCGAGGCGGAGGCAAATCTGTTACTCGTTCGTCTTTTTTGAAATCAGTCTTGTTTCTTCTATAGGGATGATTTCTTGGTAGGAATCTACGGTGACAGTCAAACCACGAACTTTTCCCCCCTTTTTCCAACGTAAACGCCTTGGTGTTCCCCATGCAATGGGGACATCCCATTTTGCCATGCGTACCCCATCCAGACAACATACCATATGCTGGAAAGTCGTTAATAGTCCACATCAAGGCAGCTCGCATAGTGAAGTTTTGTTTACTTGATATATCATAAGTCCATTCTCCAATCCACAACCTCTTCAAATCATCAATTAAAGGTTGTAAGTACACATCGATTCCGGCTTTTGTAAAAATTATGTTTTTATAATTTATTATACTAAGATAAAAATTTAATATATATATATATATAATCTGTTTTTAATAAATATATAATATATACTAATATATACTAATAAATATATAATATATAAAAAATTAATATATATATAATCTGTTTTTTAAAATCTGTTTTAATAAATATATACTAAGATAAATATTATAAAATCTGTTTTAATAAATATATAATATATTCTGTTTTTTTAAATAAATATATAATCTGTTTTTTATACTCTATTTTTTAATAAATATTATATATTATGTTTTTTTTATATTTTATTTTAAAAAATACATAAAATACATAAAAATTCTGTTTTTATAATTTATTATACTAAGATAAAAATTTAATATATATATATATATATATATATATATATATATAATCTGTTTTTAATAAATATATAATATATACTAATAAATATATAATATATAAAAAATTAATATATATAATCTGTTTTTTAAAATCTGTTTTAATAAATATATACTAAGATAAAAATTATAAAATCTGTTTTAATAAATATATAATATATTCTGTTTTTTTAAATAAATATATAATCTGTTTTTTTTTATACTCTATTTTTTAATAAATATTATATATTATGTTTTTTTATATTTTATTTTTAAAAATACATAAAATCTGTTTTATCTAATAACTAAATAAAATTTGTTTTATATAATACAAATATATTTTCGTTTTAAATAAATAAATATCACATATTTTCGTTTTCAGAAAAATATATTTTAAAAAATTAAATATTACATTTTCGTTTTAAATTTATATATCACAATAAATATATTTTACAAAAAAATAGTATTATATTTAAACAATAACAAACCAATAATATATAAAATTCAGAAAAAATATTAATTACAAAAATACCTCTTCTTCAATCTCCTTCAATCTTTCTCAAAATCTTCTTCAAATAATCTTCTTCAATCTCTTTCAATCTATTAAAATACAGAAAAAAATAATAAGTAAATTAATAATTTCAGAATATATTAAGGAAAAAAAAAAAAAGAAGAGAAGAGGAGAAATTACCTTAAGTTTGAAGATGGGGAAAAAATGAAAGAGAAGAGAATTCTGAGTGAGAAAGGGGAAGGGAAGGGAAGACGAAGGGAAAGAGAGGAACAAGAGGGGAAAGAGAAGGAAAGACAGAAAGTGAGTGGTCTGGGAAAGTTACAATTCATATAAATTAAATAGCCTATTTAGGGACATGAAAAACACGTCGCTAATTTGTGAAGTTAATAACACGTCACAACATTCAACGGATAAATTTCAAATTTTCATCTTGTGAAATGTAAAACACGTCGCTAATTTGCGAAGTGAATAACACGTCACTAAGTTCCAACGGTCAAAATTTTGTCAGTCCCAACCTGCACATTCTGTACCCTATCACTTCAACGTTAGACAAAATTTTCCCTCTTAAATCTTGCGACATGAATACCACTTCACTAGAAAAATTTTGAAATTTCAACCTTCCCTCTTCTGAACGCCATTGCCTTTTTAATTTTTTTTTATTTAAATTAAATAGTTGCGTCGTGATTTTCACGTCACAACATTTTTTTAAAATAAAAATCTGGTAATCCACTTGTTAACTTTAAAACATGTGGCTGGAGAGAGAAATGATGTTTAAAATCAGACCAGATCCCTTCCATTCGAACATGATTTTTTTATTTAAGAATTAAGTGATGCAATTTTTTTAAAAATTAAATCATCATAAATTTCATTTAATAATTATTTTCAATTGTTAATAAAATAAATATATTTAATCCTTATTAAAACACTATTATTAAAACATTATTGATATTAAATAAGATTTTAATAACTTTAATTTTATACAATTAATGGAAGCTTTATATTATTGCAATATTTTAAAATTCCTATTATATTATTGTCATATAAATTTTTAGTGGTGCATATACTATCAAACTTTTTTTATCAATTAAAATGATTAGTTTCCAAAAAATATTTAAAAAACTAAAAAAAAATTGTTTTTTTAAATATCATGTATTTCTTTTTTAATCCGAAACTCCTAAATTAAAGTCTTTTATTTTGAAAAATAAATAAATTTTGGAAAAGCTACTAGAATTAAATTTCTATTTTAAAATTATAAATGATTTTCAAAAAAAAACTTACACAAGCATATTAAATAATAAAAGTGATTTATTAAAAATCTTAGACAAACAAACTTATTTTGACAATTTACCTCAAATAATTTAAAGTTGTATTTTAATTTGTTGATGAAGTGATAATAATTATGATAATCTTAGACATAATTATGAACTCAGATTATTCATATTTTCAATTTTAGAATGAGTTAAGCTACTTTAATACAATTTGATTAAATATTAGTATAAATTCAACGAGTTAATGTGAATAAAGTGTCCAATTAATTGAATTACGGAATAGTATTAAATTTTGAAGTCTGGAAAATCAAAATATAGGGTTGGAACAGAAGAAACCTATGCTATTAGTATGTGATCAGAAGTAGGTGAAGTTTCACGAGAAACCTATATTTAATCCTTATTAAAACACTATTATTAAAACATTATTGATATTAAATAAGATTTTAATAACTTTAATTTTATACAATTAATGGAAGGTTTATATTATTGCAATATTTTAAAATTCCTATTATATTATTGTCATATAAATTTTTAGTAGTGTATACTATCAAACTTTTTTTATCAATTAAAATGATTAGTTTCCAAAAAATATTTAAAAAACTAAAAAAAATTGTTTTTTTAAATATCATGTATTTCCTTTTTAATCCGAAACTCCTAAATTAAAGTCTTTTATTTTGAAAAATAAATAAATTTTGGAAAAGCTACTAGAATTAAATTTCTATTTTAAAATTATAAATGATTTTAAAAAAAAAAACTTAAACAAGCATATTAAATAATAAAAGTGATTTATTAAAAATCTTAGGCAAACAAATTTATTTTGACAAATTACCTCAAATAATTTAAAGTTGTATTTTAAAAGTTGTATTTCAATTTTAGAATGAGTTAAGATACTTTAATACAATTTGATTAAATATTAGTATAAATTCAACGAGTTAATGTGAATAAAGTGTCCAATTAATTGAATTACGGAATAGTATTAAATTTTGAACCCTGGAAAATCAAAATATACCGATGGAACAGAAGAAACCTATGCTATTAGTATGTGATCAGAAGTAGGTGAAGTTTCACAAGAAACTCTAAAATACTGTGTAGAGGCTTGCATGCTTAAGATGTTCACATAAGTCAGATATTAAATTTTGAAGCCTTGACAAAATCAAAATATTATATTCAAATATACATATAATAATAGTGTTGAAATAATTATATAGACCATTTTGCCACGCAACTTTGCCACGTGAAATTCACGTCACAACATCCAACATTCAAAAAATTATATAGGCTGGAAGAGAGAGAGTAATGGGGAAATTCTTTAGACCATTTTGCCACGTGAATTTCACGTCGCAAGTTTGCCACGTGAAATTCACGTCGCAACTTTGCCACGTGAAATTCACGCCACAACATCACAATGTTAAAAAAATTATATAGTTTGGACGAGAGAGAGAAGGTGGAAATTATATAGACCAGGTTGCCATGTGAATTTCACGTCACAACTTTGCCACGTGAAATTCAAGTCACAACATCTCAACAGTAAAAAAATTGTGACGTTGGAATCATGACACAAATAAAAGTGTCAGTCAACTATCCCCCATCAATTCAGCGTCAGACTTCTTCCCTCCTGAACGTCCTTTTAATTTTTAAATTTCATGTTGCGACGTGATTATCACGTCACAACTAAAAATTTGAAATTTTCAAATCTCCCCCCATCTGCCTAACCTGTGCACGCCTGATTTCTTTTATTTTTTTATTTTACTTTTAAAGTTGCGACGTGGTTACCACGTCACAACAGTTTGTTTAAAAAAAATTCCTGCCTTTCTCCTATGCATGCAGCAATGTCAATATTTTAATAATAAAAATATGTAGCGACGTGATAATCACGTCACAACTCTCTTTTTTTGCCACATGATTTTCACGTCACTATATCACGAGGCTGGAGACAGTTTTTCTTGTAGTGAAGGTCACATAAAGCCGGATTGTCCGAAACTCCCTAAGAAAGGTTGCTTTAAAGGCAAGAAGGATTTCAAGAATAAAAAGGCATATGTTGCATGGGAAGATAATGAGATAAGTTCTTCATCCGGATCCGAAAGCGACGAATGTGCAAATTTAGTATTGATGGCTTCACACCATTCCGATGATGAAGAAGGTGAGGTTAGTAATAATTTTTCCCTTTTTGATAGTGATGCATAAGGTTCCATTAATGAATTGTTAAATGAATGCAAAATTTTGTATAAAACTATATCATCTCAAAAGAAACAAATTTCATCTTTAGAAGAAAAAAATATGTCATTGGAAAAAGAGATCGAAAATGAGAAACAAAAGATGATTAGTGAAAAAAAAAAATTTGTATGTAAAAAATGTAAATCTCTCTCTTTCCAAATTGTTCAATTAAAAAGAGTACTTGAAATGTATGAGAAAGGACAAATTGGATTGGAAGGAGTCCTTAGTCAACAAAGATATTCAAATGATAAAAGTGGACTTGGTTATTCAAAGTTTTCCAAACCAAGTTCAAGTAAAACTATCTTTGTTAGGCTTAAGGATCAATCTTCCAAAGAGAAAGTTAACAAACCAAAAATTGTGCATCAACATCCTAAAAGGAAAAGATTTGTTAAGAAGAAATTCTATGTTCCAAGATATAGAAGCAACTTTGAACCTACTTGTTTTTATTGTGGTATAGTTGACCATACACCTAATGCTTCCTATGTTAGAAACTTTAGTGTTGCAAGTAGACATTATGTGTGGGTTAATAAAGGTACTAATTATGAAGGAACCAAAGCAATTTGGGTACCTAACAAGACCTAATTTTTTTTGTAGGTATGCTTGAAGGCCACATCAAATCTTTGGTATCTAGATAGTGGTTGCTCCAAGCATATGACGGGAGACATTCATAAATTTTCAAATCTAGTGCTTAAGGCCAAGGGTTATGTTACATAAGGAGATAACAACAAAGGAAGATTTCTTGGCATAGGCAAAGTTGGTACACCACCTTTCACATCTATTGAAGATGTCCTTTATGTCGAAGGACTAAAGCATAATCTTCTAAGTATTAGCCAACTATGTGACGAAGGCTTCAAGATCAAATTCACTAAGGATGAATGCTTAATTGAAGACGAAGTCACACATGAGGTAAAACTTAAAGGTACAAGAATTAACAATATTTTTATGATTTCCCTTGATGACATTTCTTTGAAGGTTAAATGTCTTATGGCAAACTATAATGATTCATGGCTATGGCACAAAAGGATTGCTCACATTCATATAGAGCATTTGAATAAATTAATCAAACATGATTTAGTTATTGGTTTACCAAAGATAAAATATGTCAAAGATAAGTTATTTGATGCTTGTCCAAAAGGGGAACAAACCAAGTCAACTTTCAAATCTAAGGACGCGGTGTCCACTTCAAGGCCACTACAATTGTTGCATATGAACTTATTTGGTCCATCAAGAACAAGAAGCTTCGGAGGTAATGTATATGCTTTAGTTATTGTTGATGATTTTTCTAGATATACTTAGACATTCTTTTTAGTGCAGAAAAGTGATGCATTCAAGGTGTTCAAGAAATATGCGAAGCAAATCCAAAATGAGAAATTTCTAACTATTGCCTCCATAAGAAGCGACCATGGTGGAGAATTCCAAAATGCCTCCTTTGAAGAATTTTGTGAAGAACAAGGAATCTCCCACAACTTCTCGGCACCAAGGACTCCTCAAAAAAATGGAGTGGTGGAGAGAAAGAATAGGTCATTGGTGGAACTTGCAAGGACTATGCTTAGTGACTCAAATCTTCCAAAGTACTTTTGGGCGGATGCGGTAAGCACAACATGCTTTGTAAGTAATCGTGTTAACATTAGGCCTATTCTAAATAAGACCCCCTATGAACTCTTCAAAGGAAGAAAACCAAACATTACTTATTTTCACATCTTTGGATGCAAGTGCTTTGTCCTTAACAATGACAAAGACAATCTCAGTAAGTTCGATGAAAAATCGGATGAAGGTATATTTCTTAGTTATTCTCTATCAAGTAAGGCTTATAGAATTTATAATAAATGTACTTTAACAATTGAAGAATCTATGCATGTTAAGTTTGATGAATCTAACCCCTCCAAGGAGCATATTGTTTTGTGTGATGATGATGATGATGAAATTGTAGAAGATCCTCAAGAAAATACCTCCAATGAGAATCAAACGGAACATCAAGTAGAACCGATTCAACAAGAGTCAAATGACAATGATCTACCAAAGGAATGAAGGACTCATAGGCATCATCCAATTGATAAAGTTATTGGTGACATTAGTCAAGGCATTGCAACAAGATTAAATCTCAAAGATGCATGTTTAAACATGGCGTTTATCTCACAAATTGAACCTTCCAAAGTTGATGAAGCCTTAGGAGACGATCAATGGATTATTGCTATGCAAGAAGAGTTAAACCAATTCGAAAGGAATCAAGTTTGGGAACTTGTTCCTAGGACAAGTGGTAAACACATCATCGGTACCAAATGGGTGTTTAAGAACAAACTTGATGAGAATGGGATAATTGTTCGAAATAAGGCAAGGTTGGTGGCTCAAGGATACAATCAAGAGGAAGGCATTAATTTCGAAGAAACTTTCGCTCCGGTTGCAAGGTTAGAAGCTATCTGGTTATTACTTGCGTATGCGTGTTCATTAAATTTTCAGTTATTCCAAATGGATGTCAAAAGTGCATTCTTGAATGGCTACATCAATGAAGAAGTCTAAGTCAAACAACCCCCGGGCTTTGAAGATTTCAAGAATCCTTCACATGTCTTCAAGTTGAAGAAGGCTCTTTATGGCTTAAAGCAAGCACCTAGGGCATGGTATGATCGACTTAGCAACTTTCTTTGTGAAAAGGGATTTGTAAAAGGTAAAGCTGACAAGACATTGTTCATTAAGAAAATAAAAGGTAATACTTTATCGGTTCAAGTCTATGTCGATGACATCATATTCAGTTCAACAAACAAAGAACTTTGTGAAGAACTTTCATTGATGATGCAAGGAGAATTCGAGATGTCCATGATGGGTAAGTTGAATTATTTTCTTGGATTACAAATTAAGCAATTAAAGGATGGCATCTTCATCAACCAATCCAAGTATTGCAAAGAGTTGTTGAAAAGATTTGATATGGATGGTTGCAAGGCAATGGCTACTCCAATGGGATCCAGAACTTACATTGATCAAGACGAATCAGGTGTTTCAATTGATATCACAAAGTATCGAAGTATGATTGGTTCTTTATTATATTTGACGGCAAGCCGTCCTGACATAATGTTTAGTGTGTGTTTATGTGCCCGATTTCAAGCAAATCCAAAGGAGTCACATCTCACCGCTGTTAAAAGAATCATGAAGTATCTAAAGGGAACGACGAACATTGGCTTGTGGTATCCAAAAGGTAGTATATGTGATTTAGTTGGTTATTCTGACGCGGATTATGCAGGATGTAAAACTGATAGAAAAAGCACAAGTGGAACATGTCACATAATAGGAAATGCATTAGTATCGCGGGCATGCAAGAAACAAGCATGTGTTGCTCTTAGCACGACCGAAGCAGAGTACATAGCAGCGGGTAGTTGTTGTGCGCAAATTCTTTGGCTCAAGCAACAACTTCTTGATTATGGACTCAATCTCGGATGCATCCCTCTATGGTGTGACAACACAAGTGCAATTAACATCATAAAAAATCCAGTCATGCACTCAATAACCAAACACATAGGCATTCAACATCATTTTCTATGTGATCATATGCTGAAAGGCGATGTTGAAGTCTCATTCGTGGATACACATAATCAACTCGCGGACATTTTCACAAAACCACTCGCAAAAGAAGCATTTTACAAGATTCGAAGGGAACTTGGCATTTTAGATGAAGGTGATGTATAAATCATCAATAATTATTCATTATACACTATAATGAAGCCAAGGTACACAAATTCTTAAATTTTATAATTTTTGCAATCTCTCATTAAAATATGTTTTATGT
This sequence comes from Lathyrus tuberosus, assembly GCA_022829125.1. NCBI lineage: Eukaryota > Viridiplantae > Streptophyta > Magnoliopsida > Fabales > Fabaceae > Lathyrus > Lathyrus tuberosus. The sequence continues at coordinate 20,588,212 of JALAZF010000043.1, forward strand.
GAAATAATTGCTTTTCTTGATTTTTCATGACCTTAAATAAATTTTCATGACACGTGTTTTACTCAAAGTTGCATAATAATATGTTATAACATGTCAAAACAAAAAATTATGGAAAAGTTCTGTGTTTTTGGAGTTATGAAGCTACTGTTTTTCTGTGTTTGCATAAGGTAACAGGTTACCCTATATTAAGTAGCCGGTTACCCTTTGAATTTTTCCAGCTTCTGCACGCGTTTTGCTTTAAGTAACCGGTTACCCTATTTGAAGTAACCGGTTACCACTGACATTACCTGAAAAATTTATTTTTGTATTTCGTTTGCTTTATGTTCACACATGTTAAATGTTTTTTTTTGTTTTGTGGGTGTCATAAGTGCTTACTTGTTATAAGTTCATTGCATTTCTCTTCCTAAGTTTTGGTTCTTGAAACTTTTTATTTCAACTCTTCATCTCTACACTTCCTCTTCTACTCTTTTCAACTCCTCAATTAACCACATTAACTCCATTCAAAGAGAAATTAAACCCCACTCACTTTTCACTCTTTATAACCCAAATCCTACAAACCCTCATCTCCAAACACCTCTTCTCTCCTAATCCGAAAATCCTACCTCAAACCCTAACTTTCAACCTCCTTCAATGGCTCCTCCAAGACAAGATAAGGGAAAGAAGAAGATGTGTGAAGGAAGTTCTGACCCAGTGGAAGAACAACATGCACAAACTGTCAAATCTAGAAGGTTGGATTTTGCTGTCCGAACTCGGCCTCTTATGTCGGTAAAGTACGTTAACTTCAAAGCTTTTCCTAAACATAGCTTTAGTTTCCGTTCATTGTTGAAAGATTCTGGAGTAAAATACCTTGTTGTTGAGAAAGGACCCTACTATCCTGATTTAGTTAGAGAATTTTTCTCTACCTTAGTAATTAGTGCAGATGATTTAGGAAATGTTGTGTTAAATGTTGTGGTTAAGAAAGTTAATATCAGTATGGATTTAGCTGAGTTAGGTAAATGTTTAGGAGTTCCGTCATCAGGGGAAGAATTACGTCACGGTGTTGTCCCTGCCACTGCTGCCTGGAAATTTTTTTATAGTTTGGATTATTTTGTTGCAATTTCTAGAGGCACTCATGATGACCTCATGAGTAAACAAGCACCAAATTCAACTAGGGTTGTGAAATATGCTAATCTCTTAACTGTTAGTGATAAGATGCTTCACTATGTCCTTGCATATATTTTGGTTCCAAAACATTCCAACCACTCACAAGTAAGTGAATTGGAGATGCAACTCATAAGGGCTATGAAGTTGGATATGAAGATTAATTGGGCATATGTAATCTTGCACAACATGAGGCACCAACTCTCTCTTAGTGGTGGACTTCCCTATGCTAGAATCATTTCAAAATTTTTGGAGTATAATAATGTTTTGCTTCAAAGAGAGCCGAAGACCGAGATGACTGCTAAAGTTTGTAAAATTAATGCTATAACCGCAACCAAAAACACCGGAATTATTATTGCTCCCAATGGAATCTTCTGCTACAAAGATGAACTTGCTCCTCCCGTTCCTCCACCGGTTCCGAAAGGTGGTATCTCAAATGAATTCCTCTATTCTGAAATGCATATCATGAAGGAAACCATGGACCGCAATCATCGTGAAACCACTTGTGGCATCAATTCGCTCAAGAAGCTTTTTCGGCCTATGAACCGAGACCTTGCACCAAGTGAGGATTTTGAGGAAGAAAGTGGTGATGAAGAAGAGGGAGAAGAGGGTGAAAATGAAGAGATGGAAGACATTTCAGAAAGTGATTAAACTCCAGATTAATTTATGCATCTATTCTTTGTTTAAGTTTAGTTTTATTTTAATTCTGTTGAACTTTTAAGATCTTAAGACCTTGATGTTTACTCACTTTAAGTTTTGTTTTAATTTTGTTCGTACTATGTTATGTTTGTACCAAGTCATAATGTATTGTTTCATCTTGTGTGATGTTGTGTTTCATTTGTATGTGTTCTATGTTTCTTTTCACATATTTCTCGTGATCATACTATTATTTCTTTTATGAACACTTGACTTTCAACTATCTTTTCCCATCCTTTTTGTTAATGACAAAGGGGGAGAAAAATTATTGTTGAATTATTGTTGTTTTTTTGCTTTTCTCTAACAAAAACTGTAGATTTTAAAAAGCTCTTTCAAATTTTGGATTAAGGGGGAACATCAATCTAGGGGGAGCTTTTGTTAGAGAAACCAAGATTGGATCAAATTTTTAAGAATTGTTTGTCATCATCAAAAAGGGGGAGAATGTGAAGACATGGCTTCTCAAAGGTTTTGATGACAACACATTTTCTACAAAGAATCACTTCAAGTCAAAGACGGATTAACAAAAAGGATTGATCAAGTTTCTTGCTCAAGAATCAAGTCTCAACTATTATCAAGACTTTATGAACTTTATGAAGAATGAATTGCTCAAAGGAATAGGTATAACACTTAACCTCTATGCAATCATACAAGTGTTCAAAATATTCCTCATTCATGCCATGATCATTAGAAACAAGTTTTTGGAGCATAGAAAATCTTTTACCTCTGTTTTTAAACTTTTTTTTTTCCCGTTTTTGGCTAGAGTAACCGGTTATTCTATATAAGGTAACCGGTTACCCTTTGAAAACTTTCAAAAAAAATATACGTTACAGGCAAGTAACCGGTTACCCATTATAGAGTAACCGGTTACCACTGGGACAGTGGCCAGATTTATTGCACCTTTTCATTGAAACTTTTTTAATCTTTCTTCTAATCAATCATGGAATCCCTTCATACAATATACCCATCTGTAGAGGTATCTTAGGGCTATATAAACATCATTCTTTTAGATTTTAAACTCACCTCCTTACAAAATTTAAAAGCAATTACTCATATTCTTCAAACTTTAATTTTTTTTAAGTGTTCATCCAGAATTTTTCTAAGAGTGAAACTTTGCATAAACCTTCATATTGAGCATTATAGTTTCATTCCATATAAAGAACACTTGTATAATTGCTGTGAGAATTGAGTGCTACAAAGGAGAAGATTAATCTTGTGATTGATAAGTGTCAATATTCCATCTTTTACATATATACAAAATTCAGAATTATATCTCTTTGTCACATCTTGTTTTTAGGATTGTTAAAAATAAGATTGTGAAGTTGTATTCCTTGTTATCCGGATTGTGGATACAAGAGGTCCATTATGAGAGGATTGTTCTCAATTGGACTAAGTTGGAAAAATTCAAGAGGGTGTTCTTGGTGGTTTATTGTTAGTGTCTTGTATAGAAAGACTAGGAAGAGTCTTGTCTTGTCCTAACAATAGTGAAATCTCTTTCAAGTTGAAAGGGGACTGGAGTACTCTCGACCTGTGAGGGGAACCAGTATACTTCCTGGTGTTCTTTACTTTCCGCAAATTACAGCTTTTCATCACTTAGTAATTGTTAGGAAAGTAAAACTTAAAAACCGTCAAAAATCCGGAAAATGGTCTAAGTACCTAATTCACCCCTCTCATAGGCACACTTCTAACTTACAAGTCCTACACTATGTATCAATGTTCCCTAGTGTAAACTCCCCCAACAGCCAACACTAAAAGAACTAAGTGTTATATGCTCAGACTGTGTGATTGGAAAACAACTTAAAGGAAGTTATCCCTAAATATTCCTCATAAGGAGCCACTAGCAAGCTGAAAGGAGTATACTCAAATATTTATAGACCAATCAATTAAGCATCCAATGGAGGTAGCATGTATCCTATCGTCTATGCTTTTTAATATGTTTATTATTCCTTATGTCATATCCCAAATTTTCCCTATGCATTCATTCATCGAAAGCATTCGCATCAGTTCAGTAAAAGTCGACATTCAATCAACTTTCAGTTCGTTTTAAATTCAAAATTGAGTTAATTGCATTTCATACATTTTCGACGTCCAATGCATTTTTTTATGTCAATCCAATGCCATTAGCATAAAGTTTCGGTTTTACAGGCAGATCGGTAAAGGCGATTCGATATTATGCGTAATTAAAATTAGCAGATAAAATATTTTGAGTTTTGACATGTATCGAATTATTTTACGAAACTACGTTGCACGTAAATCGTGATGGTGTGCTCGTTTTAATTTTCGGACTCTGTTTCCAACCGCAGTTTATACAATCATAACTTTTTCATTCAAGTATTTTTAATTGCATTTTTGAACTTTTCCGGACAGTTTTTCTAAACTATATCGTGTATAGATCATTTTAATGTGTGCATTTTATTTTTCGATATAGCACGCGTCTAATTTTTTTCAATTATTTCCGATTTCTTTTTTTATTTGAAAAAAATTAAAACAAAAATATTTTCTTATTGATTTTAATTTTTAAATTTCATTTTCATTTTAATAAATCAGAAAAGGGCATATTTGGCATTATAAAAAATAAATTTAAAAAAAAAAACCTAAATGTGTATATAGAGATTAACGTGTTGCTATTCATTTGCCTTCTTTCTGTCACTTGAAGAAAAGTTCTTCATTCTATTAACAGCTACGACATACCATTGAATTGATCTCCACCTTTTTTTTTGGCATAATACTCTCTCACATTTGAACCACTAACCCACGTTTTTTCCACTTTTTCATCCATCTTTTTCTCCACTCCACACATCTTCAACTTTTCTTCATAACATAAAAGAGACTCTTTCCTCTAATTCTTCGACCAACCTTTGTTTCTCACCGTCACCATCTTATTTCATAAACCTCTCTTCATAAATATTAGAAAACACCATATATCTCCTCACTAACAGTGAACATTCCCTCTTTAAAATACACTACAAACCATGCTTCAACCTTCCTGAACACAACTAACACCACACTAACATCACTTGAACAACCAAAAACGATCTTTTCTCTAATAAATATATCCTCCTAACCATTACTAATCCAATGTTATTTTCTCTCTCGTGTGAAAACACTCGCTCACAAAAAACACTTACCTCTCACTCCTTTTGAAACCATAACAGCCTGCTAAATTCACAACACAATTCCATAACAACTGAGCACCAGCCTTCAACAACAACATAAACGCTCCAGCCTTCAACAACAACATAAACGCACCAGCCTTCATCTACTCACCTTCACGCCAACCGCCTGCGTTTTCTTGACCACAACATTCAACCACGATTTGACCTCCATGTAAACACGACAACCGGCCGCGAAAATCTCACAAAGAATCAGCCACCACAACTGCACCGATTCCGCTTCCGAAGATGGAAAGGTTTTGAACGAGAGCAAACCCAAATCAGAACTGAAACGCAAGGGACTCGTGAATCGGACCGCACGAAGCCGCTCCTTCCATGTGAAACAGCCACGAAGCACGCCACAACGATGTCAGCCGTGCCCAGCCGTTCCACCACCGTCCTCAACCGCTGCACAACCTCCTCAACGCGACTCGCTGGACTCCAAGTGTAAGCCTTCTACTTCCCCTATGAAGCACGAACACTCCAAACACGACTTGTTTATTCTGTCCTTGCAGAGATCAATGTCGTGGCATGTTGTCAGAATACCGATAATAATTTTAAAAAATGAATAAATTAAACGTAATTACGAGTGTCGGTACTCCGACCCCGACACGGACATGGACACGATTTTTTTCAGAGATGTCCGTGCAACATAGATTTCCTCTCTGTGTGTTTCGTATTTGTGGAGCTTGTTTTGAATAAGAATGCTGTGCTATTTGTGGTTTTCCTTTCTTGCTTCTGCGAATAAAGAAATAGAGAAGAAAGTTTTTTCTTCTGCAATTTTTTCACGTGGGTGAGAGAGGAAGATGATTTTTGTGGTGGGTAGAAAAGTTATTCCCTTATATATTTTTCAGCTACCAAGACAACAAGAACAAGTCATATTTCTCTATCTTCTCTCATCTTCTACTTTGTCTCCATCTACCACCAACAACAACACCAATATCTTCCTCTAATCTTCTATTTTCCCTCCATACGTCGGAGATCCATCGGATTAACCTTTGTTTTTGGTTAAACTTCTTTATAGACTTAAAGAACGAATTTATGAGCTTTATCGAAAGATTTTACACAAGACATTTTTGTTTCACGATCTGAACATTGTCACTTGCACCGAAAAATATAACTGCTGTCAATTTTGATCAATTTATGTTTCAATTTTTTTTTCAAATCCACTAATTTTTTTTAGATCTATGGTGAAATCACACACAACATCTCAACCTCATGTCATTTGTGAACGTGTATCCAGTTATTTCCATTTGTGACGATCACATGTAACCACAACTTAACTTACTTTTGGTTTCCAAAATAATCTCTTATCATACTATTTCATTTTTTATGCTAGTTGTTGCTTCCCTAATTCAGTCTTGTTTTTTGAGATTTGCAGCACTTACCCGACCTAGGTATGTGTTTCTTTTTTTCTTGTCTAAGTAAACATTATTTTTCATATATTATAATTGAATATTTTACCTAGAAAAAATATTATTAAATATTTAATTTATATTTCTATCATATTAATTTATGCCCTTATGGCATATATTAACATATAAAAAAAAATACATATATCTAATTTATAAAAATCAAAACTCCAAATGGTTGAGACAACTCATTTCTCTATTTTTACCATATGAGAGAACTTATTAATGTCCCAATTATCTCAATTTATACACAACAATACAATTTACTCTTAATTATTGTATCCGAATGTCCATTTTAACATCATATATACACACAACAATACAATTTACTCTTAAGTTTTCTATTTCTTTTTTTTTTTTTGGGTAAAACAAATTTATTCTTATCAATTGGCAATGCCAAATACTTTGTAATTAGCTGTAAAATTAATTTTGTTTATTTATTAATCATTTTTCTTCAAATAAATTATTTGAAGAAGAATATTTAATAAATAAATAAAATAAGTTATGTATCTAATTACAAGAAAAAATTTTGTCATTGTCCAATTGATAAAAATATTTTTGTTTTCTTAAAAAAAGTGAGAAAGTGAAAATTTTTATTTTATTTAAAATATGAAAAATTAAGCTTTTATAATTAAAAAAGGTAAAGCAATCATACCTGAAGAAAAACAATAGATTGACAAAATGGACACTTATTCAACTTTTGTACAAAGAGGGCGAATCCAGTTTCCTTTGGGGCATCGATAGATCAGACTGATCTCTAAATTTTGTGTCTTACTTTATCATTAATAGTTTATATCTCATTTCCATCCAAAAAAACTCAGAAATTTCTCCACTTTATGTGCTAGATGTGTTTCTTCTTCCCAATAATGAAATCTCAAATTGATTGTGTTGATGTCCTTTCGACAGATTTGAGACATCAATATCAACAAAATGACAATGTATTATTGATGATTCTGAAAAATAGCATAATCGTCAATTTATAACTTTTAAAAGGGAAATTTTAAATCATAAAACAATATACAACTAAGTGATTAATGAAATTTCAAGAAAATGTAGTTAGTCAATTAATTTTAGTTGGAACAAAAGGGTTTTCAAAAAAGATGAGAGAAGAAGAAGAGAAAAAAAGAGAGACAAAAGATAAAGTGAAGTAGTGAAATTTAGGATTTGTATCGAGTGAAGTTATTATTTACATCATACCATCCCTTTTATATATAGGCAACAAAAGTCTAGGTTTAAAACTTAGAAATCGATCCAAGATAAAAACATACCAATTATATTTTGGCTTCGACACAACAACTTAAATGTTGTATTCGACTCGGTCGAATACAATTGACTCCTACACATTCGACTAGTTATTTCGTCATAGTCGAATGCTAGTTTTCGACATAACATCAAATTATAACTTCTAACATACCCCGTAATTCATTTTTCAATACTTCTTATCCTGATACTTGTCTTCAACTCGTCGAACTTGTTTTTTGTTTCAGGAGTTTGTGAGTATGTCGGCTAGTTGTCATTCTGTCTTGTAATGGTCAAGTTTAAATTTTTTTTGTTAATTTGATCATCCCAAAAATATACCTTCTTTTTTGGTGTATACTTCGACCATGACTCAATTGATATCCTTTTTTATATTATTTCTTTTTTTAAACTTTTAATCACGGTGGTTTTAGCATATAACTGCTACTTCTCCGAGAATTTCTAACTGCACAAACAAAAATACTCCAATATTACCAACATCATTTTTTCACTCATACGGCTGAAATCAAAGCAATTAAGGTATATTTTTTATTTTATTTTCAATACTCTTTTATTTTTCTTTAACAAAATTGAATTATATATTGTCATATCATTTGCATATTTTAGTATGCATTGCATATTAATAGTTAAAGAAATTACCTCGCTAATGGATTGTATATTTTCAAATTAGTTTGTGAAAAATGAATTATTTGTTAAAGCATATAAGTTTTATATAAACAATTAATCATTTCATATTTTTCAAGAAAATTGATTATAAATGAATCACAATACCTAATTAATCCCACATAATTAAATATCAAGAAAATGAGCATTTCAACTTTTCATGTTCTAAATACGAGTTTTAAAGAAATGGAAGAAATGTCTATTCTAAATCATAGTCGAAAGATGTATGGATTGATCTTCTCATCTTTATTTGCCTATATTCGTATCCTTTTCTATTCACTTATTAATAAATATTACTATTATTTCTATTTTGGATTTTTTATTATTAAGGTTGATCTTATTTTTTTCTGTCTTCAAATGAGCAACTTTTATTTGGTTCATAACTGATAGTTATGCACTTCAACAAGCGAAATTTTCTTGATTATGTATTTGTTAAAGTTAACTTATTAATTACGGTTTTTTTTATATAAATCTTATTAATCACTTGTATACTTTTTATGATTTAAATTTTCATTTTTTAAGTTATAAATTAAGAGCCTTTTTGTTTTATTTATTTTTTAAATAAATTTTAGTGTAACATATTTTGGTGCAAAAAGTTTTTATACAAAAATTTTACATAAAAATTTTAAATGAAAATTTTATTTGACTATGTTTTGATATTCAATAATATGTTTTGAAAAAATTATGATTTTGACTATGTTTTGATCTTCAATAATATATGTTTATGTAATAGTATGTCAAAATTTGTCTAATTTATAAAACACAAGTTAGATGGAATTTGGTGACGGTTCGTGAAAAAATCTTCCCTTTAAATAGCACTGCCTCTATTTTTAAAATTGATTTAATTTATCTATAAAGATTGAAGCAGTTCAACTCATTAGAATTAAAAACCCTAAAACATCGACTGACCATTTGATTATAAATCCTAATTTCACTCAACCAATGACATTGATTGTATTGTCGGAAGTACCCATTCACGAGAACCTCTTGAGACTTCCGATGAGGTCCCTCATTCAATGTAAGTGTGTGTGCAAATTATGAAAATATTAATCTCTGCTTCTCAATTTGTAAAGAATTATCTTCAAATTTCAACTTCGGATCCAACCATGACCAACCAATAATGGTTGGATCCGATGTTGAGATTTGAAGATGATTCTCTGCGAATTGAGAATCGAAGATTAGTTTTTTTCATGATTTGCACACACTTACATTGTAGGAGGGACCTCACTGGAAGCCTTAAGAGGTTCTTGCCGATGAGTACTTTCGGCATGGCAGACAATGACATAGGTTGAGTGAAATTAGTATTTATATTCAAAGGGTCAGTCCATGAATTTAGAGTTTTTAATCCTAATGAGCTAATTGCTTCAATCTCTTTAGATAAATTAGTTCAATTTAAAAATATGGCAATGTTATTTAGCGTAAAGAATTTTTCACGAACATCACAAAATTTCATCTAACCCAATCAATTAGTTGCTGGTCGGAAAACAAGAGAAATCCTGTTATTATTAGTACTATTTTATGAAGAGCAGTACAATATTGATATATGTGGCGATACTAAATACTCGCAAGTTACAACAAGGTGCTTTTACCATTTTAATAAAAACTAAAAATATAACAAATTAGTAATGATAAAAGTTAATTATTATAGCACTATGTCACGAAACAAAAAATTAATTAGTATGTATGCTTTCAAAATAAATTCTGCTTCAATGAAGTCTTTTGAGAGTTGTAACGTGGTCTGTTTCACAATTTCATAATAAAAAGATATATGACTCAAAATTTAATTTTAACCACTAGTTCTCGTTGATTCTCTCCAGTCTTACGTTCAGTTAATTCGACACAAATGTTCATTTTTCAAAAGGATTTTGAATAGTATAAGTGATGGTAAAGGAACCAATGAGGTTTTTGGAGTGGCAGTTACCCAAATTTTGTTTGTAGTCATACGAATTTGTTTTTACAGAGGATATTTTTCTGTTGATCCACTTTTGCTTCTTCATTTTTCTGCTTTCCCTAATTTTTGGCTAGACTGATTTTTCGAGATTGTAGTCCATCAGGATGTCCTAATTTTTGCCTAAGTCACTTGTGTTCAAATTTTGGACTTAGCAAACTTTTCTTTTTTTTTTATCTTGCATTTCTCATTTTTTTGGAACAAACCGTGTAACATTTGTTTGTTTGATTTGTTGAAAGAGTTGTGACTGTCTCGTTCCTTTTGTTGTTGAGGGTCAGCCGTTGTGGTTGATCCTCAGATGGAACATTCATCTTTTTTTCTCTTTTGAAATTTGAACACATGTTCAAATTAACTGAAAACCACCATGCCCCTGGTTAAGACTGAAGGTTTTTCGTATAGAAAGAAATTCCTACTCCTAGATTCAAAGGGATTGACTAAGGATTGTCTTCCTTATATCTTCTGTCTTTGGGGATTTGAAACAATGTCTTACATCGTCAGCAAGGTTTTATTCAAAAACATACAACCGATAGTTTCATGTATTTCAATTTCATCATTCTTCTTTTGATTTTTGCTTAAACAAGAGTTTGATACCGACGAATAAAATATGACTGAACATGAATGAATTGATTTAAAACATGCATATTCATTTCATTATTATTATCATTCGGAAAAAAAAAAATTTACAAGTGAATATTACATTGACAAATAAAAAAGATTACAAATGACAATGATTGAACAGTCTAATGATCGCCGGCGAGATTAGTCTTATTCTACCCACAGGTTGGGGTCATCATGCTTGTAAAAGTTGATGTGATAATCCCCAAAGAGATTCTTCATCAAACTCTGCCAATGAATGCAACCTCTTTCAATCATGGTGATTTTATCATATAGCTGCTGCTTCCCCGAAAATTTCTAACTCCATGAACAAAATACTCCAATATTACCGACATTATCTTTTCACTCATAATGCTGAAATCAAAGCAATTAAGGTAGTTTATCAAATTTTCAAAACTCATTTATTTTTCTTTAACAAAATTGAATTATATATTGTCACATAAGTTGCATATTTTAGTATGCATTACATTTTATAGTTAAAAAAATTACCCCACTAATGGATTATATATTTTCAAAAAGTTTAATGGTGGTGCACTGACAGTGTAAAAATATTTTACACTGTCATCCAATGAAAATATATTATTTTGTCATATCATGCAAGTATTTTAAAATTTACAGAGTGATTTGGCTGAATGCTTCGTCGTCATTTGTTGTTAATTTACATTGTCAATACACCACCCTTTTTCTCATTTTCAAATTAGTTTGTGAAAAATGAATTATTTCTTAAAACATTAAGTTTTATATAAAAAATTAATCATTTCACATTTTTCAAGAAAATTGATTATTTCCATTTATTTTGAATAACAATCCCTAATTAATCTATCTTAACAATCAAATATTAAGAAAATGAGCATTTCAACTTTTCATGATCTGAACACTGAGTTTTAGAAAAATGAAAGAAATGTCTATTCTAAACCATAATTGAGAGATGTCTGGATTGATCTTCCCATCTTCTTTATTTACCTCTATTCTCTATTGATCTTTCCACTTATTAATAAATATTACTATTAATATATAACTATCAGCATTGAATATTGTTTACCAAATATTACTACTATTTCTATTTTGTATTTTTCATTCTTAAGGTTGATCTTATTTTTTTCTGTCTTCAAATAAGCAACTTCTATTTAGTTCATAAGTGATAATTATGCACTTCTAACAACCGTAATTTTTTTTAAGCAATTAGATTTAATAAATGAGAACTAAGGGTTTTCAAACCTGATTATAAAAGGAAACGAGAGAAAACAACTTTCGACAAAAAAAATATTGAAAATCAATTGTTCCTACGATAAAAAATACAACGGATTTTTACAAAAAATCGTAAAAATTACAATTGGTTTTAACAATATCACCTATAAAGGACCACTTCCAATATGTTATCTTAATATTCCAAACCACATCAATAACATTCCAACTTTGATTCTCAAAAATAATACCATTTTTAAGAGACCAAATATTCCAACAAACCGTCATCCAAATTACACCCGCTTTCTCAGTTTTCACTTTCTTAGCTTTGCAAAACTTAAGCCAACTCAAATAACAATCTTGGAAACTCCCCGCCTCGACACCCAAATTATCCACAAAACCAATCTACTCCCTAATCTCTCTCCAAATCAATTTTGCCACTTTACACCCCAAAAAAGAATGATCCACCGATTCTTCAACCGAAGAACAAAATGCACAAGCAAAAGAAGAATTAACTGTAATTTTCTTGATTATGCACTTGTTAAATTTAACTTATTAATTACATTTTCTTGAAATCTTATTAACCATTTGTATACTTTGTATGATTTAAATTTTCATTTTTAAATTTATTAATTAAATTGTATTGTTTCAATTTGAAATTGCTAATGTGCTACAAACAAACAAGTTTTGATGATTTTGTTGTTTTTCAAAATCATCAAGTATATTGTCGATATTGAATTCCTAAATTTGTTGGAAGGAGAAGCACAAGCACAACACCATTATCAATTCAAGATTTTATCATTACAAAGAAATTTCTATTTAGGATGGAAACTGAAATACAAACTATTCATGTTCATGATGAAACTGTGGAACAAATTGTTGTCTATTTTTTTTTCTCAATACATTAATTGTCTTTGTTAGATAATTTTTTAAGGGTTAATATACATTTTAGCTTCTGCCATTTGGGATAAATTCGAAAAATGACCCTGTAAAAAAAACACAGATTCCGTCTCTATCATTTAAAAATTCTTTCATTTTAGCCCCTCAGTAGACGTGTCGCTGCATTGTTGGCTTTTTTAATTTTTTTTATTATTTAATATGACGTGTCATGTCTTGGTGCATGCAAGAAGCTCCCTTTACCACTAGGCTGTTATGCATTTCTTGTTTATGGTTTATATCAATTATATATCAAATTATATATAAACTAAACTAAATTTAGGTGCATGTTGAAATGTTTATTTTTATTTATTAATTATATATAAACTAAACTAAATTTATGTTTATTATTTAATATTTAATATTTAATATAAACTAAACTAAATTTTATTTAATTTACAATATTTCAAACGTTTTAATAACATTTACAAAATTTTATTTAATTACAACATTTAATACATTTTATTTAATTACAACATTTGATCTAATATTAATATAAACTAAATTAAACTAAACTAATTTTTTTAACGTTTTAACTAAATTAATATTAATAAAAAAATAAACTAAATTAATATTAGCATTTTAACTAAACTATAATAAATTAATATTAACATTTTTTCATAATATTATTCAATTTAACATGTTAATAATATTTATTTTATTTTATTTCAGTATAATATATTTAAATAAATATTTTATTTCAGTTTAATATTTTTAATTTCAGTTTAATATTTTTAATTTCCGTTTAATATATTTAATTTCAGTTTAATATAAATTAATATTATATTATTCAATTTAACATGTAAATAATATTTTTTATTTTATTTCAGTTTAATATATTCAAATATATATTTTATTTGAGTTTAATATATTTAAATATATACTTTATTTCAGTTTAATATTTTTAATTTCAGTTTAATATATTTAATTTCAGTTTAATATAAATTAATATTATATTATTCAATTTAACATGTTACTAATATTTTTTATTTTATTTCAGTTTAATATATTTAAATATATATTTTATTTCAGTTTAATATTTTTAATTTCAGTTTAATATATTTAAAGATATATTTTATTTTATTTTATTTTATTTATGTTAATTAATATTTTTTATTTATTTTAGTTAATTTCAATTTAATATAAATATTTTTTAACATTATTAATTAAATATTTTTTGACGTCATTAATTAAATATTTTTTAATATATTTTAATATATATTTTAAATATTTTAATATTTTATATGTTATAAATATATAATTTAAATTGAAGCAAACAAATAAATATAGGGTTAATACACATTCTAGCCCCTGCCATTTGGGGAATTTGAAAAAAAACCCTGGGAAAAACAACAGATTCCGTCCCTGCCATTTGAAGATTCTTTCATTTTGGCCCCTCAGTGGACACAGTCAGCAGAATCTGTGACGTGGCACTACTTTGTTGGCTTTTTTAATTTTTTTAATGTGACGTGTCAGCTTTGTTGGATTTTTATATTTATTTTCTTTTTATTTTAAGTATACGCGTGACATTTTTATTATTATTTTATTGTTTATATGTTGAAATGTTAAAATAGAAAAACTTAAAATTTTGTCTCCCACTAGTGTTGAACCCAATGTTTAATATGTAAATCACATCCCTTCATATTTTAACATGTTTGCATTTAATTTATTTTATTGTTTGCATTTGTAGATATATGATGATCCATCTTCATATGACAAAGATGTTATTGATAATATCCGACAACTTTGGACTCAATTCTTTTTGCAAATAGATGAAGAACAACATCAACTTGTAGAGAAAGAAATAAGGAGTTAGATAAAAGACGATGTTTTATAACAATTAACATTGACTTATTAATTAATATTGTTTTTTTAATATAATTTTTTTTAATTTCGATTTACACTCTTTGGTATAATTTGTTAAATTTAAACCAAAATTTACGAGTTTAATTTTATTCAGTTGAAATAATAATAATAATAATAATAATAATAATAATAATAATAATAATAATAATAATAATAATAATAAATTTACAGGTGCCAAATGTAACCTCAACTTAATTTAAGATTTAACAATTATGTTGTGTATTTTATCTCATCTATTTTAGAGAATAATATTTCTTGACGATTAATTTAAATTTAAATCACACTCGATGTCATTTATAACACAAACTTTAATAAAGAACATGTGTGATACATACGCCATACAATCATTATAAATTTATACACCCAATTTAAGAAAAATGCAGGTGTGAAAGGTTGATTTCTAACCAAATAACTTCGTTAATCTTTTAACATCCAATTTTGGAGAAAATTGGTACGTTATATATGTTCTACATCCTTTTTTTAGTAAAAGCAAGTGTCATAAGTTAGTTCCTAATCAAACTACTCTCCATTAAACTTTATCATCAGTTTTTGGAAAAAGTAAGTACGATTTATAAGTGTTTACACCTACCTCTTTGAAGGAGAAAAATAGTGTCGAATGTTAATTTTAACACCCATATGTAACACTTATAACATTAGTTTATCACCGGTGTTAAATTGATTTATCATACCTTTTTTAAAATCGATGTCAAAATCATACTTACAATACCTGTAACGGCCTGTATAATATATACCTAGAATAATACTATACAAGCGTTTTATTTGGTACTGACACCATCATAAGTGCCTAATGGCGTAATTCACATACTTGACCATTCTAAAATACATAAACACAATCTATGGTACAAGGTATGAAAACTAGCCAAAACAATAAAAACTAAGATCAATATACAATATCCTCAATTGTATACAACAATACACAGCGGAATACTAAAACTAAGTTTCTCTTGAAACATCTAAGTATAGCTCCACTTGTAAATCAAACCTGGAAACAACGCCTGAAAAAATAACAACAACAATGGGGTGAGATATTAATCTTAGTGAGTTCCCTATTTTATGGATTCTCTCGGCTTTACAGGGTTCTAGCCAATCTTAACTCAAGTCAAGGGGAAGGGAAATGACCTTGAGTTCACAATCTCACACTATATGGAAACATGTCATGAGTTCATCAACTCAGATTATCACTAAACGGTAACACATACCAAGGCATATTTCCCCGTCCAACCCTACAAGAGAGTTCAACACGGGTCACAGATCCTTAAAAACGTAGACATCCATTCCCGGCCAACCCTTCCAAAGAGTTAAGCACGCGGGTCCCGGAAGCTAACATAGATAACCTTTTCCGGCCAGCCTACACAAGAGGCCCTTCAACACGGGTCACGGTTACCTACACATGTTACTTTCCCCGGCCAGCCTACACAAGAGGCCCTTCAACACGGGTCACTATTACCACCCACTAAGTAACTTTCCCCGGCCAGCCTACACAAGAGGCTCTTCAACATGGGTCACGGTCACTTACATAATAAACATTTTCCCCGGCCAGCCTACACAAGAGGTCCTTCAACACGGGTCACGGATATTTATTAAGGGATAAAAACGTACACTCCAAAGGAGCTTTCGAATCAAGTCACAGCCTCTGCTAACAACTACTTATCAAAGATACTCTTATAGCATTGATGCCTAAGCATTGTCATTTAAACCTTTACCAAGACCTAGTTACATCTCTAGGATCATATCATTTGTTTTAGGGTAAAGTTTCCTACCTCTTTCTAACTCATTTTAAGCATGCATATTCTCTCATTCATACTTAACAATAGTTAGATAGATATGGCATAACACAAATATTACAAGTAAACACATATAATAACACATCACATAAAACATCACTTTCATTCAATTGTCACTAATTCTTTATTCTTACAACATACTCAATATTTTCACATTTTATTAGATAGAGGATCGTCATAGCTTTCCAACGATACCAAGAACGTCTCGATCAGAAACCCGAGTCAAAAGATATGAATTTCCAAACCTTTTTGAAAATTCAAAGCAGTGGTAACCGGTTACCTCAAAATGAGTAACCGGTTACTCAAGTTTCACTGTTCAAAACAGAATCAAAATCATAGTTAAAGACACATTTTGGTAACTGGTTACCTTAAAATGAGTAACCGGTTACTACGTCCATTTTTCACGTAAAACCACAATTTTTCCTTCAGGTAACCGGTTACCACAAAGTGAGTAACCGGTTACTACTGAACCAGAAACACAAAAAAATCTGATTTTAATGGTACAAACTCAATCCAATCTCAACCAAAACATGTTCTAACATAACAACAAGTATTCCCGATTATTTCCACATATAACCCGACTATATTACGCCGTTTATTTCACATTTTAACCATTAGAACCGTTGATTTTATCAAATTATCATTTTCTCTCAAACTTTATCCTAAGTTCAAAATCATGAAATTTCTAGAACTTAAGGTGTCTATCTAGAACCCACCTGATAATCGAAGAGGAGGTTGAAGAAGATAATGAACAATGATCCAAACTTTCTCTTCTTCTTCCATGAACTTCTTATTCTCTTCTCTTTTCCCTTTTTCTCTCTTTCTCCTCTTCTCTTCTCTTCTTTCTCTTACTATCTCTTTCTCTTCTTTCTATTTCTTATATATATATATATATATATATATATATATATATATATATATATACACACACATACTATATAATATAATCCAATAGGGTAAAATATCTCCAATTGATATTTTGTCATCTAACACCAATTGATCAATGATTAGAGTTACCTTAAAATCCTCTCTTGAACTAATAATTATTGATTTGTCTCTTTAATAAAATAATTGATCTCTTCAGAGTTCACCAGTTGCTCTATTGATCCCAATTAACAATACTTAAAGAATTCCATTAATCCAATTAATCAAAGACAGAGCACATAGACACTCGCCCGATCTTATTTGATATCCAATTGAGCATTTAGATAATATGGGGTATTACACTCTTCCCCCCTTAAATTGAAATTCGCCCTCGAATTTCCTATACTCGACAATAACCGCAACTTGTATCCTTGTCTTAGATCCACACTTAACCTTACTTCCATTCAAATTTCTGACGTATTCCAATTTCGACTTGATTTCACAGACCAAAATCCTTATTTTCACGAATTATCAAACTCCGTGTCCTTAGTTATACTCTTATTCCAATATGGGGTTAACTTCTAACTTTACTTCTCCTCAAATCATCTGTTGTTTGATACGAAAACACTTATTCGCATCTTAGTTCGGAAAGAATTACCATTCTATACTCTCCTACTTAGTCACAAACAAAACCATAATACCTTATCTTGGTTAAGGACAACAACCCCTCATCAATTAACGTAAGTTAATATTTGTGATTCCTTTCCTTTATGCAATTAGCGACAACTATCCTTTTTATAAATCCTTCAACGTTCAAAACCACTTCACAATTAATCAAACGACTTCTTTACCAGTTTCATCTGGTCTGATGCTGTACATTGTACCCATCACGTTTGATATTTCATCTCTTTCGTATTACACCAAAAAGGTAACACACTTAGAACAAGATCTTATTTCTATACTTATAAGCAACAATCTTCAATTCCTTATTATTCTGACTGAACTCTTTCATTTGTCACCTTCCACCGCGCAATCCAAAATCTAACAATGGAACACCACGATTTCTTAAGCACTAAAAGGTAGCTAACAGTCTACGGAAAAACACACTTATCCACTGGGGTTCTTACTAACCAACGACACAAGAAAATTACTGACGTCCTATGGTAGAACAATTTCCTCGCCAACACACAATATTTTAACATCTGTCCAACACTTTCCAGACGATAAAGGTGCAGGAGTTACACTGTCACAACCATCACATATACAACTCCAAATCCATTCTAAACTCGAACCAATACATTCAAAAGTAGCTTAACAACCTCCGGTTCTGGTTACCACGTTCCAAATCGATTCTTCTTGCGGGGTTTCCGACTCACTCCAAGTTTCTTGTCGACACGAGATCTCAGCTTGTCACACATAACACCATCACTGAACTTTGATTATATGTGAGTCACCACTTATCAAAACTTAAACCTTCCAAAGCGCAATTGTGAGTTTTTCACACCACTCACCAATTCATATACAACACTCCATGCGTACACATACCTTCGAAGAACATGCCATGCTTCTTAATTGAATCAACTTCTCTCAATCGTTCCGTTTCACCTACAACCCAAGTTACATGTTTAACTTCGGAACACCCAATTCTCACTTTTACTTGGAAGGATAACTTTCAAATTCCCTCCTCTGGGTAAAGCACAACAGCACGCATCCGGCACCACTCTCACGAAGTCTACATCCGATGCGATGAACTTGCGGAAAGTAGCAATTACTAAACTCTGACCAACCGTTCATACCTTAATAACACCATGATTACACACTGAAATATTCCTTGCGAGATAACAACTTCGTGAGCACCCTCTAACTTCGTCCTTAAGACTCGCAACGGTAATGGTAACAATACACTTAAGACTTTCTCACACTCAACTAAATTCACAAGATTACTTCCCCAAAAGTCAACTCCCTTGTCGTCTGAACAAATGGTCAACTATGTAACACCCTTCCAAAAGTTCCGATTTCAAAACACAAATTCGTCTTTCATTTACTTGCAATCTTGTTTTCCATTCACACAACACTCTCCAATCGGAGCAACATAAGGTAACAAAATACAGATGATGGTTCCTAAGATATTTCACAATTTACACACATGTTAATCGATTAACCGTCTAAGGTTAATCGGTTAACTCCTCAAAATTCAGCACAAAACCTCATCTTGTCACATGTTAATTGGTTAGCCACATTGTGTTAATCGGTTAACACTGCTGCAACGACGGAAAAACCAGTTTCTCTTAATTCAAAAGTCATCACAACTTAAAACCATCAATCCGACTCGTACTGACTCGCGATATCATTCTCAACTCGCGTCTTCTTAACTTGTGCAACATTCACCAACCATGGTCAACTCAAGGTAATACAGAACAAAGTTAAAACATGCAGATGACACACTCCAACCAAGTGACAAGGCAGAATTCCAAATTCCGACGCGGTCATACGGCAAATCTTCAGCGGGATAGTTCATTTCTGCTCAAACAACTACGCTAGCGAGAAGTCAATAATGACGACATTCTAGGGTTTTTAGCCACAACTCATACTTAATTCGTCCACAAGCAAAACCCAACACACAACCATTACACGATACCACAAAAGCGATGGACATAACATGTCAGCACACAACCTTGTTCTCTCACCTGAACTCCTTGGCGAGAACTAAAACAACTACGTCCTTGGTCCCACAAAAGTTAGATTCCGAATACTCAGATTATTCATAAGTACAAAAGTTCCTCTACACTTGAGAAAAATCGAGGCAATGTATCCTCTTGAAGAACCTTTCCATCACTACGTACATATTAACCGAGATTTCTTACCTTCAATTATCCATTGCACACCATACTTACACCTAATTCACTTAATGGAAGATTCACAATCGCCAATTCTCATCAACGATTTACAAAACCCATCCGGTATAAACCGTTCCATGATTTACACTTAGTCCGTAATAAGTCCTGATTTGCTTTTCGTTGTTTTACCGTAATCTTACTTCTTAGGATACAATACTCATTGTTCCACAAAGTACGTCTCATCACACTTGTCTCAAGAATAAGAATCCATCACGTACACTTGTGACCACGGTGCTACCACTACGCTTGTTATTAATACCAAGGTATAACTCTTCCCATTCCACGTCATACTACTAGGGTTCTCGCGGGTGAACTATCCTTGATTACACTTCCTTAACTATAGGTTCATCAACACCTTAAAAACTATATTGCACACTCGTCCAAAATACATTCCGTTGTCACTTCCTTATAACATACTGTTAATACCGTTTTCCACACTACGTCTACTTTGCTCTCCATTGTAATCCTTTTAGGTCCAAATATAAAACCATCATACTAAGATTTCCTTAAATCCAAGATACTTACTCTATTTCTTAATACAAACTTTTTCCGGTCCGTATCACTACACTTTTCGTTACTAAATGACGCTCATTCTTTCTACGACACCATACCTTATACCGTCCCTTGGGTAATTTAACAAATTCCAATTTCCAAATTGGTCTCTCACCGAATACAGAAATCCTGATGTATCATCTCGAACTTAATCTCTCTTCATAACTGAATACATGCAACTTATCTCCTACTCTTCGTCCGGCGCACACTTGTCTCACTTGAATTATGTAAACACATCCTTGTGTCCCTTCTCACACTTCTCTACTACTTTAGATTCTCATAAAAGCCGAACGTTCTTAACTCTCAACTTTTAACCAGTTGGAAGATACTGCTCTGAACACATTTCTTAAGGTACTCTTGTCCATTCAAGATACCATAGCGACCTTAGAAACTGAAACACCAATAATTATCTCACTTCCGGACCTTACGTCACACGTTCCACAAAACAACTTTTCTTTTTCACGGGATGAGATTACTTGAAATCCTTATCCATACTAGAGGCCAATCCAACTCGATTAGCGACTTTACAAAATTCCTCAATACCTTGACCAAACTTCTGATAGAGATCCTTAACTTTCCGACTCCATTCATTCCAAAGGATTGCTTGAGCAACACACCACTCTTCAATTCCAAGCTACACAAAGCACAACTTCTACTAAGACCTCAACTGAGCTGACCAAAACTCCTCACACTAACGCTTGGCTTGAGCCTACCCTCACAACACAAGTTACGACAACACTTCGGAGTCCTCGTGGTCGCTCAACCATGATTCTACCTATCACATACATAGTATTAGGTTAATTAGGCTCAACACTACATAATATGATATTAAAAGTCATGTTGGCAAGACACACTTAAGAGGCAGGAATAGATTTACTTATGATGTTTCAAGGCTAGGACGAGGACACGACCTGCTCTGATACCAACTGTAACGCCCTGTGTAATATATTCCTAGAATAATACTATACAAGCGTTTTATTTGGTACTGACACCATCATAAGTGCCTAATGACGTAATTCACATACTTGACCATTCTAAAATACATAAACACAATCTATGGTACAAGGTCTGGAAACTAGCCAAAACAATAAAAACTAAGATCAATATACAATATCCTTAATTGTATACAACAATACACAGCGGAAAACTAAAACTAAGTTTCTCTTGAAACATCCAAGCATAGCTCCACTTATAAATAAAACCTGCAAACAACGCCTGAAAAAATAACAACAACAATGGGGTGAAATATTAATCTCAGTGAGTTCCCTATCTTATGGATTCTCTTGGCTATACAGGGTTCTAGCCAATCCTAACTCAAGTCAAGGGGAAGGGAAATGACCTTGAGTTCACAATCTCACACTATATGGAAACATGTCATGAGTTTATCAACTCAGATTATCACTAAACGGTAATACAAACCAAGGCATCTTTCCCCGGCCAACCCTACAAGAGAGTTCAACACGGGTCACAGATCCTTAAAAACGTAGACATCCATTCCCGGCCAACCCTTCCAAAGAGTTATGGACACGGGTCCCGGAAGCTAACATAGATAACTTTCCCCGGCCAGGCTACACAAGATGCCCTTCAACACAGGTCACGGTTACCTACACATGGTACTTTCCCCGGCCAGCCTACACAAGAGGCCTTTCAACAGGGTCACTAATACCATCCACTAAGTAACTTTCCCCGGCCAGCCTACACAAGAGGCCCTTCAACACGGGTCACGGTCATTTACTTAATAAACATTTTCCCCCGCCATCCTACACAAGAGGTCCTTCAACACGGGTCACGGATATTTATTAAGGGATAAAAACGTACCCTCCGAAGGAGCTTTCGAATCAAGTCACAACCTCTGCTAACAACTACTTATCAAAGATACTCTTCTAGCATTGATGCCTAAGCATTGTCATTTAAACCTTTACCAAGACCTAGTTACATCTCTAGGATCATATCATTTGTTTTGGGGTAAAGTTTCCTCCCTCTTCCTAACTCATTTTAAGCATGCTTATTCTCTCATTCATACTTAACAATAGTTAAATAGATATGGCATAACACAAATATTACAAGTAAACACATATAATAACACATCACATAAAATATCACTTTCATTCAATTGTCACCAATTCATTATTCTCACAACATACTCAATATTTTCACATTTTATTGGGTAGAGGATCGTCATAGCTTTTCAACGATACCAAGAACGTCTCGATCGGAAACCTGAGTCAAAAGATATGAATTTCCAAACCTTTTTCAAAATTCAAAGCAGTGGTAACCGGTTACCTCAAAATGAGTAACCGGTTACTCAAGTTTCACTGTTCAAAACAGAATTAAAATCATAGTTAGAGGCACATTTTGGTAACCGGTTACCTCAAAATGAGTAACCGGTTACTACGTCCATTTTTCACGTAAAACGTCAATTTTTTCTTCAGGTAACCGGTTACCTTAAAGTGAGTATCCGGATACTACTGAACCAGAAACACAAAAAAATCTGATTTTAATGGTACAAACTCAATCCAATCTTAACCAAAACATGTTCCAACATAACAACAAGTATTCCCGATTATTTCCACATATAACCCGACATATTACGTCGTTTATTTCACATTTTAACCGTTAGAACCATTGATTTTATCAAATTATCATTTTCTCTCAAACTCTATCCTAAGTTCAAAATCATGAAATTTCTAGAACTTAAGGTGTCTATCTTGAACCCACCTGATAATCGAAGAGGAGGTTGAAGAAGATGATGAACAATGATCCAAGCTTTCTCTTCTTCTTCCATGAACTTCTTCTTCTCTTCTCTTTTCCCTTTTTCTCACTTTCTCCTCTTCTCTTCTTTCTCTTACTATCTCTTCTCTTCTTTCTATTTGTTATATATATATATATATATATATATATATATATATATATATATATATATATATATCTATACACATACTATATAATATAATCCAATAGGGTAAAATATCTTCAATCGATATTTTGTCATCTAACACCAATTGATCAATTATTAGAGTTACCTTAAAATCCTCTCTTGAACTAATAATTATTGATCTGTCTCTTTAATAAAATAATTGAACTCTTCAGAGTTCACCAGTTGCTCTATTGATCCCAATTAACAATACTTAAAGAATTCCATTAATCCAATTGATCAGAGACAGAGCACATAGACACTCATCTGATCTTATCTGATATCCAATTGAGAATTTAGATAATATGGGGTATTACAATACCGGTAGTAACAACACCGAAAAAAAATATGGTATTAAATCTCTAAAAAACTGATGTTAAATCCCTTCTCTACACTAATGATTATTTTTCTTAGATATTTTTTAAAATAATAAAAACTTAATTTTTTATTGTTTTAAATAAAATGAAAACTTCACTTTTTTTATAGTAAAACCAGTGTATTCTTATCTATGAACAATGTTAAAAACATTTTTTGTATTTAGATATATAATCAATTTTGTTTATTTATTAAACTTTCTTCTTTAAGTAAGTTATTTGAAGAAGAATGTTTTATAGAAACACAAAATCAATTATTACATCTAATTACAACAAATATTTTGTCCATTTAATAAGTTGATAGGAGTATAATTATTTTCCTACCAGAGAAAACGTGAAGTTTTTATTTTATTTAAAACAAGAATAAAAAGATTTACAATTTAAAAAAAAAAAAGGTAAAAGAATCATAAGAAAAACAATATATTGAAATAATGGACACCGTGTTCAACTTTTGTAAAAACTGGTCTCTTCATTTTGTATCTCAGTTTCATTATAATTTATTTGTATCTCATTTTCATCAAAAGAACTTATAAAAAATTTCCACTTTATGTGCTAAATGTGTTTCTTTTTCACAATGATGAAATATCAAATTGATCGTGTTGATGTGCTTCTCCATCCCGAAATTTGTCAATTATGCACAATTTTATTTATTTTCTACTTTGTTAACATAATACACACACAACACAATATCACAAAACTGGTTCTCGTCATCAAATTGATTGACAGCATTATAATGGCTACACGGTATTGGTTTAAGAAACAGTCGCTTTGTAGCCGTGTCACGATTGCTTAAAGGCTTTTACGATTTCGATTAGTGTGGCGAAATGGATTGCAGTTGTCGTGATCTGAGGTTATAACATCCTGAGAGGATGTATTACGAATAAAAAAACCTAATTTTATATCCATCAAGATAAGTAAATTGTCTTATATATATATATATATATATATATATATATATATATATATATATATATGTGTGTGTGTGTGTGTGTGTGTGTGTGTGTGTGTGTGTGTGTGTGTTTAGTAAATCATTTAATTTGTAGGCACACCAACAAGATAATAGTTGGGCTTGTGGTTTTTATGCTATGAAAAATATGTTTGATATTATCTAAACATGTATATTTCAAGAATTACATGAGGTAATAACAAGAGAAATCAATGTTTTATATGTAAATCACATCACTTTATATTTTAACATGTTTTCATTTAATTTATTTTATTGTTTGCATTTGTAGATATATGATGATCCATCTTCATATGACAAAAATGTTATTGATAATATCCGACAACTTTGGACTCAACTCTTTTTATAAATAGTTGAAAAACAACATCAACTTGAAGAGAAAGAAACAAGAAGTTAGATAAATGACGATATTTTATAAGAATTAATATTGTTTTTAAATGTGGATTTACACTCTTTGGTATAATTTGTTAAATTTAAACCAAAATTTACGAGTTTAATTTTATTCAGTTGAAATAATAATAATAAATTTAAAAGTGCCAAATGTAACCTCAACTTGATTTAAGATTTAACAATTATGTTGTGTATTTTATCTCATCCATTTTAAAGAAAAAATTTTCTTGATGATTAATTTAAATTTAAATCACACTCGATATCATTTATAACACAAACTTTAGTAAAGAATATGTGTCATACATACGCCATACAATCATTATAAGAAATATTTATACACACAATTTAAGAAAAAAAGTAGGTGTGAAAGGTTGATTTCTAACCAAATAACTTTGTTAATCTTTTAACTTCCAATTTTGAAAAAAATTGGTACAATATATATGTTCTACGTCTTTTTTTTTTTGTAAAAGCAGAAGTCATATGTTGGTTTCTAATCAAACTACTCTCCATTAAACTTAAACATCAATTTTTGGAAAAAGTAAGTACGATTTATAAGTGTTTGCACCTCTTTGAAGGAGAAAAAAAAGTGTCGAATGCTAGTTTTAACTCCCATATCTAACACTTATAACACCAGTTTATCACCAGTGTTAAATTGATTTATCATACCTTTTTTTAAATCGATAGCAAAATCATACTTACAATACCGGTAGTAACAACACCGGAAAAAATCGGGAATTAAATCTCTGAAAAACCGATATTAAATCCCTTATCTACACTAGTGATTGTTTTTCTTAGATATTTTTTAAATAATAAACTTAATTTTTTATTGTTTTAAATAAAATTAAAACTTCACTTTTCTTTATATTTTTTTAGTAAAATCAGTGTATTCTTATCAATTGGACAATGTTAAAAACATTTTTTGTATTTAGGTATATAACCAATTTTGTTTATTTATTAAACATTCTTTAAGTAAATTATTTGAAGAAGAATGTTTTATAGATACACAAAATCAATTATTACGTCTAATTACAACAAATGTTTTGTCCATTTAATAAGTTGATAGGAGTATAATTATTTTCCTACCAGAGAAAAAGTGAAGTTTTTATTTTATTTAAAACAAGAAAAAAAAAAGATTTTCAAATTAAAAAAAAAAGTAAAAGACTCATAAGTAATTGTCATATATATATATATATATATATATATATATATATATATATATATATATATATATATATATATATATATATATATATATATATATATATATATATATATATATATATATATATATATAAATTCATTTAATTTTTAGGCACGTCAACAAGACAGTAGTTTCGCTTGTGGTTGTTATGTTATGAAAAATATGTTTGGTATTATCCAAACGAGTATATTTCAAGTATTACATGAGGTAATAACAAAAGATTTTAATGTTTAATATGTAAATCACATCACTTCATGTTTTAACATGTTTTCATTTAATTTATTTTATTGTTTGTATTTGTAGATATATGATGATCCATCTTCATATGACAGATGTTATTGATAATATTCGACAACTTTTGGCTCAATTCTTTTTGGAAATAGTTGAAGAACAACATCAACCTGAAGAGAAAGAAACAAGGAGTTAGATAAAAGACGATGTTTTATAAGAATTAATATTGACTTATTAATTAACATTGTTTTTTTAATATATATATATATATATATATATATATATATATTAATTTGGATTTACACTCTTTGGTATAATTTGTTAAAGGGTTAATACTCCTTTTGCCCCCTGCCATATAGGCGAAATCCCAAAAACAACCCTGTAAAAAAAAACACAGATTTCATTCCTGCCATTTGTAGATTTTCTCGTTTTGCCCCCTGAGTAGATTTGGTCAACAAAATTGATGATGTGGCACTGCTTTGTTGGCTTTTTTTATTTTTTTGTTTATTTAATTACACGCGTGGCAGTTTTATTAATATTTTATTGATTGCATGTTATTAGTTCAAAATATCAAAAGTTTAAAATTTAACCCACTATAAGGATCGAACCCATGACTCATTGGGTGCAAGAAACATCTCTTTCCACTAGACTACAATACATCAGTTGTTATTAGTTTGTGTAAATTATATATTATACAAACTAAACTAAACTAAATTTAATATAAACTTAACTAAACTAAATTTAGTTTAAAATAAATAAAAAAACTGTTATTTTAAAAAACTGTTATTTTAAAAAACTGCTATTTAAAATAAAAAAACTGTTATTTTAAAAAACTCTTAATAAAAAACTAAACGAAATAAGTAAATATAATAGTAGTTTTAATATTAGTAATTACTAATAAACTGAAAATAAAAATATTAATTAATAGTTACTTATTTAACATTAAAAACTGAATTTTATTTAAACTATTTAGTAATAGTATGTATTATATTAAATACTGAAAAATAACATTTACTGAAAATAATGTTAAAACGTTACAAATAATAGTTACAGTAAATTGTTAAAACGGTAAATAATAAGTAAAATAGTAAAATATTAGTAAATAAATAATAATCAATTAAATAATCAGTAATATTAGTAAAATAGTTAAATATTAGTAAATAATAATTAATCAATTAAATATTAGTAAATAATAAGTAAAATAGTTACAGTAAAATAATCAATTAAATTTAGCTGCAGTAAATATTTAGTAAATAATAATATAACTACAGTAATATTTAGTAAATATTTAAATTTAACTAATAAATTTCTTAAATAATAATATACTATATTAATATTTTGTAAATATTTAGAATTTAGCTATAGTATAATATAGTATAATGTTTACAATATGTTATTTAACTATATTCTAATAATAGTTATAGTATATATAATATAGTTACAATATATTCTAATAATAATTGATCAAAATGCAAACAAATATGCAAATGTATAATATGTATGTTTAAAAGCAATTGAATTACAAGATAAAGCCTCTAGCCTAGTGGTAGGCGCTTAGGCTTTGAAATAAAGGGGGTGGGTTCAAATCCTACCTCCATCAAATTTTTGTCTTTACAAGATAAAACAATTGAATATAACACTAAAAGAAGTCCACGTGGCATTTCCACATAATAATAAATTAAATAAAAAATAAAAAAGCCAACAAAGCAGTGCCACATCACTAATTTTGTTGACCGAATCTACTCAGGGGCCAAAACGAGGGAATCTACAAATTACAGGGATTGAATCTGTGTTTTTTTTTACAGGGTTGTTTTTGGGATTTCGCTCATATTGTAGGGGGCAAAAGGGGTATTAACTCTTTGTTAAATTTAAACCAAAATTTATAAG
The DNA here is from genome assembly GCA_022829125.1 of Lathyrus tuberosus. Classification (NCBI taxonomy): domain Eukaryota; kingdom Viridiplantae; phylum Streptophyta; class Magnoliopsida; order Fabales; family Fabaceae; genus Lathyrus; species Lathyrus tuberosus. The sequence goes on from JALAZF010000043.1 coordinate 20,617,158, forward strand.
TTTAATTTTATTTAGTTGAAATAATAATATAAAATTTATAGATGCCAAATGTAACCTCAACTTGATTTAAGATTAAACAATTATGTTGTATATTTTATCCCAACAATTTTAGAGAATATTTGTTGATGGTTCATTTAAATTTAAATCACACTCGATGTCATTTATAACACAAACTTTAATAAAGAACATGTGTGGTACATACGCCATACAATTGTTATGATATAAGTTTATACACCCAATTTGTAATACTCTATATGTCCTACAATGCTCTAAATAATATTAGTTGAGATCAACTGGGTCCCGGTGTGCTCTGAGAGTTATTTGTTGAGATAATTAGCGTAACTGATGAGCTCAGACTTGATTTAATTAATATTATCTGACTCTGAGGTTTTATTAATTGGTACAATAGAGACATTTTGGATACTCTTAAAAATTGGACTTTTAATCAAGTTACTCTTACTAACTTTCCATGTTACTACTTTGTGCCTTTTGTTCCAATTTTGTTGGAAAAGTAAGGAAATAGAAAAGGAAAAAGAAAAGAAACATAGTAAGAGAAGGAGAGAAAGAAGAATAGAGAGAAAGAAGAGAAAAGGGAGAAAGAGAAGAAAATCCTAGAAGTGGAAGAAGAAGAAGTAGAAATCATCATTCATCATCAAATCATCTCATCTTCATATCCAACAACTTCTTCATCTTTTTCTTGAGGTGGGTTCTAGTTAGATACCATTATGGTTGAAGTAGGAAGGCTAGGTTTGAGAAAGAAATGGAAATATGAACATATGATTATTTTACTTCTATGATCATCCGAGAATGTTTGTTAAAATATGTTGTTCTGTTATTATGTCACTATGTTTGATGATATTTTTGGTGGAAACAAGCATGGGTAGAGATGGGGATTGAGACAGCCTTGTTGCTGTCCTTTTATGCAATAAATTCTGGAAATGAAGAGCTCGCACAGCGAACTAGCAGCGAGCGTTGTAACGCCCCGTTTTGTCTTATTTATTTAATCGAGTCGATTTAATTATTTTTGTTTTTATATTATTTTATTCTTGACTTTTATTTGGCAATATATTATTTTTCATCGTTATGGTGTTTTATCGTGTTTTGAGAGCGTTTGCGAGATATTTGAGAGTAGGGGTATTTTGGTCTATTTGCTGGGTTATTTTTCATAAAATAGAAAGTGGAGAGAAAATGAGAGAAAATAGAAAGAAGGAAAAAGAGAAGAGAGAAAGGAAGAGAAGGGAAAAAGAGGAGAAGAGGAAAATCGAGGAAACCTCTGTTTCAAGCGCGATTAATCGGGTAAGGGTGAGAAGTTTCAATTATATCTTGCTTGTGTATGTATATGTGTTGTTTGTTGTAATGGTTTTGGTTGTTTTCACAACTTTTTATTATTGAAAAATTGATGAATAATTGATAGAAATCGATGTTTTCGCGGTCGAAACTCGATATAAACTGCGTAGAATACTTGTTGATTATGTTTGGACATGTTTGGGCTGATAGATTGTGATTTGGAAGTGTTTAGATGAGATTTGGAGAGGATTAAGGGTAGAATTCGTAACAGGAATTATGCAAGAAAAATTCTGGGGTTCGTTGCCCATACGCGTATCAGGCTTGGCATTACGCGTATTGGTTTGGGAAATACGCGTATAGCAAGGGCAAGATGAGGGCAATACGCGTATGGAAGCTCATTTTCACGGCCTTCTGCTGATTTGCGTAATGGTACGCGTACTTGGCAAGGCATTACGCGTAGCAAGTGAGGCATTACGCGTATGGAGTGTTAGTGGAATTTTTGTGGAGAATTTGGTCTCTGCCCATACGCGTATCAAGTTTGGCAATACGCGTATGGAATAGGCGAGTGAGCTGGGCATTACGCGTATGGCTCAGGGCAATACGCGTATGACCAGAGAGGGTGCAGAATGTTGCCATTTCGCGATTCCTTTTCTTTTTAATTCCATAACTTGTGTTCCGATTATCCATTTTGAACATTCTTGGTATCGTTGGAAAGCTATTGAGATGTTCTTTCTTATTAAAATGGTTTTGAGATTGTTGGCCGATTTAATTATGTTGGGAATTTGGAAATGTGTCGTTTTGTCGACTTTTACCGTTGTAATTGTGTGTAATTGATGTGTTATCATGCAATGTGCTTTTGATATATAACGTATAGCTTGAGTGCTGTTATATGATGTGAATGCATGTGATAATGATGTTGTTATGTGGTAAAATACCTTGTTTGGTGGAATATCAATGTATGTTGTTATGATGTTTTGTGGAATTGTTGTGGCTTGTGGATTATGATGAAATGCATTGTTGATGTGAAACTCAATGTGTGTTCTTTGGTGGCCTTATGGCAAGTAAATGCATTGTTTGAATTGATTTCCAATGCATGAATAATGATGATGAGATAATCCATATTGTTGATTTGTGAAGATGCATTTGATTGTCATGAGTTCTTGTATGCCAAGCATCATGATATGCATCTTGTGATGTCGTGTGCCCTTGTGGGGTGTGAGCGACGAAACGATTCCAGAGGGAATCTGCTATAACATCGTGTGCCTTATACAAAGAGGTGCGAGCGATGATTATAGACGATCGTGTGCCTTATGCAAAGAGGTGTGAGCGATCGGGTTGTGTGCCTTATACAAAGAGGTGTAAGCGATCCATAAACGTCGTGTGCCTTATACAAAGAGGTGTGAGCGACGGGGAACATCATTTTCCCGACGGGGAGTTACACTAAGTAACAAGCGATGGTTCCAATAGTTCCTGAGTGATCTGATGATGAGAATGATGGATGGATGGTACCGCATTTGCATAAATCATGAATGGATTGATTATGTGTGGAAAATCTTGAATGGATTGATTGTGTGTGGAAAATCATGAATGGATTGATTATGTGTGGGAAATTGTGAATTGATTGAGTATGTGTTGAGATTTATGTTTGAATTGGTGAATTGATGTGCATATGTGATAAATGCATTGGTTGTGGATAATATGTTTTATGCATAGACATATGCTATGTGATGTGGTGGGGTGTTTCCATATGTTATGACTTTGGTGTGCCTTATGTGTGAATATGTGATTATGTTGGTATAATTGATATATGCTATGTGTATTAGTATGTGATGCTTGTAGTGAGAATAACTATGCATGTGGATTTATATGTGTTGCATATTATTATGCAATCTTGATTTAGTTGTTATTTCTCACCCTTCTGCTGTGGTTTGTTGCTCTATGAGGCAATTGCAGATTAGTAGTCTTGGAGGATTTTGTGAAGATTAGTTCTCTATCCTGTTGTCGGTCTGTCTGCTCTGATACGTAACACGGGAGTCGGGGAACGCTTTTGTTATATATGTATACATTTGTTGGATTTATTTTGTATTACTTTTGTATGTATATTTTGACGTTATAAAATGATTCATTTTGTAAAACAAGTCAGCTATGGATCTTTTCGCTTTATTCCATAATTGAACTTTCCTTTTATATGGAAAAAGTTTCCCCTTGAGGTTATTCCATTTTGTGTTATGTATCAAAAATTTATGAGCAGGGATTGTGATTTCTTTCTATCGATGTGGCATCCTTGTTTCTGTCGAAAAAATAAATTTTTATTTACTCTAATTTAATTATGTATTATTTATTCACGATGGGAATTGGGGTGTTACAATAGTGGTATCAGAGCAGGTCGGTCCGTCCAGCCAAGTTGTTGAGTCAGTTGGTGTGACAGTTGAATACTGTCAATGTTGTTTGTTCCTTAGTATGTGATATGTGTGTGAAACACTGTCGGTGCTTTCTGGTTTTCTAGTCCTTTGTCTGTAAGATTGAGAATGAGATAAGTGGGGGAGAAGCTGGTGCTTCTCCAAGTTGCTTCAGTTGTGTTCTGTTGGTCGCAAGATGGTAAGTGTTGTTTGGACAGTGTTGTTTCAGATTCCGGAGGGAATGCTGAGGTAAGGTTTGTGTCAACTAAGGATTTGTGCCTTAGGTAGTTTTGTACACAGGATGTAAGGAATGCTATTATAGTTTGGTAAAGACGGTTTATGCCCCATCATGATTGTCGGCTGTCTATTGACAAATCGAGGAACTGATCACCCTTAATCTCTTGTTGATAGTAGACAGAATTATGTTGGATGGAATAGACGTGTCTTTCCAGCTTTGATAGTGTGTGCAATGAGTTGTTTGGAATTTAAGAAAATGATTACAGATTATTTTGTTGAGTCGATGAAGATTCTTATATCGGAAGGTGAGGCGGATTTGAGGTTTTTGTATGTTGGCCCAGTTGGAATGTCTCTGAGGAAGAATGATTGGGTATTACTAATGGTTGTTCTCAGAGAGTGGAGATTGAACTTAATTGGACGAAGGTGAATAGTTGAGGTTTATATCTGCTAAGTAAGTAGAAAACACTTAGTAGATGGGACTAAGATGTTTGTTTTGTCTGTGATGATAGTATTCTGGGAATTGGCAGGAAGTCACAGTGATGGGCCGTCAGTTGTGCATGGTTTTCAGATGTTTTTTTGGATGGAACATTAGGGTGTTGTCTTAGAGAGCTCCAGTATTGTTAGTAACAAAAGGATGGATGATTGAACGGAATAACAAACATGATGTGTATAATGGTATTGAGACTTTGGAAAGCAAAACTCAGAGTTTTGGAGTTTTAGAGCATTAATGGAAATCTTGAGAAAACCCTTATGGGTGGACGTAATATTGGTATTAAGAGTTCCTTTGGGTTGGTGGTTGCTACATGTTAGGATTCATGGAATTTGGACTGTTAAGCTAAGAAATTATGTATAGATTACTGACAGTTGAATAAGGTAACGATTGAGAATAAGTGTCCACTTTCGAGAATAGATGACTGGAATGGTTTGGTTGAGTTTGAGTGAAATTGCAATTGTTTGGAATGTTTGATAAGAGTGGTGAATTGTGTGAGTTGAGGCTTTGGTCGATTTAATGTGACTGGTTATGGTTGTTATCATCGGGATAGGCTGTTATTTACTCGGTTAAGCTTGTGTGTGAGTAACCAGTTACCCAGTGAAAATTTTTGCAGAAGCTTTAAGAATTTATATCTTTTGGAATTTGGTTGGGCATTACAACGTACAGTGATGTTATTTGGTGTTAGTAATGCGTCTGTAATGGTTGTGGAGTAGATGAATCGTATCTTCCATATTTATTTGGATAAGTTCGTAGTGGCTTTGATTGAGGATATTCTGATCTGTTATAAACTCAGAGGAAGAACAGGTATAGTGTTTGAGATTTGAATTACAAGTGTTGAAAAGAGACGAAGTTTTATGCTAAGTTATTCAAGTGAGAATTTGGCTGAAAAAGGTTATTTTTCTTGGATATGTTATTTCGGATGAGAGTATGGTTATGGATCCATCGGAAGTAGATTCAGTTCTACAATGAGAGGCTCCGAAGTTGGTTAAGGAGATTAGAATCTTTTTGGACTTTAGTTGGTTATTACCGAAGGTTATGGAAGGCTTTTCCAAGTTAGCGTTTCCGTTACTTCGATTGACTTGCAAAGGGTGAGTCGTTTATTTTGGATGTTCATTGTGAGTAAGTTTTGGTGAGCTAAAGTAGAAGTCGGCTACGACTTCAGTTTTGATTCTGTGTGATCCTAATAAACCGTTTGTGAGGTATTGTGATGTGTCTTTGATGAGTTAGTTAGTGTGTTAAGGCAAGAGGGTAAAGTCGTGGCTTATGCTTTACGACAATTGAGGATTCATAGAATAATCTATACTATTCCGGATTTGGGATTGGTCGCAGTTATAATGTATTGGAATATGTGGAGGTATTACCTTTATGGTTCTAGATTCGAAATGTTTAGTAATCACAAGAGTTTGGAGTACTTGTTTGGTCTAAAGGAATAGAGTATGAGACAACGAGGAGGGTTGGAATTCGTGACGAGTTATGAATTTGGCTTGGATTATCCTTTGGGAAAAGCTAAGGTTGTGCCTGAAAAGTTAAGTCGAAAGTTTTTATACATGGTTGTTTTGATGGTCAGAGAATTAAAATTAATTGAGCAATTCCGAGACTTGGGTCTGGTGTGTAAGCTAACACAGTAGAGTGTGAGGTTGGGTATATTAAAAGTGAACCGTGATTTTTGGTGAATATGAGAAAGAGTTAGACTTTGGCATGAGATTGGTAGACTTGATAGTTTTGAGTAATCAGAGTGCGCAGCGGAAGCGTGATGAGGCACATTTGGTATTTGCGTGTGGGACTTGTAAGAGTTCATAAGTTAAACATTGGAAACATGTGGGAATGATGAGACCATTGGACGTTTCAGAATGGAAGTGTTAGGCGAAAGGTTTAAATATCATTCATGGGCTACTATGTAGATGGGTGTTTTGGTTGTATGTTCGATTGGTGAATCGTAGCATTGTGGTAATATTGTTGTGTTACAAGGATGTTGGTATTGTGGTTATGTAGAGGTTGTTGAATGATGTTGTGTCGTGGAAATTTATGTTCTTGTGTGTGTTGTTGCCTCGTTTCCATCGTGATGGCCCGAGTGCGAGTAGCTAATTCCTGTGTGTGTTTGTAACTTGGGTATTCTTTGAGTTGTGAGTTAGTCGTCAAGTGCATTGTATGGGCTTTGCATCTTGTCGTTGTAGTTGTCGTTGTTGTAGTTGCTGTTAGCAAGGTGGTTTGTCAGTTTGTGTTATTCGTGGTGTGCCTTCGGTTGGCATGTTGGTTGGTTAGTCGGATACGAGAGTCGTATCCGGAGTTGTTCGTATCGGTTATATTTTCGAGGACGAAAATTTCTAAGTGGGGGAGAATTGAAACGCCCCGTTTTGTCTTATTTATTTAATCGAGTCGATTTAATTATTTTCGTTTTTATATTATTTTATTCTTGGCTTTTATTTGGCAATATATTATTTTTCATCGTTATGGTGTTTTATCGCGTTTTGAGAGCGTTTGCGAGATATTTGAGAGTAGGGGTATTTTGGTCTTTTTGCTGGGTTATTTTTCATAAAATAGAAAGTGGAGAGAAAAAGAGAAAAATAGAAAGAAGGAAAAAGAGAAGAGAGAAAGGAAGAGAAGGGAAAAAGAGGAGAAGAGGAAAATCGAGGAAACCTCCATTTCAAGCGCGATTAATCGGGTAAGGGTGAGAAGTTTCAATTATATCTTGCTTGTGTATGTATATGTGTTCTTTGTTGTAATTGTTTTGGTTGTTTTCACAACTTTTTATTATTGAAAAATTGATGAATAATTTATTGAAATCGATGTTTTCGCGGTCGAAACTCGATATAAACTGCGTAGAATACTTGTTGATTATGTTGGGACATGTTTGGGCTGATAGATTGTGATTTGGAAGTGTTTAGATGAGATTTGGAGAGGATTAGGGGTAGAATTCGTAACAGGAATTATGCAGGAAAATTCTGGGGTTCGCTGCCCATACGCGTATCAGGCTTGGCATTACGCGTATTGGTTTGGGCAATACGCGTATGGCAAGGGCAAGATGAGGGAAATACGCGTATGGAAGCTCATTTTCACGGCCTTCTGCTGATTTGCGTAATGGTACACGTACTTGGCAAGGTATTACGCGTAGCAAGTGAGGCATTACGCGTATGGAGTGTTAATGGAATTTTTGGGGAGAATTTGGTCTCTGCCCATACGCGTATCAAGTTGGGCAATACGCGTATGGTATGGGCGAGTGAGCTGGGAGTTACGCGTATGGCTCAGGGCAATACGCGTATGACCAGAGAGGGTGCAGAATGTTGCCATTTCGCGATTCCTTTTCTTTTTAATTCCATAACTTGTGTTTCGATTATCCGTTTTGAACATTCTTGGTATCGTTGGAAAGCTATTGAGATGTTCTTTCTTATTAAAATGGTTTTGAGATTGTTGGCCAATTTAATTATGTAGGGAATTTGGAAATGTGTCGTTTTGTCGACTTTTACCGTTGTAATTGTGTGTAATTGATGTGTTATCATGCAATGTGCTTTTGATATATAACGTATAGCTTGGGTGCTGTTATATGATGTGAATGCATGTGATAATGATGTTGTTGTGTGGTAAAATACCTTGTTTGGTGGAATATCAATGTATGTTGTTATGATGTTTTGGGGAATTGTTGTGGCTTGTGGATTATGATGAAATGCATTGTTGATGTGAAACTCAATGTGTGTTCTTTGGTGGCCTTATGGCAAGTAAATGCATTGTTTGAATTGATTTCCAATGCATTGATTTGTGAAGATGCATTTGATTGTCATGAGTTCTTGTATGCCAAGCATCATGATATACATCTTGTGATGTCGTGTGCACCTGTGGGGTGTGAGTGACGAAACGATTCCAGAGGGAATCCACTATAACATCGTGTGCCTTATACAAAGAGGTGTGAGCGATGATTATAGACGATCGTGTGCCTTATGCAAAGAGGTTTGAGCGATCAGGTCGTGTGCCTTATACAAAGAGGTGTGAGCGATCCATAAATGTCGTGTGCCTTATACAAAGAGGTGTGAGCGACGGGAAACATCGTTTGCCCGACGGAGAGTTACACTAAGTAACAAGCGATGGTTCCAATAGTTCATGAGTGAACTGATGATGAGAATGATGGATGGATGGTACCGCATTTGCATAGAGTCGTTGTGTCGGTCTCTTTGCATTTGCATAAGTCATGAATGGATTGATTATGTGTGGAAAATCATGAATGGATTGATTGTGTGTGGAAAATCATGAATGGATTGATTATGTGTGGGAAATTGTGAATTGATTGAGTATGTGTTGAGATTTATGTTTTAATTGGTGAATTGATGTGCATATGTGATAAATGCATTGGTTGTGGATAATATGTTTTATGCATAGACATATGCTATGTGATGTGGTGGGGTGTTTCCATATGTTATGACTTTGGTGTGCCTTATGTGTGAATATGTGATTATGTTGGTATAATTGATATATGCTATGTGTATTAGTATGTGATGCTTGTGGTGAGAATAACTATGCATGTGGATTTATATGTGTTGCATATTATTATGCAATCTGGATTTAGTTGTTATTTCTCACCCTTCTGCTGTTGTTTGTTGCTCTACGAGGCAATTCCAGATTAGTAGCCTTGGAGGCTTTTGTGAAGATTAGTTCTCCATCCTGTTGTCGGTCTGTCTGCTCTGATACGTAACACGGGAGTCGGGAAACGCTTTTGTTATATATGTATACATTTGTTGGATTTATTTTGTATTACTTTTGTATGTATATTTTGACGTTATAAAATGATTCATTTTGTAAAACAAGTCAGTTATGGATCTTTCCGCTTTATTCCATAGTTGAACTTTCCTTTTATATGGAAAAAGTTTCCCCTTGAGGTTATTCCATTTTGTGTTATGTATCAAAAATTTATGAGCAGGGATTGTGATTTCTTTCTATCGATGTGGCATCCTTGTTTCTGTCGGAAAAATAAATTTTTATTTACTCTGATTTAATTATGTATTATTTATTCGCGATGGGAATTGGGGTGTTACAAGCGTGATAGTCTACTATGCTCGCACAACGAGCCTCCAGCGAGGTGAAAGCGAGATCTCGCCTATAAGTCACATAACGACCACTGAGGCTTTTTGCTACTGCCTCCAAAATCCTCTGTCTCGCCCAGAGCTCGCACAATGAACTCAAAGCGAGGCGACCTCGCCCAATGCTCACACAATGAGCCTAGCAATTTTGTTCTCTTTTGTTTGTTTACTTGTTTGGTTGCTTCTTTTGCATGACTTATGATGCTATGGATTATTTCACATGATTATTAAGGATTTTTATGCATATTTACCATGAATAATTGGTTGATATATATGATGAAAAATATGGGAAATATATATAGAAAGTGAGTAAACCTCATCACAATTGAATGGAATAGACTAGTGATGTAACTAGGAAATGATATATGACTTAGATGACAACGCTTGTGCATTTGATGCCTAGATGTGCATCATTGACAAGTAGTTGTCTAGTGGAGAGGTGAGGCATCATATGGAGCATATGTGGATGTTTTGTTTCTTTGTAAATAAGGCGTATGTGGCCTTGTGGTTGTCAAATACAATCACATTTGTGTATGAGATCACGTAGTCGGAACCAATCCCTTGAGTTGTGCCATTCCAAGAGTCAAGGCTTATATTGAGAGCTCCTCTAGAATGTTTGCACTAGTACTTTGGCATGTTTGATAATTGTTGTACGAATAGAGCCTACGGATAAAGAAACTTGTGATAGAGTATGACCCATGAGAAGTGACAATTCATGTGGACTATGTTTCCCTTGGATCCGAATCCATTTATTATGTTAAAGTTTGCAAGGATACATGACCCGTACCAAACTCTTAGACGTAGGAGATGAGGGGAAAAGGGGATGCCTCGGTAAGGTTTTCGGTTAGTGATAGTTTGAGTTGTTGAACTTAAGTAACATGTTTCCATATAGTGTGAAGTTGTGAACTCAAGTCTTGTCCCTTCCATTTTGACTTGAGTTAGGATTGGTTAAAACCTTGTGAAGCCGAGAGAATCCATAAGACAGGGAACCCATTGGGATTATTATCTCACCCCATGTTGTTGAATGTTTTTCATGTGGTTCCAGTTCCGTGAAGGGTAAGGATAAGGTCTTTTGATATCCTTACTTGCCTTGGCTTTTTGGGTTGGCATTTCTGTTGGGAAGACTCTATTTTGAGATTATTCGATATGATCTAGTTGTTAGTCTTTTGGGCATCTTGTGTATATTATGCCATTGTTTTAGACTTTTAGTGTTTTGGCATGTAATATATACAATGTGTTACTAGGAACTTATGTGTATTTCAATACCAATTTGTAAACATGTATAATACGTATCTTCTAGACATATTTATTTATATATGGGTATAACAGTTGGTATCAGAGTAGGTCGTATCCTCGACCTAGCCATGAAATGTTATAAGTATTTATTTCCGATGCATATGTGTCTTATCACCATTGTCCTTAATGTTATATTCATAGTATTAAGCCTGATCAACTTAATCCTATTTGTATGAGATTTAGGATCATGGCTGACAGATACAGGAACCGTGGTAGACCCAGAACTCAGACTTCTGATTCTAATCCACTGGGTGGCAGTGAAAGTGTTCTATGGACTCAGTTTGTACAACAGATGTAGTATCAGTAAAACCAATTCATGCAGCAGATGATTCACTAGCTGAATGGGGGTCCTCATCCTCCAGTGGTTGCTCCAGAAGCTACTGGTGGGAGCTTCAAGGATTTCTTTCGCATGAATCATCCAGAATTTCATGGCGAACTAGATCCTGTGAATGCTCATGAATGGCTTTATGGTATGGAGAGAATCTTTCAGATAATGCAATATAGCAAAGTGAATAAGGCGGTGTTTGTTTCCCACATGTTGAAGGGTTTTGCTATGATATGGTGGGAAAGTGTTTCAGCTCTAATGACTATCCAAGGTGTGCCTAAGGTGTGGAAACAATTCAAGACTACCTTTATGGATAAGTATTTCCCTAGTTCTTTGAGAACTTAGAAGGAGTTTGAATTCCAACAGTTAAGGTAAGGTATTATGACAGTGGCTGCTTATGCTGAAAAGTTTGAGGACATGGCTGCTTATTCTAGCCAGGCTGTGTATGCTCCTGATGAGAAGTGGAAGATTGATCAGTTTCTATTTGGATTGAAAGTTGAGATCTCTCATAGTGTCTCTCAAAGAGAGTTCGCTACCTATGCTAAGTTGCTAAGGTAGTGTTATATGGTTGATAACAGTTTGAAAAGAGTTCAAGAAGAGAGAGGTTTGAGTAGGATGGTTCAGAGGGATCAAGGAAAACCAAATCAACAGTTTAAGCCTAGACCACAAACCTTCAAAGGGAAATAAGTGCAGAGTACTAGACCTAATACTACTCCTCTATACAGTACTTGTGGTAAGAGTCATTACGGAAGGTGTAACCTCGAAAGTGTGAAGTTCCATCAGTGCCAAAGAATGGTTCATGTGGAAAAATAATGTCCTCAAAATGGGAATCAGATACAAGGGAAGAATACCAGTCGGGTTTATACATTGGATGTAAGGAAGACTATGGGTGGCAACTCTTTGATTGCGGGTACGTGTTTCGTGAATGGACATCCTTGTTTTGTATTGTTTGATTGTGGAGAACACATTATTTTGTGTCGATTTAATGTATGAATCGACTTGGGTTGCAAGCTATTACTTTGTCTCCTCCCATGGTGGTTACTACCGCAATGGATGAGTTGGTTGAGACACCATTGATTTGAGAAAACTGTGTGTTATTAGTGGATGGTAGAGTTTTTTCAGATTGACCTTATCTGTTTGTCACTTAAGAAGGTTGATGTTGTCTTGGGTATGGATTGGCTTTCTACTAATTCGGTGTTTATCGATTGTGAGGAGAAGTTAATCATCATTCCGTCCAGGGAAGCTACTCTGAAGGATGTATTGACTACTATTTTGGAAGGTACGGTTGGCATGGTTAATTTCTTGTTTGAGAAGGAAAAGTTTGTTATTTTGGTTCTCACTATGGAGGCAAGTAACGATGTGAAGGTTTTGCAAATCCCTATAGTCTGTGAGTTTCTAGAAGTTTTCCCTGAGGATGTCATTTCTCTCCCTCCGGAGAGGAAAGTGGAATTCTCTATTGATCTAGTACCGGGAATGACTCCTATATCCGTTTCTCCATATCGGATGGCACCACTTGAGTTAAGAGAATTGTAGGAACAATTGGAAGGATTATTAGATAAACATTTTGTTCGAGCTAGTGTTTCACCCTGGGGAGCTCCAGTACTGCTAGTAAAGAAGAAAGATGGTGGGATGCGTTTGTGTATTGATTACCGCTAGTTGAATAAAGTCACCATCAAGAACAAGTACCCTTTACCCATAATAGACGACATGTTAAATCAATTGAAAGGAGCCTGTGTGTTCTTGAAGATTGATTTACGGTCGGGTTACCATCAAATTCGTGTGAAGAGCTCAGACGTACCAAAGACTGCATTTAGAACCTGTTATGGCCACTATGAGTTTCTTGTGATGCCTTTCAGTGTGACAAATGCTCCAGCTGTTTTCATGGATTACATGAACTGGATATTCCAACCTTACTTAGACTAATTCGTAGTGATCTTTATTGATGACATTCTTATTTATTCTAATACTCCGCAAGAGCACAAAGAACATTTAAGGATTGTCTTATCGATCTTACATGAGAGATGACTTTTTTCCAAGTTAAGCAAGTGTGAGTTTTGGATGACGTAAGTTAGATTTCTTGGTCATGTTATATCTCAAGGAGGAGTGGCGGTAGATCCATCAAAAGTTGAAGCGGTGATTAATTGGGAAAGACTGAAGAATGCTTTAAAAGTCACAAGTTTCTTAGGATTGGCAGGTTACTATAGAAGTTTCAACAAAGGTTTTTCTCAATTGGCTTTACCAATGACTAGACTTACCTGAAAAGAGTTTCCTTATAGTTGGGATTCAGGTTATGAGCAGCATTTTATGAGTTTGAAGGAAAGGTTGAAGTCTGCTCCTGTCTTGATTATTCTTGATCCTAGTAACCCGTATGAAGTATTTTGTGATGCAGCTTAGGAGGTGTGTTAATGCAGGGTGGTCAGGTTGCAGCTTATGCTTCTCGTCAGTTGAAAGTTCATGAAGAGAACTATCCAACTAACGATTTGGAGTTAGCGACTGTTGTTTTTACACTGAAGGTGTGGCGTCATTACTTGTATGGAGTACGTTTTCAGATGTTCAATGATCATAAGAGTTTAAAGTATTCTTTTTTTATCAAAAGGAGTTGAATATGTGTCAAAGGAGATGAATTGAGTACTTGAAGGATTTTGACTTTGAACTGAAGTACCATTCAGGTAAAGCAAATAAGTTGGAGGATGCATTAAGTCAGAAAGAGATACACAAGGTTGATTTGATGATGTTAGAGTATGCCTTGTTAGAAAAGTTTCGTGATCTTAATCTTTAGTTTGTTTGGACTCAGAATGGTATGATAATGGGAAACTTGAACATTATTTCCACTCTAAGAGATGAAATTCAACAAGGGCAAGTGCTAGATGCAAAGTTGCAAGGGATGTTAGTTCAACCGGGTTTCACACGAGTCGTGGATTGAGTTGTTCATTTTAATCAAATAATATGTGTTCTGAATGATACGATGTTAAAAAGGAAGATTTTGGAAGAAGCACATAAGGGCGCTTTTACTATATGTCTTGGTTCCTCGAATATGTACCAAGACATCAAATGTCCGAGATGAAGAGAGACATTGTGGAATATGTGCCTGAATGTGCAGTGTGCCAACAAGTGAAGATTGAACACCAAAGTTCGGGTGATTTGTTGCAACTATTAGAGATTTCGGTGTGGAAATGGGATAGTATTTCAATGGACTTTGTGGTTGGACTGCCTCGTACGCAAGGTGGTTATGATTATATTTGGGTGATTTTGGATCGGTTGACGAAGTCCGTACATTTCATAGCAGTGAAGACTACTTACAAGGAAAGTCATCTTGCATAGTTGTTTATTGCAGAAATTGTGAGACTACATGGTGTTCCCTCTAGCATTGTATCTGCTAGATATCCAACGTTTACTTCAAGGTTTTGGAGAGCTTTTCAACCAGCCGTGGGATCAAGGTTGTGTTTGAAATTCTGGCATAGCCGATAGCAGATGTCCTAACACATGTCAAGATATTATTCTCTGTACAACTTTAAAATAAGAACAAAACTACACACTAATATTCAGAATATCAGTAACAGTAACAAGACAGATGTTAGGACATCTGTTCCAACAAGTTAATCAAAAGTGAACTGTAAATTGTAGAATGATAAACAACACAGAATATGATAACCCAGTTCGATGCAAATCACCTACATCTGGGGGCATACCAAGCCAGGAAGAAGAATCCACTATCAGTAGTATAGTTTTATGTAAACAACCGCTGGCTTACAATAAACACCCCTGGTTTACCCATCACTACCCAATGAAAACTTTATCTAAGAACTCCATCCTAGATAAGAGAAACTCATCTCACTCCCTAAATCACAACCTGTGATTATCTAACAGTTATAAACATAATAATTGCATCATCCATTTGAAAGACACCCCTTTCAATACAAAGTTTAGTCAAGCATCCGTGACTAACAAGTTAACTTGGATTTGCTTAAAAGCTTCATCCAAGAACAATACATGATTCATTACCTACATGTTTCTGAATCTGTACAAGTGCCTATGTCTTCCACAATGTATCAAATTGATACAGAGGGAGACTTACAAGAGAAACCTACGACTCTCAAAACCTTAATCCTACTTTAAAAAATAGGATTCCTAAGTCTATGTCGTTCTCTCTCACTTTTCTACCTAGGTCTTGATCTTCTTTTATAGCCTTCTGCTGTCTTGGGCTTCAAATCTTCTTTCCTTGATCCACTGCTAATCGCACCTTGAATCTTGAAACAGATTTAAAAATAAAACCTGCTGTGACAGTCATAATGTCGAATCTTCATGCTGTGACATTTCATTCGACATCTTTGATTCGGGGCATAAATCTTCATGTTGGAACATCTTTCCCAACAGTATGTTTTACCAAAGTTTATTCAAACCTTTGGAGCTTTCAATCTCCCCCTTTTGACAAATTTTGGCTAAAATATTCTTCAGTTTGATGGTGCATGCAATGGGAAAACTCGAAGCAAGTGTCAAGGAAGAGGGAGAAGATAATTTCGAGTTACCCTCTTCATTCCCTTGTGACACCAAATACATACTTGCTTCCTAACTCTGATCACAAAACACAACTTCCCAAAATGTTAGAACCCAGAACATTAGAACATCCTTTGAGACATTGAGACATTTTTTGCAGATCAGCAGCACAGATGCACATACACCTCTCAGCAGTAAGAAAGAAGCCATTCTCTCCCTTTTTAGCCAAAAGTTGGCAAAAATGGCCCATGCAGACCCATACCCAGGCTGTGCTTACCCAACCACGGACATAACCCATTTGCTCTCAACTTAACAAGAAAGATGTTTTAGCATGATCCTCCTTAAATATTGAAGAAGCTACATAGGTAGAGCCAGTCTATTTGAAGGAAACAAAAGACTAGTCAATGAATGAAATAACTGCTGGTCAAGTTAGTTTCGAAAGATTCAACTTTTTCTGACTTGTCCTTGAAACCACCGTCCCTTTGATTGTCTTTATCTGAAACAAATTCTGAGCAAAGTCCTGATACCAAATCTGACTTTGTCATTTTTCCCATGAATGATTTGTAGACCCCACAACCTTGTTCCATTTAGCATAGGCACAACAAGCTATACAAAGGTAATTACAACCTTCTTCTCTAAATCAATTCCTTAATCCAGAATTAGCAGACTTGATCACGACATAATGCATCCTTCGACCTTCCAATATGCAGGTAAAAACAAATTCTTCCAGACAGTAGCCACGGCTCCCAAGATACTTGTATCACTTCTGATTCCATCCATTGACACCTAATGACAAAATCAGACTAACCTGATAAGTCCACCTAGAACTTATACCAGTAGAGCAATGTCACGACATCTCGTCTGACATATCATCCTCACCTGAGGCACTCTATCACAAAATGCTTGAAACCACAAACAGTCTTGATAAACAACTGCACTACTGCAACAACCTATCCAAAACAGAAGTCTAACTCCCCCTGTCATAGATAACCAGTGCTCCTTTGCAAGAGGAACACCCTAAATGAATGGAAAACATAAGACGCGTCTTCATGTCTTCAAGAGCGCACCCTCTGTTCAACACACCTGCTGAACGCATTCACCTAATGCCTGATCCTCAAGCAATCCATGTACCACACTAGTACATTTAACATACAGAAGTTCTCCCCTATCTTTCTCAAAAGATGCTTCTTCAGCAAGAAACACCCAAAATCACTACATGATATCCCATGACAACTTCATGATCATATAGTGAGAGTTCCAGGAATGCATCCTTGTACCACAACCAACAAACTCTTAGATTGAGACCAAAATCACCATTGATACCTCTCATCCAAAAACCATCCATACCCTGTACAAATTCACCTTTAATTATACAGCCATAGATATCCTTGTTCCCTAAGATACAATCCAATTGAATCTGGAATGCTTCACATTCCTCAAAGAGACATACAGAGCCCCTTAGTTTTGCTAGCTCGCCAAGATGTTCTTCACAATTGAAGGACATCAAACACATGCTCCAGAAATCCTCAGCTTATTTGCTCCACAAGCACCAAACTGATCCACTTCTCTTTAGCATGACTTGTAGTAGAAGAAACCACCTCTCCACAAGTATTTTGGCTTCAGCAAGAGTCAGTCTTCCAGATAAACACCCCATGATACAAGACAATCTTCAATCTATCATTCCCTCATATGATAAGATAAAACACTTCTAATTCAACTGGTGAATATCAGCTATCATATTCTGAACACATCAGAATCCAGACCTTCATGCAATCAACCATTGATCCACTTCAGTCTTACTAAAATCTTTCACATCAGAATTCCAAGACAATCCTTCTACTTCATCATTCTCCTGTATGAAAAAATAAATACTTCTTAGACACGATGTGAGTGTCAAGTTCCACAGACAGAACTTAGAATCCTACTCCAAGGTTAACTAACCCAGATGATGTTCTAACATCAGTTAGGACATCCTTCACATATCACAGACACCATACACCATGGTTCTTGATATGCTCCACCACTAGACTTACTACTGCATAGTAATCTAACTGAAGATCTCCAGACGACACTGCGCTACTAGCTTGATCAATAAGTACTCCAGATAACCAAAGAGAGAAATAAACTCTCATTCAACTCCCAAAAGAAGGTAATCTTCCATAAGCAACTTAGGGCTTCTACCACAAGCTCCAAGATATGAATAGAACAAGAACCTCCTTTGATTTTTCAACCAACTACCCTTCTACCCAAGAGTAATTAGTTCCAAGCACCCTGCTTGAATGCACGATAAAGATCAACCAAATGCCACTGTTTGGTTAATCTTAGCTTTTCTTCAGAGTTTCAGAAAACCTTCTGATCCACCAATGAAACCTAATCTTCAAGTTACATAATCCACTTACTCCATAGCAAGCTATCTTAGATACACCAAGCTTTAGATATGTAACATCTACTCCTTCTCGCAACTCCCGCAAACTGCATGAGATACACCTTTTTGAAGCATTAATTTCATTTATTTTTTAGAAGATCAACTTATCTTATGATGATGCGCCACAACATTAACTAAGACCCTGAAGTTTCTGCTTGATGTCATGACACCTGATCAGAAATCCAGCTGAGGAATTCAGTCCTTCCTTCTGCCACTTAGAATAACCTCCTCCCTATAACAGAATAAGAGTTCCATGTTCTTATAGACTTGATCAATGATATCAAGTTAGAGTAGACATCTTCTATCCTGCTTTGTTGTACAACAACACTCACCCCATCTTCAGACATCCCAAACCTGTCAAAGCTTGATTCTTCAGAAGAGGTTAGTCACTCAAGATCTTTACAAAAGGAATCCCATCTTCCTTAAGTAGAGACTTCTGCACAAAGTCAGAGATAACTGCCACTTATCCTTGACTTCCAATATGAGCAAGATCACATGCTCCTATGTACCTATATCAGAAATAAACTGACCCAAGTTGTGCCATCACTAACACCATATTCTGGACAAGTCTGTTGCCAGACACTTTCCAGATAAGTATCAGATGCTTCTAGTAACAAGTGGAACACACCTGCTGCACTCCAATACTCCTAGATCATAAATAAACCGATCCAAGAAATATTCATCAAAATTATGATGTATTCTTCTTTATCTTCAACAGCACCATCTTCAAGAAAGGTTTCTTTCCAGGAAACTTTCCAGAGGTAAAATGCTTCTGCAATACCAGTCTGCAGACGATCCTTAAAACCTTAGGTCAACTCCCAAGTGTCATTCCCCAAATTTTGACCACAAGATTTCCCATCATTTTGAAAATAATCACCACAATATGGATGTACCTTCATGCCTCATCAATCCTCTCAGAGATTGTTGAGCATTCACTACAATCAAGAATTAGGGTTTTGAGCCCTCTCAGAGAACTCAGACAAATGATCAATCAAGAATGGACATGATCCTAAAATTTTCAAGTCCCTCAAACATCCATGAAGGATCAAGAGGTCTCCCACATCAAGAATCAAGCACAAGAGTGCAACATTTCAAGTGGATCAAGCCTTAAGATCATCAGTGTCACCAAATTAGGGTTTTGGTCGACCAAGCCCTCCAGAGAGAAATTTTCATCTGGGAATGAGCCAATACTTCAAAACATGATCCAAGAAGCTCAAAGGGAGCACATGGACCCAATCATATAGTCAAAATAACCTTAGGGGATGCATTCATAAAAAATCAGGAATTAGGGTTTCTTGACCTAATTCACCCCTAAGTTGACTTTTGTAGCAAGACATGAGCCAAGACCTCAAGAAGTGTTTTGAAGACCTCCAATACATCATATTAATCCATTTTCATGATTGGATTGATTCAAAGAACTTGGTTCATAAGCAGTACAAGGATTCAAATTCATCTGGGCCAATTAGGGTTTCCTGATGAAAAGTCAACTGTATCTTTGACTTTGGACCAAGACATGATCCCAAACCTTGGGACAAGATTAAAGACACTCTATAACACCTATGGAATCCATCCCTTAGGTTTGAATTAGGTCAAGGACTTGATTTCATAGAGGATCACAAAGTTTGAAATTCATCTGACAAAAAGTTAACTGTGCCAAAAAACCAAGTTTGACTTTTTGAGTTTCTTGACAAACAAGGCTTCCCTAAGTCAAAAACAATGTTAACTTATGGTTTGGACCATCATCCATTAAGAAAAATCAAGAAAAGTAGGGTTACTTGCAAAAGGGGCAACCATAAGAAACTTAAAATTTCACTAAGTTATGGAAAAAAGTGATTTATACCCAACTTTGCAAGACCATAACTTGTGATCCAAGCAACCTTTTTCTTCCATCCAAAGCTCAAATGAAAGCTCTCATTACATACTTCAAGATTGTCAACGACATCGGATTCCAAATCCTCATGGATTTTGAGTTATGGATTGATCAAAATCACAAAAACATGAAAATGACCACTTTTCCAACACTTAGTGAAATTTTCAAGTCAAAATCTGTTTCACTTTTTCAACAACTTTAAGGCCATTTTTCACAATAATCCATGATGAATCAAGACCATAGTTGGACATCAAAGTTAAAGTAGGATATACAAGCTTTCCAAAGAGTACAAGAGCTCCCAATAATTCAACTTGAGCATGGAGTTATGGACCTCACAACATGCCTTGCTCAAACTGGTTTTCAAGGCATATTTTGTGCATTTTCTTGTGCCACAAGATTTCCATTTCAAATTTTACGATATTACAAGCTTTGTCCTCTTCCAAGATTAGAGGGAATCTTGATGAATCACCCGATGTTTTCAAACTTGGACCATTAAGTCAAGAATCCTATCCTTTGGCATGTGATCATTCAAGTTTCAAATCCAAAACTCCAACTTTGTCATTTGGCATTGAAGGGATGCATTGAGCTGTCATGAACCAAGCCATATCAGTCCAATTAAGTCAAGATTGACTCAAAATTCAGAAGACCTAACGCTACCAAGACCAGCTCAAGTCAATGGCTAAAAGGAGAATTGGTACCTTGGCATTTAAGAAAGTGATACATGGGCATATCCATTGGATAATAGAGTGAACCAGTTACCATTCACTATTCCTCCAAAAACAAACTTTCTCTACTATAAATAGAGCTCATTTCTGATGTTTCAAACCACACCAAAACAATACCAAAGCCTTGTTTTCTCACTCTCCCTCTCTTACTTCAATTTCAAGTCACAATGGAGCAATTTGGGGATTCTTGAAACCAGAGCAAAAACCACTCAAATAACTATCCAAACACATCATAAATCATCTATTGGAGGTGTTCAAACTTTCATCCTCATTGTACAACACCAAAATCATAAATTCAACCTCCAAAACCTTAAATTTTGACTTTTTTGCATTTTTCAAGCCATGTCTTGATCCAATCATTTTCAAGGCCAAGTAACCCTTCAAATACACTCCAAATATCATCCTTAAGTTGTTCCAACAAGTGTCCCTCAACTGTAACACCATTTGAGTGAGTTACCGTTTTGGTCACTTTTGCCTCTTTTGCAAGAAAGAGCCAGTTACTGTTCCTGAAGTTTCCAGCTGGTTTTGATCATCCTAAAAGCTTCCAAGGGATCTATCAAGAGTGTCTAAGCCATTAGATTACTTCTGGCACAAACATTTTGCAAGATAGCACAAGGAGCTTCAAGAGGTAAGTGCATAACAACTTGAACTCTTTAAAATATGCATTGCTTTGATGTCCATTGATCATGAAGATGTCATACATATCATATGTGTTATGTTTGAGCCAATTTACCATGCAATTATTGCTTGTATGAAGTGGTAGCATAGAACTTGCAAATTTTTGCGTATTTTGAAACCACTATCAGGTTTTAAAATGTAGGCATCTTTAGAAAATTCTAAAACCACCATTAGATTCCTCATGAAATTCTAGGTAGGATCCATCTAAAATTCATTCATTTTCATGGAGAAATGAAGAAGTTATGGCCTTCTTGCAAATTCCATAAAACCTGATTTTTGCCTTGGCCTGACCTGAAAATAAGGCTACCCTTATGTATTCATGGGGTGGTTTTGATACATGGATGTATCACCACTCTAGTGGTAGTAGCGCATGTGTGTTTGGTTAGAGGGCGTGGGTTCAACACCCACCCAGACCATTTTTAGTTCCCTCTCCTTTTTGCTATTTTTTTTCTCATTTTTCATTATTTTCTTAATTAATCTCAAAATTAATTTCTCCCTCAATTTTAATTATTTTTTATTGGTTCTTTTTTCGAAAATTCACAAAAATGTTGAAACATTTTATTCTAAAAAAAATAAAATTTATATTATTTATTTAATATAGCTTGAATTTTTGTAATTAATTTCATTTTATTTGTTTTCAAACATTTTTAAAATGAGATTTCCACCTTGAATTTTCAAATTCAATTGGATTCCAAGCTTTCATATGATTAAAAATGATTTTTAAAAACATTGTTAAAAGTTGACAACTTGTTTTTAAATATATTTGATATTTTATATCATTTATTATTTATTTTTCTTTGAAAAATGATATTTTTTAAGAAATTAGGGTTTTCTCTTGATTTTAGTTTCTTTAAAAACACTTTTGGACCTCTAATAGAGTGTAATACCCATCCCTTTTGTAAATACACAATTTTGGGCCTCAGTCATTGTATAAATCCCTCAGTGGTTTTCAAAAACACGGCGCGATCGTCGCCTTTTCAAATAAATCATCTTGGCCTCTCCTTGAGTATAAGCCCCATTTTCCTTTCTTCAAAACACTTTAGGGTCTCTAATAGAGTGTAAGACCCAACCCATCTTTGTACAAAAACATTCTATGGGCCTCTACTATAGTATAAGTCTCACATCGTCCTTCGGTATCACAATGCGATCAATGTTGTCAAATAAGGCATCTGAGTCTCTCTTTGAGCTATAAGCCCTAAACATTCTTCCAAACAAAATTTCTCTTAATTCAAATTCAAATTCAATGTTGTTTCTTTCAAAACTTTCTTCAATTTCTTGAAACCCTAAAAAAGGCAATACAGTTGTAATCAATACAACAGATCACAATATGCTTGGGCTTCTTCTCAACAAGTAAGTCCCAACATTTTTTTCAATGCATATTTGTTTATATATATCTGTCAATATAATTGTCTATATATACTTGTGCATATCTTGCTCAGAGTTTTCCCCAACAGATAGGTCTATGCTTAGGTCAAACCAGGGGTTACTTTCAACATAGTCAAAACTAGTTCCCTCATAGGAAATTCCCTATACAGTCTTGTCTCCTCTTGGGCTTATACAATATGAAACAAAGAAAGTCATTATTCTCGGTGAAACTTTTCTCAAGACTGTCAAAACTTAGATATATATTAAGAAATTCATTTCCCCAAACCTCTCTTGAATTTCTTCAAACCTTAGAACTGTTCAGTAAAGAAAGGATTAATTCCCGGTGAAACCTTTCTTGAACCTTTCTAAGGCTTGGACCCACATGCTTCCTAAAAGCATACCCAACCTCCTCTTGGGCTTAATACAAGGACCCACAAGCTTCTTAGAAGTTCACCCAGCCTCCTCTTGGGCTTAGTACAAGGACCCAAAGGCCTCCTAAAGGCATAAGACAGAAATTAGTCATTGATAAGTGTAAATTGTACCTATTTTTGTATATAAGTTTTGTTGCACTTATCATTACTTTGTGTTAAAATTGGTTGAATAAACCCCGCTTTGTTTGTAAATACGTTTACTTTACGTTTTAGTGTATATAGTGCGTATTGTGTAAATATTACTGAGTTTAATTGATTTTTATCTCATTTTTGTAGGTATTTAATAAAGGCTATCTTGCCATATTCTTGAAGAGCATTGAATAAGCTTTCTGGCGCTTCAAACCGTGCGTCAATCGGAGTTTCGGTGAAGAAGTTGTGGCCAAAATAAGGACTGGTTTTCTGTCATGTTCGCACTGCGAACTGGCAGCGAGTGTTCGCATTGCGAAGGTCCAGCGAAGGTCCCAGTGAAGGCTGGCAGTGAGTTAAAAAAGAGAAATAAGCCAAGGTTCGTACTGCGAACCAGTCAGCGAGCATTCGCACTGCGAACCAACGAAGGAAAGCAAAGGCGGTTTAGCAATCAGAGGCACTTGAAGTGCCATTTTTTGAGTCATTCGCACTGCGAATGATCGTTCGCACTGCGAACCATGCAGAATTTACAATGTATATAGTTCAATTCAGTTACTTTTTTTAGGGATGGTTTTGGGGTTTCTTGATCCCATTTCCATCAAACTTCATTTTTCATTGCTTTGCTTAGAAAACAACTATGGAGCATGCATACGGATGAACCGGGGTCGATTGATCGTCGACCAGCTCCGAAAATCCGCGAGATGTTTGGTTCATTTCTTTTCTTCTTTTTGTTTTTCTTTATGGTTGGGTTGTGTATATGTATTGATTATGATCTCATGTATATTTGTCGCCCATGGCGTTGTATAAAACTTGCTTTACAAATCTTTATTGGTAATTGTCTCTGATTTTTGCTTTATGCGCGGGGTTTGGGTTGCGTTAGACATAACCTTCACGAACTTCGATTAGGGGCGATTGTCTGTTAGTTTCTGGACTCTAGAGATAGATTTAGGAGCTAACAATCTTCAATAGGTGTCGAAGCTTAATGCATTCCGTGTTCCGAGGCTTTGCTCGTGAGAGTGACGAAGAGAGTGACACGGTTGTTATCTCAACTGTGCGTTAGACATAACCTTTGTTGTGAGCGATGCTGGGTGATATTGAGGAGTATTCTAAGTGGAGTATAACTGGTCGAAAAGTTTAAGTTTGTGAGGAGTCGATTATGTGCATGCCGGATAAGTTTGTCTTGCTGAAGAATGAATTTGTTTTATGTTTTAATGTTTACTTTTCTATTTTCTTGTTTGAAACCATTTAAAACCAAACTCATAAACGCGAGAGATTTTCGAATGGCATTCTTTCCTAGGAACCGATCTCCGTGGACACGACATAAATCCCGGAGGGAATTCTTCCGAAAATAAATATTTTTGCTTGCTTGCCCTATTCTGCACCCAACAAAATGGCGCCGTTGCCGGGGATCGATTTTGATATTGAATCGCATTACGATAGTTTCTTTGTTTTTGAGTTTTGTAAATATCGTACATTTTGTATATTTTCACTTGTTTATTATGATACTTGTACATTTTTGACGTTTGTTCACGTGTTTGGTTATGACGCTTGCTTTTGGTTGCGCGGTGAGACATCACCATGGCATGAATCAAGGAAGTTTCTAATTAAGCGCCGTAAAGGCGTCGAGCTTACTACGTAAAACAAGCATGTTTTATAGTTTTTCTTTTCGAATGTTTTTGGTTGTTGTTTGCTCACAGATTTTGATTGACTTATTTGAGGATGCTTTTGTGAGTTTCCAAGTTGGTTCGTTTCAACTTGCGGATGTATGGTAATGATCTTGTTAAGTTTTGTACACGTCTGAGGTATGTATTTATCGCTTTCTATACTTTAGCATATTCATGATACTTAGGAATTTTACAAACTTCCATGTCATCCATTCTTTTGTATACTTGTTCTATTGTGAATCACTTTAGTTCCCAACCTTTTTGTGAGGTGGCTTTCCATTGATCATATATGCGCGGAGAACCAACATTCTTGTTCTAACTGGATTTTATTATGTTGAATCTTTTGTTTGTGTTGATTATATGAATGCATGAAAAGGATCAAGGCAATTGTTTCATTTTGAGCACAACTACCTTAGCCAAATAGTCAATTCACCTTGTGAGTGTGTGAGAATTCGTAACCCCTTTGAGCTTTTTGATCCATGTTTTTATTTGAACTTAATGCTTGTCTATGAGTATTTAGTTCACTTATTTTTGAATGGATTTTGTTTTTTCTTGTCCCTCAACTATGTGTTGTTGTATGGATTTTTTCCTTGCCTTAGAAAGTAGGGAGTATTCACATGATAGTGCGGTTGAATTCAAGTTGGGGAGAGGTTGATTGTATACTCATTGGTTGGATTCTATGAGGATTGATAAAGAAAAGAAAAAAGAGAAAAATTTGTGAAAGAGAAAAAGAAAAAAAAAGAAGAAAAAGAAAAATCCTTGAAAAAGGAAACAAAAAGAGTTTCAATAATTGTGCTAAATAAGTATTGTGTGTTGTGTAACACTTGGGATTGTGGAAGAAG
This sequence comes from Lathyrus tuberosus, assembly GCA_022829125.1. Classification (NCBI taxonomy): domain Eukaryota; kingdom Viridiplantae; phylum Streptophyta; class Magnoliopsida; order Fabales; family Fabaceae; genus Lathyrus; species Lathyrus tuberosus. Next base: position 20,642,881 of record JALAZF010000043.1, read on the forward strand.
TTGATTGGAATTTTGTGTGTGAATCATTGTGAGTTTTCACTCCCTTAGGTTTAGGCAAGTTTTTGTTTCAATTACCTTTAGAAATTGCCCCTAGTTTGTTTACCCGACCACGTTACAACCTTGAAAGTCCTTGTGATTCTTGCCTTTGTATGTTCAATGTGAATTTGTCGATGAATGCATAATTTAGTCTTTTGTTTGCAAGATTGTTGTGTGAGTGAAAAGAACCTCATTTTGTGTTTTTCATCTACCGATGATTGTTTTTGCTAGGTGTGATTCACATTTGAACTTGTGTTGTTTTAGAATGTTCGGCATGAATTTTTGTATTTTGCTTTTGTTTCATGACTATGTTGTCGTCATAGTTTAGTGGTAAGTATTTACTTTTTGTGTGTACTGTTTTCATTTGAATCATTCATTCGTTTCCGTTTTCAAAACCTGTTGATTCGTTATTCTTGGGATATTGCTTGTGCATTTTCAAGTTTTTTTGATTCTTGTTTGTGGACAAACAATTATTTAAGTTGGGGTGAGTTTGATAAGTGCAAATTGTACCTATTTTTGTATATGAGTTTTGTTGCACTTATCATTACTTTGTGTTAAAATTGGTTGAATAAACCCCGCTTTGTTTGTAAATATGTTTACTTTACGTTTTAGTGTATATAGTGCGTATTGTGTAAATATTACTGAGTTTAATTGATTTTTATCTCATTTTTTGTAGGTATTTAATAAAGGCTATCTTGCCATATTCTTGAATAGCATTGAATAAGCTTTCTGGCGCTTCAAACCGTGCGTCAATCGGAGTTTCGGTGAAGAAGTTGTGGCCAAAATAAGGACTGGTTTTCTGTCATGTTCGCACTGCGAACTGGCAGCGAGTGTTCGCATTGCGAAGGTCCAGCGAAGGTCCCAGCGAAGGCAGGCAGTGAGTTACAAAAGAGAAATAAGCCAAGGTTCGCACTGCGAACCAGTCAGCGAGCATTCGCACTGAGAATGGTTCGTTCGCACTGCGAACCAACGAAGGAAAGCAAAGGCGGTTTAGCAATCAGAGGCACTTGAAGTGCCATTTTTTGAGTCATTCGCACTGCGAATGATCATTCGCACTGCGAACCATGCAGAATTTACAATGTATATAGTTCAATTCAGTTATTTTTTTAGGGATGGTTTTGGGGTTTCTTGATCCCATTTCCATCAAACTTCATTTTTCATTGCTTTGCTTAGAAAACAACTATGGAGCATGCATACGGATGAACCGGGGTCGATTGATCGTCGACCAGCTCCGAAAATCCGCGAGATGTTTGGTTCATTTCTTTTCTTCTTTTTGTTTTTCTTTATGGTTGGGTTGTGTATATGTATTGATTATGATCTCATGTATATTTGTCGCCCATGGCGTTGTATAAAACTTGCTTTACAAATCTTTATTGGTAATTGTCTCTGATTTTTGCTTTATGCGCGGGGTTTGGGTTGCGTTAGACATAACCTTCAATAACTTCGATTAGGGGCGATTGTCTGTTAGTTTCTGGACTCTAGAGATAGATTTAGGAGCTAACAATCTTCAATAGGTGTCGAAGCTTAATGCCTTCCGTGTTCCGAGGCTTCGCTCGTGAGAGTGACGAAGAGAGTGACACGGTTGTTATCTCAACTGTGCGTTAGACATAACCTTTGTTGTGAGCGATGCTGGGTGATATTGAGGAGTATTCTAAGTGGAGTATAACTGGTCGAAAAGTTTAAGTTTGTGAGGAGTCGATTATGTGCATGCCGGATAAGTTTGTCTTGCTGAAGAATGAATTTGTTTTATGTTTTAATGTTTACTTTTCTATTTTCTTGTTTGAAACCATTTAAAACCAAACTCATAAACGCGAGAGATTTTCGAACGGCATTCTTTCCTAGGAACCGATCTCTGTGGACACGACATAAATCCCGGAGGGAATTCTTCCGAAAATAAATATTTTTGCTTGCTTGCCCTATTCTGCACCCAACAAAATGGCGCCGTTGTCGGGGATCGGTTTTGATATTGAATCGCATTGCGATAGTTTCTTTGTTTTTGAGTTTTGTAAATATCGTACATTTTGTATATTTTCACTTGTTTATTATGATACTTGTACATTTTTGACGTTTGTTCACGTGTTTGGTTATGACGCTTGCTTTTGGTTGCGCGGTGAGACATCACCATGGCATGAATGAAGGAAGTTTCTAATTAAGCGCCGTAAAGGCGTCGAGCTTACTACGTAAAACAAGCATGTTTTATAGTTTTTCTTTTCGAATGTTTTTGGTTGTTGTTTGCTCACAGATTTTGATTGACTTATTTGAGGATGCTTTTGTGAGTTTCCAAGTTGGTTCGTTTCAACTTGCGGATGTATGGTATTGATCTTGTTAAGTTTTGTACACGTCTGAGGTATGTATTTATCGCTTTCTATACTTTAGCATATTCATGATACTTAGGAATTTTACAAACTTCCATGTCATCCATTCTTTTGTATACTTGTTCTATTGTGAATCACTTTAGTTCCCAACCTTTTTGTGAGGTGGCTTTCCATTGATCATATATGCGCGGAGAACCAACATTCTTGTTCTAACTGGATTTTATTATGTTGAATCTTTTGTTTGTGTTGATTATATGAATGCATGAAAAGGATCAAGGCAATTGTTTCATTTTGAGCACAACTACCTTAGCCAAATAGTCAATTCACCTTGTGAGTGTGTGAGAATTCGTAACCCCTTTGAGCTTTTTGATCCATGTTTTTATTTGAACTTAATGCTTGTCTATGAGTATTTAGTTCACTTATTTTTGAATGGATTTTGTTTTTTCTTGTCCCTCAACTATGTGTTGTTGTATGGATTTTTTCCTTGCCTTAGAAAGTAGGGAGTATTCACATGATGGTGCGGTTGAATTCAAGTTGGGGAGAGGTTGATTGTATACTCATTGGTTTGATTCGATGAGGATTGAAAAAGAAAAGAAAAAAGAGAAAAATTTGTGAAAGAGAAAAAGAAAAAAAAAAGAAGAAAAAGAAAAATCCTTGAAAAAGGAAACAAAAAGAGTTTCAATAATTGTGCTAAATAAGTATTGTGTGTTGTGTAACACTTGGGATTGTGGAAGAAGTTGATTGGAATTTTGTGTGTGAATCATTGTGAGTTTCACTCCCTTAGGTTTAGGCAAGTTTTTGTTTCAATTACCTTTAGAAATTGCCCCTTGTTTGTTTACCCGACCACGTTACAACCTTGAAAGTCCTTGTGATTCTTGCCTTTGTATGTTCAATGTGAATTTGTGGATGAATGCATAATTTAGTCTTTTGTTTGCAAGATTGTTGTGTGAGTGAAAAGAACCTCATTTTGTGTTTTTCATCTACCGATGATTGTTTTTGCTAGGTGTGATTCACATTTGAACTTGTGTTGTTTTAGAATGTTCGGCATGAATTTTTGTATTTTGCTTTAGTTTCATGACTATGTTGTCGTCGTAGTTTAGTGGTAAGTATTTACTTTTTGTGTGTACTGTTTTCATTTGAATCATTCATTCGTTTCCGTTTTCAAAACCTGTTGATTCGTTATTCATGGGATATTGCTTGTGCATTTTCAAGTTTGTTTGATTCTTGTTTGTGGACAAACAATTATTTAAGTTGGGGAGAGTTTGATAAGTGTAAATTGTACCTATTTTTGTATATAAGTTTTGTTGCACTTATCATTACTTTGTGTTAAAATTGGTTGAATAAACCCCGCTTTGTTTGTAAATACGTTTACTTTACGTTTTAGTGTATATAGTGCGTATTGTGTAAATATTACCGAGTTTAATTGATTTTTATCTCATTTTTTGTAGGTATTTAATAAAGGCTATCTTGCCATATTCTTGAATAGCATTGAATAAGCTTTCTGGCGCTTCAAACCGTGCGTCAATCGGAGTTTCGGTGAAGAAGTTGTGGCCAAAATAAGGACTGGTTTTCTGTCATGTTCGCACTGCGAACTGGCAGCGGGTGTTTGCATTGCGAAGGTCCAGCGAAGGTCCCAGCGAAGGCTGGCAGTGAGTTACAAAATAGAAATAAGCCAAGGTTCGCACTGCGAACCAGTCAGCGAGCATTCGCACTGAGAATGGTTCGTTCGTACTGCGAACCAACGAAGGAAAGCAAAGGCGGTTTAGCAATCAGAGGCACTTGAAGTGCCATTTTTTGAGTCATTCGCACTGCGAATGATCATTCGCACTGCGAACCATGCAGAATTTACAATGTATATAGTTCAATTCAGTTACTTTTTTTAGGGATGGTTTTGGGGTTTCTTGATCCCATTTCCATCAAACTTCATTTTTCATTGCTTTGCTTAGAAAACAACTATGGAGCATGCATACGGATGAACCGGGGTGGATTGATCATTGACCGGCTCCGACAATCCGCGAGAAGTTTGGTTCATTTCTTTTCTTCTTTTTGTTTTTCTTTATGGTTGGGTTGTGTATATGTATTAACTATGATCTCATGTATATTTGTCGCCCATGGCGTTGTATAAAACTTGCTTTACAAATCTTTATTGGTAATTGTCTCTGATTTTTGCTTTATGCGCGGGGTTTGGGTTGCGTTAGACATAACCTTCACGAACTTCGATTAGGGGCGATTGTCTGTTAGTTTCTGGACTCTAGAGATAGATTTAGGAGCCAACAATCTTCAATAGGCGTCGAAGCTTAATGCCTTCCGTGTTCCGAGGCTTCGCTCGTGAGAGTGACGAAGAGAGTGACACGGTTGTTATCTCAACTGTTCGTTAGACATAACCTTTGTTGTGAGCGATGCTGGGTGATATTGAGGAGTATTGTAAGTGGAGTACAACTGGTCGGTAAGTTTAAGTTTGTGAGGAGTCGATTATGTGCATGCCGGATAAGTTTGTCTTGCTGAAGAATGAATTTGTTTTATGTTTTAATGTTTACTTTTCTATTTTCTTGTTTGAAACCATTTAAAACCAAACTCATAAACGCGAGAGATTTTCGAACGACATTCTTTCCTAGGAACCGATCTCTGTGGACACGACATAAATCCCGGAGGGAATTCTTCCGAAAATAAATTTTTTTGCTTGCTTGCCCTATTCTGCACCCAACAAAATGGCGCCGTTGTCGGGGATCGGTTTTGATATTGAATCACATTGCGATAGTTTCTTTGTTTTTGAGTTTTGTAAATATCGTACATTTTGTATATTTTCACTTGTTTATTATGATACTTGTACATTTTTGACGTTTGTTCAAGTGTTTGGTTAGGACGCTTGCTTTTGGTTGCGCGGTGAGACATCACCATGGCATGAATGAAGGAAGTTTCTAATTAAGCACCGTAAAGGCGTCGAGCTTACTACGTAAAACAAGCATGTTTTATAGTTTTTCTTTTCGAATGTTTTTGGTTGTTGTTTGCTCACAGATTTTGATTGACTTATTTGAGGATGCTTTTGTGATTTTCCAAGTTGGTTCGTTTCAACTTGCGGATGTATGGTAATGATCTTGTTAAGTTTTGTACACGTCTGAGGTATGTATTTATCGCTTTATATGCTTTAGCATATTCATGATACTTAGGCATTTTACAAACTTCCATGCCATCCATTCTTTTGTATACTTGTTCTATTGTGAATCACTTTAGTTCCCAACCTTTTTGTGAGGTGGCTTTCCATTGATCATATATGCGCGGAGAACCAACATTCTTGTTCTAACTGGATTTTATTATGTTGAATCTTTTGTTTGTGTTGATTATATGAATGCATGAAAAGGTTCAAGGCAATTGTTTCATTTTGAGCACAACTACCTTAGCCAAATAGTCAATTCACCTTGTGAGTGTGTGAGAATTCGTAACCCCTTTGAGCTTTTTGATCCATGTTTTTATTTGAACTTAATGCTTGTCTGTGAGTATTTAGTTCACTTATTTTTGAATGGATTTTGTTTTTTCTTGTCCCTCAACTATGTGTTGTTGTATGGATTTTTTCCTTGCCTTAGAAAGTAGGGAGTATTCACATGATGGTGCGGTTGAATTCAAGTTGGGGAGAGGATGATTGTATACTCATTGGTTGGATTCTATGAGGATTGAAAAAGAAAAGAAAAAAGAGAAAAATTTGTGAAAGAAAAAAAGAAAAAAAAAAGAAGAAAAAGAAAAATCCTTGAAAAAGGAAACAAAAAGAGTTTCAATAATTGTGCTAAATAAGTATTGTGTGTTGTGTAACACTTGGGATTGTGGAAGAAGTTGATTGGAATTTTGTGTGTGAATCATTGTGAGTTTTCACTCCATTAGGTTTAGGCAAGTTTTTGTTTCAATTACCTTTAGAAATTGCCCCTTGTTTGTTTACCCGACCACGTTACAACCTTGAAAGTCCTTGTGATTCTTGCCTTTGTATGTTCAATGTGAATTTGTGGATGAATGCATAATTTAGTCTTTTGTTTGCAAGATTGTTGTGTGAGTGAAAAGAACCTCATTTTTTGTTTTTCATCTACCGATGATTGTTTTTGCTAGGTGTGATTCACATTTGAACTTGTGTTGTTTTAGAATGTTCGGCATGAATTTTTGTATTTTGCTTTTGTTTCATGACTATGTTGTCGTCGTAGTTTAGTGGTAAGTATTTACTTTTTGTGTGTACTGTTTTTATTTGAATCATTCATTCGTTTCCGTTTTCAAAACCTGTTGATTCGTTATTCTTGGGATATTGCTTGTGCATTTTCAAGTTTGTTTGATTCTTGTTTGTGGACAAACAATTATTTAAGTTGGGGAGAGTTTGATAAGTGAAAATTGTACCTATTTTTGTATATGAGTTTTGTTGCACTTATCATTACTTTGTGTTAAAATTGGTTGAATAAACCCCGCTTTGTTTGTAAATACGTTTACTTTACGTTTTAGTGTATATAGTGCGTATTGTGTAAATATTACTGAGTTTAATTGATTTTTATCTCATTTTTGTAGGTATTTAGTAAAGGCTATCTTGCCATATTCTTGAAGAGCATTGAATAAGCTTTCTGGCGCTTCAAACCGTGCGTCAATCGGAGTTTCGGTGAAGAAGTTGTGGCCAAAATAAGGACTGGTTTTCTGTCATGTTCGCACTGCGAACTGGCAGCGAGTGTTCGCATTGCGAAGGTCCAGCGAAGGTCCCAGTGAAGGCTGGCAGTGAGTTACAAAAGAAAAATAAGCCAAGGTTCGCACTGCGAACCAGTCAGCGAGCATTCGCACTGAGAATGGTTCGTTCGCACTGCGAACCAACGAAGGAAAGCGAAGGCGGTTTAGCAATCAGAGGCACTTGAAGTGCCATTTTTTGAGTCATTCGCACTGCGAACCATGCAGAATTTACAATGTATATAGTTCAATTCAGTTACTTTTTTTAGGGATGGTTTTGGGGTTTCTTGATCCCATTTCCATCAAACTTCATTTTTCATTGCTTTGCTTAGAAAACAACTATGGAGCATGCATACGGATGAACTGGGGTGGATTGATCGTCGACCGGCTCCGACAATCCGCGAGATGTTTGGTTCATTTCTTTTCTTCTTTTTGTTTTTCTTTATGGTTGGGTTGTGTATATGTATTGACTATGATCTCATGTATATTTGTCGCCCATGGCGTTGTATAAAACTTGCTTTACAAATCTTTATTGGTAATTGTCTCTGATTTTTGCTTTATGCGCGGGGTTTGGGTTGCGTTAGACATAACCTTCACGAACTTCGATTAGGGGCGATTATCTGTTAGTTTCTGGACTCTAGAGATAGATTTAGGAGCTAACAATCTTCAATAGGCGTCGAAGCTTAATGCCTTCCGTGTTCTGAGGCTTCGCTCGTGAGAGTGACGAAGAGAGTGACACGGTTGTTATCTCAACTGTGCGTTAGACATAACCTTTGTTGTGAGCGATGTTGGGTGATATTGAGGAGTATTGTAAGTGGAGTACAACTGGTCGGTAAGTTTAAGTTTGTGAGGAGTCGATTATGTGCATGCCGGATAAGTTTGTCTTGCTGAAGAATGAATTTGTTTTATGTTTTAATGTTTACTTTTCTATTTTCTTGTTTGAAACCATTTAAAACCAAACTCATAAACGCGAGAGATTTTCGAACGGCATTCTTTCCTAGGAACCGATCTCTGTGGACACGACATAAATCCCGGAGGGAATTCTTCCGAAAATAAATATTTTTGCTTGCTTGCCCTATTCTGCACCCAACAAAATGGCGCCGTTGTCGGGGATCGGTTTTGATATTGAATCGCATTGCGATAGTTTCTTTGTTTTTGAGTTTTGTAAATATCGTACATTTTGTATATTTTCACTTGTTTATTATGATACTTGTACATTTTTTACGTTTGTTCAAGTGTTTGGTTAGGATGCTAGCTTTTGGTTGCGCGGTGAGACATCACCATGGCATGAATGAAGGAAGTTTCTAATTAAGCACCGTAAGGGCGTCGAGCTTACTACGTAAAACAAGCATGTTTTATAGTTTTTCTTTTCGAATGTTTTTAGTTGTTGTTTGCTCACAGATTTTGATTGACTTATTTGAGGATGCTTTTGTGATTTTCCAAGTTGGTTCGTTTCAACTTGCGGATGTATGGTAATGATCTTGTTAAGTTTTGTACACGTCTGAGGTATGTATTTATCGCTTTATATACTTTAGCATATTCATGATACTTAGGCATTTTACAAACTTCCATGCCATCCATTCTTTTGTATAGTTGTTCTATTGTGAATCACTTTAGTTCCCAACCTTTTTGTGAGGTGGCTTTCCATTGATCATATATGCGCGGAGAACCAACATTCTTGTTCTAACTGGATTTTATTATGTTGAATCTTTTGTTTGTGTTGATTATATGAATGCATGAAAAGGATCAAGGCAATTGTTTCATTTTGAGCACAACTACCTTAGCCAAATAGTCAATTCACCTTGTGAGTGTGTGAGAATTCGTAACCCCTTTGAGCTTTTTGATCCATGTTTTTTTTTGAACTTAATGCTTGTCTGTGAGTATTTAGTTCCCTTATTTTTGAATGGATTTTGTTTTTTCTTGTCCCTCAACTATGTGTTGTTGTATGGATTTTTTCCTTGCCTTAGAAAGTAGGGAGTATTCACATGATGGTGCGGTTGAATTCAAGTTGGGGAGAGGATGATTGTATACTCATTGGTTGGATTCTATGAGGATTGAAAAAGAAAAGAAAAAAGAGAAAAATTTGTGAAAGAGAAAAAGAAAAAAAAAAGAAGAAAAAGAAAAATCCTTGAAAAAGGAAACAAAAAGAGTTTCAATAATTGTGCTAAATAAGTATTGTGTGTTGTGTAACACTTGGGATTGTGGAAGAAGTTGATTGGAATTTTGTGTGTGAATCATTGTGAGTTTTCACTCCCTTAGGTTTAGGCAAGTTTTTGTTTCAATTACCTTTAGAAATTGCCCCTTGTTTGTTTACCCGACCACGTTACAACCTTGAAAGTCTTTGTGATTCTTGCCTTTGTATGTTCAATGTGAATTTGTGGATGAATGCATAATTTAGTCTTTTGTTTGCAAGATTGTTGTGTGAGTGAAAAGAACCTCATTTTGTGTTTTTCATCTACCGATGATTGTTTTTGCTAGGTGTGATTCACATTTGAACTTGTGTTGTTTTAGAATGTTCGGCATGAATTTTTGTATTTTGCTTTTGTTGCATGACTATGTTGTCGTCATAGTTTAGTGGTAAGTATTTACTTTTTGTGTGTACTGTTTTCATTTGAATCATTCATTCGTTTCCATTTTCAAAACCTGTTGATTCGTTATTCTTGGGATATTGCTTGTGCATTTTCAAGTTTGTTTGATTCTTGTTTGTGGACAAACAATTATTTAAGTTGGGGAGAGTTTGATAAGTACAAATTGTACCTATTTTTGTATATGATTTTTGTTGCACTTATCATTACTTTGTGTTAAAATTGGTTGAATAAACCCCGCTTTGTTTGTAAATACGTTTACTTTACGTTTTAGTGTATATAGTGCGTATTGTGTAAATATTACTGAGTTTAATTGATTTTTATCTCATTTTTGTAGGTATTTAATAAAGGCTATCTTGCCATATTCTTGAAGAACATTGAATAAGCTTTCTGGCGCTTCAAACCGTGCGTCAATCGGAGTTTCGGTGAAGAAGTTATGGCCAAAATAAGGACTGGTTTTCTGTCATGTTCGCACTGCGAACTGGCAGCGAGTGTTCGCCTTGCGAAGGTCCAGCGAAGGTCCCAGCGAAGGCTGGCAGTGAGTTACAAAAGAGAAATAAGCCAAGGTTCGCACTGCGAACCAGTCAGCGACCATTCGCACTGAGAATGGTTCGTTCGCACTGCGAACCAACGAAGGAAAGCAAAGGCGGTTTAGCAATCAGAGGCACTTGAAGTGCCATTTTTTGAGTCATTCGCACTGCGAATGATCATTCGCACTGCGAACCATGCAGAATTTACAATGTATATAGTTCAATTCAGTTACTTTTTTTAGGGATTCTTTTGGGGTTTCTTGATCCCATTTCCATCAAACTTCATTTTTCATTGCTTTGCTTAGAAAACAACTATGGAGCATGCATACGGATGAACCGGGGTGGATTGATCGTCGACCGGCTCCGACAATCCGCGAGATGTTTGGTTCATTTCTTTTCTTCTTTTTGTTTTTCTTTATGGTTGGTTTGTGTATATGGATTGACTATGATCTCATGTATATTTGTCGCCCATGGCGTTGTATAAAACTTGCTTTACAAATCTTTATTGGTAATTGTCTCTGATTTTTGCTTTATGCGCGGGGTTTGGGTTGCGTTAGACATAACCTTCACGAACTTCGATTAGGGGCGATTGTCTGTTAGTTTCTGGACTCTAGAGATAGATTTAGGAGCTAACAATCTTCAATAGGCGTCGAAGCTTAATGCCTTCCGTGTTCCGAGGCTTCGCTCGTGAGAGTGACGAAGAGAGTGACATGGTTGTTATCTCAACTGTGCATTAGACATAACCTTTGTTGTGAGCGATGCTGGGTGATATTGAGGAGTATTGTAAGTGGAGTACAACTGGTCGGTAAGTTTAAGTTTGTGAGGAGTCGATTATGTGCATGCCGGATAAGTTTGTCTTGCTGAAGAATGAATTTGTTTTATGTTTTAATGTTTACTTTTCTATTTTCTTGTTTGAAACCATTTAAAACCAAACTCATAAACGCGAGAGATTTTCGAACGGCATTCTTTCCTAGGAACCGATCTCTGTGGACACGACATAAATCCCGGAGGGAATTCTTCCGAAAATAAATATTTTTGCTTGCTTGCCCTATTCTGCACCCAACAAAATGGCGCCGTTGCCGGGGATCGGTTTTGATATTGAATCTCATTGCGATAGTTTCTTTGTTTTTGAGTTTTGTAAATATCGTACATTTTGTATATTTTCACTTGTTTATTATGATACTTGTACATTTTTTACGCTTGTTCAAGTGTTTGGTTAGGACGCTTGCTTTTGGTTGCGCGGTGAGACATCACCATGGCATGAATGAAGGAAGTTTCTAATTAAGCACCGTAAAGGCGTCGAGCTTACTACGTAAAACAAGCATGTTTTATAGTTATTCTTTTCGAATGTTTTTGGTTGTTGTTTGCTCACAGATTTTGATTGACTTATTTGAGGATGCTTTTGTGATTTTCCAAGTTGGTTCGTTTCAACTTGCGGATGTATGGTAATGATCTTGTTAAGTTTTGTACACGTCTGAGGTATGTATTTATCGCTTTATATACTTTAGCATATTCATGATACTTAGGCATTTTACAAACTTCCATGCCATCCATTCTTTTGTATACTTGTTCTATTGTGAATCACTTTAGTTCCCAACCTTTTTGTGAGGTGGCTTTCCATTGATCATATATGCGCGGAGAACCAACATTCATGTTCTAACTGGATTTTATTATGTTGAATCTTTTGTTTGTGTTGATTATATGAATGCATGAAAAGGATCAAGGCAATTGTTTCATTTTGAGCACAACTACCTTAGCCAAATAGTCAATTCACCTTGTGAGTGTGTGAGAATTCGTAACCCCTTTGAGCTTTTTGATCCATGTTTTTATTTGAACTTAATGCTTGTCTGTGAGTATTTAGTTCACTTATTTTTGAATGGATTTTGTTTTTTCTTGTCCCTCAACTATGTGTTGTTGTATGGATTTTTTCCTTGCCTTAGAAAGTAGGGAGTATTCACATGATGGTGCGGTTGAATTCAAGTTGGGGAGAGGTTGATTGTATACTCATTGGTTGGATTCTATGAGGATTGAAAAAGAAAAGAAAAAAGAGAAAAATTTGTGAAAGAGAAAAAGAAAAAAAAAAAGAAGAAAAAGAAAAATCCTTGAAAAAGGAAACAAAAAGAGTTTCAATAATTGTGCTAAATAAGTATTGTGTGTTGTGTAACACTTGGGATTGTGGAAGAAGTTGATTGGAATTTTGTGTGTGAATCATTGTGAGTTTTCACTCCCTTAGGTTTAGGCAAGTTTTTGTTTCAATTACCTTTAGAAATTGCCCCTTGTTTGTTTACCCGACCACGTTACAACCTTGAAAGTCTTTGTGATTCTTGCCTTTGTATGTTCAATGTGAATTTGTGGATGAATGCATAATTTAGTCTTTTGTTTGCAAGATTGTTGTGTGAGTGAAAAGAACCTCATTTTGTGTTTTTCATCTACCGATGATTGTTTTTGCTAGGTGTGATTCACATTTGAACTTGTGTTGTTTTAGAATGTTCGGCATGAATTTTTGTATTTTGCTTTTGTTGCATGACTATGTTGTCGTCATAGTTTAGTGGTAAGTATTTACTTTTTGTGTGTACTGTTTTCATTTGAATCATTCATTCGTTTCCATTTTCAAAACCTGTTGATTCGTTATTCTTGGGATATTGCTTGTGCATTTTCAAGTTTGTTTGATTCTTGTTTGTGGACAAACAATTATTTAAGTTGGGGAGAGTTTGATAAGTACAAATTGTACCTATTTTTGTATATGAGTTTTGTTGCACTTATCATTACTTTGTGTTAAAATTGGTTGAATAAACCCCGCTTTGTTTGTAAATACGTTTACTTTACGTTTTAGTGTATATAGTGCGTATTGTGTAAATATTACTGAGTTTAATTGATTTTTATCTCATTTTTGTAGGTATTTAATAAAGGCTATCTTGCCATATTCTTGAAGAACATTGAATAAGCTTTCTGGCGCTTCAAACCGTGCGTCAATCGGAGTTTCGGTGAAGAAGTTATGGCCAAAATAAGGACTGGTTTTCTGTCATGTTCGCACTGCGAACTGGCAGCGAGTGTTCGCCTTGCGAAGGTCCAGCGAAGGTCCCAGCGAAGGCTGGCAGTGAGTTACAAAAGAGAAATAAGCCAAGGTTCGCACTGCGAACCAGTCAGCGACCATTCGCACTGAGAATGGTTCGTTCGCACTGCGAACCAACGAAGGAAAGCAAAGGCGGTTTAGCAATCAGAGGCACTTGAAGTGCCATTTTTTGAGTCATTCGCACTGCGAATGATCATTCGCACTGCGAACCATGCAGAATTTACAATGTATATAGTTCAATTCAGTTACTTTTTTTAGGGATTCTTTTGGGGTTTCTTGATCCCATTTCCATCAAACTTCATTTTTCATTGCTTTGCTTAGAAAACAACTATGGAGCATGCATACGGATGAACCGGGGTGGATTGATCGTCGACCGGCTCCGACAATCCGCGAGATGTTTGGTTCATTTCTTTTCTTCTTTTTGTTTTTCTTTATGGTTGGTTTGTGTATATGGATTGACTATGATCTCATGTATATTTGTCGCCCATGGCGTTGTATAAAACTTGCTTTACAAATCTTTATTGGTAATTGTCTCTGATTTTTGCTTTATGCGCGGGGTTTGGGTTGCGTTAGACATAACCTTCACGAACTTCGATTAGGGGCGATTGTCTGTTAGTTTCTGGACTCTAGAGATAGATTTAGGAGCTAACAATCTTCAATAGGCGTCGAAGCTTAATGCCTTCCGTGTTCCGAGGCTTCGCTCGTGAGAGTGACGAAGAGAGTGACATGGTTGTTATCTCAACTGTGCGTTAGACATAACCTTTGTTGTGAGCGATGCTGGGTGATATTGAGGAGTATTGTAAGTGGAGTACAACTGGTCGGTAAGTTTAAGTTTGTGAGGAGTCGATTATGTGCATGCCGGATAAGTTTGTCTTGCTGAAGAATGAATTTGTTTTATGTTTTAATCTTTACTTTTCTATTTTCTTGTTTGAAACCATTTAAAACCAAACTCATAAACGCGAGAGATTTTTGAACGGCATTCTTTCCTAGGAACCGATCTCTGTGGACACGACATAAATCCCGGAGGGAATTCTTCCGAAAATAAATATTTTTGCTTGCTTGCCCTATTCTGCACCCAACAAAATGGCGCCGTTGCCGGGGATCGGTTTTGATATTGAATCGCATTGCGATAGTTTCTTTGTTTTTGAGTTTTGTAAATATCGTACATTTTGTATATTTTCACTTGTTTATTATGATACTTGTACATTTTTTACGCTTGTTCAAGTGTTTGGTTAGGACGCTTGCTTTTGGTTGCGCGGTGAGACATCACCATGGCATGAATGAAGGAAGTTTCTAATTAAGCACCGTAAAGGCGTCGAGCTTACTACGTAAAACAAGCATGTTTTATAGTTATTCTTTTCGAATGTTTTTGGTTGTTGTTTGCTCACAGATTTTGATTGACTTATTTGAGGATGCTTTTGTGATTTTCCAAGTTGGTTCGTTTCAACTTGCGGATGTATGGTAATGATCTTGTTAAATTTTGTACACGTCTGAGGTATGTATTTATCGCTTTATATACTTTAGCATATTCATGATACTTAGGCATTTTACAAACTTCCATGCCATCCATTCTTTTGTATACTTGTTCTATTGTGAATCACTTTAGTTCCCAACCTTTTTGTGAGGTGGCTTTCCATTGATCATATATGCGCGGAGAACCAACATTCATGTTCTAACTGGATTTTATTATGTTGAATCTTTTGTTTGTGTTGATTATATGAATGCATGAAAAGGATCAAGGCAATTGTTTCATTTTGAGCACAACTACCTTAGCCAAATAGTCAATTCACCTTGTGAGTGTGTGAGAATTCGTAACCCCTTTGAGCTTTTTGATCCATGTTTTTATTTGAACTTAATGCTTGTCTGTGAGTATTTAGTTCACTTATTTTTGAATGGATTTTGTTTTTTCTTGTCCCTCAACTATGTGTTGTTGTATGGATTTTTTCCTTGCCTTAGAAAGTAGGGAGTATTCACATGATGGTGCGGTTGAATTCAAGTTGGGGAGAGGTTGATTGTATACTCATTGGTTGGATTCTATGAGGATTGAAAAAGAAAAGAAAAAAGAGAAAAATTTGTGAAAGAGAAAAAGAAAAAAAAAAGAAGAAAAAGAAAAATCCTTGAAAAAGGAAACAAAAAGAGTTTCAATAATTGTGCTAAATAAGTATTGTGTGTTGTGTAACACTTGGGATTGTGGAAGAAGTTGATTGGAATTTTGTGTGTGAATCATTGTGAGTTTTCACTCCATTAGGTTTAGGCAAGTTTTTGTTTCAATTACCTTTAGAAATTGCCCCTTGTTTGTTTACCAGACCACGTTACAACCTTGAAAGTCCTTGTGATTCTTGCCTTTGTATGTTCAATGTGAATTTGTGGATGAATGCATAATTTAGTCTTTTGTTTGCAAGATTGTTGTGTGAGTGAAAAGAACCTCATTTTGTGTTTTTCATCTACCGATGATTGTTTTTGCTAGGTGTGATTCACATTTGAACTTGTGTTGTTTTAGAATGTTCGGCATGAATTTTTGTATTTTGCTTTTGTTGCATGACTATGTTGTCGTCATAGTTTAGTGGTAAGTATTTACTTTTTGTGTGTACTGTTTTCATTTGAATCATTCATTCGTTTCCATTTTCAAAACCTGTTGATTCGTTATTCTTGGGATATTGCTTGTGCATTTTCAAGTTTGTTTGATTCTTGTTTGTGGACAAACAATTATTTAAGTTGGGGAGAGTTTGATAAGTACAAATTGTACCTATTTTTGTATATGAGTTTTGTTGCACTTATCATTACTTTGTGTTAAAATTGGTTGAATAAACCCCGCTTTGTTTGTAAATATGTTTACTTTACGTTTTAGTGTATATAGTGCGTATTGTGTAAATATTACTGAGTTTAATTGATTTTTATCTCATTTTTTGTAAGTATTTAATAAAGGCTATCTTGCCATATTCTTGAAGAGCATTGAATAAGCTTTCTGGCGCTTCAAACCGTGCGTCAATCGGAGTTTCGGTGAAGAAGTTGTGGCCAAAATAAGGACTGGTTTTCTGTCATGTTCGCACTGCGAACTGGCAGCGAGTGTTCGCCTTGCGAAGGTCCAGCGAAGGTCCCAGCGAAGGCTGGCAGTGAGTTACAAAAGAGAAATAAGCCAAGGTTCGCACTGCGAACCAGTCAGCGACCATTCGCACTGAGAATGGTTCGTTCGCACTGCGAACCAACGAAGGAAAGCAAAGGCGGTTTAGCAATCAGAGGCACTTGAAGTGCCATTTTTTGAGTCATTCGCACTGCGAATGATCATTCGCACTGCGAACCATGCAGAATTTACAATGTATATAGTTCAATTCAGTTACTTTTTTTAGGGATTCTTTTGGGGTTTCTTGATCCCATTTCCATCAAACTTCATTTTTCATTGCTTTGCTTAGAAAACAACTATGGAGCATGCATACGGATGAACCGGGGTGGATTGATCATCGACCGGCTCCGAAAATTCGCGAGATGTTTGGTTCATTTCTTTTCTTCTTTTTGTTTTTCTTTATGGTTGGGTTGTGTATATGTATTGACTATGATCTCATGTATATTTGTCGCCCATGGCGTTGTATAAAACTTTCTTTACAAATCTTTATTGGTAATTGTCTCTGATTTTTGCTTTATGCGCGGGGTTTGGGTTGCGTTAGACATAACCTTCACGAACTTCGATTAGGGGCGATTGTCTGTTAGTTTCTGGACTCTAGAGATAGATTTAGGAGCTAACAATCTTCAATAGGTGTCGAAGCTTAATGCCTTCCGTGTTCCGAGGCTTCGCTCGTGAGAGTGACACGGTTGTTATCTCAACTGTGCGTTAGACATAACCTTTGTTGTGAGTGATGCTGGGGGATATTGAGGAGTATTGTAAGTGGAGTATAACTGGTCGGTAAGTTTAAGTTTGTGAGGAGTCGATTATGTGCATGCCGGATAAGTTTGTCTTGCTGAAGAATGAATTTGTTTTATGTTTTAATGTTTACTTTTCTATTTTCTTGTTTGAAACCATTTAAAACCAAACTCATAAACGCGAGAGATTTTCGTTTGGCATTCTTTCCTAGGAACCGATCTCTGTGGACACGACATAAATCCCGGAGGGAATTCTTCCAAAAATAAATATTTTTGCTTGCTTGCCCTATTCTGCACCCAACAAAATGGCGCCGTTGCCGGGGATCGGTTTTGATATTGAATCGCATTGCGATAGTTTCTTTGTTTTTGAGTTTTGTAAATATCGTACATTTTGTATATTTTCACTTGTTTATTATGATACTTGTACATTTTTTACGTTTGTTCACGTGTTTGGTTATGACGCTTGCTTTTGGTTGCGCGGTGAGATATCACCATGGCATGAATGAAGGAAGTTTCTAATTAAGCACCGTAAAGGCGTCGAGCTTACTACGAAAAACAAGCATGTTTTATAGTTTTTCTTTTCGAATGTTTTTGGTTGTTGTTTGCTCACAGATTTTGATTGACTTATTTGAGGATGCTTTTGTGAGTTTCCAAGTTGGTTCGTTTCAACTTGCGGATGTATGGTAATGATCTTGTTAAGTTTTGTACACGTCTGAGGTATGTATTTATCGCTTTCTATACTTTAGCATATTCATGATACTTAGGAATTTTACAAACTTCCATGTCATCCATTCTTTTGTATACTTGTTCTATTGTGAATCACTTTAGTTCCCAACCTTTTTGTGAGGTGGCTTTCCATTGATCATATATGCGCGGAGAACCAACATTCTTGTTCTAACTGGATTTTATTATGTTGAATCTTTTGTTTGTGTTGATTATATGAATGCATGAAAAGGATCAAGGCAATTGTTTCATTTTGAGCACAACTACCTTAGCCAAATAGTCAATTCACCTTGTGAGTGTGTGAGAATTCGTAACCCCTTTGAGCTTTTTGATCCATGTTTTTATTTGAACTTAATGCTTGTCTATGAGTATTTAGTTCACTTATTTTTGAATGGATTTTGTTTTTTCTTGTCCCTCAACTATGTGTTGTTGTATGGATTTTTTCCTTGCCTTAGAAAGTAGGGAGTATTCACATGATGGTGCGGTTGAATTCAAGTTGGGGAGAGGTTGATTGTATACTCATTGGTTGGATTCTATGAGGATTGAAAAAGAAAAGAAAAAAGAGAAAAATTTGTGAAAGAGAAAAAGAAAAAGAAAAAGAAGAAAAAGAAAAATCCTTGAAAAAGGAAACAAAAAGAGTTTCAATAATTGTGCTAAATAAGTATTGTGTGTTGTGTAACACTTGGGATTGTGGAAGAAGTTGATTGGAATTTTGTGTGTGAATCATTGTGAGTTTCACTCCCTTAGGTTTAGGCAAGTTTTTGTTTCAATTACCTTTAGAAATTGCCCCTTGTTTGTTTACCCGACCACGTTACAACCTTGAAAGTCCTTGTGATTCTTGCCTTTGTATGTTCAATGTGAATTTGTGGATGAATGCATAATTTAGTCTTTTGTTTGCAAGATTGTTGTGTGAGTGAAAAGAACCTCATTTTGTGTTTTTCATCTACCGATGATTGTTTTTGCTAGGTGTGATTCACATTTGAACTTGTGTTGTTTTAGAATGTTCGGCATGAATTTTTGTATTTTGCTTTAGTTTCATGACTATGTTGTCGTCGTAGTTTAGTGGTAAGTATTTACTTTTTGTGTGTACTGTTTTCATTTGAATCATTCATTCGTTTCCGTTTTCAAAACCTGTTGATTCGTTATTCATGGGATATTGCTTGTGCATTTTCAAGTTTGTTTGATTCTTGTTTGTGGACAAACAATTATTTAAGTTGGGGAGAGTTTGATAAGTGTAAATTGTACCTATTTTTGTATATAAGTTTTGTTGCACTTATCATTACTTTGTGTTAAAATTGGTTGAATAAACCCCGCTTTGTTTGTAAATACGTTTACTTTACGTTTTAGTGTATATAGTGCGTATTGTGTAAATATTACTGAGTTTAATTGATTTTTATCTCATTTTTTGTAGGTATTTAATAAAGGCTATCTTGCCATATTCTTGAATAGCATTGAATAAGCTTTCTGGCGCTTCAAACCGTGCGTCAATCGGAGTTTCGGTGAAGAAGTTGTGGCCAAAATAAGGACTGGTTTTCTGTCATGTTCGCACTGCGAACTGGCAGCGGGTGTTTGCATTGCGAAGGTCCAGCGAAGGTCCCAGCGAAGGCTGGCAGTGAGTTACAAAATAGAAATAAGCCAAGGTTCGCACTGCGAACCAGTCAGCGAGCATTCGCACTGAGAATGGTTCGTTCGTACTGCGAACCAACGAAGGAAAGCAAAGGCGGTTTAGCAATCAGAGGCACTTGAAGTGCCATTTTTTGAGTCATTCGCACTGCGAACCATGCAGAATTTACAATGTATATAGTTCAATTCAGTTACTTTTTTTAGGGATGGTTTTGGGGTTTCTTGATCCCATTTCCATCAAACTTCATTTTTCATTGCTTTGCTTAGAAAACAACTATGGAGCATGCATACGGATGAACCGGGGTGGATTGATCATTGACCGGCTCCGACAATCCGCGAGAAGTTTGGTTCATTTCTTTTCTTCTTTTTGTTTTTCTTTATGGTTGGGTTGTGTATATGTATTAACTATGATCTCATGTATATTTGTCGCCCATGGCGTTGTATAAAACTTGCTTTACAAATCTTTATTGGTAATTGTCTCTGATTTTTGCTTTATGCGCGGGGTTTGGGTTGCGTTAGACATAACCTTCACGAACTTCGATTAGGGGCGATTGTCTGTTAGTTTCTGGACTCTAGAGATAGATTTAGGAGCCAACAATCTTCAATAGGCGTCGAAGCTTAATGCCTTCCGTGTTCCGAGGCTTCGCTCGTGAGAGTGACGAAGAGAGTGACACGGTTGTTATCTCAACTGTGCGTTAGACATAACCTTTGTTGTGAGCGATGCTGGGTGATATTGAGGAGTATTGTAAGTGGAGTACAACTGGTCGGTAAGTTTAAGTTTGTGAGGAGTCGATTATGTGCATGCCGGATAAGTTTGTCTTGCTGAAGAATGAATTTGTTTTATGTTTTAATGTTTACTTTTCTATTTTCTTGTTTGAAACCATTTAAAACCAAACTCATAAACGCGAGAGATTTTCGAACGACATTCTTTCCTAGGAACCGATCTCTGTGGACACGACATAAATCCCGGAGGGAATTCTTCCGAAAATAAATTTTTTTGCTTGCTTGCCCTATTCTGCACCCAACAAAATGGCGCCGTTGTCGGGGATCGGTTTTGATATTGAATCACATTGCGATAGTTTCTTTGTTTTTGAGTTTTGTAAATATCGTACATTTTGTATATTTTCACTTGTTTATTATGATACTTGTACATTTTTGACGTTTGTTCAAGTGTTTGGTTAGGACGCTTGCTTTTGGTTGCGCGGTGAGACATCACCATGGCATGAATGAAGGAAGTTTCTAATTAAGCACCGTAAAGGCGTCGAGCTTACTACGTAAAACAAGCATGTTTTATAGTTTTTCTTTTCGAATGTTTTTGGTTGTTGTTTGCTCACAGATTTTGATTGACTTATTTGAGGATGCTTTTGTGATTTTCCAAGTTGGTTCGTTTCAACTTGCGGATGTATGGTAATGATCTTGTTAAGTTTTGTACACGTCTGAGGTATGTATTTATCGCTTTATATACTTTAGCATATTCATGATACTTAGGAATTTTACAAACTTCCATGCCATCCATTCTTTTGTATACTTGTTCTATTGTGAATCACTTTAGTTCCCAACCTTTTTGTGAGGTGGCTTTCCATTGATCATATATGCGCGGAGAACCAACATTCTTGTTCTAACTGGATTTTATTATGTTGAATCTTTTGTTTGTGTTGATTATATGAATGCATGAAAAGGTTCAAGGCAATTGTTTCATTTTGAGCACAACTACCTTAGCCAAATAGTCAATTCACCTTGTGAGTGTGTGAGAATTCGTAACCCCTTTGAGCTTTTTGATCCATGTTTTTATTTGAACTTAATGCTTGTCTGTGAGTATTTAGTTCACTTATTTTTGAATGGATTTTGTTTTTTCTTGTCCCTCAACTATGTGTTGTTGTATGGATTTTTTCCTTGCCTTAGAAAGTAGGGAGTATTCACATGATGGTGCGGTTGAATTCAAGTTGGGGAGAGGATGATTGTATACTCATTGGTTGGATTCTATGAGGATTGAAAAAGAAAAGAAAAAAGAGAAAAATTTGTGAAAGAGAAAAAGAAAAAAAAAAGAAGAAAAAGAAAAATCCTTGAAAAAGGAAACAAAAAGAGTTTCAATAATTGTGCTAAATAAGTATTGTGTGTTGTGTAACACTTGGGATTGTGGAAGAAGTTGATTGGAATTTTGTGTGTGAATCATTGTGAGTTTTCACTCCATTAGGTTTAGGCAAGTTTTTGTTTCAATTACCTTTAGAAATTGCCCCTTGTTTGTTTACCCGACCACGTTACAACCTTGAAAGTCCTTGTGATTCTTGCCTTTGTATGTTCAATGTGAATTTGTGGATGAATGCATAATTTAGTCTTTTGTTTGCAAGATTGTTGTGTGAGTGAAGAACCTCATTTTTTGTTTTTCATCTACCGATGATTGTTTTTGCTAGGTGTGATTCACATTTGAACTTGTGTTGTTTTAGAATGTTCGGCATGAATTTTTGTATTTTGCTTTTGTTTCATGACTATGTTGTCGTCGTAGTTTAGTGGTAAGTATTTACTTTTTGTGTGTACTGTTTTTATTTGAATCATTCATTCGTTTCCGTTTTCAAAACCTGTTGATTCGTTATTCTTGGGATATTGCTTGTGCATTTTCAAGTTTGTTTGATTCTTGTTTGTGGACAAACAATTATTTAAGTTGGGGAGAGTTTGATAAGTGAAAATTGTACCTATTTTTGTATATGAGTTTTGTTGCACTTATCATTACTTTGTGTTAAAATTGGTTGAATAAACCCCGCTTTGTTTGTAAATACGTTTACTTTACGTTTTAGTGTATATAGTGCGTATTGTGTAAATATTACTGAGTTTAATTGATTTTTATCTCATTTTTGTAGGTATTTAATAAAGGCTATCTTGCCATATTCTTGAAGAGCATTGAATAAGCTTTCTGGCGCTTCAAACCGTGCGTCAATCGGAGTTTCGGTGAAGAAGTTGTGGCCAAATTAAGGACTGGTTTTCTGTCATGTTCGCACTGCGAACTGGCAGCGAGTGTTCGCATTGCGAAGGTCCAGCGAAGGTCCCAGCGAAGGCTGGCAGTGAGTTACAAAAGAAAAATAAGCCAAGGTTCGCACTGCGAACCAGTCAGCGAGCATTCGCACTGAGAATGGTTCGTTCGCACTGCGAACCAACGAAGGAAAGCGAAGGCGGTTTAGCAATCAGAGGCACTTGAAGTGCCATTTTTTGAGTCATTCGCACTGCGAACCATGCAGAATTTACAATGTATATAGTTCAATTCAGTTACTTTTTTAAGGGATGGTTTTGGGGTTTCTTGATCCCATTTCCATCAAACTTCATTTTTCATTGCTTTGCTTAGAAAACAACTATGGAGCATGCATACGGATGAACCGGGGTGGATTGATCGTCGACCGGCTCCGACAATCCGCGAGATGTTTGGTTCATTTCTTTTCTTCTTTTTGTTTTTCTTTATGGTTGGGTTGTGTATATGTATTGACTATGATCTCATGTATATTTGTCGCCCATGGCGTTGTATAAAACTTGCTTTACAAATCTTTATTGGTAATTGTCTCTGATTTTTGCTTTATGCGCGGGGTTTGGGTTGCGTTAGACATAACCTTCACGAACTTCGATTAGGGGCGATTATCTGTTAGTTTCTGGACTCTAGAGATAGATTTAGGAGCTAACAATCTTCAATAGGCGTCGAAGCTTAATGCCTTCCGTGTTCTGAGGCTTCGCTCGTGAGAGTGACGAAGAGAGTGACACGGTTGTTATCTCAACTGTGCGTTAGACATAACCTTTGTTGTGAGCGATGTTGGGTGATATTGAGGAGTATTGTAAGTGGAGTACAACTGGTCGGTAAGTTTAAGTTTGTGAGGAGTCGATTATGTGCATGCCGGATAAGTTTGTCTTGCTGAAGAATGAATTTGTTTTATGTTTTAATGTTTACTTTTCTATTTTCTTGTTTGAAACCATTTAAAACCAAACTCATAAACGCGAGAGATTTTCGAACGGCATTCTTTCCTAGGAACCGATCTCTGTGGACACGACATAAATCCCGGAGGGAATTCTTCCGAAAATAAATATTTTTGCTTGCTTGCCCTATTCTGCACCCAACAAAATGGCGCCGTTGTCGGGGATCGGTTTTGATATTGAATCGCATTGCGATAGTTTCTTTGTTTTTGAGTTTTGTAAATATCGTACATTTTGTATATTTTCACTTGTTTATTATGATACTTGTACATTTTTTACGTTTGTTCAAGTGTTTGGTTAGGACGCTAGCTTTTGGTTGCGCGGTGAGACATCACCATGGCATGAATGAAGGAAGTTTCTAATTAAGCACCGTAAGGGCGTCGAGCTTACTACGTAAAACAAGCATGTTTTATAGTTTTTCTTTTCGAATGTTTTTAGTTGTTGTTTGCTCACAGATTTTGATTGACTTATTTGAGGATGCTTTTGTGATTTTCCAAGTTGGTTCGTTTCAACTTGCGGATGTATGGTAATGATCTTGTTAAGTTTTGTACACGTCTGAGGTATGTATTTATCGCTTTATATACTTTAGCATATTCATGATACTTAGGCATTTTACAAACTTCCATGCCATCCATTCTTTTGTATAGTTGTTCTATTGTGAATCACTTTAGTTCCCAACCTTTTTGTGAGGTGGCTTTCCATTGATCATATATGCGCGGAGAACCAACATTCTTGTTCTAACTGGATTTTATTATGTTGAATCTTTTGTTTGTGTTGATTATATGAATGCATGAAAAGGATCAAGGCAATTGTTTCATTTTGAGCACAACTACCTTAGCCAAATAGTCAATTCACCTTGTGAGTGTGTGAGAATTCGTAACCCCTTTGAGCTTTTTGATCCATGTTTTTTTTTGAACTTAATGCTTGTCTGTGAGTATTTAGTTCCCTTATTTTTGAATGGATTTTGTTTTTTCTTGTCCCTCAACTATGTGTTGTTGTATGGATTTTTTCCTTGCCTTAGAAAGTAGGGAGTATTCACATGATGGTGCGGTTGAATTCAAGTTGGGGAGAGGATGATTGTATACTCATTGGTTGGATTCTATGAGGATTGAAAAAGAAAAGAAAAAAGAGAAAAATTTGTGAAAGAGAAAAAGAAAAAAAAAAGAAGAAAAAGAAAAATCCTTGAAAAAGGAAACAAAAAGAGTTTCAATAATTGTGCTAAATAAGTATTGTGTGTTGTGTAACACTTGGGATTGTGGAAGAAGTTGATTGGAATTTTGTGTGTGAATCATTGTGAGTTTTCACTCCCTTAGGTTTAGGCAAGTTTTTGTTTCAATTACCTTTAGAAATTGCCCCTTGTTTGTTTACCCGACCACGTTACAACCTTGAAAGTCTTTGTGATTCTTGCCTTTGTATGTTCAATGTGAATTTGTGGATGAATGCATAATTTAGTCTTTTGTTTGCAAGATTGTTGTGTGAGTGAAAAGAACCTCATTTTGTGTTTTTCATCTACCGATGATTGTTTTTGCTAGGTGTGATTCACATTTGAACTTGTGTTGTTTTAGAATGTTCGGCATGAATTTTTGTATTTTGCTTTTGTTGCATGACTATGTTGTCGTCATAGTTTAGTGGTAAGTATTTACTTTTTGTGTGTACTGTTTTCATTTGAATCATTCATTCGTTTCCATTTTCAAAACCTGTTGATTCGTTATTCTTGGGATATTGCTTGTGCATTTTCAAGTTTGTTTGATTCTTGTTTGTGGACAAACAATTATTTAAGTTGGGGAGAGTTTGATAAGTACAAATTGTACCTATTTTTGTATATGAGTTTTGTTGCACTTATCATTACTTTGTGTTAAAATTGGTTGAATAAACCCCGCTTTGTTTGTAAATACGTTTACTTTACGTTTTAGTGTATATAGTGCGTATTGTGTAAATATTACTGAGTTTAATTGATTTTTATCTCATTTTTGTAGGTATTTAATAAAGGCTATCTTGCCATATTCTTGAAGAACATTGAATAAGCTTTCTGGCGCTTCAAACCGTGCGTCAATCGGAGTTTCGGTGAAGAAGTTATGGCCAAAATAAGGACTGGTTTTCTGTCATGTTCGCACTGCGAACTGGCAGCGAGTGTTCGCCTTGCGAAGGTCCAGCGAAGGTCCCAGCGAAGGCTGGCAGTGAGTTACAAAAGAGAAATAAGCCAAGGTTCGCACTGCGAACCAGTCAGCGACCATTCGCACTGAGAATGGTTCGTTCGCACTGCGAACCAACGAAGGAAAGCAAAGGCGGTTTAGCAATCAGAGGCACTTGAAGTGCCATTTTTTGAGTCATTCGCACTGCGAATGATCATTCGCACTGCGAACCATGCAGAATTTACAATGTATATAGTTCAATTCAGTTACTTTTTTTAGGGATTCTTTTGGGGTTTCTTGATCCCATTTCCATCAAACTTCATTTTTCATTGCTTTGCTTAGAAAACAACTATGGAGCATGCATACGGATGAACCGGGGTGGATTGATCGTCGACCGGCTCCGACAATCCGCGAGATGTTTGGTTCATTTCTTTTCTTCTTTTTGTTTTTCTTTATGGTTGGTTTGTGTATATGGATTAACTATGATCTCATGTATATTTGTCGCCCATGGCGTTGTATAAAACTTGCTTTACAAATCTTTATTGGTAATTGTCTCTGATTTTTGCTTTATGCGCGGGGTTTGGGTTGCGTTAGATATAACCTTCACGAACTTCGATTAGGGGCGATTGTCTGTTAGTTTCTGGACTCTAGAGATAGATTTAGGAGCTAACAATCTTCAATAGGTGTCGAAGCTTAATGCCTTCCGTGTTCCGAGGCTTCGCTCGTGAGAGTGACGAAGAGAGTGACATGGTTGTTATCTCAACTGTGCGTTAGACATAACCTTTGTTGTGAGCGATGCTGGGTGATATTGAGGAGTATTGTAAGTGGAGTACAACTGGTCGGTAAGTTTAAGTTTGTGAGGAGTCGATTATGTGCATGCCGGATAAGTTTGTCTTGCTGAAGAATGAATTTGTTTTATGTTTTAATGTTTACTTTTCTATTTTCTTGTTTGAAACCATTTAAAACCAAACTCATAAACGCGAGAGATTTTCGAACGGCATTCTTTCCTAGGAACCGATCTCTGTGGACACGACATAAATCCCGGAGGGAATTCTTCCGAAAATAAATATTTTTGCTTGCTTGCCCTATTCTGCACCCAACAAAATGGCGCCGTTGCCGGGGATCGGTTTTGATATTGAATCGCATTGCGATAGTTTCTTTGTTTTTGAGTTTTGTAAATATCGTACATTTTGTATATTTTCACTTGTTTATTATGATACTTGTACATTTTTTACGCTTGTTCAAGTGTTTGGTTAGGACGCTTGCTTTTGGTTGCGCGGTGAGACATCACCATGGCATGAATGAAGGAAGTTTCTAATTAAGCACCGTAAAGGCGTCGAGCTTACTACGTAAAACAAGCATGTTTTATAGTTATTCTTTTCGAATGTTTTTGGTTGTTGTTTGCTCACAGATTTTGATTGACTTATTTGAGGATGCTTTTGTGATTTTCCAAGTTGGTTCGTTTCAACTTGCGGATGTATGGTAATGATCTTGTTAAGTTTTGTACACGTCTGAGGTATGTATTTATCGCTTTATATACTTTAGCATATTCATGATACTTAGGCATTTTACAAACTTCCATGCCATCCATTCTTTTGTATACTTGTTCTATTGTGAATCACTTTAGTTCCCAACCTTTTTGTGAGGTGGCTTTCCATTGATCATATATGCGCGGAGAACCAACATTCATGTTCTAACTGGATTTTATTATGTTGAATCTTTTGTTTGTGTTGATTATATGAATGCATGAAAAGGATCAAGGCAATTGTTTCATTTTGAGCACAACTACCTTAGCCAAATAGTCAATTCACCTTGTGAGTGTGTGAGAATTCGTAACCCCTTTGAGCTTTTTGATCCATGTTTTTATTTGAACTTAATGCTTGTCTGTGAGTATTTAGTTCACTTATTTTTGAATGGATTTTGTTTTTTCTTGTCCCTCAACTATGTGTTGTTGTATGGATTTTTTCCTTGCCTTAGAAAGTAGGGAGTATTCACATGATGGTGCGGTTGAATTCAAGTTGGGGAGAGGTTGATTGTATACTCATTGGTTGGATTCTATGAGGATTGAAAAAGAAAAGAAAAAAGAGAAAAATTTGTGAAAGAGAAAAAGAAAAAAAAAAGAAGAAAAAGAAAAATCCTTGAAAAAGGAAACAAAAAGAGTTTCAATAATTGTGCTAAATAAGTATTGTGTGTTGTGTAACACTTGGGATTGTGGAAGAAGTTGATTGGAATTTTGTGTGTGAATCATTGTGAGTTTTCACTCCATTAGGTTTAGGCAAGTTTTTGTTTCAATTACCTTTAGAAATTGCCCCTTGTTTGTTTACCAGACCACGTTACAACCTTGAAAGTCCTTGTGATTCTTGCCTTTGTATGTTCAATGTGAATTTGTGGATGAATGCATAATTTAGTCTTTTGTTTGCAAGATTGTTGTGTGAGTGAAAAGAACCTCATTTTGTGTTTTTCATCTACCGATGATTGTTTTTGCTAGGTGTGATTCACATTTGAACTTGTGTTGTTTTAGAATGTTCGGCATGAATTTTTGTATTTTGCTTTTGTTTCATGACTATGTTGTCATCGTAGTTTAGTGGTAAGTATTTACTTTTTGTGTGTACTGTTTTTATTTGAATCATTCATTCGTTTCCGTTTTCAAAACTTGTTGATTCGTTATTCTTGGGATATTGCTTGTGCATTTTCAAGTTTGTTTGATTCTTGTTTGTGGACAAACAATTATTTAAGTTGGGGAGAGTTTGATAAGTGAAAATTGTACCTATTTTTGTATATGAGTTTTGTTGCACTTATCATTACTTTGTGTTAAAATTGGTTGAATAAACCCCGCTTTGTTTGTAAATACGTTTACTTTACGTTTTAGTGTATATAGTGCGTATTGTGTAAATATTACTGAGTTTAATTGATTTTTATCTCATTTTTGTAGGTATTTAATAAAGGCTATCTTGCCATATTCTTGAAGATCATTGAATAAGCTTTCTGGCGCTTCAAATCGTGCGTCAATTGGAGTTTCGGTGAAGAAGTTGTGGCCAAAATAAGGACTGATTTTCTGTCATGTTTGCACTGCGAACTGGCAGCGAGTGTTCGCATTGCGAAGGTCCAGCGAAGGTCCCAGCGAAGGCTGGCAGTGAGTTACAAAAGATAAGTAAGCCAAGGTTCGCACTGCGAACCAGTCAGCGAGCATTCGCACTGAGAATGGTTCGTTCGCACTGCGAACAAACGAAGGAAAGCAAAGGCGGTTTAGCAATCAGAGGCACTTGAAGTGCCATTTTTTGAGTCATTCGCACTGCGAACCATGCAGAATTTACAATGTATATAGTTCAATTCAGTTACTTTTTTTAGGGATGGTTTTGGGGTTTCTTGATCCCATTTCCATCAATCTTCATTTTTCATTGCTTTGCTTAGAAAACAACTATGGAGCATGCATACGGATGAACCGGGGTGGATTGATCGTCGACCGGCTCCGACAATCCGCGAGATGTTTGGTTCATTTCTTTTCTTCTTTTTGTTTTTCTTTATGGTTGGTTTGTGTATATGTATTGACTATGATCTCATGTATATTTGTCGCCCATGGCGTTGTATAAAACTTGCTTTACAAATCTTTATTGGTAATTGTCTCTGATTTTTGCTTTATGCGCGGGGTTTGGGTTGCGTTAGACATAACCTTCACGAACTTCGATTAGGGGCGATTGTCTGTTAGTTTCTGGACTCTAGAGATAGATTTAGGAGCTAACAATCTTTAATAGGCGTCGAAGCTTAATGCCTTCCGTGTTCCGAGGCTTCGCTCGTGAGAGTGACGAAGAGAGTGACACGGTTGTTATCTCAACTGTGCGTTAGACATAACCTTTGTTGTGAGCGATGCTGGGTGATATTGAGGAGTATTGTAAGTGGAGTACAACTGGTCGGTAAATTTAAGTTTGTGAGGAGTCGATTATGTGCATGCCGGATAAGTTTGTCTTGCTGAAGAATGAATTTGTTTTATGTTTTAATGTTTACTTTTCGATTTTCTTGTTTGAAACCATTTAAAACCAAACTCATAAACGCGGGAGATTTTCGAACGGCATTCTTTCCTAGGAACCGATCTCTGTGGACACGACATAAATCCCAGAGGGAATTCTTCCGAAAATAAATATTTTTGCTTGCTTGCCCTATTCTGCACCCAACAAAATGGCGCCGTTGCCGGGGATCGGTTTTGATATTGAATCGCATTGCGATAGTTTCTTTGTTTTTGAGTTTTGTAAATATCGTACATTTTGTATATTTTCACTTGTTTATTATGATACTTGTACATTTTTGACGCTTGTTCAAGTGTTTGGTTAGGACGCTTGCTTTTGGTTGCGCGGTGAGACATCACCATGGCATGAATGAAGGAAGTTTCTAATTAAGCACCGTAAAGGCGTCGGGCTTACTACGTAAAACAAGCATGTTTTATAGTTTTTCTTTTCGAATGTTTTTGGTTGTTGTTTGCTCAAATATTTTGATTGACTTATTTGAGGATGCTTTTGTGATTTTCCAAGTTGGTTCGTTTCAACTTGCGGATGTATGGTAATGATCTTGTTAAGTTTTGTACACGTCTGAGGTATGTATTTATCGCTTTATATACTTTAGCATATTCATGATACTTAGGCATTTTACAAACTTCGATGCCATCCATTCTTTTGTATACTTGTTCTATTGTGAATCACTTTAGTTCCCAACCTTTTTGTGAGGTGGCTTTCCATTGATCATATATGCGCAGAGAACCAACATTCTTGTTCTAACTGGATTTTATTATGTTGAATCTTTTGTTTGTGTTGATTATATGAATGCATGAAAAGGATCAAGGCAATTGTTTCATTTTGAGCACAACTACCTTAGCCAAATAGTCAATTCACCTTGTGAGTGTGTGAGAATTCGTAACCCCTTTGAGCTTTTTGATCCATGTTTTTATTTGAACTTAATGCTTGTCTGTGAGTATTTAGTTCACTTATTTTTGAATGGATTTTGTTTTTTCTTGTCCCTCAACTATGTGTTGTTGTATGGATTTTTTCCTTGCCTTAGAAAGTAGGGAGTATTCACATGATGGTGCGGTTGAATTCAAGTTGGGGAGAGGTTGATTGTATACTCATTGGTTGGATTCTATGAGGATTGAAAAAGAAAAGAAAAAAAAGAAAAATTTGTGAAAGAGAAAAAGAAAAAAAAAAGAAGAAAAAGAAAAATCCTTGAAAAAGGAAACAAAAAGAGTTTCAATAATTGTGCTAAATAATTATTGTGTGTTGTGTAACACTTGGGATTGTGGAAGAAGTTGATTGGAATTTTGTGTGTGAATCATTGTGAGTTTTCACTCCCTTAGGTTTAGGCTAGTTTTTGTTTCAATTACCTTTAGAAATTGCCCCTTGTTTGTTTACCCGACCACGTTACAACCTTGAAAGTCCTTGTGATTCTTGCCTTTGTATGTTCAATGTGAATTTGTGGATGAATGCATAATTTAGTCTTTTGTTTGCAAGATTGTTGTGTGAGTGAAAAGAACCTCATTTTGTATTTTTCATCTACCGATGATTGTTTTTGCTAGGTGTGATTCACATTTGAACTTGTGTTGTTTTAGAATGTTCGGCATGAATTTTTGTATTTTGCTTTTGTTTCATGACTATGTTGTCATCGTAGTTTAGTGGTAAGTATTTACTTTTTGTGTGTACTGTTTTTATTTGAATCATTCATTCGTTTCCGTTTTCAAAACTTGTTGATTCGTTATTCTTGGGATATTGCTTGTGCATTTCCAAGTTTGTTTGATTCTTGTTTGTGGACAAACAATTATTTAAGTTGGGGAGAGTTTGATAAGTGAAAATTGTACCTATTTTTGTATATGAGTTTTGTTGCACTTATCATTACTTTGTGTTAAAATTGGTTGAATAAACCCCGCTTTGTTTGTAAATACGTTTACTTTACGTTTTAGTGTATATAGTGCGTATTGTGTAAATATTACTGAGTTTAATTGATTTTTATCTCATTTTTGTAGGTATTTAATAAAGGCTATCTTGCCATATTCTTGAAGATCATTGAATAAGCTTTCTGGAGCTTCAAATCGTGCGTCAATCGGAGTTTCGGTGAAGAAGTTGTGGCCAAAATAAGGACTGATTTTCTGTCATGTTTGCACTGCGAACTGGCAGCGAGTGTTCGCATTGCGAAGGTCCAGCGAAGGTCCCAGCGAAGGCTGGCAGTGAGTTACAAAAGATAAGTAAGCCAAGGTTCGCACTGCGAACCAGTCAGCGAGCATTCGCACTGAGAATGGTTCGTTCGCACTGCGAACAAACGAAGGAAAGCAAAGGCGGTTTAGCAATCAGAGGCACTTGAAGTGCCATTTTTTGAGTCATTCGCACTGCGAACCATGCAGAATTTACAATGTATATAGTTCAATTCAGTTACTTTTTTTAGGGATGGTTTTGGGGTTTCTTGATCCCATTTCCATCAAACTTCATTTTTCATTGCTTTGCTTAGAAAACAACTATGGAGCATGCATACGGATGAACCGGGGTGGATTGATCGTCGACCGGCTCCGACAATCCGCGAGATGTTTGGTTCATTTCTTTTCTTCTTTTTGTTTTTCTTTATGGTTGGTTTGTGTATATGTATTGACTATGATCTCATGTATATTTGTCGCCCATGGCGTTGTATAAAACTTGCTTTACAAATCTTTATTGGTAATTGTCTCTGATTTTTGCTTTATGCGCGGGGTTTGGGTTGCGTTAGACATAACCTTCACGAACTTCGATTATGGGCGATTGTCTGTTAGTTTCTGGACTCTAGAGATAGATTTAGGAGCTAACAATCTTCAATAGGCGTCGAAGCTTAATGCCTTCCGTGTTCCGAGGCTTCGCTCGTGAGAGTGACGAAGAGAGTGACACGGTTGTTATCTCAACTGTGCGTTAGATATAACCTTTGTTGTGAGCGATGCTGGGTGATATTGAGGAGTATTGTAAGTGGAGTACAACTGGTCGGTAAGTTTAAGTTTGTGAGGAGTCGATTATGTGCATGCCGGATAAGTTTGTCTTGCTGAAGAATGAATTTGTTTTATGTTTTAATGTTTACTTTTCTATTTTCTTGTTTGAAACCATTTAAAACCAAACTCATAAACGCGAGAGATTTTCGAACGACATTCTTTCCTAGGAACCGATCTCTGTGGACACGACATAAATCCCGGAGGGAATTCTTCCGAAAATAAATATTTTTACTTGCTTGCCCTATTCTGCACCCAACAAAATGGCGTCGTTGCCAGGGATCGGTTTTGATATTGAATCGCATTGCGATAGTTTCTTTGTTTTTGAGTTTTGTAAATATCGTACATTTTGTTTATTTTCACTTGTTTATTATGATACTTGTACATTTTTTACGCTTGTTCAAGTGTTTGGTTAGGACGCTTGCTTTTGGTTGCGCGGTGAGACATCACCATGGCATGAATGAAGGAAGTTTCTAATTAAGCACCGTAAAGGCGTCGAGCTTACTACGTAAAACAAGCATGTTTTATAGTTTTTCTTTTCGCATGTTTTTGGTTATTGTTTGCTCACAGATTTTGATTGACTTATTTGAGGATGCTTTTGTGATTTTCCAAGTTGGTTCGTTTCAACTTGCGGATGTATGGTAATGATCTTGTTAAGTTTTGTACACGTCTGAGGTATGTATTTATCGCTTTATATACTTTAGCATATTCATGATACTTAGGCATTTTACAAAATTCCATGCCATCCATTCTTTTGTATACTTGTTCTATTGTGAATCACTTTAGTTCCCAACGTTTTTGTGAGGTGGCTTTCCATTGATCATATATGCGCGGAGAACCAACATTCTTGTTCTAACTGGATTTTATTATGTTGAATCTTTTGTTTGTGTTGATTATATGAATGCATGAAAAGGATCAAGGCAATTGTTTCATTTTGAGCACAACTACCTTAGCCAAATAGTCAATTCACCTTGTGAGTGTGTGAGAATTCGTAACCCCTTTGAGCTTTTTGATCCATGTTTTTATTTGAACTTAATGCTTGTCTGTGAGTATTTAGTTCACTTATTTTTGAATGGATTTTGTTTTTTCTTGTCCCTCAA
This sequence comes from Lathyrus tuberosus, assembly GCA_022829125.1. Taxonomy (NCBI): domain Eukaryota; kingdom Viridiplantae; phylum Streptophyta; class Magnoliopsida; order Fabales; family Fabaceae; genus Lathyrus; species Lathyrus tuberosus. The sequence goes on from JALAZF010000043.1 coordinate 20,676,463, forward strand.
CTATGTGTTGTTGTATGGATTTTTTCCTTGCCTTAGAAAGTAGGGAGTATTCACATGATGGTGCGGTTGAATTCAAGTTGGGGAGAGGATGATTGTATACTCATTGGTTGGATTCTATGAGGATTGAAAAAGAAAAGAAAAAAGAGAAAAATTTGTGAAAGAGAAAAAGAAAAAAAAAAGAAGAAAAAGAAAAATCCTTGAAAAAGGAAACAAAAAGAGTTTCAATAATTGTGCTAAATAAGTATTGTGTGTTGTGTAACACTTGGGATTGTGGAAGAAGTTGATTGGAATTTTGTGTGTGAATCATTGTGAGTTTTCACTCCCTTAGGTTTAGGCAAGTTTTTGTTTCAATTACCTTTAGAAATTGCCCCTTGTTTGTTTACCCGACCACGTTACAACCTTGAAAGTCCTTGTGATTCTTGCCTTTGTATGTTCAATGTGAATTTGTGGATGAATGCATAATTTAGTCTTTTGTTTGCAAGATTGTTGTGTGAGTGAAAAGAACCTCATTTTGTGTTTTTCATCTACCGATGATTGTTTTTGCTAGGTGTGATTCACATTTGAACTTGTGTTGTTTTAGAATGTTCGGCATGAATTTTTGTATTTTGCTTTTGTTTCATGACTATGTTGTCGTCGTAGTTTAGTGGTAAGTATTTATTTTTTGTGTGTACTGTTTTTATTTGAATCATTCATTCGTTTCCGTTTTCAAAACTTGTTGATTCGTTATTCTTGGGATATTGCTTGTGCATTTTCAAGTTTGTTTGATTCTTGTTTGTGGACAAACAATTATTTAAGTTGGGGAGAGTTTGATAAGTGAAAATTGTACCTATTTTTGTATATGAGTTTTGTTGCACTTATCATTACTTTGTGTTAAAATTGGTTGAATAAACCCCGCTTTGTTTGTAAATACGTTTACTTTACGTTTTAGTGTATATAGTGCGTATTGTGTAAATATTACTGAGTTTAATTGATTTTTATCTCATTTTTGTAGGTATTTAATAAAGTCTATCTTGCCATATTCTTTAAGAGCATTGAATAAGCTTTCTGGCGCTTCAAATCGTGCGTCAATCGGAGTTTCGGTGAAGAAGTTGTGGCCAAAATAAGGACTGGTTTTCTGTCATGTTCGCACTGCGAACTGGCAGCGAGTGTTCGCATTGCGAAGGTCCAGCGAAGGTCCCAGCGAAGGCTGGCAGTGAGTTACAAAAGAGAAATAAGCCAAGGTTCGCACTGCGAACCAGTCAGCGAGCATTCGCACTGAGAATGGTTCGTTCGCACTGCGAACCAACGAAGGAAAGCGAAGGCGGTTTAGCAATCAGAGGCACTTGAAGTGCCATTTTTTGAGTCATTCGCACTGCGAACCATGCAGAATTTACAATGTATATAGTTCAATTCAGTTACTTTTTTTAGGGATGGTTTTGGGGTTTCTTGATCCCATTTCCATCAAACTTCATTTTTCATTGCTTTGCTTAGAAAACAACTATGGAGCATGCATACGGATGAACCGGGGTGGATTGATCGTCGACCGACTCCGACAATCCGCGAGATGTTTGGTTCATTTCTTTTCTTCTTTTTGTTTTTCTTTATGGTTGGGTTGTGTATATGTATTGACTATGATCTCATGTATATTTGTCGCCCATGGCGTTGTATAAAACTTGCTTTACAAATCTTTATTGGTAATTGTCTCTGATTTTTGCTTTATGCGCGGGGTTTGGGTTGCGTTAGACATAACCTTCACGAACTCCGATTAGGGGCGATTGTCTGTTAGTTTCTGGACTCTAGAGATAGATTTAGGAGCTAACAATCTTCAATAGGCGTCGAAGCTTAATGCCTTCCGTGTTCCGAGGCTTCGCTCGTGAGAGTGACGAAGAGAGTGACACGGTTGTTATCTCAACTGTGTGTTAGACATAACCTTTGTTGTGAGCGATGCTGGGTGATATTGAGGAGTATTGTAAGTGGAGTACAACTGGTCGGTAAGTTTAAGTTTGTGAGGAGTCGATTATGTGCATGCCGGATAAGTTTGTCTTGCTGAAGAATGAATTTGTTTTATGTTTTAATGTTTACTTTTCTATTTTCTTGTTTGAAACCATTTAAAACCAAACTCATAAACGCGAGAGATTTTCGAACGGCATTCTTTCCTAGGAACCGATCTCTGTGGACACGACATAAATCCCGGAGGGAATTCTTCCGAAAATAAATATTTTTGCTTGCTTGCCCTATTCTGCACCCAACAAAATGGCACCGTTGCCGGGGATCGGTTTTGATATTGAATCGCATTGCGATAATTTCTTTGTTTTTGAGTTTTGTAAATATCGTACATTTTGTATATTTTCACTTGTTTATTATGATACTTGTACATTTTTTACGCTTGTTCAAGTGTTTGGTTAGGACGCTTGCTTTTGGTTGCGCGGTGAGACATCACCATGGCATGAATGAAGGAAGTTTCTAATTAAGCACCGTAAAGGCGTCGAGCTTACTACGTAAAACAAGCATGTTTTATAGTTTTTCTTTTCGAATGTTTTTGGTTATTGTTTGCTCACAGATTTTGATTGACTTATTTGAGGATGCTTTTGTGATTTTCCAAGTTAGTTCGTTTCAACTTGCGGATGTATGGTAATGATCTTGTTAAGTTTTGTACACGTCTGAGGTATGTATTTATCGCTTTACATACTTTAGCATATTCATGATACTTAGGCATTTTACAAACTTCCATGCCATCCATTCTTTTGTATACTTGTTCTATTGTGAATCACTTTAGTTCCCAACCTTTTTGTGAGGTGGCTTTCCATTGATCATATATGCGCGGAGAACCAACATTCTTGTTCTAACTGGATTTTATTATGTTGAATCTTTTGTTTTTGTTGATTATATGAATGCATGAAAAGGATCAAGGCAATTGTTTCATTTTGAGCACAACTACCTTAGCCAAATAGTCAATTCACCTTGTGAGTGTGTGAGAATTCGTAACCCCTTTGAGCTTTTTGATCCATGTTTTTATTTGAACTTAATGCTTGTCTGTGAGTATTTAGTTCACTTATTTTTGAATGGATTTTGTTTTTTCTTGTCCCTCAACTATGTGTTGTTGTATGGATTTTTTCCTTGCCTTAGAAAGTAGGGAGTATTCACATGATGGTGCGGTTGAATTCAAGTTGGGGAGAGGATGATTGTATACTCATTGGTTGGATTCTATGAGGATTGAAAAAGAAAAGAAAAAAGAGAAAAATTTGTGAAAGAGAAAAAGAAAAAAAAAGAAGAAAAAGAAAAATCCTTGAAAAAGGAAACAAAAAGAGTTTCAATAATTGTGCTAAATAAGTATTGTGTGTTGTGTAACACTTGGGATTGTGGAAGAAGTTGATTGGAATTTTGTGTGTGAATCATTGTGAGTTTTCACTCCCTTAGGTTTAGGCAAGTTTTTGTTTCAATTACCTTTAGAAATTGCCCCTTGTTTGTTTACCCGACCACTTTACAACCTTGAAAGTCCTTGTGATTCTTGCCTTTGTATGTTCAATGTGAATTTGTGGATGAATGCATAATTTAGTCTTTTGTTTGCAAGATTGTTGTGTGAGTGAAAAGAACCTCATTTTGTGTTTTTCATCTACCGATGATTGTTTTTGCTAGGTGTGATTCACATTTGAACTTGTGTTGTTTTAGAATGTTCGGCATGAATTTTTGTATTTTGCTTTTGTTTCATGACTATGTTGTCGTCGTAGTTTAGTGGTAAGTATTTATTTTTTGTGTGTACTATTTTTATTTGAATCATTCATTCGTTTCCGTTTTCAAAACTTGTTGATTCGTTATTCTTGGGATATTGCTTGTGCATTTTCAAGTTTGTTTGATTCTTGTTTGTGGACAAACAATTATTTAAGTTGGGGAGAGTTTGATAAGTGAAAATTGTACCTATTTTTGTATATGAGTTTTGTTGCACTTATCATTACTTTGTGTTAAAATTGGTTGAATAAACCCCGCTTTGTTTGTAAATACGTTTACTTTACGTTTTAGTGTATATAGTGCGTATTGTGTAAATATTACTGAGTTTAATTGATTTTTATCTCATTTTTGTAGGTATTTAATAAAGGCTATCTTGCCATATTCTTGAAGAGCATTGAATAAGCTTTCTGGCGCTTCAAATCGTGCGTCAATCGGAGTTTCGGTGAAGAAGTTGTGGCCAAAATAAGGACTGGTTTTCTGTCATGTTCGCACTGCGAACTGGCAGCGAGTGTTCGCATTGCGAAGGTCCAGCGAAGGTCCCAGCGAAGGCTGGCAGTGAGTTACGAAAGAGAAATAAGCCAAGGTTCGCACTGCGAACCAGTCAGCGAGCATTCGCACTGCGAATGGTTCGTTCGCACTGCGAACCAACGAAGGAAAGCAAAGGCGGTTTAGCAATCAGAGGCACTTGAAGTGCCATTTTTTGAGTCATTCGCACTGCGAACCATGCAGAATTTACAATGTATATAGTTCAATTCAGTTACTTTTTTTAGGGATGGTTTTGGGGTTTCTTGATCCCATTTCCATCAAACTTCATTTTTCATTGCTTTGCTTAGAAAACAACTATGGAGCATGCATACGGATGAACCGGGGTGGATTGATCGTCGACCGGCTCACAATCCGCGAGATGTTTGGTTCATTTCTTTTCTTCTTTGTGTTTTTCTTTATGGTTGGGTTGTGTATATGTATTGACTATGATCTCATGTATATTTGTCGCCCATGGCGTTGTATAAACATAACCTTCACAAACTTCGATTAGGGGCGATTGTCTGTTAGTTTCTGGACTCTAGAGATAGATTTAGGAGCTAACAATCTTCAATAGGCGTCGAAGCTTAATGCCTTCTGTGTTCCGAGGCTTCGCTCGTGAGAGTGACGAAGAGAGTGACACGGTTGTTATCTCAACTGTGCGTTAGACATAACCTTTGTTGTGAGCGATGCTGGGTGATATTGAGGAGTATTGTAGGTGGAGTATAACTGGTCGGTAAGTTTAATTTTGTGAGGAGTCGATTATGTGCATGCCGGATAAGTTTGTCTTGCTGAAGAATGAATTTGTTTTATGTTTTAATGTTTACTTTTCTATTTTCTTGTTTTAAACCATTTAAAACCAAACTCATAAACGCGAGAGATTGTCGAACGACATTCTTTCCCTCGAACCGATCTCTGTGGCACGACATAAATCTCGGAGGGAATTCTTCCGAAAATAAATATTTTTGCTTGCTTGCCCTATTCTGCACCCAACAGTCATCTCTACTAAGTTCAATCCTCAAGAGAGTCAAAATTCCAAAACATCAGACCATGCTAGGGTTGATCTTCATCCCTTAAACCCCCAGCCTCCTCTTGGGATTCATACAAGCAGACTTGGACAGTCTCAGCCTCTTCTTGGGCATCATACAAAGATCATTCCCTAGCTAAGAGCCAGCTTCTTGATGTAAATAGACTTGGAAAGTCTCATCTCCTCTTAGGTCACACAGAAACCCTCAAGTTTCCTAAAAGCACAGGAAAAACCCTGATCATTTCATCAATATGCTAATCTCCAGCAGAGTTAAAACCTCTAAGGTTTTCAAACTCATCTTTAAACCCATCTCCCCCAGTGGAATCAGTCAGCCTCAATCTTGGGCTTTGTACAAGATAGATAAAACATTCCCCAGTGGAGTCAGTTTCTTTCAGCCTCAATCTTGGGCTTTGTACAAGACATATAAAACATTCCCCAGTGGAGTCATTATCTTTCAGCCTCAATCTTGGGCTTTGTACAAGACAGATAAAACCATCTCCAGTAGAGTCAGTTTCCTTTAGCTTCAACCTTGGGCTTTAATCAAGGCACACAAAAACCAACATCCCCTCAGATGAGACCACGAGTCCACTCTGCAGGAGGATATTTCCTCAATACATCACATATCAAAAAAAACAAACAAAACCTTTTTCTAGATAATTGCTGTAAGTGGCACACTTGTTGATTCAGAATCCAAGTTGGAGTCCTTCTCTTATCTTGGAAAAAACTTATCTTTCATCTAACAACTATAAGTGGAAAGACTCTGGATTCTAACATCCAAGCCAATGTCCCTCTCTTAGCATGAAATATTCATAAAGGGAAAAGTGGAATTGCTCTACACTGAGTTAAAACTTTCTTCCTTCATGACATCACCCTTATAAAGGAACATATGGCATTACTGGATTCATATATCCCAGTTAAAGTAATTTCCCTTATTATTAACTTCTCAACATTTTGTGATGAATATGAGAGATATTCTCCCTTTAGAGATGACAATTTCTCTCTCTCAGTCACCTTTTAGCTTCAATCTTGGGCTTTGAACAAGACACAAATACCCCGATAACATCAATCTTGGGCTTTGAACAAGACACCAAACATTTTTCCTCCCATAGAATAGGAGGAACTACGATTGCTCTGATTTCCCAAATCTCTTTACGGGAATACGTAGGCATAAGATTGCGAAATCTTAGCAAGCACACAAATAAAAAACTTTAGGTCCAGTACCTTCCCCAAAACAACGGAAAACCCGAAAACAACAAAAACAGTCTCTCAATTCTCCCAAAGGAGAAACTTTTCCCAAGCCACAACAAATAAACACAAGAAAGCATTTTAAGTTAACAGAAATACATGCAATAAAAGGTTTTTATGGATTACCATAGATACACTGGGTTTAATAGCTTCCCTTTGTATAACCAGACCCCGACCCCCGATCTTTTAGAATTTGTTAAAGAAAACATCTGCATGCAAGGTTAGTTTTAGATATCTTCCATTTCCTTTCCAGCTTCATAGGATAAATAAGAAATCAGAAAGTAGCACCCAATTCCAACTATTTGCGGTAAGGTGGTCGCGTCACCGGAAAAAACCGCACGCTACACCAAGTGTAACAAATCTAAAGAGTATGCAGTACCCCTCCCATGATTCTGCATAATCTCTAATGAAGAGATGTTTCAACATCTGATTGAACATCTTTCTGACATCAGCAATCTTGGACTCCAATTTCAAGAATAATCAATTAAATATATGTGAGTTCCACAAACAACAATTGATCTTAAATCCTTGTTCAAAAACCCTACGATACTGTTGTAGATAAACTCCAACAGATCACTTCATGAATACTCATCAAGTATTCAATTATTGCAAGTATCTCTCTTGACAAACACAATGTTGAGATATCAAGGCTGCAACCCTTGACTCAAGTAACTAAGATTTTCTATGAACAAACCCTATTTACCTCAACAAATCTGAAATATCCTTTCAGATTGGATTCATCCTTAGGATTAAGAAAGAAGAATCCTTCCTTGCAAATATGGATGGTGAAAATAAATCACCTCCACTTTCTTCAGATTTATGTTTCACAGAAACACCCTCTAGTCAGAAGAGTAACTAGAAGTCTCCAGATGCACGACTGAGATGCCTTTATGAGTGGACTTGAGAGAGATCTCAAGTATCTTTGACAACTTAGCCGAAAAATAATTTATAAAATGTCTAGAGCATGAACTTGATAAATCCAATCTCAACTCACCTTATCTTTAAACTGACTTCAGGATACAAGATGGAACCATCATTCCAAGTACCAAGTCACCATGACAGACATCAACCAAAAACTCTCTCTCCATTCCATCGCTCCCGACTTTGGAATGAATAGAAGTTGATATCTTTAAGTATAGAAGCCAACAATTGAAATCTTCCACCATCTTTCTTCAGTCACAACTCCAAAATCCCATAAATACCAGAGTTTTTCCATCAGAAACATATGCAGTGGAACCACCAAGGAACATCTTTAACATGCCCTAATAAGATATCAGAACATCTTATAAGACACCCCAACAAGAGAACTAGCCACTTTTCCTGCAGTTGTTGTAGCATCTCCTCAGAAAACATGAACAACCAACAGTAGTTGTTACCTTCGATCCAGAACATCTATCCCATCCATTAATACCCTTGAGTATGTCTGAGTTAATGATCTGATCTCCAAAACTCCTCCTTGTTTAAAGCGCTAGAAAGTATCTCCCAAGATCTCATCCATAAACAGACAGGATGCCTGCTCTGATATCAATTGAAATTCTGGCATAGCAGATAGCAGATGTCCTAACACCTGTCAGGACATTATTCTCTGCACAACTTTAAAACAAGAACAGATCTGCACACTGATATTCAGAATATCAATAATAGCAACAAGACAGATGTTAGCCCAACAGACGGGGGTTATATTTAACCCTTTAATCCAAAACACGACATAAACGAATCAACAATTAGAAGCATAGATGACGCGCATTGCCGATTTCTTTGGTGTCCCCCAACCTCCTCCAAGGGAACAGGTAGTTCAAAAGCCAAGGGTAGCCGTCAAATAAGAACCTACCATAAATCAAAGACAACCAAATATCCCTCAGGCGGAAGTTTTGAACCAAGGAGGGGCAGTCGAACCACCAGGAGTCGAAATCCCTGTTCAACAAGAACCAAGGGTGTTGTTAGTAAACCGAAACCAAAATGCTGATAATATTATACAACAAATACGTTGTAATGATATGCCAGCAGAGAATAATTTGGCATCCATGGTCGAAAGGATTATGGCGCGAAATGGGATGAATGTAGGATTACAGAGGCCCAGTTATACTTCCCCCTTATCAGAATATATTTTGCAGCAAGAATTACCCCATAGATAGAAAGTTCCCAAGTTTACAAACTTTTCAGGGGATACTAGTGAATCGACGGTCGAACATGTGGCGCGGTACTTAATTGAAGCAGGCGAAATAGCGTACAATGAGAATTTGAAAATAAAATATTTCCCTAGTTCCCTAACAAAAACTGCTTTTACTTTGTTTACCACATTGCCTGCGAATTCGATACATACCTGGACCCAGTTGGAGAGATTATTCCATGACCAATTCTACATGGGGCAGATAAAGATAAGTTTGAAAGAATTGGCTAGCGTCAAGAGAAATTTCTCAGAGCCAATTGATGATTACTTGAATAGGTTTAGGTTGCTCAAGGCAAGGTGTTTCACACAAGTGCCTGAACGCGAGTTAGTCAAAATGGCCGCTTGTGGCCTCGACTATTCAATCAGAAAGAAATTAGATACCCAGTACTTAAGAGACATGGCCCAATTGGCTGATAGGGTTAGACAGGTCGAACGACTAAAAGCCGAAAAAGCTAGGACTAATAAAAATAAGAAAGAAACGGTAGCATATGTCGGAGTTTGTGAGGATGATGACGAAGATGGACCATCAAATTTCGATGAACAAGAAGTCGATTTGGCATAATTAAAACAAGGTCCGCCATATGCTTGCAAAGTCTTGGCCCCGTCGAATGGAAAAAACCCAGTCGAATTGGAAAAGAACGACAAGTTCCCCAAAAGAAATTATACGTTCGACGTTACAAAATGTGACGAAATATGTGATTTGTTAGTCAAGGATGGCCAAATGATAGTGCCACCTGGTACTAAAGTGCCTCCTTTAGAACAACGAAAAAAGAGAGGTTTTTGCAATACCATATTTTTTTGGGTCATAAAACATCTCAATGTTTCCTTTTTAGGGATCTAGTGCAGAATGCAATCAGAGATGGAAGGCTCAAATTTGGTGACAAGTCGAAGTTCCAGGTGAAGGAGGATTCAAACTCGTTGCAAGTAGTGGAGGCCCACTATGTAGAGCCATCCATGGTGAATATCGTTGAAGCCACTGAGGGCTTCGACGACAACGTGGAGATGATCGAGGTTGCTGATGGCTTCGACAACAACGTAAATATGGTGAAGGTTGCTAATGATCCCGCCAACGAATGTGACAGAGTTGAAGTTACAACTGATTTCGTGAACCAAGCTGTGATGGTTAAGGTTACTGAAGACCTTGACAAAAATATCATTGAGAACTACATTGCTGAGGCCACTGATGGCGACAATAACGAAACTACTAAAGGTTTCGTCCAAATGAACAACGAAACTGTTGACGATTTCGTCCAAACCAACAAGGAAACTACTGAAGGTTTCGCCAGAGTTAACAACGAAACTACTGACGGTTTCGTCCAAATCAACAATGAGACCATTGATGGTTTCGCCCAAATTAACAAAGGAACTACTAAGGGTTCTTACAAACAGACTGTTGTTGGTATTCTCCGAAGGACCATGGAGGATCCAAAGAACAAAGTTGTCGGATTCGTTAGTCAAGAGGTTTCCAAGAATCTGCTCCCAAAGGTGCTAACGAAGAAAATCACTGAAGACTTCAACTATATGAAGAAGGAACACGAGGTCAATGAAGGCCTCAGTCTGAAGATGAATAAACTAAGCATTGCAACTGAGTCAACTGCCAACGTGAATATGGTAGAAGTATCTCAGAATGTTACAGCGCAAGTTGACGAAGAACGTCGAAGGGAGGAGTATCATAAACTGGCGTATCCCAAGGAGGAAGAAAACCTGGCAGATTTCATACATAGATGCCAGAGGAAAAGATATGAGGTAATGCTTTGCCCTCGTAATAGTGTCGTCTTCGACAAAAAGGCAGCACAAAACTTAGAGGGAGTGGAGAGAGTAAAAAGAAGGGGAAATTGGAGGCCTTCTGGAGAAAGAATCGACCCCAAAAGAAGGGACCAAAGCAGGGAGAGGTTAGGAGGAAGATACCCTAACACATTCAAACCTACCAATAAAGCTCTGGATGACAGGTGGGTTAATCCAATCCGACAAGCCCAAGGACAAGGGAAATAGAAGGACTTCAAAGTACAGTGGGGATCTTCCGTATCATACAGGAAAGAATTCCAAAAGTCTAAGAAGGTGACTTACCCTTCTGAAAATTATAAGGGCAAGAATCCAATGACCAAGTCACAGTGGATCCTCCCCAATCTTTGCTTGAACAAAGGTTTGGAAAAAAATTTGTCTGTTTTTTTGTTTTGTTTTTACAAACATAAAAGTAAATGAGTGAAACGAATGGACTTAATCTAAAGATGCATAAACACTTCATTAATCTTGCCAATTTGAAAGTATAACAAAGCTTATAAGCAAAAACAGATTCAAATATGCAAAGAAAATACAATAAAATGCTAAACAGCCAAAAGATTGCCAGCTTCAGGGAATTAGGCTTTCCTTTATTGACTTGCCAAACTGGTCTCAACAGGAACCTGCACAAGTTGAGCTTGGGTAGCATCGTTCACAGAAGTCTTTTGAATGCTGTCGTCTTTCTTTGCCAAGGTTGTCACAATCTGATCCAACTGGTTACTCAACAAGTCAAAATCCGCTCTGGTCACAAACTGGTTCTGCTCTTCTGAGTTCATGATCCTTCAGAATCTACTTCAAGTCCAATGATGGCTTCGGGAAGTCAACTGGGTAACAGACAGAGGATGGATGTGACTCAAGACTGAGAAATGCACATGCAAATGCAAATGCAAATGCGATGCAATGCTAATGCAAGCCAACTGGTTTCAAGGAACTCGAAGGCAAGTTGTAAAAAATTTTGTGGAAAAACTGAAGTGTTTTGTTTCAAAATCCATGGTCTTTATTGGTTTTTACAAAGGAAAAGGCATCAGAGTTTCTTGAAACCGAAGGGCTGTCATGAATGGACGAATGTATGCACAAACACACATATACAGATATTCACATATTCACACATATGTACAGGCAAACAAATGAGGGCATAGGTTTAAAGATCACGAGCATGGAGTCATGGTCTACCCATCCCAAAAGGTGTGTACTATGGGGTTTCATCTGCAGAACAGAGTTCTAAGAAGTTCCCAGAGTCGACAATCCATCTTTCGGATTTTAAGGATTTCCCAGATGACTTGGTAATCAATAAAATTCTCAAGAGGATCTCGTCTGAGTGTAGTATCGCGTGACAACCAATTCAGAAATAGACTCCATCATGGTCACCGCACTACATCCTAAAAGGCCAAGTGGGGTTTGGTAACTACGGTTCACAATATCATGGGCTCCTAGGTTGAGAGTAGCACGTCTTCACGAACAGATTCGTTCAACATAACTAGACTCTCAAGAGGGCCTCAATTGAGTGATGGTGTCTCAATTCAACTTTTCAGGATTCGACTCCCTCAAAGCCTCCTTGAATACCATCGTCTTATCCTAATTGCACTCAAATTCGGGCTAGGATTTATCTCACCACTCAAGAACCAAGCCAACAAAAGAAACTCAAGCACAACAGGTATACAGATATGTACATGTATAGCAAATAAGCATAAATAACATAAATAAAACATGGTGGGCTTAACCCTAAAAAATAAGGCTTTCCCCAGTGAAGTCGCCATTCCTGTTGCGGTGAGAATCGGATAACAAGCTATTAATTAACTTGCATCACATTTCTTTGAATTCACAACCAACTTTGATTTATCCAAAGGAAAGGTTCAAGATCGAGAAAAACCTAAAGGGGGAGATCTAAGGTTCGGGGGTTGGTTATACTACGGGAAGGTATTAGCACCCTTAATATCTGTAGTACTCTACAGAAACCTCTTGTTTAAGTTTGTGTTATGCTATGTTTGCTTGCTAAAGAAATATCTATGCTAAGGTAAAGACCTAAGGGTATGTACACTAATTTGCTCGCCAAGACGTCGCATCTTGTGCCTACGTATCTGACTAAAGAATCAGAGCAACCGTAGTTCACCTAACTAAGGGTGAAAAGAGGAACCATTGACTATGGCCAAAGTTCCAAGGGGAAATGAGTGTGAGCTCATTTTAGAGTTTTAAGAAACTCTCTAAATCTAAGTTATGTTGGGAAAAGTGAGTTCTCATGATGATGAGAATCACATAGAGTTTATAAACTCTATCTTACTTCTAAGGTATGATTCCATGGCTCTTATGAGGCCAGGAAAAGGGAAAGGCTCTTATGAGGCCAAGGTGGGATGATTTGTTTATTGACTTATGAGTCAACTGAGGGGAACTTTCCTTTGGAATAGGGGATGTGTCAAATGAAACAGGCAACCAGAATAGTAGTCCACAAGACTTTATCAGAAACTATTTACAAGTCTCATTAAAGAGAGAAATGAAAAGTTAGTATTCAAAGAACTTAAAAATTGACAAGAAATAGAAATAGTCTCGTCTTAATCATGATTTAATCGAGAAATCGATAATCAATGATTCTTGACTTTCATCGGCTAAAAAGTAAATGAAATTGAAATAAAAAGAAAGTGGTCTCATATTGATCAAAGTTTTTGTCGTTTTAATGAGATCAACCAAACCATGATGTTTGTTATATCATCGACCAAAATAAAGAAAGTGAAACCGGAATGAAAAATAAGGTTGGTCCCAACTTAATCAAGATTTAAATCGATAAATCGATAATCTTAGATTTTTGACTTTCATCGACCAATAAAAATAAGTAAAAAAGCGGCCTCATATTTATCAAGACTTTATTGATTTGAAATAATCAAAGTCAAGATTTGTGTAATGTCACCAGCCAAAATAATGAAAGATGGAATTGAAGTGAAAATAAAGGCGGTCTCGTCTAAATCAAGATTTAACCGAGAAATCGATAATCTTAGATTTTTAACTTTCATTGACCAACCAAAAAAAGAAAAATATGGCCTCATATAATCAAAATTTATTGATTTGCAATAATCAACAAAATTATGATGTTTTTATGTCATTGGCTCAAATAAAAGAACATGGAATCGAAATGAAAAATAAAGTCGGTCTCGTCTTAATCAAGATTTATATCGGTAAATCGATAATCTTGATATTTAACTTTCATTGACCAACAAAATAAAAAATAAAATGGCCTCATATAAATCAAGATATTTAGTGATTTGAAATAAACCACCAAGTCATGATTTTTATATATCATTGGCCTAAAAAATTAAAAAAGAAATAACATTTGAGATTAAAAGAATTAAGATAAAAATGGGATTAGAATCAGAAACTTAAAATGGTTAAAATAGTTTAAAACTAAAAATCTAACAAAAGTTTTGAAACAAAATTAAACGTAAAACAAAACAAATAAAAAAGGGGGGCGCATGCTAATTGAATGGGTGTAGGGAACCAGGTGGAATCATATGGGCTTGAAAGAAGCTCATCATCCAACAATAACACACGGACAAAAGGGAGGTGTGAAAACATGAGCTATGAAAATCCCATCACCCATTAACATAGGATTCGTTGACCCAAACACAACTCCCAAAAGCCTCACTGATACAAAGATGGATGTGGTAAACAGAACAACTCAATATTTTCTTTGAACGATTTGAACGAATGAAACGAAACAAAACATAGAAAAAACATCAGATTTGGATTTAAAGTATACCCTGAGGTCAGGTCAACGCACAACAACCATCGGAGTTAAATACATTAACGAATGACCAAATTTGTGAAAAGCTTCTCGCCTTCCATCGCTTCGTTTGCGCTCGATTTCTCGCTCTCCGCCTTCGGTTCGTTCTTACCCAAACCAGGTTCGTATGGTTTTAATCTTTGCTCGCTTGGTTCTTAATTACTCCTCACCTCGATTCACTCTGTTCTGATTAGTTTTAGGTTTGGGTTTGAAACGGATGAAGGTTGTTATTGGTGATTGAGGAAAGTTTTGTTGGTATGGTTATGGAGGTTTAATGACGGAGGAAGAAGACAGGTTGGATTGAGGGGATTTGAAAATTTGTCAGGGTCTGAAAGGTTACGATTTTGTTGGATTAAAAAAAAGAAGATGGTGAGGTGGTTTTCGTGACGAGAACCGCGGAAGATTGTTTGTGGTTTATGGAGATTGGAGTTATTGAGGTTCAGAAGGTGGAGTTGTGGTTTTATGGTTGAGGCGGGTTGAATGAGAAAGGTGTTTGGAGAAGATTTTTGTAGGAATTCCCCTCGTTTGTGAGACTGTGGAGGGTTATATATTGAAGGCAAGGTGAGTCTGTTCCAAGATTGATGAAGTGGATGTTGGGTTAAGAGATGAAGAGATCCTCCTTTTTGTTTTCGAACCATGAGGTTATCAAACCGGTTGTGAAGTGGTGGTCTTCAGGGTAATCCTTTTGTCCACAAGTTTGGATGAGCGTATTGACTTTTCAGCTGGGAAAGTATTGGCAAGGTTTGGCTTTTGTGCAGAGGACTTTGTTGATGTCGTGTGCAGATGCAGTGCTCTGAAATGTGGTCTGGCGTGGATGAAGGGATTTGGCTTTTGGTGCAGATGGTATTTTGGTGCAAATATGAATGTTGTTGCGACTGGGATGTGCAACATATGATACAGGTTTCATGCTGACCCGTTGCTTTCAGGATGTTTTGGCAGTTTGTGGAGATGTCTTGGTTTTGACAGGTCTTGACTTTGACTTGGCTTGGAGACTTAATAGCAGGTTTTGGATATTGTGTAGGTAGCATTAGGAGAGATTTTTGGAGATATGGCTGTTGTATGGTTGTATTTTCATGCGTGTTGGAGGGACTTGGTTGAAAATGACGCATAGGTTTAAGGTTGAGAGTGGCTTTGCTGAGACGCTGCAGAGGTAGCAATGACCAGTTGTATCAGAATTTTGGCAATTTGTGGATCATGAAAAGTTTTGGAGTTTTTGTCTTGGAGTGACGGTTGTACGAACATGGCTTGAATGAGTTTATTGATGTGGCTGAAATGTGGGGTCAATGAATGTATTGTTTTTCTTTGAGTTTTTGTTGCTGTAATGAAAAATATTAAAGCATATGGGGTTTATGGTGTAAATGGGCCTTGTTTTACTGTAATTCTAATATGATGGACTCTTGTTATAAAATGTGAACTTGGTTTATAAAAATAATATGGATAATGGTGGTTGATAAAAAAATAAAAGAAGAATTTGTGATTGGTTGAAGAAATGTGAATATGAAAAACAATTTGGACTTTTATGGATTTGTGGATACAATGGAAAGGATAGTAAAACATAAGTTGGACATTGAATGAAAATTGAAAACTGGATTAAAAATAAAAATGGATAATGATTATTGACAACGAATGAAAAGCAAAGATGGACACAACAGTTACGGAATGGATATGGATTGAAATAGATAAAAAAATGGAATTAATGGATTTAGAGAACATGGATATGGACTGAAGAATTAGCTTGAACTTTTTGAAACAATGACAAAACCTGAACCACATAGCCAATACTCTCACGCAACTCCAATGTTTTAACCTTTGATGGCTCTGTATCTTGACTTCAACAAATAGACTTTGATATGGCACAAAACCCTAATCCTGATCATCCGACAACTGGCAGACATAAACTTCTTGAAGTTGGCACTTTCTTGCCCTCTGAACAATCCACGACATAAGTGACTTGAACTGAAATTGCCACTGCACCAAAACCCTGATTGACAGTGAAACAAAACAAACAAAAACTGATAAAATAGTTAGTTAACAATGCATAGGTGATTGATCTAAGATGCTCATGCAAAAGATGTTATGACATCTAAGGGGTAAAATTTGGGGTACAACAAGATGATTCCGACACCAAACCTCATAACATGGTGTTGTCAAATTATGAGGGAAAAGTGGGAACCACTATGGGTGTAATACAAGTAGATATAACTTCTGGAACCATCACAAGGCCGACAATGTTTATGGTAATTGCGTCAAAAGCAAATTATAACCTTCTCTTAGGCAGGGAATGGATACACGACGTAGGTGTCGTCCCTTCATCAATGCATCAACGAATGACAATTTGGCGCGCAGATGGGATTGTTGAAAGTATAGAGGCTGACCAGAGTTACTTTCTGGCTGAAGTAAACCAGGTTGATAGGAAAAGCTTCGACAGGAATCTGGCTCACATAGCTCCTTGTAGTCCAGCAACCTTCGACATGACACCAACTGATAACGCTTTCTGCTCACTATACCTTCATCCCACCCACGGGTTTCAGTGGGATAGAGAGGTAGTTGGCGAAGAAGATTACATTTTTGGGACTTCACACATCCAGCCAACTAGCTGGGGCAGCGAATTTAGTGACAATGAGTGAGTCACTAGTTCACGAAAAAATCGCGGCTTATATAGCCGAGAATAAACTCAAAGCGGCCTTAGAGGCCGAAGTAAAATACATGGCTGTCGAAGCCAACCAGATCGAAGCAGATCAACAAGGTCTGGGAAAGGATTTTGATATGGATCCACCTGATAAAGATCTAGGAGATTTGCAAAACCAGAGGCTCGACGCGATTTATGACGATGAGTCATTGGGCTTTGAGAAGGATCCATTGGCAGCGAACATCAAGATGATGGCACAGGATCCACTCGAAGAAATCGACCTGGGGTTGGGGGCAGAAAAAAGACCAACCTATATCAGGGCAAAAGTGAGCCCCAAACTTAAAGTCGAAATAGTCCAGTTGCTCAAGGAATTAAAGGATTGTTTCGCATGGGACTATGACGAAATGCCCGGGTTGGATAGGAAGCTGGTCGAATTAAGGCTACCAATAAAACCTGGGAAGAAACTTGTTAAGCAGACTCCAAGGAGATTCGCACCAGAAATCCTCTCAAAGATTAAAGAAGAGGTCGAAAGACTCCTCAGATGCAAGTTCATCCGCCCGACAAGGTATGTCGAATGGATTGCTAATATAGTTCCTGTAATAAAGAAAAATGGAAAATTGAGGGTATGTATTGATTTTCGAGATTTGAATTCTGCTACCCCAAAGGATGAATATCCTATGCCAGTGGCAGAAATGCTTGTCGATTCTACCGCAGGCCATGAGTACCTTACTATGCTTGATGGGTACTCTGGTTATAACCAAATTTTTATTGCTGAGGAGGATGTTCCTAAAACGGCATTTCGATGTCCTGGAGCCTTAGGCACCTACGAATGGGTGGTAATGCCTTTTGGCTTAAAGAATGCTGGGGCAACATACCAGCGAGCGATGAATTCGATTTTTCACGATTTCATTGAGGCTTTTATGCAGATTTATATTGACGACATTGTTATTAAGTCTGTTTCAGGAAAAAGTCATATAGACCATCTTCGACAGTCCTTTGAACGGATGAGGAAGTTTGGTTTGAAGATGAATCCTCTCAAATGTGCTTTTTGTGTGCAGGCGGGAGACTTCCTAGGCTTTGTGGTCCACAAGAAAGGGATCGAAATCAATCAGAACAAGGCCAAGGCAATAATGGAGGCGAAAGCGCCATCTACAAAGAAGGAATTGCAGTCTCTACTTTGCAAGATCAACTTTCTCAGAAGGTTCATCTCCAACCTTAGTGGGAAGACGCAAGCCTTTTCTCCTCTACTCCGACTGAAGAAGGAAGACTTTGAATAGGGGCAAGAGTAGCAGGATGCCTTCGACAAAATCAAGGAATACCTGACGCATCCTCCTATTTTAATGTCACCTTGTAGAAGTAGGAGTATGAGGTTGTACATATCCGCGTCGGACAAGACATTAGGGAGCATGTTGGCTCAAGAGGATGAGAATGGTGTCGAAAGAGCCATTTACTACCTCAATAGGGTCTTGAACGATGCGAAAACTAGATATAATGTAATTGAAAAGATGTGTTTATGTTTATACTTTTCATGTATGAAATTGAAGCACTATATAAAACCAGTTGATGTTTACATTTCTTCTCATTTCGATGTTATACAATACATGTTATCTAAACCAATCTTGCACAGTCGAATTGGAAAGTGGGCATTAACATTAACTGAGTATTCTTTGACATACTTACCTTTAAAGGCTGTCAAAGGACAAGTAGTGGCTGATTTCATAGTCGACCATTTTATAAACGAAAAGTCTTTGGACTACATTAAAATAGAACCATGGAAGTTGTACTTCGACGGTTCTAGTCATAAAAATGGAACCGGAATAGGAGTTCTTATTATTTATCCTAACAAAATTCCAACAAAATTTAAGTACAAAGTCGAAGGCCTTTGCTCAAATAATGAGGCAGAATACGAGGCTTTGATAGCAGGACTTGAAATTTTGTTGGAATTGGGGGCAACTCGGGTCGAAATAATGGGCGACTCTGAGTTAATCATAAAGCAAATAACGAAGGAGTACAGGTGTGTCAAAGAAAATTTGATAATGTACTTTGTAATAGCCAATCGACTCTTAAAAAGATTCGATATGGTAACGATTCGACATATCCCTCTAATAGAAAACCAGGAGGCAAATAACTTAGCACAAATTGCTTCTGGTTACAAAGTATCAAAAGAAAAATTGCAAAAAACCATTGAGGTTAGAGGAAGAGTCGTGTCGGCCAGATTAGCCCAATCAGATTTGGAGACGATAAAGCTAGGTTATGCTGACGAAGAAACTTTTGAAATTTTTAACATAGATGGTTCGACGATTGGAGACTGGCGGAAGCCCATTATAGAGTATCTACGAAATCCAACAGGACCAGTCGAACAAAAAATAAGGTATCGAGCTTTAAGCTATGTCATTTTGGGTAACGAATTATTTAAGAAAACTCCTGAAGGGATATTGCTTAAGTGCTTAAGTGAATCCGAAGCATACATAGCCTTGTCGAATGTACACAGTGGGGCATGCGGTGCGCATCAAGCAGGCCATAAGATGAAGTGGTTATTATTCTGACAAGGAATGTATTGGCCAACTATGTTAAAAGATCGCGCTGAATTCGTAAAAGGATGCCAAGAATGCCAGGTACACGCAGGGATACCACATATTCCTGCAAGTGAGTTACATTCTATAATAAAGCCTTGGTCCTTTAGAGGTTGGGCTTTGGATTTGATTGGAGAAATTCGACCGGCCTCTTTAAAAAGCCAGAAGTTCATTTTGGTTGGTATCGATTATTTTAAAAAATGGATCGAAGCCATACCTTTAGTGAATGTGGATCAAGAAGCAGTAATCAAATTTATTCAAAAACACATCATTTATAGGTTTGGGATCCCTGAGACAATAACAACGGATCAAGGATCTGTTTTCACTGGTAAAAATATGCAAGCATTTGCGAAGGAAATGGGGTTCAAACTTCTCACATCAACGCCTTACTACGCTCAAGCCAACGGACTGGTCGAAGCAGCAAACAAAGTTATAATTGGTTTGATAAAAAAAAAAGGATGTGGGAAGAAAGCCAAAGAATTGGCACAAAACTTTGGACCAAATTCTATGGGCTTGTCGAACCTCTCCTAAGGAAGCTACAAATGCTACACCCTTTCGACTAACGTATGGCCATGATGCAGTCTTACCGGTCGAAATATATCTACAATCAACGAGAGTCCAAAGGCATCATGAAATTCCATCAGATTCATATTGGAATATGATGATAGATGAATTAGTTGATTTAGACGAAGAAAGGTTAAATGCATTAGATTTATTGAAAAGGCAAAAAGAAAAGGTGAAGAAATCCTACAATAAAAGAGTAAAAGGTAAAGCTTTTTCGATTGGTGACCTTGTGTGGAAAGTGATTCTTCCCATGGATCAAAAAAATAGACTTATGGGAAAATGGTCCCCTAAGTGGGAAGGACCTTTTCAAATCACAAAAGTGTTTTCCAATGGCGCGTATGAAGTCGAAGAATTAGATAAAGATAAGATATTACTGAAAATAAATGGGAAATATTTGAAGAAATATAAACCCATATTACAGGAAGTTAAAATAGAAATCGAATAATCTTGCAAAAGAAAGAACTAAATTGGTGAAATTCGCCAAACAAATGGCTTAAATGTCATTACAAAAGAAATAGGCCTCAAAGGACCAAGCAACATTACAAATTTAAACAGGGAAAGATTTATTCAACTTTTCAAACTTGGACCGTTGAATCTGAAGACGAAGTTCACAGAGGGCCTTGCTGGTCGAAATCTCTTCAATCTCTTTACCTAGCTTCTGATCCCTTTCAACGTGATGCACTCCAACTTCAATCTCTTTAGCTATCTCATCTTGATTGACTTGTTGTAGTTCTTCTTTGCGTTTCTGAGCTTGAGAAATTTTGTTTTGGAGAGCGGTAATTTGTTTCTCCCACTTGAGGATGTTTTCTTCACAGCTAGCTACCTCTTTCTTATATTGTTCAGAGGCCTGTTCCAATTCATTGACTTTGTTGGTAGAACTTGTAGCAGCATCCCACTCAGCAAGTTGTGTTTCTGACTTGTTCTCAAGTTTTTTCGAATAGTCTCGAAGCTGGTTGAAATCTTCCACCACAAGGTCAATTAGAGTGGTCAGATCCATGACAACATCAGTCACTTCAGGAGGAGCCTCTAGGACATTGACTTGTTTCAAGATCTTTTTCAGGTCGAATTGAGCAGACGAATCTTTCTCTAGAAGTTGAAACAAATCAATGTTGAGGATTTTCTTCCGAAGCTGGGTCGTCACTTCGTCCATGGATCTTGCGCCAGAGATGGTCCCTGAAGTAGTCGAACTGCTGGTGGTAGTGTCAGCAAGGTTATAGCGTGTACTAAGCATGGCCTTCAGATATTCCAATGGTCTTTGCACTTTCAAATTCTCAAGTTCCTCATGAGAGAGACAGGTCGAAGTAATGGTGGTCAAAGCAGTTTTGAGATGATCATCAAGGTTTCCTTCTTCGTTTTGTCCTTCTTCGTTTTGTCCTTCTTCGTCCGCAGCAGCCTTGGGAGTTGTTGGGTTTTCACCTTCTTTCTCTTCTTCCTCTTCGTCATCAGTTTCAATCTCCTCATCTTTCTCTTCATCAGCATCCTTTAAATTGATGGGGGAGTTGTCTTCAGGATCACCTTCTGTTGTGAGTGCTGTAGTGGACATCATAGTGTCCCCACCAATGTCAACTAAGATATCATCCTCAGGACCAGTTTCTTCTTCAACTACATCTTGAAGTTTTTTAGAAACAGCGGTAGGCTGATTCACTTCAGTGGCTGATTCTTTGGTCGAATCCTTAGGAGAAGGCTTGGTGGCTTGTAAGTAGGATCGCTGCTAGTTTTTGAAAGGACTTGGACAATAGGATGTCCATGAGTGTCGACAAGAACCTGGAGGAAAGAGAAGTCAACAAATTTATCACAAGGAAAAACACCTTTAACTGTCGAATTAAAAAAAAAACATACCTTGGGAATTTCGGTCTTGAGACTAGAACTCTCACTTTCGGCTGGAGCTGGGGTGACTTGATCGACAGGATTTTTGTGAGGAGTCTTCTCCAATATTCTGGAGGCAGGGGTTTGGACTGTTGAGGCTTCAACAGTTTCTTCTTCCTTTTTGAAGGCTTAGTCTGGTCGAGTGATTTGTCACCATCATCAGATTCAACAACTTGAGCATCAGGTTCTTTTTCCTTTCTTTTCTTTGGCATCGAAGGAGGTCTCTGACTTCCCTGTAAAACAAAAAGAGATTTCATTAGTATGTCTCAGGAAAATAATAGTGTATAAGGATTATGATCAATCAAAAGGAAAAACCATACCCTCGTCACGGGCTTCTTGGTAGTATCTTTTGGGTCTTCCACGCCCTCTGCAGTTGACGTTTCGACGGTAACTGACTTTTTGATAGGAATTTTCGTGGCTAAGAAAAAATGGAAAAGTTAAAGACAAGTCAAAAGATACATATACGTGTAAATGAAAAGAAGTGGTGTCGAGTATCTCCCCATTCCACACCTTCATATATTGGAGTTTCCACGCGAACGTGTTCTATGTCAATGTGAAGGTGGCCTTTGAAATTGTCCAAGGTGTACTTAGTCGGAACCACTCGCTTATCACGTTTTTGATATTCTTGGCGAAGAAGTTTCATGGAATCCCCACAAGTGAACCAATCTGGAAATGGAGGGCTAAAAGCCACACCAAATTCAGCAGATGGTAGAGGAGGAAAATTTGGTGGATAGAGGTTAAAATCTATCTCATAGTCCTGATCTGGTCGAACGTATGAAGGTAGTTTTAACTCATCCAGTTTTCTTGTAAATTTTCTTTCAAAGTAACAGCTGCTTCGCTTATGGTTCGACTAAGTTCGTTGGGCCTGTAGGCAGTTTCAAAATACTTCTGGAACACGTGGATTTCTTTGATGTGTCTTGAAGTACCTTTCTTTGTTTTATCCTGCACAAGGGCGAAAGCTCTGGTCAGTTGGATAGCGAAAGATGGCACGTCGAAAAATTGAGAATTATAATAATCCCTCCACCATTCGTCAAACTCTTGAGTGCAGAGGAAGTTGGGTTTAAAGGGCACTGGTTGAATTTCGACCAAGTTGGAGTACTTCTTCAGCAGCTCAGAACACTCATCTTCGGTGTGGGTCATGTTGTAGTGAATCAAAGAACCTTTCCACGAGAAGACTTCCTTTGTCCTTAATATTCTTCAGAAAAGTAACCCCTTTGCCAAAAGATTCATAGAGATTCGCCAGGATGATCTCACTGAGACACAGTTGGTGTCCAGCATGAAGCTGATTCGCCATGGTAATATAACGTTACGCCACTTGAAGAGATCTAGAGCAGAAAACGCATCTCGACAGCCAGAGGGCTAAGAAGGCTACATGCTCTTGATCAGAGACTTCTTCAGTTTCCTTGTCGTGGTAATTGGTAATATAGGCTGTGAAGATAGCCTTATTTGTGTCGAAGCCTATGGATTCGTCAGACAGCAGGTTGGGATCATAATCCACTCCCAGTGGGATAAGGCCAGTTATGGCAGCTATGTCGAAAAGAGTGGGGGTGATCATTCCACAAGGAAGGTGGAAATTGTTATAGGTACTATCCCAAAAGTAAAGGGAAGCTAAAAGCATAGAGAGGTAATATATGGGTCCTACTTTCGACAGCTGGATAAGGTCGAAAATGCCCATAGTTTTCCAAGTATCAGCTTTGACTGTCTCTATTTTCTTTAGCCAAGCTAAGTAATCAGATGGGTCTTTCGACATAGGACAAGACCTAAAGATTCTAAAGTTATTCATGTACCCTAGATTTATGGCTTCCTCAGAGGGGGATCCTTGGCCATCTACTTTGGATTTCTCATCTATGATTTTCTCTTTATCAGTTCTAGGCCTAACTCCATTAGCTATGGGTTTGTAACGGTGGTAAGCTGGAAATAATTCTTTCACTTTTATAGGATCTAGAGATAAATCAGGTAAAGGTCCTAACATCGCATGAGATTTACCAGAAATTAAAATGGGAATCAGTACCTGAGATTGGTAAATACGTCTTTTCTCCTCTTCGTTTGGAGGTTCTGGTATATATTGTTGGTTCCCCACCACCTTTGGACCAAGAATCTTGTGAACAGGTAATAAGTTTTTAGATTTCTTGGAATCTTTGCTCGTGACTTGAGGAGTTGCGGAAGATGCCATGATTGATTGTAGAAGAAAATGCAGAGAAAGATAAAGAAGATGAAGTTGTGTTGAAGAAAGTTCGTGCTTGAGAAAAGGAGAGTGAAAAAGTAAAAAAAGAAGAATTTTTTTTCAACTTATTTATAGGTGGAAAAGGGACTAAAGCGGTTGAAATTCAGAAATTTTTTCCATTTAATGGAGAAATCGTGGGACGCGTGGCAGTTATGAGTGGATGGTTCAGACGGTGGCAATTAATTTCTTGACCCATGATTTGCTAGGAACTAGGGTAGTGATGATGAAAAGATCTTAAAACGTGGTCTGAAGAGACATTTGAGAAAAAGTGCAATGATGACTCTGACGTCACAAATGTCTAGTCATATGAACAGTCGTATGTCGAATTATTGACGACGTCGAATTGTATTGGCAAAAAAATGCTTTTCTCCCTTTGTCGAAAATGTATTTTCTGGGGGGCAATTTGTAAGCTGCTAATTTCGACGCCTGAATTTTGTTCAGGAAATAAGTTTAAAGATCTGCCAGGCTATTTCGACAGAAGTATGACTTTGGTTAAAGAAGGTCAATCGAAAACGAATGTTACTTGGAGGAATATATTTGGAGATTTTCTTTAAGTATTAGAAAAGGTTTCGACAATTCGGCATAAAGGCCTTGTTCGACTGATGTTTTGAAATTCAAATTTAGGAGGGAGATTCGTTTTGAAATCAGACGCGTGGAATGCATCCAAGACGTGAAGGCATGCAGATTGCCATTTGTCGCCATTAGGAGAAATAGCTGTTGTTGACAGTTATTTCGAATGTATATAAATAGGGAGTCTTAGTGTTAGATTTGCGGGTGTGTTCAAAATTTGTACAAGTTACTCAAGAATACTCAAAGTAACCGTGTGAGAGAAAATAGTAGTTACTGAGAAAATGTACGTTTGAAAAACACCAGTTTTATTCCTTGTATTTTAATGAAGTTCTAAGTTATTCATTTACAATTTCCTTTACATTTTTGCAATTTCATTTTTGCAATTTACTTACGTTTTCTCCGTTTCTTTCAAAAGCAAAAGTCTTTATTACTTTTCAGCCGAAATACATTAGTTTATGAAAACAATGATAAATTCAATAAACAAAAGGTTTTATTTTCATACAAATTGTCAAAATCATTGAAGCACATTGTCCTAGGATTTGTTTGATCGGTCCTGCAAGTAAACTAATTTTTCATAAACTATGAGATCAGCGGTTGTTTGCAAATTTTCTAGGCAAACACCCGCCAAGGTGACAGATTGGCGGGCGACAAGCTTTCCGGCCTATTTTTTATATATTTTTTCCTTCATTTTTTAATAGATTAAAAGGATTTTTTTTTACATTTCAATTAGAAAGAATCAAATAAACAATTAGAAAGCATAAAATGTCAACTAAAAGTTTAAAACCATCAAGAAATTTGACCTAAAATAGAACCATTAACAAGAGTTCCAAAACTATAGTTAAAGTATTAACCTTCAACCAAACAAAATAAATATTTTAAGTGCTTGATAACTAGGCTGGCAGGCTCGCGGGCCAACCCGCCCCCTTTTTTGGCAGGCTTAAGGCAGGGCAAGCTGAACGGGTATGTGGGCATAAAATCCCAACTCAACCCTCTATTTTTTGGCGGGTACACGGGCCGGCTTGACAGGTCACAACACGTTTTGCCACCTCTAGCTCCATTGCAACTCCACCTAATTGCTCGAGCCATTATATGGGTATTTCAACATTGGTACGATTATCAAGGGCAACATGGTCCAACCTTAAAAAATCTCTTCTTTCACATCTTTTCTATGAATCGTTCTTCAAGGAAAGGGTCTAGCCACATGTTATTATTCCTTCACTAGAACTATGACAAGATATTTTCAGGCGTACACAGAGAGTTGGAAGAATTTTAAGTATCATTACATCTTGGCCACCCTTATATCCTTCGTGGTTTACATAGAGTTTTGTACTGTTCCATCTCCTTCATTGGGGCCATTTGGTTGCGCTGTCAGGGCTAGACGATTTTGGTCCACAAACACTTTGGTGAAAAGGCTAGTTTTTACCATGAAAACGTCTATTTATTCTTTGTCGATGAGATAAGTTGTAAGAATATTCTAGATGAAAATTTGTTAGGAAAATGGGGAATCTTTTTCAGTACTCCATTTTTCAGTATTTTATTTTGATTTGATATTGACTTGTATTACACTTACCCTATAACTCTTAGTTCTCTTTCAGATGAGATCAATAGAGAGGAAGTGGAAAAGGGGGATGAATATTTGTAAGTCTGAGATATTTTAGCCTAAGTGTGTAGGTAGAAAATATTGTGGGAGGTTGTTCCCTTCGAATAATGGAAGGCAGAAGTTGGGGATGTGTCGTACCCTAATTTCGCCCCCCATTCAATAAATCAATGTATTCATCATGACATTCGCATCATATGCATATCATAACATGTATTTCACCTCGCATAATACTTAAAATATCAACCAGAATAAATTTTCGATTCTACAGACAGATTAATTGAATTGATTCTCAAATGTACATAAAATTAGCAGGCGAAAAATATCGAGATCGGGCTTCCAGCTATCAGTTTTATTAATCTATGGTTCACATAGTTTAACCTTGTGTGCTCGTTTTATTTTTCGACACCTTTTGCGGTCGCATTTTGACCACCCTGAGCCTTTTCAACCGGGCATTTTTTACTTCAAAATTTGATCAAAACCTATCTGTTTTCCAAAGGTTTATTTTGCACTGATCATTTACATTCATTTTAATTTTTCGAGTATTTTTGCGCCCGATTTTATTCATTTTGAGTCCTTTTATTTATTTATTTTTTTTTTAAAGATTCAAAATAATAATAGGTTATACTGTAATTTTATTACAATTTTATTGTGATTATTTAAAGGTGTTTACTTTTACTTAATTTTAACTAGTTTTAATTGATTTTGTCTCTAAAATAAATATTAAAGGGATTGTTGGTATTGTCTTAAAATCAAAAACATAAGTGCATAATATAAATAGAAACTTGTGCCTTGAAAATTTGGGGAACCTAGCCGCTCATTGATCGGATCCTGACTTCAATTCAAAATTCAATCATATGAAATAGAAACGAAATAAGAGAGATCATCCAGCTAAAAGCGTGACTTTCTCCGCCACTATTCATAAGCCTGCCCACATATCTTCTTGAGATCCCATCGTATATCTCCATTTGAAAAAAAAGTGAAAATGAAAACCAACAATAAAGGAGGATCCTGAAAGAAAAAAACAGGGCTCACATGTTAGATCCTTTCTTTTTCCCTCATAGAATCTCTCTTCACTATAACTCCAAACATTCTTCACTCAGTAAACCAAACACTCATCCTCAACTACACCATATATTTCTCTCCACACCTACATGGCTCACCTTTGCAAACTCAAAAAATTCTTCCATATCACCTTCCAACATAACATTTCTCTCACGAGAAAATAGAAATCATTTATTTTGGTTTGAAAAAATCAATTTAGTGACTCATCAAACTTTGCATTCATTTTGTGAAAAAGTTGAACCCAAGTTGATAAAAGAAAGGAAGCATATAACCGACTGTGGATCACTTTTTGTTTCCGTTATAGTGATGCTGCAAAATTTTCTATTCATCTTTATTCAACTATTTTCAACCCACTTGCTACTTCATTCACTACTCTCTAATTTGTGTATGTTGATTTCAATATTTTTCATTTTTATTTTCTTTATTATATTAATTATAAGTTTCTTATGTGGTTTGTTTTTTTTAGTTTGGATTTTACGAGCATTTTCTTTACTATAGTATATTTATGTCTTAATTATAAATTTTAACTAAAAGCTATGAAAAATATTACAAATGAAAAAAAAATTGTAAATAAACTTGTATTATTGTAAATAATATTGTTTGTACTGTTGTTTTGTTTATTTTATTGTGTTACTTTTATGGATGCTCGAACTTGGTTGCTCCTGAATATGTGTTGAAAGCATATAGTTCGTCGGTTGTGAGAGGCTGTTTTGATTATGCATTGTAATATTGTAATATGCGTGGTTGTTGCTGTTTGATTACTTTTGTTTGTGTTGCTTAATCGAATATTAATCCGCAGATTCAACATCATTTTCATGTTTTTATGTCGCTGGATTTCAGTTTTAATATATTGATGTAAAATGTTGTCGCGTTTATAACCCTTTTCGTTACATTTACGTGTGGCATTCGCTTGTTGTTGTTACGTATAAACCGGCTTTGAGTATATTATGTTTAGTGTTGCATGCATTTTATTTGATTTATTGCGTTTGAATATTATATGCGCGTTCAATGGTCTAACATAGTGATAATCCGCTTTTGTGCTCCTACCAATTTGTGGTTTGCAACTTGTACTTTCATTTGATTTTTATTATATTGTTGCCTTTTGATTAGACTTGCGATGACCGCTTATGTGTTAGCAACTTTCCATTTCGATTTGCCTTAAGAAACAATGATCCAACGTCGTTGTTTAGGTCAAATCTTATTTCACGTGGTAACCTTGGATGTCTTCACATACACGACTTTGATTCGCGTCTTTGCGTCATGATCTTGAATTGTGCACGTTCCACCTTTTTCTTTACTTCTTTCGATATGATTATATTGAATATGTGATGTGAATATGCCACATATGCTACTTATTTTTTTGCATCTTTGGTTTGCTTTGTATTACTTTCTTTATATTGATTATCCTTATTGCAAGCCTCATTCGGAAAAATGTATATCCTTTCCACGAGTTGTATTCCTTGCCTAATTTTATCATTTTCCTTTTGATTGCTTTGTTATCTTAGTCATTTGCTAACTCAAAATTAAAATCAATCACTTTTCAAAAAAAGAATGAAAAATAAGCGCTCGATCCAACGTCGAGTAATTTTCTCAAATCAAAGTCATTTCTACTATCCCAACTTCTCAACATTTCATCTTCAATCATTTTCAAACTCTCAACCCATTTTTTCGAACCTTTTCGCAAACGATAATCAAATGTTAGATCCAACGTCAAGCTATTTTCCCAAATAAAAATAAAAAACACTTAATTATTACCAAACACTTTTCAATAAGGATGAAAAAGGAATGTGGTGGATACCACGAGCTCTTGAGGCTAGGATACATGATAGATATCTCGCCCATCCGAGTTCTCGTCATCTCAAATATTTTCTAGCCAGAACTACGTAGCCTTGAGTTCTCCATCGCACCCGGAGATACGTAGGAGCGAGATTCAAAGTCTCGTCAGACACCCTAATAAAAATTCATCGTTTAGTCCTATTTTTCACCCTTTTAATAACTCGAGAAGCCTAACATTTCTAAGATAAGACTAACGCGACAACTAACTAAACGGTTTCCGTTGAGTACAACGAATGTGATGGGTGCTAATACCTTTCCCTTGCGTAATCGACTCCCGAACCCTGATTTGGTTGCGACAACCATAATCATTTTTCATTATTTTAGGGGTTTTATCGATATTTTTGTTTCCCTCTTTTGGGAATAAATAAAGTTTGATGGCGACTCTGTTTGGTCTATCCCGCGAGCGTGCAATTGCGCTTCGCGAATGTCATGTTCTCTTTTTTCGAGGTGCGACATGAATCAATTTCTCGGAGGGGCTTTTATTTTAAATAGATGTTTTATCGAGGTGATGTCCATGAAAAGAGATGTTAGGGTTGTTGAGTTAATGTATCTTCTTTAATAATTAGGGAATCTGCAAAGTGAGATTCTTCTACCTTGATCATGCATGGATATTGCTAAACTATATCTTGGCCTTAAGACGTGTCAAGCGATTCACAAGAAGTAGACAACTATTTTGTTTGATAGATATGTGTTGGGCGATAGAAGACATTCAGGTTGGTGGATTTCCTTTCCGCAAGGACCTTTAATGGAGGATGGTTGCTTCTGTTCTTATTCTGGTTGTAACAAACATGTTTTTCTCACTTTTATATTTTGACATTTTGGACTTCAAGTAAAAGACACAACTAATCTTCTACGGATCATGCATAACAATATTTGTCTCCTAATAATTTTAATTATACGTGTCAAAATATTTACATTATTGATATGTACATTAAAGTTTGATAAATAAATAAATAGTTTTTAAAAAATCACAAAACACTTTTTTTTGGTTCCAAATTATGCATATGGTTTTTTTTTTTTTTTTAACGAGGCTGTGTTTTAATATTTTGGGCTAAGGCTAATTAAGCTCATCTGACTGGGTAAGCATAAATATATAACAATGAGGCTAAGATTTCTCATTCTCTCTCAAAGTGTTATAAATCTTTTGTGAAATCACGCACAATACCCTCAACCTCACGCCATTTGTGACCAGGTAAACACCACTTAACTTATTTTTTCTATTATATATATTTTCTTCTATATATATGGAGAACAATATTATGTTTTTTTAGATCTATTAATTTTTTTTAGATCTCTGGTGAAATCACACACAATATCTCAACCTCATGCCATTTGTGAACGTGTATGCAGTTTTTTCCATTTGTGACGATCACAGGTAACCACAACTTAACTTACTTTTTGTTTCCAAAATAATCTCATCTCTTGTTATAATATTTCTTTTTTTTATACTTGTAATCATGGTGGTTTTATCATATACTAGTTGTTGCTTCCCCAATTCGGTCTTGGTTTTTGAGATTTGCAGCACTTACCCGACTACCTAGGTATGTGTTTCTTTTCTTCTTGGCTACGTAAAAATTATTTTTCATTTATTATCATTCAATATTTTACCTAGAAAAATTATTATTAAATATTTAATTTATATCTTTATCATATTAATTTAGGCCCTTATGGCATATATATATATATATATATATATATATATATATATATATATATATATATATATATATATATATATATATATATATATATATATATATATATATAGTCTAATTTATTAAATCAAAACTCCAAATTGTTGAGACAACTTATCTCTCTATTTTTACCACATGAGAGAACTTCTTAATGTGCCAATCATCTCAATTTATACACAACAATACAATTTACTATTAATTATTGTACCGAATATCTACGCAATAATACAATTTACTCTTAAGTTTTCTCTTTTTTTTGGTAAAACAAATTTATTCTTATCAATTGGGAATGTCAAATACTTTTGTAATTAGATGTAAAATTAATTTTGTTTATTTATTAATCATTTTTTTTCAAATAAATTATCTGAAGAAGAATATTTAATAAATAAATAAAATAAGTTATGTATCTAATTACAACAAAAGGTTTTGCCTTTCTCCAATTGATAAAAATACTTTTATTTTCTTAAAAAAAAAAGAGAAAAAATGAAATTTTTATTTTATTTAGAATAGGAAAAAATGAATTATTTTCTCAAAAATGCTATATGTGACCGGGTAACATGTAACAACCACTAATTTTTTTTAAAAAATTAATAAAAATACATATATTTTAAAAATAAATTATGGTTTTACACCTCTTTTTAAGATATAGGTGTGAAATAGATTTTGAAAAGAGATTTTACATCTGTTGTTGAAAAAGTAGGTGTAAAATGTATTTTTTTTAAAAATTAAACAAAACAGTGGGCCTTACAAAATTTGGAGCCTAGTGCTGTAGCACTGGCTGCCCATGCACTAGGCTGACCCGGCTAATAGTAATATTAATTTTTCTTTGCATAAATGACTAATTACAACTATTATTAAATATTTTCTTTCAAAAAAAATGATACATATTAAATCATATAAATTGAAATTTGGTATTAAATAATTTTCCAATTTTTTTGAAAAATGAGTGCATATATTCTTAGAAATAATTTATATATAATTTATTAATATGTTTTTATGAAATTTCTCTAACTTTAATAATTGTAATACATCTATTACAATTATTATTAAATATTTTATTTTGAAAAACTTTTGCTCTACATACATATTAAATCATATAAAATTGACATTTAAAAAAAAACAACATATAAAATTTAAATTGTGTATTAAGTAATTTTTCCAATTTAAAAAAAATTAGTGCATATATTCTTAGAAATATTTTATATTTAATTTATTAATATTTTTTATGAAATTTCTCTATCTTTAATATGAATACATCTATTATAATTTATTAAATTATTAAATC
This sequence comes from Lathyrus tuberosus, assembly GCA_022829125.1. Taxonomy (NCBI): domain Eukaryota; kingdom Viridiplantae; phylum Streptophyta; class Magnoliopsida; order Fabales; family Fabaceae; genus Lathyrus; species Lathyrus tuberosus. The sequence goes on from JALAZF010000043.1 coordinate 20,708,583, forward strand.
AAATCTTTAAATTGTTGAGATGACTATCTCTATTTTTACCACATGAGAGAACTTCTCAATTATACATACACAATACAATTCACACTCAATTATTATACATGAATGTGCATCAATCACCTATTTTAATATGTGACTAATTTGTTATATCAACCAAAAACTCTTCACATTCCAGCTATCAGATTTTAATATTCTCTCATGTTGAATTTTGCAAAAAAATTTCTATATCCATCAACAAAATATTGACCAACATCATCTTTTCACTCATAATAATGAAATCAAAGCAATTAAGGTATTTTATTAAATTCTCAATACTCTTTTTTTTTTCTTTAACAAAATTGAATTATATATTTTCATGTTATTTGCTTATTTTAGTAGGCAATATATATTATAGCTTTAAAAAATTACATCTCTAATGGATTGTATATTTTCAAATTAGTTTGTGAAAATTGAATTATTTCTTAAAGAATATGGAGTTTTATAGAAATGATTAATCATTTCACATTTTTAAGAAAATTGATTATCCCCATTTATTTTGAATTACAACAGCTAATTAATCCCTCTTAACAATTAACTATTAAGAAAATGAGCATTTCAACTTTTCATGTTCTAAACATGAGTTTTAATAAAATGGAAAAAATGTCTATCATTTTCTTTATTTGCCATTATTTATTTGCCTCTCATCTTCTTTATTTGCCTCTATTGGTTTCATTTTCTATTCTTTATTGATCTTTTCAATTATCCACAAATATTAGGTAATATATTCTTTAGAAAGTCTCTAACATTTTGATTTTCTTCTTTGTTAATAATAATAATATTAAAGGAAGCACTAGTGAAAGATTAAAATCTAAACTACGTTTTGGAAACAAAAATGCTCCAATAAGACGTAAGAATATTTTATGACCTATAAATTCTTTTTCTTAAATTAGGCAAGTATTAATAACTAGTTGGTAAATACAAAAGACAAAAACAATAAATAGTTGTATGTTAAATCCTATTATTAGCCAACTTATCAACATAAGGCATTTTTATTTTCTTATTATATTTTAAAGATTGTTTTATTAAATATATATATTTTTAAATAATCTTTGTTGAAGATACAATGGAAAACTCGCAAACTAAAAAGCGTAAAGCTCAACTTTCAAAACATATTGATGCGAAAAGGACGTTCAGCACCACAAACAAATCGCTCATCGCATCGCAGTTATCATCAAAACAACGCAATCTTAACAGCATACGTCTTTCAATATTCATAGTGGCTTTGGAAAATTCTCTACCAAGAAAAAATATGTTCTAATTTTGGATAACTTTATCTCATTTCAACATATGAGGTAAAAATATCCGAAATTAGAGCATATTTCTTCTCGGTAGAGAGCTTCCTTAAACCATGATGAATATTAAAAGATACATGTTGTTGAAATTGTGATGGTTCTTAAGGTAACTGGCTTTGTGAGGGATTTGTTTGCGGCAGTGGGCGTGATTTTGACATCAACGTGTTTTGAATTAAAGTTGAGCTTTACTCTTGTTCACCTGAGTTTTCCATTGTATCTTCAACAAAAATTATTTAAAAATAAATAATTTTAATAAAATAATCATTAAAATATAATTAGAAAATAAAAATGTGTTAGGTTGATAAATGACTAATTTTAAAATTTGACATATACTTTTTATATTGTCATTTACCAACTACTTATTTTTTTTTACCAATTAGTTATTGTTAGTTGCCTATTTTAAGCAAAGAATTTTTATACAACATAGAATATTCTTAATAATCCGTCTTATTGGAGCATTTCTCTTTTCAAAAACCAGTTTAGATTTGAGCTTTTACCAAAAGGAATTTAAGCTAATGCAATTTTTTTTTATTTCATTAGTGTTGCTTCCATTATTATTATTTTATTTTGTTCATATGTTGCTCTCTTATTCATATGGGCATCGATGAATATTAAAAATTGATAATGAAATCTTTAACATGAAAATTTTGAAACTTAAAGATGTTTGGAAAAGTTCTTTATGCACTAAAAGAAAAAAAAAAAGTTTTGCGACAATATTTTGGGTTGTTGCGGCGGTTCAAACCGCCCCAAAAGTTGGGTTGCGACAATTTAACAACTATTGTACAATCGTATGTCGCAGGCCTATTTTGCGACAGTTTTCAAAACCACCACTCCAGCTGCCTTCAATATTTGCAACAGTAACCACCACTCCAACCGTCTTCAACATTTGCAACAGTTATAAAACTATTGCAACAACTTATTTACGACAGTTTTAACCGTCGCCAATTTTAATTAGTGTTTTTACGTATAAATCAACTTTGAGTACATTATATTTAGTGTTACGTGCACTTTATTTGATTTATTCCGTTTTAATATTATATGTGCGTCCAATGGTCTAGCATAGTCATAATCTACTTTTGTGCTCCTACCAATTTGTGATTTGCATTTTGTGCTTTCATTTGATTTTTATTATCTTGTTGTCTTTTGATTAGACTTGTGATTATCGATTATGCGTTAGCAACTTGCCGTTTCGATTTTCCTTAAGAAACAATGATCCAACATCTTTGTTTAGGTCAGATCTTATTTCAAATAGTTTGAAGGTATTGATATGGAAAGGACGTTCTTCGGAGTCTCACAATTAGATCAGCTACCTAAGTAAATTAGAAATCTTAAATGCAAAGGGTTGCAACAAGCTCAAGATTCTTCCACCCTATTACAAATATAAAAGACATTTGGTTGTTGGAACTTCTATTGAAATTGCCATTTTTATTTCAAAATCCATGTGAACTTGATTACTTGATAATATTGTTGTTCAATGTTTGCCAAAACATAATGATTGTTGGTCATTATAGCCAAAACATACTGTTATTCATATATTTATAATTATTTTATTTTCTTAAATTATTAGATGTGAATTTGTTAGTGGTGGTGTTTGATTCTACTTCATAAATTTTTAGAGGAGAAAATGTATTTTGTACGTTGAACTATTTTGACTTCATATGTAGAGTTATTTTGATTGGGCCTTTGGTCAGCTCGAAACAAATTCCTACAAGACTTTAAAGGGTGAAAATCATTCGGAAAGTCTTTAAAACTATGACTGACCTCTATCAACGAGTATTGTCTTGGAGAGAGGTGAGAACGTTTGGAGTGGTTACCAAATTAGTGGGATATAAATGCATTAAACATTTTTTCATCAGTGAAACATTTCATTGATTCTCGTGATGCATGGTTTGAGATGACCAGCTTAGGACATGGTTTTTCCTTGTAGTACACTTGAGTTTGTTTAGGAGAAATTCAGGCGTAGATATTGTATCCGCTTTCTCTTGCTAATTTGGCCCATTGATTTGTTGATTTCCTTATAAATGGTTGGTCCTTGTTCAAACATCTCTTTTGCCTCATTTGCTACTCAAAACTTACTCCCACCTCACGGGTTTACTTAGTTGTTCGCTTGTTCTAGCGCTTTGAACTTTTGATGCTTCCTCATATGTGGGTTGTTTTCTTTTTTCTTCCTCATTTGAAGGTATATTATCGTCTTTACTTGGGTGTTGTTATGGTAAACCCTAGAGATGTAACTGTAGACAATGCTCTTGAACTTGCCAATGGTGAGTCTTCATCGCTTGCTGGAGTTGAGAACCCCTAACTCGTTGACCCCTTCATCGCGGATGCTTGACGGTAACTGTGGGACAGGTTGGATTCTTTCAGTGTCGAGAGCGACTCGTTGATGAATGATGTAGTCGCCTGTTCCTCTTCCCTTGCTCGCATTGAGTTTAATTTGGGCCTTGTCTTAGAATATTGCATGACGTGAGTCTGGTTCAGTCTCTCGAATAAGTTCTCCCTGCCCATGTTCTATTGTTACTGACCAAAATGTTTTGTTTCTTGATGCAAAAATGGAAACTGTTATCCCCTAAGAACTGATGGCTCTGACTAACGCATGTGATTATTTTGGGTAGACTATACATACATAGGAATGGTTTCTTCCTTTTTTTGAGAGACTGTTATGGAGGAAGCTTCCTTTGAGGTGGGTTCACCCTTTGATTGATCAATCTCTGCCATTCCCACCGACTAGAGCATATGTAACAAGTTTGGTGGGTGTTCCATTCCTTTCTACGCTTGCATTTTCCATAAGTTAGGTGTCTCACTTCCCTTGACCGCCTTTGCATAGCTCCATTGCAACTCCACCCAATTGATCCGGCCATTATATGGATATTTCAACCTTAAAAAATCTCTTATTTCACATCTTTTCTATGAACCCTCCTTCAAGGAAAGGGTCTGGCCACAGGTTAGTATTCCTTCGTCAGAACGATGACAAGATTTTTAAGGTGTACAAAAAGAGTTTGAAGAATTTCAAGTCTCACTACAAATTGGCCATCCTTATATCCTTTGTGGCCCATGTAAGGTTTTGTATTGTTACATCTCCTTCTTTGGGGCCAACCGGTTGTGTTGTCAGGGCTAGACGGTTTTGGTCCACATACCATTTTGGCGAAAAGCTAGCTTTTATTATGTTTCGTATAACTACCTTATTGATGCAAAGACACCCATGAAAACGTTTACTTTCGTTCTTTGCCGACGAGATAAGTTGTAGGAATATTCCTGACGTGAAATCTGTTAAGGAGAGAATGAATCTTTTCGGTACTCGATTTTTCTCTGTTTTATTATGATTTGATATTGACTTGTACTACGATTACCCTATAACTCTTTGTTCCCTTTCAGATGAGATCAGTAAAGGGGAAGAGGAAGAGGGGGTGCATATTCGTAAGACTGAGATATTTTGGCCTACGTGTGAAGGTAGTAAATATTGTGGGAGGTTGTTCCCTTCAAACAATGGAAGGTTGAAGTTGGGGATGAAATTTCTCTGAGGGGATTTTATTTGAGATAGAGGTTTTATCGAGGCGATGTCCATGAAGAGATATGTTAGGGTTGTTGAGTTAATGTATCTTATTTAACAATTATGGGATATGCAAAGTGAGATTCTTCTACCTTGATCACGCATGGATATTGCTAAACTATTTCTTTGCCTTAAGATGTGTCAAGCGATTCACAAGGAGGAGACAACTATTTGGTTTGATAAAGAGTTATGTTGGACGATCGAAGACATTGTGGTTGGTGGATGTCCTTTCTTCAGGGACCTTCAATGGAGGGTGACTTCTTTACTTATTAGGGTTTGGGTTTAGGTTTGTAGTCGGTAGTATAGGTTGCCTCATGTTGGACAAGTGACTTCAAGCACAAGAGATGAGTGAATTATGGTATTTAAAATTCGGAGTTACTTTAGTGATATTTTTAAATTTACATGAAATTGTGTTAGTAATTTCTTTTGAGTGGAGTAAACAGCAACATAAATAAAAATAGTAGAAATAAATAGCAAAAATTGAAGGGGATAATGGTTAGAGAGATTGCACCAGAGAGTTATCCAAGTTTGGCCAAACATTGACCTAGTCTTGTCCCCAACAGATCTTTTTGAGATTTTGACTATAACTTTGAGCTTTTACAAGTTATGCCCACGAACCTTAATATAATCGGATCTTGAAATTTTTACAGCTTTATCTCCAACCAAAGATAGCTTTTACCACAGGCTAAGATATTGAAGCTTCTTAGAGATTTTCAGGCTTATCTCAATAACCAAAACAAAACTTTTTCAAGTAAAGTTCAAGAAACCAAAACAATTATTTTTTTTTGTGTTATTTATCTCACGAACCAAGCTCAGTTTTCTACGAGTATTCCACTCACAAGAATTAAAACAACAACACAACTACTTACAAATTCTTCCTCACAAGTATTGTTTCACTCAAAAGCACAAAGGTAACGTTAAAAATGAAAGGTTTCGGACATTGGTGTTAAATGAAGAGGAGGCGAGCCTCCTTTATATAGGAGAAGGAAAATCTCAAAAAGGAAAATATCCATGGGCGAAATTGAATTGCCAATTGATTTGCATTTTGCTCCAATCGATTGAGAGTCCTCAAAATAATTGATTACCAAAGTTTAAAAGGAAAGAAAGCACATAGAGTCGTTATAAGTCATTACGTTGATGTCCTAATCGTTTAGGTCTTATCCAATCGATTAGCTTAATACTTCAATCGATTAGCTTAATGCTTCAATTGATTGGTTAGTTAAAAAAGTTTTTCCAATCGACTGGGCAGTTAAAACAATCTTTAAAAAAATAGTGGAAAGTTTCTTAATCACTTGGCTCGTTCTTTAAAACATTTTTATGATATAAAAAGGTTGGAAAAAGACTTTTAAGTGTGTGTGTGTGTGTGCGCGTGCGCGTGCGTGAGTTGTCTTCGAGCTTAAGAGTTACTTCCTTACTTTTACAAAACTCTGGTCATTCAAACAGACACAATCTAGTGGGCTTTCACATTCCTCTCTTTCATTATTCTGAGGCTTCAAGATTCTTTGCCAAGTACATTTATCATATAAACACTTCAATCTTAAGTCTCTTTTCTATATGAGACTTGAGATGTTTTTGTAGTTTGGTCACCATCAACAGAGAATTGAAAGCTATTGTCATCGACTTCAAACATCAACAATTGTGTCATCGTCAAAACTTTATGGAGAATCTTTTTTGCGAGATTATCAACTTTATACCTGCAAGTACAGTGATTCGCACTTCGTAAGCCTTTATGGCTTCTAAGGCCCAATCATGGGTGTTATAAAATCATATATTGAGAGATAGTGAGGTATGTGGTCCCGACTATGATTTAAACAGGGTTTTGGATGGTTTTAGTGGTAGGATTTTGACTTTTGCCTTTAATTGTTTTATTAAAAATGACAATGTCTGGGAGAGTATTATTTTTTGTAAAACTGTTTAGGACATAGAAGTAAAGTTTGACATGACTGCAAGATAAAAAAAAAATTATGTTTGTAAATAGCACATGCTCCGATTTGTCTTCTAGTTAGGATAACATATGGCACCATTAAATTACCTTACTATCTTTAGGCATTATTTTCTATTGATAAAAATTTTCCTATTTGTCGTGTACATATCTGAGACTTGTCAAAGAGGTTTCGGTCCATTTAGAATAACCAAGAGGTTGTAATATTTGGATTTCAAATGCCACTAATTAATTCCAATGTGCATTGTTGAAACAACACTTATTATTTACCACTGAAATCACTTACAATAAAATACAAATAAGTTAAAACTAAAATCACATCCATATATGATTGTGATTCCATCTTAGAAAGATCACTGCTCCCTTATGAACAAATGTTCCAAATACTTAGAAAGATAATGAATGATGAACATAAATGCAATTCCTGGAAGCAACCAACGTAATCCAAAATAGAGATCGCCACTTTCTTTATAAGTCAATTCCTTATGTGTTGGCTCAAAATCACTTTTGGATGGTGCTGTTACTATCTGAGTTTAAGCTGCTTCACCTTTTGCTTCTGCTTTATTGTGAATAGATTGTGCTATTGCTTCTGCTTTTTTGGCTTGAGTTGTTGACATTGGTAGATATTCCTGTGCTACCTCCCTAGGAATTGCTACCTTTCTTGCCTGCAATGCAATGTAATGAAACTTTTCAATATAAGTGATTTTGATAACTTATAAACTGAATTAACATCATATTTACAAACTTACCAAGTTCCTAAATTGGAGATTATAATACATTTGGATATATCTTTCCTTTGCCAACTTTTGTTCTTTGTTCAACTGATAGAGAGTATCAAGTTATATTTTAGTATTTTATCTTAGTATTTTAGTTTAATCAGAATTATTAATTTAAGGTTTTATATTAGTTGGTATTTAGTTTAATTGTTATTGAATTGGGCTTCCATAGTATTTTGGTATTTTAGTCATTGACCCATTAGTATCATTATATATGTAGTGTCTTTGACACATTAAAAATCAATCAATGAAAATCAAAGTTATCTTTTATTTCTATTTTTTTCTTAGTTTTTCTCTTAGATTCATAGTTGTTTCATACCTTGTTAGGGTTAGCAAGTTTACTTCCTAACAATTGGTGCTTTCATCCTTGAACACCAAAACCTCCCATGGCATACCAATATCATCCCACCATAAACACCACTCCTACCACACCTTCATTTCCATCCTTTCCATGGGAAATTTTTTCCCCTTATTACACATATCCATATGTTACAAGTCCATCACCATGTTTATATTTTAATTATGGGTATACACCACATCCACCTAACCCATATTCATCCTATTCTACATCTCATTATTCATACTACTACAATAATTCCTATCAATTCCAAAACTCACCAAACAATTTCTCCATAATTAGTCATAAATATCAAACCCATTCTAGTATTAGAAGTGATTTTAAGAAGCATTTAAAAGTGTTTCCTCCTTATTTTAAGAAAACAACCAAAAGAACCAACTGTTTGCAGCAGATAACGATGTCTTGGCCAAAACCCCCTGAAAAAGAAAACAATACCCCTCGTATATCCACCTCACATAGACCCACATCAATCCCGGCTCAAAAACCCGTAACCCGACCCATTGCTCGTGTTGATCTTACAATTACCGCCATGGAGGAAACCTACGCTAAGAAACATAAGAAGAAGGAAGCGAACGGCGTCGCCGGTTCTAACAAACTGACATTTAACGGCAACGATGCGGCCTTCCGGTCGCTCGAGCTGCACTCGGAGGATCGGCGTCGGCGCATTCTCGAGGCGCAGTCTGTGGCTGATGGCGATTTCGATGATGCTCCAGTCAGATCGAAGCAGAGGTCTCGTCTTAATGATGATGAGGATGATGAGGATGTGGATCGCTCGCTTTTTTTTCCGTGAGCGCTTCTCAGTTTCCTTAGGTGAAATTGTTCAGGGAGTCAGTTGTAGCTAAGATTGTTGATGTGCCACTTTCTTACATATCTGATGCTGTATACAAAACATCAGCTGACTGGATAAATCATCGTTCTCCTGAGGTACTCAGTTTCTTTCTTCTTTGGTCTTTGGATAGTATTCTTGCTGACTTGGCTAGCCAGCAAACTCTGACCAAGGGTTCAAAAAGGTTGTGCAACCAGTAACTTCAAAATCTCAGGATGCAATATTTGTTGGTTTAGCGATTGTATTGCGCTGAAAGCCCGATGCTCTTATTGCTGTATTGCCCACATTGAGGGAGAATACAAAATATCAAGGACAAGATAAACTTCCAGTGATTGTATGGATGGTTGCTCAGGCTTCAGTAGGAGATCTCTCAGTAGGTTTGTATGCTTGGTCGCGGAACCTCCTTCCTATAGTTGTTAGCAAAGTGGCAACCCACAATCCAGGGATTTAGTTTTGCAGCTTGTGAAAAAAAATTTGTCTGCCCCCAAAGCACGACCTGTTTTGGTTGATGGTGCATCTAACTTGATTCAAGATTTCAACAAATTCAATCCTAAGTCCTGTTCGAAGATTGGCACAAATGCCCCTACTGTCTGTCCTGCTTCTGATGTTCACTTTGTGCAGGTTGATGCTACAGTTTTTGAGTATTACTCTGATTCTTCAACCAGGAGAAGGAAAAGCATTGATAGGTCTAGTTCTATTCGGAAAACTGCAGCTGCTGTTGTTGCTGAAATGGATGAATTGAAACCTGTTTCTAATGCTAAGATGAAAGCAAGCGGTGATATAAGGGCATTGGCGAACACGTTGTTCCTTTTGGTGAAAAAGAATTGGTCGTCTGAAATCCGATTGCATGCTTTTAAGATGCTACAGCATTTTGTGAGGTTAAGGTGGGAGGAGATAAGCCCGGAAGAGCACAAGAACTTTGCAAAGCTCTCTGTTGAGTTAATGTATGAGATTGCAGATCCTTGTGAAGATTGGGCTCTTAAAAGTCAGACAGCTGCTCTTGTTGCAGAGATAGTTAGAAGATAGGGTATTGATCTATGGCAAGAAATGCTTCCATCTCTGGTTACTCTATCCAACAAGGGTCCAATACAAGCTGAGTTGGTTTCAATGATGCTGCGGTGGCTTCCTGAGGACATTACAGTTCACAATGAAGACTTAGAAGGGGACCGCTGGAGGCTACTCTTGCGCGGGCTAACTCAATCATTGTCGGAAATTTTGCCACTATTATACACTTTGCTAGAAAGACACTTTGTAGCTGCACTAAATGAAGCAAGTAGAAAACAGACCGACATTGCCAAACTGCATGTTGCTGCTGTAACAGCTACTTTAAATGCAGTAATTGCATATGCTGAGTGGGCTCCATTGACTGATCTTGCTAAGTCTGGTATCATTAATGGTTGTGGTTTCCTACTATCTGCTCCAGACTTTCATCTTCGTGCTTCTGACTTTTTCAAACTTGTTTCTTCGAGGAAGAGATCTGTTGATGCACCTGCTTCTGAAATTGACCAAGTTATGAGGGACATCTTTCAATTATTGATGAATATATCTAGGGAGTTTTTATACAAATCTGGTACAGAATCCGGTTCTATTGACGAGGGTGAATATGAATTTGCTGAATCCGTATGTGAAAGTATGGTGTCACTGGGTTCCTTTAACTTGCAAAGTATTGCTGGAGATAGTGCCATACTTTCACTCTACCTAGAACAGATGCTGGGGTTTTTCAAGAATTACAAGTGTGCAATTCATTTTCAATCCATGCAATTCTGGCTGGCGTTAATGAGGGATTTAATGTCAAAGCCAAAAAGTTGTTCTCACTCAGCTGCTGACAGTTCGACTGTTAGTGGCTCAGGTTCTGAGAATGCAAAGAAGAAGACTCTAAGCCTTGTGAATGATGATTTTTGTGGTGCAATATTGGATACTTCTTTCCCTCGCATGCTCAAAAAAGAGAAAATTCTTCCTGGAACTGCACTTTCTTTAGGGGCATTGGAGTTGTGGAGTGATGATTTTGAGGATAAGGCGAAATTCGGCCAATATTGTTCTAGGCTGTTGGAGCTGATTAAATTTGTTGCTTCGTTCAAACCCCTGATAGCAGCTGCTAAAGTTTCTGAAAGAGTTGATACAATAATCAAGAGTTTCTTGGTTTCACCAGCGCCAAATCAGGACTTAGCTGTGGTGGAAAGCATGCAGTTGGCTTTAGAGAATGTTGTAAATGTTATTTTTGACAGATCCGGTGATATTGCTGAGGCCAATCCTGAAGTGCAGTTTGCTTTATGTAGAATATTTGAAGGTTTGCTCCAACAATTTATTTCCTTGAAATGGACGGAGCCTGCACTTGTGGAAGTACTTGTTCACTATTTGGATGCAATGGGCCTCTTTTTAAAGTATTTCCCGGATGCAGCTGGCAGTGTTATCAATAAACTATTTGAGCTTCTAACATCCCTTCCTTTTGAAATTAAGGATACGTCAACATCAAGTTCTCGGCATGCAAGGTTACAGATCTGTACATCATTTATTCGGATAGCAAAAGCCGCCGACAAAAGCATCTTGCCTCATATGAAGGGCATTGCTGATACCATTGCTTGCTTGCTTCAGGGAGAGCATAATCTTATAGGCGAAGCTTTTCTTGTTATGGCTTCTTCTGCTGGGATTCAACAGCAGTAAGAAGTTTTAAAGTGGCTACTAGAACCTTTGAGCCAGAAGTGGACACAACTGGAGGGAATAATAACAAAGAGGAGGAAGATGATATTGCTCCCACTTGCTTGGATAATATACGAAGAGATAACTTGGAGATAGTGCTTGTTGTAGGACCAAGGATTGTTCAGTTTAAGCAATGGGACCCGGAGTAGGTTCAGAACCTTGAGGACAAGGTTCAAGTGAACCCCGCGGCAATGATAGAGAGTATCAAGTTATATTTTAGTATTTTATCTTAGTATTTTAGTTTAATCAGAATTATTAATTTAAGGTTTTATATTAGTTGGTATTTTAGTTTAATTGTTATTGAATTGGGCTTCCACTAGTATTTGGGTATTTTAGTCATTGGCCCATTAGTATCATTATATATGTAATGTCTTTGACACATTAAAAATCAATCAATGAAAATCAAAGTTATCTTTTATTTCTATTTTTTTCTTAGTTTTTCTCTTAGATTCATAGTTGTTTCATACCTTGTTAGGGTTAGCAAGTTTGCTTCCTAACATCAACCTTCTCCAGAATCCATAAATTGATCCCATATTCAACACTTTTTTTGCATATATCTTCCATGTATAGCTACAAAGAAATCAAACCATGAACTAATGTTGTTATAACTTATAAGTACAATTATTGATCATAATTTACTTACCATTCATTGATTCTCTGAAGACCGGCTTTAAAGATTATGTTCCAATAATCAGGATTAGTCTTACACGTCTTGAAGAATTCAGAGATTTTGTTCACTGATTCATCTATATTATGAGGATCAATGTGAAACCCTGAGACACCATCAACTATAATTTCAGCAGGACCACCTCGGTTTGTAGCAAAAATTGGTAATCCACAGGTCATTGCTTCAATCACTGTTAGACCAAAAGCTTCATACAATGCTGGTTGAACGAAAGCTCCTTTTGTATCCGCGATGCATCGGTATAACTCTCTGTTGCGATACCGGTCGGTTTGCACTGCAATCCATCTGAATTGACCATGAAGTCTGTGTTCTTTCATCAAGAAATGCATCTTCTTGATTTCTTCTGTTTCTTCTATGTCTTTGGATTTTGAAGGATCGAAGAATCCTCCAACAATCACAAGATTTACCAAACTTCTTAGTTTTTTGTTCTTCGCGTACCACTCACGAGGGCGCTGATGTTTCTCACTTTGTCTAGCCTTGCCATTGAGAAGATGATTGGTTTCTTCTTGTCTTCCGAAATCCACTGTTCCCAAAAAAACACATTTTAAGACCTTAACCACATCCAGGGCCGTCTTTGAGGGTGATAAAGTCGGACTATCACACAGGGCCCAAAGATTGACACGTTTAACCTGTGGCTAAAGAAGGGCTTCATAAAATAGTTGTCACAGTTAAGCAATGAAAAAATAGGACACCTAATTGATTCGCCACACTTCATTAGTGGTTAACTTAAGCAGAACCTCTGAAAACTTAAGACGGATCTGACCACGTGCATGTGAATGATAAGAATAAAAAGACTATATCGATGTTATTGCAATCACAAGAATGAACAAGGTTTCATCCATGGAAAACAGAGATATTACAAGAAGAAGAAGCTATGAACTAACTTCTGTAACTAATTTCAGTTACAGTTCCAGAGAAAATTAGTTAGTTAGATAAGCACAATCTCAACCTTATATACAATCTATCAGCAATCGTAGGCTTATCTTTTTACTCAACTTTATCCTTACTCTCTATTTACAATAATACCCTCAATACTCCCCCTCAAGTGGGAAGGTAAATATCAAGCATTCCCCACTTGGAAGTGAGAAATTCATACAAAGGTCTTGATAATGCCTTGGTGAGAGGATCAGCCAATTGTTGGGATGAATTGACATGCACGAGTTTGAGGAATTGAGTTTGAACGTGTTGACGGATGAAATGGCAATCAATGTCAACATGCTTAGATCTTTCATGACTCAAGGGATTGGAAGCCAGTTGAATGGCAGACTGACTATCGCAAAACACCATGACTGACTGTAGTTCAATCTCAAAGGTCCTGAATAATTGCTTGATCCACAGCAATTCTGAAGTGAGTGAGGCCAGCGCACGGTATTCAACCTCGGCTGATGAACGAGCTACCGTTGGTTGTTTCTTGGACTTCCAAGCTATCAAAGCGTCCCCCAAGAATATGAAAAAGTCGAGTTTTCTCAAAAATTTGAAAAAGTCGAGTATTTTCGAAAATATGAAAAAGTCAAGATTTTTCAGAAATATGAAGAAGTCGAGTTTTTTGGAAAATATGAAAAAGTCGAGTTTTTTCAAAAATATGAAAAAGTCGATTTTTCTAGGAAATATGAAAAAATAGATTTTTTTCGGAAATATGAAAAAGTAGATTTTTTCGGAAATACGAAAAAAGTCTAGTTTTTTCGAAAATATGAAAAAAAACGAGTTTTTTCAAAAATATAAAAAAGTAGATTTTTTTCGGAAATATGTAAAAGTCGAGTTTTTTTTGAAAAATGAAAAAAGTCGAGTTTTTTCAGAAATATGAAAATGTCGAGTTTTCTCTGAAATATGATAAAGTCGAGTTTTTTTTCAAAATATGAAAAAGTCGAGTATTTTTCAAAAATATGGAAAAGTCGAGTTTATTAGGAAATATAAAAAAGTCAAGTTTTTTCGGAAATATGAAAAAAGTCGAGTTGTTTTTGAAAATATGAAAAAGTCGAGTTTTTTAGAAAATATGAAAAAAGTCATTTTTTTCGAAAATATGAAAAAAGGCGTTTTTTTCAAAAATATTTAAAAGTAGAGTTTTTTTTCGTAAATATGAAAAAATCGAGTTTTATTTCGGAAATATGAAAAAATTGAGTTTTTTCGAAAATATGAAAAAGATCGAGTTTTTTCAGAAATATTAAAAAGTCGAGTTTTTTCGAAAAAATATGAAAAAGTTTTGAATACAAAACAAATGTTTCAAAATAAAAAAACTTCCAAAATATTGGAATATCACTAAAGGTTACTAATAACTTACAATATATATATATATATATATATATATATATATATATATATATATATATATATATATATATATATATATATATATATATATATATATATATAATTTTTATTTTAATTGTTACAAAATTTATTTTAATTATTTTATTATAAAAACAATCCAATGGATTTTTCAAATTGGTTTGATGGATTGGATTTATCCATAACTTTTAATGGATGGATTGAATTCAATCCATTAACAAATATTTTGTATAATGAATGGATTGGATGGATAATTTGGTGGATGGATTAGATAGATTTTAGTTTAATGGATTTAATTTCCATCTCTAAGTGCAACTGAGGATGTGTCCTAACAAGCCTTCTAAATCTTTTTTCCCTCATTTTTATCTTCGATTGTTTTCTCTACATCTTCCATTATATGATTTTGGCTCACTAACATTTTCCAACTTGCAGCCCACCTATTTCATATTTTCCATACCTTAAAGTTAAATAAGGAAGTGTGAAAATAACCAAAAAAAATTTACATAAAAACATCATGAAATTCTTTATCATATAGTAATAGTTAAGTCTAAACAATGTCATATTTTAAGCAATGTCTGAAAGGAAGGAAATAGATCCTCTGCTGTCTGTCTCTTCAGCCATCTCTCCTGCCCCTTCATCTAATGGCTCAAATGTATTAGAAAAGAATGCCAATTACTTTAACTCACTTTGAAAAGAGAGCAAAATGTATATGTGTGGCCATGATAAGAGCAAAATGGGCAGCATAAGAAAAAAAAACTGGAGACAATCCAGGTCCGAGTCGAAAATAGGCCAATAACTAATTATATACATTTTCAAGTTTGGTGTGCATAACTTTTGTTAAGACTCAAGTGTAATTAAGATATATTAATTACTATAAAAATGTATCAATTACATCTATTGTATATCACTCATATGACTATAAGTATACCTTAGTATAGTTTCATCAAACAGGCAAAAATATATACAACATACCTTTTCAATATATTTTCAATATAGTATCAAAAGTTATAGTTTTCACAGTCCTTTTTCCCATTTGTCCTAGTAACCTTATTGTTCAAAATACACACGTTCAGTGCTGTCTCCATTCCCTGACACCACGCGTCTAATCACCGGTGTGTTACCACCACTAAGTTTGCAACTCTTTGACGAACTCGTCAAAGAAAGAATAGCTACAAACCAACACCGCACACGCCCCCACGCGCGGCCACTGTCTAAGCGCGTGAGCCCTACGTTCATTATGTCAGACTCGTTCTCTGGGGCATTTTCTCACTGTTTCGTTTTTCGTCGTGACCATCAATGTCCTCCCCACTACTGACCGACCTTGTTCGCATGTTTTCCAGCCATCAACTTTTATGGGAGACACCGATTTCATCACGTTTACCAAAGTTCCCCTTATCTTGTGCGAGAAACTAACCCGAACATCCAACTACAACATATAAGCTAGTGCTATCAAGATGTGGTTTCAAGGTTAAGGATTTGAAGATCACTTAACCACACAATTGGAAAATATTGCCTCCGTCAATCGCGCTAAATGAAACAAACTGATGTCTCTCTATGCACTGTGTTATGGTTTTCCATGACACCTAATCTCCAAGCACAGTACTAAACCTTTAACACTTTCTATGAGATTGGGGAAAAGGCTAAGAAAGTCTTCTCCAACGATGTCCATTGCCTTTATAATGTCATCATCAAACTCAACTCTTTGAAATTGGAGAATATGGATATGTAAGCTTATCTAAGTAAGCTTGGTGCGTTGAAGGAGAATTTCAAAATCCTAATTTTACAAAAGATGCAACAACTCATGCCGAACAACACAGTAAGTTTTTCATGATCATGGAACTTGTTCGGCTACCACCAGAACTCGATTTCGTTCGTAACTAGATTTTATTAGGATCTACTGTTCTTAACTATGAAGAAATTAGTGAACAACTGTTGCATTGACACCTCATGCTTTTGGACCGGTCTCTACTCCATCTCCCACTGAATCATCTACTATCATGGTCGTGGTGGACGAAACAGAGGATGTGGTGGCCAACGACATGGTTTTTGTTGTAATTATTGCAATTTTTACGACTATATTGAAGTTAAATATTGTACAAAGGCAAGAGAACAACAACGACAACCTAGGGTTGTTGTTGTTGCTCAAGCGTACTAACCATCATCGTGTGCCGTCGTTGCTCAATCTGGTAATCCTACAACCTTTGTTTCTACATCCTCCCTTGGTCCTTGGGTCTTTGACTCTGGTGCCACTGATCATATGACTGGTAATAAATTTCTTTTTTCTCACATGTCTTGTTCTTATTCTTTGTCTTCTGTCACTATGGCAGATGAATCTAAAATCAAAGTTCAAGGCCTTGATCGGGCAAACCCACCACCAAACTTGTCTTTAGATTCTGTCATTTATAAATTGAGTTGGTAATTATTGAGTTGGGAACGAATGAAAGCTGGGAATTATTGAGTTGGGAACGAATGATCAAATTTTTGCTCAAAATAAATTGCTCTCACAACAAGTGGAGTTGTTGACAAAGAAAATGTCAAAACTTCCACAACAAATCAAAGAGATGCAAGAAATTCCCAACAAAAATCAACATGTAGAAAGTTGTGAACTTTGCAAAGGTGATCATCCTACCGGCTATTGTCCACCGGTCATTGAAGAAGCCAACTATGCGGGAAACTAAAATCAATGCTATCAACTTAGACCACTGTATCAAAGCAATAACCAAGGCTACCAACCGAGAGGTAATAGCCAAGGTTACCAACAAGGGTGGAGGCAAGAACCGAGTACTTCTAACTGTGAACCATATCAAAATTACAAACAACCACCACAAAACCAAAGTAGAATTTCAAAGATAGAAGACACCCTTAATTAATTTATGCAACTATCAATGTCCAACCAAAAGAGCATTGATTCCTCTATTAGGAATCTTGAGGCACAAATTGGGAAATTGTCCAAACAATTGGCCGAGCAACAAAAAGAAGCCTTTCCGGCTAAGCCTCAATTGGATCCTAATGAGGTGTGCAAAGTTATCCTTACTAGGAGTGGTAGGAAGATTGATTTGGGAATTGGTGAGAATGAAGTAGAGAAGGAGGTTGTAGTTGAAAATGAGGATGAAATTGTTGAAGAAGTTGAAAAAAAAATAATGATAAGGAGTTAGTAGAAAAGGAGGAAGTAGAAAAGAAGTTAAGAGAAGAGAAAAAAAATAATGACAGGAATGGGAAGGAGCAAGTGAACATCCCTATTCAAAATTTACCTTATCCTCATGGTCCTACATAAAGGGATAATGCAAGGCAATATGCTCGGTTTATGGATATTTTTAACCAATTGCAAATCAATATTCCATTTGCCGAGGCATTGGAGCAAATGCCTACTTACGCGAAATTTATGAAGGATATCATCACCAAGAAGAAACGGTATACAGACCAAGAAATCGTAGTTATTGATGCTAGTTGTAGTGCAATTATTCAAATGACTCTTCCTAGAAAACAAAGTGATTCAGGAAGAGTTACTTTACCGATTACCATCGGCAATATCTATGTTAGTAATGGGTTGATTGGTTTGGACTCTAGTATAATTTTGATATCGTTGTCAATTGTTAAAAGATTCGGACACATGGAGTTGAGGGCTACTAGAATGACTTTGCAATTAGCTGATAAATCTACTACCCGTCCTCACGGTGTAGTTGAAGATGTATTGGTGAAAGTTGATAAGTTTTTGTTTCCCATTGAGTTTGTGGTGATAAACATGGACGAAGACGATGATGCTCCTCTAATTCTTGGAAGACCTTTCATGAAAACATCAAGAATGGCTATTGATATGGATGATGGTCTTATGAAAGTGCGAGTTCAAGATGAAGAAGTTTGCTTTAATCTCTTTGAAGCCATGAATCATTCAAAAGACAAGAATGGTTGTTTCCGTCTTGATGCAATGGAGGAAGTGATAGAAGAGGTGAAAAGAGAAGTTCATATTGCTACCCCTTTAGAAAAAGTTATTACTCATGCTTTGCTAAGTCTCAATGAGAGTGAAGAAAATGAAATTGAAAAATGTTTGCAAGAACTTGAGGCATCGGAAGAAGTTCCTCCCTTAGAAGAGCTAGAGGAAGTTTTGAAAAAAGAAAAGGCGGAGGACATCAAAATTGAGTTGAAGTTTTGCCTTCTAATTTAAAGTATATGTTTCTTCATGATGGGGGGCACAAACCGATGATCATAAGCAATGAACTAACCATTGAGGAGGAAGAAAAATTGATTGTGGTGTTCAAAAAGAATCAAAATGTTATGGGTTGGACTCTTTCTGATTTAAAAGGAATAAGCCCATCATATTGCATGCATAGGATCTTAATAGAGGATGACTTTAAGTCGGTAGCTCAACCTCAACGCCGCTTAAATCCTACCATGAAAGAAGTGGTTAGGAAAGAAGTTGTGAAGATGCTTAAGGCTGGAATGATTTATCCTATTTTCGAGAGTCCTTGGGTTAGTCTGGTGCAAGGAGTACCAGAGAAAGGTGGGATGGCAGTGATTCAGAATGAAAAGAATGAATTAATACAGACAAGAACCATGACCGGTTGGAGAATGTGTATCGATTATCGTAGGCTAAACAAAGCTACAAGGAAAGATCACTTTCCCTTACCTTTCATGGACCAAATGCTTGAGAGGCTTTCCGGTCAGAAATTCTATTGTTTTCTTGATAGTTATTCGGGTTACAACCAAATTATTGTTAACCCGAGGGATCATGAGAAAACTGCTTTTACATGTCCATTTGGAGTCTTTTCTTATAGGAGGATGCCTTTTGGGTTGTGTAATGCACCGACTACTTTTCAGCGGTGCATGTGTTTACCGTGAAAATTGGTAAACAACCGCTGATCTTCCAAATCTAACTTTGGTGACTCACATGATCGATCAGATTGATCCTAAGACATGTGTTAACCATTGATCTAAGTTAAATTCTAAAGAAATGAATACTTCGACAATACTCAAAAGGAAAGTTTGTTGAAAATATAGTACAAGACAACGCATCCAAATGTAAAGTTAAAAGGCTAAAAAAGGTAAAAGGAAAGGTCGAACGTGCGCAATGAAGATAAAAGGTATAAAACGACAGTAAGTGCAGAAACGTAAGTGCAGGAACGTAACTGGCTTCAAATAAAAGATAAAATTTTAAGTAAAGATCAAAGTAAATTGCATTGAAGAATAAATGGTGTTTTACATCACGTACATTCTCACAATACTCTTTTCTCAACACGCGGATACTTTGAGTAAATTTAGAGTTACTTGTACAAAGTGAACACCCCCAATCCTATTGCTAGGACCCTTATTTATAATACTAAAACTAACTGCTAAAAACTACCTGAAATAGTCAACAAATGACAAATGTCATATTGCATGCTTCCATTGCTTGGATACACGCCACATGTCTTTCTTCAAGAACAAACCAAATTAACTACTCCCTCCTTTATTTGAATTTGAATTTTCAGTGTCAGGCATCACCAACGTTCTCGGTCGAAGGTTTCCCCTTCAACTTTTAGAAATATTTTTTAAGTCTCAAAAGGTCTCTTTTCCTCTCATGCGTACCTTCGACTCGAACCTATCACACAAATCCTGTCGAAAGCTTTTCTAACCCTCTTCAAGAGCTTAACATTCTCCTCAATACTTCCAACTTCACATGGGCGTCGAATTCACGAGCTAACAACTTGCCCCCTAAAAATGTCTTTTTCGGCGATACTGAAGAAAAGGGCATTTTTTGATAGTATTCGTTCGACGCCATCTTTCGACCATGCATAGGTGTTCATCAAAACTGACTGATCCACATTCCAAGAAACTATTCAGTTTATTTTCAATCAGACTTATGACATCACAGCTAATTATGATTTGGACTGAAACGTCCCCTCGTAAATCACATCAAGCCGCAAATCACCATAACCTCCCCTAAACCTTAGGAAATCGTGGACGTAGGTAGTAACTGCCACCGCCCCTACTTTGGCTCCTAGGAAGACACGTGTCCCACTAGACTTAGCCCTTCAATGATGGTTAGTGAGCCCTTTCACGTCTTCACGACACTTTATAAATAGTTTCTTTAGAAACTACTTTTTATTTTCTTTTCCACTCCCAAGTATCTATTACGCACCTTCTCCAAAACGTTCAACCTTTCACCTTCAACAAACCCATTTTCCTCAAACTTCTTCACCAATGGCTTCTTCAACTGCTACGACCCAGGACCCAAAGAAAAGCCAGAAGCTCAAAGGTCAAAAGAGCGTCCCGTTACTTCCCCCATTTGCTACGTTTAACGGACCCAAGGTGGTAAAGAATCAGCAGTTCATTCCTGAGCCTCTCAAGGAGGAGAAAAGACACATCTACGAAACTCAGGTACTGATCCCTATTACTGTTTCTGGGAAACCGTTAGCCTTGTCTGGTCCTTTATCTTCTTTAGACACCAATTACACAGCCATTAGTGATTTCTTTCCATCCTATCGCAAAACCAAACCCCTAGGGCAGAAAGACAAGACTAGGGTAACCTCCGAACCACATGACAATGTAGCTCTAAAGACCCTGGATTTGAAGTATCTGAATGACGGGTCTAGGCTATTTAGGGAAACTCCGTACTTCAAGGATTCTGACCTCTTTTCGAACTGGTTGGCCAAATTAGAGAAAGTGAAAGCAGAAACCTGGAAGAACTCAGGAATCTTATGGCTTGATCATGATGTCGAAGACTGGTCCAGCCCACTGTCCAACTTTACTGGCATCATCTTTGTATTTTTGGGATAGTACCCACTATACTTTCCATCTCCCTTGTGGGATGATGACACCCACTCTGTTCGACGTAGCCGCTATTACAGTGCTAAAATCTCATGGTTTGGTATACGACCCTGAAATAGATGCTATAGACACTATAGGGTTCGCTACCACCAAACACACTTACACTCATTTCATAAACCATTACCATAACAGGCACACTGAAACAGACGAAGACGAAGAACACATAGCATTCTTGGCTATGTGGCTTTCTCGCTGCGTCTTCTGTACCAAATCCTTGCAAGTGGCATGAAAATATCTGACTCTGGACAATCAACTACACCTTAATCGAGGCATCTGCCTAAGTGAAATGATATTGGCCAGTCTGTACGAGTCTTTGAGCGAAGGTGATGGTCGTCTGAAAGACCAAGAGAGTAACGGGAACCCGCTGCTATTTGGACCATTTTGGCTACTTCAGCTCTGGCTCAATGCCACTTTTGAAGGAAGCCTCCCCAACAAAGGGTCTTTGGATGAAGATGCTGCTGAAATTAAAGAGAGACGAGTCGAATGAGTTCGAATGGTTCAACTGACTCCAAACAAAGAAGGACAGTCACTTAGGGCGTCCTTCTCTGACTTCGTCAAAATGTTTGCTAAGCGCTACGAGTTCACCCCAAGAATGACGCCCTTCGCTGAACGAAAATATGGCCCTGAATGGTTCACCAGACCCTTTCCTCCCTCGTTTAAGAAACATGAAGAAGAATCGCAGCGTGTCTGGGAGGCATTTCTGATCCCTCGACTTCTCATTCATTGACTCAACCTGTTAAAGGGCCAAACTTCCCTGATAGCCTATCAACCAAACCTTATCTCTCGACAAGTTGGTTTAGTTCATACTCTACCCAAGTGCCTATATGAGAAGAAGGCCCACGTTATTCTCCCCAACACCATCTACGATGCTATAGAGAGTTCGACACATCTTGCTCGACATGCCCGTCGATCATACCTGACTCCCGTCTACTTTGAACCTTCTCACCTCTATACCCAAGAATTCCAAGACTGGTGGTCGATACATTACGATGTGGAGTTCCTTGATGTCTCTAGCTTTGCTCAGTTAATTGACCAAGCTTTTGTTCATGTGTATGAGAAGATCAAAAAAGGTACATCTGTTCATATTAAGGAGATTCCTACCTTCCAGAAGTACTTTGAAACTATTTATCGACCATATGATATTAGACAAACCGTCCGCGAAGCTGCACTATATCTTCCCAAGACTCCTCGACTGCCATCTGCTGATTTTGGAGTGGCTCATGCCCCTCCATTTCCAGATTGGTTCATCTATGGAGATTCTATAAAGATCCTTCGCCAGCAGTCGAAACCCAAGGCTCGGCGGGTGGTTCCGACTAAGCATACGCAAGATAGTTTCAAAGGACACCGTTCGCATCGAATCCGAAATACATGAAGGTTTGGATTCTCCAATTTTATGCTCTCTCACTTGAACTTTATCATTACTGACATGGGGTTATTTGGCTTGTTTCGCAGCTGTTCCCAAAAAGAACACCCCTCAGCACCCAGTCGAAACCAAAGGAGAAGGCAGCAAGGTACATCACACACCTTTTCCTTTTATTGATTATTCCTTATTCCCCTAATGCCTCTCAATTTCAGGCTTCTCGTAAACCACCTCCGACGCCTCAAAGGAAGCCAAAAAGAGGCGCTGCCCAAATTATCATCGATTCAGAGGATGAGGACCAATCTCCTCCTGAAGACTTGAAGCTCAAAAAGAGGAAGAAACCAAACCAAGAATCTGGTGCTGCTGATGGCCAATCTGAACCTGCGACGGGTAAAGTCCCCAAACAGACCACTACTACAAGCAAAGCCGCAGAAGCCCCTTCTGGAACTGCCTCTAAACCAGCTGGAGGTCATGCTGAAAGCAATAACTCTAGCCATGATGATGAAGGAGTCAAGGTAACTCGTTGTTTCTTAAATAAGAACTTATTTACCTGGTTTCCCTTGATCTGACTTGCTTCGATTTGACTCAGGCTGATGCTAGTGGTCCCAAACCAACGGTGGATCATCCTCCTTCTCCCATCACTCTCCTGAATAGCTAAGGTGAGCCCACTTATCATCCCACTTCTGACCTGGGCTCTAGAATGAGTTCACTAGGGGAAATTAATAAGCCTGGTTTTGAAACAACTCCCC
The DNA here is from genome assembly GCA_022829125.1 of Lathyrus tuberosus. NCBI lineage: Eukaryota > Viridiplantae > Streptophyta > Magnoliopsida > Fabales > Fabaceae > Lathyrus > Lathyrus tuberosus. Next base: position 20,731,938 of record JALAZF010000043.1, read on the forward strand.
TTTCGCCAGCAAAGACTGCTACCCAGCAATCTCAAACAGATGGCTCCAACCATGAGGCAAATGATGACGCTCAGCAGGATCCTGACACGACGAATCCAAAAACGGCTGCCATGGGTGAAGACCCAACCTTGTTCGATGAAGCGGGACCCCTAACTGACGAACCCATTGGGGCTGTCAATGTTAGCCCATAAGGGGAGGAAGAGATGGAAGAAGATGATGATAAGGCCATGCACCAATTTGAACTTGATGGCCATGATAATGACAACGAAGATGAAGACAAGATGGATGAAGATGAAGAGGAGGAGAATAAAGGTGAGGATGAGAAAGTTGACAAAGGACCCACCAACGAGTCAACCCATGTCGAAGCCATTGTTACCCCAACACCTACTGCTGCTACTGAAGGCAAGGCCACATCAATTATGTATGGAGCAGGCCTTTCTGAAAAAGAGCTTGATGCATTGAAGGCTAGTAATCCTCGACAATACATAAAGATCCTTCTTAGGCGTCGAGGAAGCTCATCTGATAAAACTCCCAGTGCTTCGATTACCTCTGGGGATAAGCCTTTGAGCAAACCTGAAGACAATATCCTTCTGAAGATCAAAAACAAGATCTTTAAGGGTGACCTTTTCACACTCTTGCAGATGGATGATGTCACTCATATCTCTCTAAAAAACCTCCTCCAATAAGTTGATATCCATGCCATCTCCCCAGAATCTACCAACGTCATCTTAGAGCTTGGCGTTATGATTGATCAAGTCCATGGTGACCTAAAACGTCTGCCTCAAATCAAAAAAGCCATTTCAACCGCAGCTGGAAGTGAGGCTGCCGCTTGGACTGCTGCCACTGATTCTGAGAACAGAGTAGCAGAGTTGGAGGAAACAAAAGAAAAGAACAAGCAAGAAATCACATCCAATGAAGAAAATATTGCTTCCTGGGAGCGAAAAATCAAGAAACTTCGAGCCAAGATCTCAAAGGCCAAAAAGCGTAACGCTGAGTTATCTGCTTTCGATGAATCTGGCCTATCGAAAGAGCTTGAAAGTGCCATAAGTTTTGCTGAGAAAGCTCAACGACTGGAGAAGGAAGTTGCACATTTAAAATCTGACAAGGCCTTGTGTGAAAGGTGTCTTGCTCTCCAAAAGTCGAAGTACTTGAAGATGAAGGAGAACCTCCCCTTTTAGCTTGTTACTTTCTTTGTAATTTTTTAATTTGATGCTCCATGGCCCTTTGAGACTTTTATATGTAATGACTACTGAGCCATCTTGGCATTCATAAATACCATTATTGGCTTTGCCCTTGTTATGTCGAATTACTCTTTAACAACTTTAATTTCTTGAAGTGCTGGTTTATATTTTTTCAAATACTTGCCATTTACTTTCAAGATTCTTTTATACTCATTTAATTCTTCAACTTCATATGCTCCATTAGAAAATACTTGCGTAATTTGAAACGGGCCTTCCCATTTTGGGGACCATTTGCCCAGGGTTCTAACTTTTCAATCCATAGGCAGGATTACCTTCCAAACTAAATCTCCAGGTGAGAAGGTCTTGATTCTAACCTTTTTATTATAAGACTTCTTCACTCTTTTCTTTTGTCTCTTTAAGAGTTCTAAGGCTTTAAGTCTTTCCTCGTCCAAATCTACTAGTTCGTCTAACATCATATTCCAATACAGCTCAGAAGGAATTTCATGATGTCTCTAAATCCTAGTCAACTGGAGGTATATCTCAACGGGCAACACTGCATCGTGACCAAAAGTCAATCGAAAAGGAGTGGTGTTGGTTGCTTCCTTGGGAGAAGTTCGACACGCCCAGAGGATCTGGTCCAAAGTCTTATGCCAATTTCTAGGCTTTTTCCCACATGTTTCTTGATTAGACCAATCACCACTTTATTAGCTACTTCGACTTGACCATTAGCCTGAGCATAATAAGGTGTAGAAGTTAAGAGTTTGAAACCCATCTCTTTTGCAAACTCCTGCATCTTTCGACCAGTAAAGACTGATCCTTGATCTGTTGTGATCGTTTATGGGATTCCAAACCTGTAATGATGTATTTTTGAATGAACTCGATCACATCCTCTTGATCCATATTTGGTAAAGGTATTGCCTCGATCCATTTCGTAAAGTAGTTGATACCTACCAAAATGTATCTCTGATTTTTGGAGGATGCCGGTCGAATCTCTCTAATCAGATCTAAAGCCCAACCCCTAAAAGGCCATGGCTTGACTATGGAATGTAACTCACTTGAAGGGATATGCTGTATGCCAGCATGAACTTGATATTCTTGGCAACCCTTGGCGAATTCAATGTAATCTTTTAGCATCTTGGGCCAATACATGCCTTGTCGAAACAATAGCCACTTCATCTTATGGCCTACCTGATGCGCCCCGCATGCCCTACTATGGAAAGTAGAAAGGGCAAAATATGCTTCTGTTTCACTAAGACACTTAAGTAAGACCCCCTCAGGGGTCTTTTTGAACAATTCATTGCCTAGAAGGACGTAACTTAAGGCTTGATACCTGACCTTTCGCTCTGTGGATCCTGTCGGGTTTTTTAAATACTCGACTATAGGCTTCCTCCATTCTTTATCCATCAAGTTGTCTATTGCGAAAATCTCAAAATTTTCTTCATCAGCATATCCAACCTTTGTCACTTCTAGGTCTGATGGGCATAGTCCAATAGATACCACTTTACCTCCAGCTTCAATTGCCTCTTGCAAAATTTCCTTAGAAACCTTATACCCAGAAGCAACCTGAGCCAAATCATTGGCCACTTGGTTTTCTAGTCGAGGTATGTGTCGAATGCTCACTACTTCGAATCTCTTCAATAGCCTGTTGGCCACTACGAAGTACATGATAAGATTCTCCTTAACGTATTTGTACTCCTTTGTAATTTGCTTTATGACCAACTCTGAGTCTTCCATTATTTCGACTCGATTTGCCCCCAATTCTAACAAAATTTCAAGTCTAGCTATTAAGGCTTCATACTCAGCCTCGTTATTGGAGCAAAATCCCTCGACCATATACTTGAATTTTGTTGAAATTTTATCCGGAGAAATTATCAGCACACCTACACCTATGCCATCTTTGTGGCTGGAGCCATCGAAGTATATCTTCCAAGGTTCCAATTCGACATAATTCAACATGTTTTCGTTTATGGAGTGGTCGACTATAAAGTCTGCTACCACTTGTCCCTTAACTGCCTTCAAAGGCTTATACGTTAAAGAGTACTCAGTTAATGCTAGTGCCCATTTACCGATTCGACTATGCAAGATAGGTTTTGACAACATATGCTTAATAACATCGAAATGAGATGAAACATAAACATCAACTGGCTTTATATATTGCTTCAATTTTGTACAAGAGAAATACAAGCATAAGCATAACTTTTCTATCATGCTATACCTAGTCTCTACATCATTCAAAACTCTACTGAGGTAATAAATGGCTCTTTCGACACCATCCTCATCCTCTTAAGCCAACATGCTCCCTATGGTTTTGTCTGATGCAGCTATGTACAATCTCATGCTCCTACCCCTACAAGGTGGGGAAAGAATTGGGGGATGACTCAGGTATTCCTTGATCTTGTCGAAGGCCACCTGCTGCTCCTGCCCCCATTCGAATCCCTCTTTATTGAATCGAAGCAATGGTGAAAAGGCATGCATTTTTCCGCTTAGGTTCGATATAAATCTCCTCAAGAAATTGATCTTGCCCAGCAGCGACTGCAGCTCCTTTTTCGTTGATGGCGCTTTTGCTTCCATGATGGCCTTGGTCTTATTCTGGTTGATCTCGATCCCCTTTTTATGGACCACAAAGCCTAGAAAATCCCCTGTCTGCACACAAAACGCACATTTAAGAGGATTCATTTTCAGACCATGCCTTCTCATCCTTTCAAAGGAGTGTCGAAGATGGTCTAAGTGATTCTTCCCTGAAACAGACTTAACCATGATATCATCGATATATATTTGCATAAAAGTCTCTATATAATCATGGAAGATAGTGTTCATTGCTCGCTGATATGTTGCCCCAGCATTTTTTAGGCCGAAAGGCATCACCACCCACTCGTAGGTGCCCAATGCTCCCGGGCAACAAAAAGCTGTTTTAGGGACATCATCTTCAGCGATGAATATTTAGTTATAACCAGAGTACCCATCTAGCATACTAAGATACTCATGTCCTGCATCGGAATCGACTAGCATTTCTGCCACAGGCATGGAATACTCGTCCTTAGGAGTTTCAGCATTTAAATCTCTAAAATCTATGCAAAGTCGTAAGGAACCATTCTTTTTAATAACAGGTACAATGTTAGCTAACCATTCGACATACCTGGCAGTGCGGATAAACTTGCATCGAAGGAGTCTTTCGACTTCCTCCTTTATCTTTGAGAGAATCTCTGGGGTAAACCGTCTTGGATTCTGTTTAACTGGCTTCTTCCCAGGCTTGATCGGCAACCTATGTTCGACCAACTCTCTACTCAAACCAGGCATCTCATCGTAGTCCCAGGAGAATCAGTTTTTAAACTCCTGCAACAACTGGGTAATTTCGACCTTAAGTTGTGGGTCAAGCTTGGCACTAACATATGTTGGCCTTCTGGTTGTCCCTTCGCCTAGGTCGATTTCTTCTAACGGATCTTGCGCCAGCATCTTAACATTATTCGCCAGCGGATCTTTTTCAAATCCCAAAGGCTCATCGTCATAAATAGCGTCAAGCCTCTGGCCTTGTTCTACACCCTGAACCTTATCAGGTGGCTCTGGGTTGAAGTCCTTACCAGGACCTTCTTGGTGAAATTCAAGATTGGCTGCGCCAGCCATATCTTCGTTAGCAGCCTCCAAAGCCGCTTGTAGTCTGGTTTCAGCCACATAGGCCGAAATTCTTCTCAAGGCTTCAAACTCAGTCATAATCACTGAATTCACTTCCCCACCCTGTGGGGTCTACGACAGGCTCACCAATGTACAGAAGTCTCTCCCCTGGCACCTCCTTATCCCAACGGAAGCCCTCGATGGGATGTAAGTACAATGAGCAAAAGGTCTCGTCGTCTGGGACAAACTCAAAATCTGTTGGACCACAGGGGGCAATGTGAGCCGAATGTTTGTCGAACTGATGTCTGTCTACATGATTGATTGGTGCTTTAAAATACCCCTGGTCAGCCTCGATGTTTTCGACTATGCCGTCTGGTCTCCAGATGGTGATGCGTTGATGCATCGAAGATGGCACTGCACCAATTCCATGTATCCACTCTCGTCCTAGGAGCAGATTGTAGTTGGCTTTTGTTTCTACTACCATGAAGACAGTTGGCCTAGTGATTGTCCCCACTGTTAAGTCGACTTGTATCACCCCCAGAGTATAGCCAACTTTTCCTTCGTAATTCGAAAGAACCATGTTATGTGACTTAGTGTCAGTATCGTACTTGCCAATCTTGCTCAGTAAGAAGTGTGGCATCAAGTTCACTGTTGCGCCACAATCAACTAATATTTTATTTATTGGAACATTCTCCACCTTGCCAGTGATGTAGAGGGGCTTTAGGTGACTCCTCATCTCCTCTGTGGGTCGCTCGAAAAAAGCGTTCTGCTCTTCGACACACCCATTGTTCATAATATAGTAGCTTACCGGCTTGTGTGCTACCATCTCTGCCTCAATGCAGGCATCTAAACCTTCGACTTCTGTGAGCTGGTCGAACTCTCTGGGCATCACAGATATCATATTGACTATGATGTCAAGAGAAGCATCAGATTCGAAGTCGAAGTTGTCTGTCATCTCGTCATCCTCTTCGATAGTCTTCACAGGTTTATCCTCTTGAGGGGCGAACAATTTTCGTCCTACGGGCATCTTTTCCGCAACCCTCATTGGATTCCCTCCATTATTGTCAGTAGGGATATTAGTACTGGACTCTCCTTGATACTTCGACTGGGCCTCCCTGAGAGCCTTCCTTCGACGTTGTTCTCTCCTCCATTGAGAGCGCGACATCGGGTTCTTCCCCTTATAGTTTTCAGAAACATACGCCGATTTATTAGAAGTCTGAAACTCCTTTCGATATTCTACTAAAGAGAATCTGCCCACATCAAACTTCCGCCACTTTCTATGACCCTTTTCCTTGCCTTCGACAGGTTTCATCCAGCTCCCTATTGGTGCATTTCTTGTTGGTTTGAAGGTACTGGGTCTGGCCCCTGGGAACTGTGTTTTTTCTCCCAATTGTTTCGAAGAGGACCTTCTAAGGTCGAAACCTCTTTGACCATGGAACATTCCTTGCTCCCTTCTTTCTTTCGCCTTCCTAACCCCCTCAAGATTATGGGCAGCTTTCTGATCGAAGATTGCACTGCATCTGGGGCATAACATGATGCCTGATCCCTTCTTTTGGCAACAGTGAAGGAATTCGATGATAGTTTCATCCTGTTTTGGATACACCACTTTGTTACGCTCCTCTTGGCAGCTTGCTTCGTCCACCTCCACGGTCTGATGTTGCATAATTTCGACCATATTGATGTCCATGTCGACATCAGCACTAAGGTCCAGATTACAGAAGTCCACATCAAGGCCCTCAGCAGCCTTGTCCATCTTAACGAAACTCTCAGCAGTTTCTTTAGTAACCAGCATCAGGTTGGAACCCTCAGTAGTCCCATCTTTTAAGTCCTCAGTGGTTTTGTCGAAACCCTCCACGACCTTGCTCATGAGTTTCTCTACAGCATAAAGGTCAAGGTCTTCAGTAACCTTGGCTATGACAACGTTGTTGGCAAAATCTTCAGTTATTTCCACCATATGTATCTCTGGCTCAGCATAATCGGCCTCCGCTGTTGGCAATGGGTCGGAGACAAATTTCATCTGACCTTTGCTCCTCTCTCCGAATTTCAGCATACCCTCCTGAATAGCATTCTGCACCAGATCCCTGAAAAGAAAACATTGAGAAGTTTTATGACCCAAAAAATTATGGTACTTACAAAATCCTCTCTTTTTTCTTTGTTCTAAAGGTGGCATTTTAGCACCAGGAAGCACTATCATCTGCCCATCTTTTACCAACAAATCAAAAATTTCGTCACATTTTGTGATATCAAAAGTGTATGTTTTCTTGGGAAACTTATCATTCTTTTCGGATTCGCCAGAATTTTTTCCAGTCGAAGGGGCTAACATTTTACAAGCATACGGAGGACCTTGCTTTAACTCAACAACGTCTACTTCACTCTCGTCGAAGTATAATGGTTTGTCGTATAAACCTTCGACGTCCTCATTATATTCAACATAAGCTACTTTTTTACCCTTATTGAACTTAGACTTCTCGTCTTTCAGACGTTCTAACTGTCGAACCCTATCAGCCAGTTGGGCCATGTCTCTCAGATACTGGGTATCCAATTTCTTTCTAATAGAGTAATCAAGGCCACCAGCGGCCATTTCAACCAGTTCATGCTCTGGCACTTGAGTAAAACACCTAACCTTAAGTAATCGAAACCTGTTTAGGTAATCATCTATTGGTTCAGTAAACTTTCGCTTTATGCTGGCCAACTCCTTCAAACTAATCTTAGTTTGCCCCATATAGAATTGTTCATGGAACAAGCGCTCTAACTGGGTCCAATTACAGATTGAGTTAGGAGGTAAGGTTGTAAACCAAGTAAAAGCATTCTTGGTGAGAGAACTTGGGAAATATTTCACCCTAAGAATTTCGTCATTCGCGATCTCTCCAGCCTCAATCATATACCGGGCTACGTGTTTGACAGTAGATTCAGTTGTATCTCCTGAGAACTTAGTAAACTTTGGGACCTTCGTCCTAGGGGGTAATTCTGATTGCAGGATATAATCCACTATGGGTGAGGTGTAGTTTGGCCTAGTAAAGCCAAAATTCACCCCATTTCGAGCCATTATTCTTTCGACCATGGCTGCTAGGTTGTTATCCGCTGCTATGTTGTTACGTCGAACTTGTTGTACAACTTGGTCAGCATCTTGGTTTCTATTCACTATCACTACCCCTTGTTACCCTTCTCTGAAATTGGCCCTTGGTTCCTAGGTGGTTCGACTCTGGGGAGTTCGACTCTAGGGGGTTCTAGGTTGGCCTCAGGCATAGTCTCTAGGTTCCGCCGTGGGATATTCTCCACCACAGTCGCATATCGTACAGGGGCCGGCACCCCCATAAATTCTGCCATGCGTGCTAATTGCGTCGTTAGTTATTGATTGGTTTGGGTCGTGTTCCGAATCAACGGCTGGAAAATTTCCCCCATAGTTTGAGACAAAGTTTGCACCATTTGTAGATTACTCTCATCCATTTGTTGTCTTAAACATTGTATAGACGTGTTTGTTAGGCTATGACCTTGAGTGGAATATCCTATACCTACACTTTGGCTGTTTCGACCCACATTTATCCCAGATCCCGACCCCTGTAATGGCGAAGACATTACATTGTCTGAGAAGACTGGGGGGCATTTTGGAGGCTTTGCATTACCGACGTTGGCATTCCATAAGGTGGATTCCTTGGTAAGGGTTGTGAAAATCCTGGAGGGGAAGATGCCTAAATGTTGAAGTTCCTCCTGGTGGAGTTTGGGGATTAGATGCTTGTGGGCCTATGTACTCCAAAACAGGTTGAGTGTAAGCCCTTATATATGTCGACCCTGGTCCTATCATTGATGGGTCGGGCATAACAGGAGATGGGATTGGCTCTCCCATTGAAGGAACTGGGGGTGGTACCACATCATTCCTAGCCACGTTTTGAAGGTTTGTGTTACTAGGCTGGGCGTTCGAATTACTTGGCTGTGGGTTAGAACCACTCCCTTGAGGATTTGGGTTGTTTGGCTGACTAGTGTTCGTCGCCATTTTTCTAGTATATCTTCTCCTTGGTCTGTCTTCGTTTGTAGTGGCTACCTTAACACTTCTTAATAACATGCAACAAAGCTTTTTAAGGAGAAAGAGATTGTTAAATGATGATTTTCAAAATTTAGAAAAATCTTTATACAGTTAGCACTGTCCCACTGGGCGTGCCAATTTGTTTACCGTGAAAATTGGTAAACAACCATTGATCTTCCAAATCTAACTTTGGTGACTCACAGGATCGATCAGATTGATCCTAGGACATGTGCTAACCATTGATCTAAGTTAAATTCTAAAGAAATGAATACTTCGACAATACCCAAAAGGAAAGTTTGTTGAAAATATAGTACAAGACAACGCATCCAAATGTAACGTTAAAAGGCTGAAAAAGGTAAAAGGAAAGGTCGAACGTGCGCAATGAAGATAAAAGGTATAAAACGACAGTAAGTGCAGGAACGTAAGTGTAGGAACGTAACTGGCTTCAAATAAAAGATAAAATTTTAAGTAAAGATCAAAGTAAATTGCATTGAAGAATAAATGGTGTTTTACATCACGTACATTCTCACAATACTCTTTTCTCAACACGCGGATACTTTGAGTAAATTTAGAGTTACTTGTACAAAGTGAACACCCCCAATCCTATTGCTAGGACCCTTATTTATAATACTAAAACTAACTGCTAAAAACTGCCTGAAATAGTCAACAAATGACAAATGTCATATTGCATGCTTCCATTGCTTGGATACACGCCACCTGTCTTTCTTTAAGAACGAACCAAATTAACTACTCCCTCCTTTATTTGAATTTAAATTTTCAGCGTCAGGCATCACCAACGTTCTCGGTCGAAGGTTCCCCCTTCAACTCTTAGAAATAACTTTTAAGTCCCAAAAGGTCTCCTTTCTTCTCATGCGTACCTTTGACTCGAACCTATCACACAAATCCTGTCGAAAGCTTTTCTAACCCTCTTCAAGAGCTTAACATTCTCCTCAATACTTCCAACTTCATGTGGGCGTCGAATTCACGAGATAATAGCATGCAAGCAATATTTTCTGACTTGATTGAAAAGTCGATTGAAGTTTTCATGGATGGCTTTTCGATTTTTGGGCCGTCATTTGATCTTTGTTTGAAAAATTTGGATGTTGTGTTAGAAAGGTGTGTGAAAATAAATCTTGTACTTAATTGGAAGAAATGCAACTTCATGGTTACAGAAGGAATTGTGCTCGGTCACAAAGTTTCTTCAAAGGCCCTTGAAGTTGACCAAGATAAAGCGAAGGTTATAGAGAAGTTGCCACCACTCTTGAATGTGAAAGGAATTAGAAGCTTTCTTGGTCATGCAGGATTCTATCAGAGGTTTATTAAAGACTTCGCAAAGATTTCAAAGCCCTTGAGAAATTTGCTCAACCAAGATAAGCCTTTTGAATTTGATGACTCTTGCATGCTTGCTTTTAATTCTTTAAAAGAGAGTTTGACTACCGCACCCATAATCTTGGCTCCGAATTTGAAACTTGATTTTGAACTCATGTGTGATGCTAGTGATTATGTCGTTGGTGCGGTACTTGGTCAAAGAAGAACGAAAGTTTTTCATGATATACACTATGCAAGCAAAGTTTTGAACGAAGCTCAAATAAATTATGCCACTACCGAAAAATAGCTTCTTGCGATAGTGTATGCATTGGAAAAATTTGGGTCTTACCTCATTAGGTCTAAAGTGGTTGTTTACACGGACCATGCGACGATTAAGTATTTGCTAACCAAACCGGATTCTAAGGAAAAGCTTATTGGAGGGGTCCTTTTGTTGCAAGAATTTCATCTTAAAATTTTCGACAAGAATGGATCCGAGAATTTGGTAGCGGATCACTTATCCCGTCTTGTGAATGTGGAAGTAACTAAAAATGAATTTGAGGTTAAGGAAGAATTTCCGGATGAGAAGTTGTTTATGGTTCAAGTTAGGCCTTGGTTTACCAATATTGCAAATCACAAAGCCGTCGGAGCGATAGCGGAAGGCCTAACTTGGAATCAAAGAAAAAAAATTCTTGTATGATGCCAAGTCTTTTATATGGGATGAGGCTTATTTGTTCAAACTTGGTGTTGATAACATTTTGAGAAGATGTGTTACAATTAAGGAGTCAAAGAGCATTCTTTGGCATTGTCACAACTCACCTTATGGCGGTCATTTTAACGGGTTAAGAACGGCTACAAAAGTCCTTCAATAGGGCTTTTATTGGTCTTCTGTCATACCCTAATTTTTTACTCTAAGATTCCACGTCTTTTTGTGTCGTCTGCATATTTATCGCGCATTTCATCTTGCATAATACCCAATTTATCAGCTGAAATAAACTTGTTGGATTTACATCTGAATCGGTCAAATTAAAAGTCAACTGTGCGTAAAATCAGTGGACGGAAAATTTTAAAATCGAGCCTGCAAACGTCAGTGATATTAATTTGTGTTTCGCGCAGTTTAACCTCACGTGCTCATTTAAATTTTTCGACCACTTTTCGGTCGCATTTTGGACAGTTTAAACCATTTAACCGGGTAAATTTTATTTCGAAATTTGACCAAACGCCGTATTTTTCCGAATTGTATATTTTTTACTGATCATTTTGGTGTATTCATTTTATTTTTTCGAGCACTTCGATATCAGTCCAATTATTCGTTTTTTACCGTTTTTATTTCAATTTTTTTAATTAATAATAATTATAATTAATTAGATTTTTATTTTTAAATAGTTAATATTCATTTCTATTTAATATTTCTTTATTTAATTTTTTTGAATTTTTTGTTTTTATTATTTTTGTGGTAACACTTAATCAACAAGTTTTTTAAGGTGTTTTTGTTTTATAATTTATTTTATGTTACTAACCTACATTTACAGTATCACACCATCAATACATGACTGCTGCGCATAAAATTGGCCTTTTACTCATCACATGTACAATACTTTCTCCTAGCCTTCTCTCTCATTTGTTTAACGAACAATTAAATATAAAAGGGAAAAGTATAATTGAAAAGAAAGGAAGAGCACTACATTTAGGGGGTAGTAGTGGGCACACGTTAAAACCGAAAGAGGACCCTTTCATATATATTTTTTTCTTTCAGCATATATCCTCTCCATTTTCTTCCACCTCACCTCCATTATTCTCTACACAAACCTCCACAACCATATCGCAACCCACCAACAACCTTACAGACAACTTGTGTGTAAGCTCGGTGAGCTCGCTTCTTGTTCGTCCTTAGTACAATAGTCGAATGTTGAATCAGTGCAACACAGTCCTTTAACCTCTTCCACATTTTCTTCTTAATACATTCATAACCCATATCAACTCTGAAACATCACAACCACCTTCTCTTGTTACCCCCTCCGCCTGGAAAGAAAAACAGTAAAAAAAAAAAACCACACTTTTTCTCCTTCACATATCAACGAGACTCCCATTTGACCACCTTGTTTTTTCCGGCGAAATAACCACGAAACTGACACTGTACCGTGCGAGTGAGAGCAGAAGGAAAGTCTGCTGTAAGTTTTCTTTAGTTACTTTATCTTTTTTTTATATGAGATGTGTTTTTATTGTGTAGTTATGGGTGTTGCATATGTTGTAGTGTGTGTAGTACCACAATGTAAAGTTTCATTCTTGTGTGTGTTTGGAGTAATTTTTTACTGTTTTAAATTGAAAAGAAAAAATACAAACAGGGAAGGGAAAGACATGTATGGATATGCAAGGTTTCATTAAAATGTAATAAAAGAAAAAGGTTTTGTCTTATATGGAAGGAAGAACTTAGTTAATATTAGAGCTTAGTTAGTATTAGAACTTCATAATGGTTTATGTAGTTGTATTAGAGTTTAGTTAGTTTTAGAACTTTATAATATTGTAAAGTGATCTAAAAACAAAGTCATATTAATTCCTGAAATCCAAGTGGGACGCCCCACTCTCATCCATCATATTTCCTTATATGTTTTTTTTTTCTTTCTTCTTTAGTTTATATATTATTAAAAAGCTACAAAAAACATATATATATATATATATATATATATATATATATATATATTAAATCATTTATTTTCAAAATTTTTATTTTTCTAGTTTTTGTTTTAATTTAGGTATATTTAAAAAATAACAAAAAGATTTTTAACCCTTTATCTTTTATTTGTTAATTTCATGATAATATTAAAAATGTAAAAAAAATGTTTGATTATTAATTAATTTAAATATTTTTATTTAATATTGATTAATTAAATTATTAATTAGTCTTATTAAATATTTATATTTAAATTAATTAATAATTCCTCTTGTTACCCGCGATGCTTTGTCGCGTATCTTTGTTTGTTTATGCAGGATACTTTTCCATGCATGTCGTTAATACTTTCTGTCTGATAACTACGATGCTTTGCCGTGACTGTTTTTGATTTTGTCTATTGATTTTATATGCTGATGATTTCTCACGATGCTTTGCCGTGATTGTTAATATTTTCTCATGATGTTTTTTCGTGAATGTTCTTTGTGTTTGTGGATTCTACACGATGTTTTGCCGTGTATTTTCTCTCTGTTACTCGCGATGCTTTTCCGCGTATCTCTGTTTATTTACTACATGATGCTCTTCTACGTACCTGTTATTTGTTGCTTTTCGCGATGCTTTGCCGTGTATATTTGTCTGTTATTTTACACGATGCTTTGTCGTGATTGTTTGTTATTCCCACGATGCTTTTTCGTGTATGTTTTCATTGTCTGTTATTTTACACGATGGTTTTCCGTGTATGTTTTCTTTGTCTGTGGAATTTTCACGATGTTTTTCCATGATTGATCTTTTCTCACGATGCTTTGTCGTGCACTTCTTGTTTATTTTACACGACGCTTTGTTGTGTACTTTCTATCTGCTTTTCTCCATGATGCTTTTCCGTGTATTTCTGCTGACTTTTCTTTGTTTGATTACCATCACTACACCAAACAAGGGAAAAGATGGCGCTTTTTTGGCCTATGACAGCGCTTAAAAGCGCTGTCTAAGCCAGCGCTGTCGTAGGTAAAGACAGCGCTTTTTTATTTATGAAAAAGCGCTCTCTAAAAGGGGACTTTAGACAGCGCTTTTAAAAGCGATGTCTCATGTATACGTTTAAAATTTTAAATAATTTTTTTATATACTTTAGAGAACGCTTTTTTCTTCAAAAGCGGTCTATAAAGGGGGACTTTAGACAGCGCTTTCTAAAGCGCAGTCTAATGTATACGTATAATGATTTTTATATACCTTTAGACAGCGCTTTTTTTCTCAAAAGCGCTGTCTTTTGTCTACGTATAATTTTGAAGATTTTTTTAAAAAATCCGATTTTAACCATTTTTTTATGCAGAAACCTGTATAATTTACATTTCCATAAACCTGTATAATTCACATTTCAATAAACCAGTAAGGATACGCATTTCCATCAACAAATTCTATTTCAAAACTAGAATTTACATAAATGCAAAATTCGCACAAATTCTATAAACTAGAATTTACATGCAGAATTCGCACAAATTCTATTGTATGGTTTCAAACCTGTATAGAATTTACATTTCAATAAACTAGAATTTACATTCACAAAACTATACATTCAAGAAAGAATTCTTCTTGCAATAAAAAATTCGCACAATTCCTCCTTAGTATCTTGCAATTGTTTCCTCGTGTAATAAGGACACGCCATATCATCGAAATACTACATAACAAAACAAAATAAGCATTATTTAGTTAAAAGTAATAAATTATATGACATATCCGATAAATATTAAAATAAATCCTAAGTTATAAAACCATGCATACCGTAATAGGAATCTGCAATTGTCCCATTTGAAGGATTTCTCTCATGAACCTCAAAACGAAGTACCCGCAGTCTATGCCATTACGCTGACGAGGGCACTACACATAGACAAACAAATAAGAAATAATATATAGATGTTTTGTGTTATCAAGTAGCATCACTAATAAGCAATATTGTGAAAATTAATATACCTCCACTTTGACCCATGTAATATTGGTTGCTCTAGCCCGTGCTACTCGTGCGTATCTTCCTGGTTACTAGACACTTGACCTGTAAGAAAGAAAAAAACAGAAATTAAATGACAAATATTAAAATCCATAATCCTAATCCATTGAATGATATAAGCTATATTGAATGATATAAGCTATAATTTTACAACTAGTACCTTTTTCACTAACGTCTCTTTCTTTTCTTGTTTGGAGTATGTTCAACCCGTCTCTTAACAACACGGACGGTTGGATTGATCCAAATACCCTCATTATGATCATTTCTAGTATATGATTCATTCGCTATAATATTTTCATCTTGATCATTTCTAGTAAATGATTCAATATCAACATCAATATCACCTTGATCTCCAACGTTTTCATCAATTACTTTGTTAGATAAAAGCACTATAGACCATTTTGTACTTGTCGGATCAGTGACATAGAACACTTGTTTAGCTTGAGAGGCTAGAATAAAAGGCTTATCTTTGTACCCCTCCCTATTAAGATCCAAATGCAAAAATCCTGACTTATCCATTTGTACGCCATTATTATTTTCAACCCACCTGCAATGAAATATAGGAATCTGAAACTTCTCATAATCAAACACCCAAATGCGCTCGATAACCCCAAAATATGACAGATTTGCAAATTTGGGGTTTAAGTCTTTCACACTTGAAATGTGCATTGCTTCAGCTACCACGGTGACACCACTATTTTGCATAGTACTTTTATCATCTTGCTCTTTGGTATAAAATGTGTATCCATTAATTGCGTATGCGCTATAAGAAAACACGACCATACTTGGACAGGCATGTATCTTATCATAGCTCATGCCAATAGAGCACAACATCTTTTTAGCCTCATATGTTTGTCATACCCCAAATTTGTCCTACCTGTGTATAACTTCCATTTGTCCATTTTCACTTTTAATTAACCTATCTTTTTCTTGTATTCATTTTTTATAACCATTTCCATTATCCATTACAAATATCTATATCCATTTTTACCTTTCCTATTATCCATTTTGTCATAAATAACCAGATTTCATTTTAAACCCATTTATCCACTTTTCAACTCCATATTTTCCAATAACCAAATTCATAAACCCATATTCATTTCTAAACCAACTCTTAAATCTATATCCAAACTTCTATCCATATCCATTTATGTGTCATTATCCATATTTTACCAATTATTCATTTCTATTTTCTTAGTTCATTTTTATATCTAATTCATAAATTGTTTTTAACCCATACCCAATCCATTTTCATATCCACTCCAAAACCAATTTCTAAAACTCATTTTCTTTATGTCCACTCTTAAATCAAATTCATATCCATCTAAATAACCGTCAATATCCATTTTTTAGTCATGTTATCCTTTTTTTTTCTCATACTCAAACCAATTTGAATCCATTCACAAAAATCTAAAAATATAATTGGTTCATAAAGGTTCTACAAAAATCCAATACTACCTCTTTTTGTAAGCCCATTTGTCTAGGCCCATGTTCCAAATTGAAGAGATAATTGGTAAACCTACTTTAGGAGTATATATACACGTTTGCATTGGTGTGAGGAGGGGGGAGAGACGGCGCACAACGTTTGGTCTGAACCTCATCTTGAATGAGCTTTTGAAAAAAAAAACACATAGAGAACTTCTTCTCTTCAACACTTACTGGTTTCCATCTCCACAACTTATTTTTAATCTTCTTCTCCATTCAATCACCACGATCCTTCTATACTCCTTCAACTACATAAACCTTCCTCCACAATCCTCTCTGCAAAGAAGCAACATTCTTCATCCGAACAACCCATCAACACCACCGAATCACTCTTCATCACCTTTCCTTACCTCAAACCAAAAAACCAATTCATAAACCTCAACAACCTGTTCCTCCTCCATTAGTTCTTCAAAGAACCTCACAAAACCCATTCTCCTTGTTCTCCATACTCACTGTTAATTTTCTTCCATTTCAAAGAAAAATACTCACAACCTCCTTCAATCCCAACTTTCCTTCATCTTTTAAACCAACAACCATCTTCAACGTTTTTCAACAACCCAAATCTAAAACCTCCATCTTCCAAAACCTCATAACCAAATCACCATATTCTTCAATTGCAACCACACGAAACCAATCAGAGAAAAATAGAAGAACAGAATGAGATAAAGAAGACGGATTGAGTGACAAAGTCAAAGGTGAACTTGAATCGCGAATAAACCTGAATCTGATCGAGGGTCGAACGAGACGAAGGAGGTGCTCGGATCGCGAAGAGGTCGAGTCTCGGAACCGTGACGCTGCTGTTGATGTTTACTTTGCCGAGCCTTTGACGTTGTTGTTGCTGTTGGGTCGTGAGGAGATCTTGTGCGAAGGGAGAGATTGGATGAGTTTCGATGGTGATGTTTCAGTTTTTTGATCGTTTGGGTTTTGGGTGTCTTGCTCTGTTTTTCCTCACTGACTGTTGCTTCTTAAGGAAATTGACGTTACATTGTAATTTGACCATGCCTTTGGAGTTTTATTTTTACAAGCCCATGTTTATCTTTTTTTGGATTGCTAATTGTTGTTGCTGACTGATGGTGATGAATGGGCTTTAGAGCCCATAATGATTCACACGGTTGATCTTTTCACCCCTCCTATGATCATGCTGCACTTTTAATTGGGTTTTAGATAAGTTTATTTAAGTTAATTTGGTGTGGATCCTTTTGTTTATTTATTAATTAATTTTTGGATTAAACTTTTGATATTTATTCTTGAATGTTAATTTTGATTAGAATTTTTATTAATTGATCAATTTAGCAATCTTGATTTTATCTTGTTTAATTTTGGCTTAAAGTTTTGTTTAAATATTATTTTCATTTGGGTTATTGTGATTAATTAAATTGTTAATTTTGGTTAGAATTTTAATTAGCTCTCTTTTATTAAGTTCTTACTAACTTTTTGACTCTCTTGTTAGTACTTTTGATTTTGGCTCAGTTGATCTTGGACGTTGAGGATTAATTGGATTGATAATTGCGAAGTTTCTAACAATTCTTGAGCTTTTTGCATGTTTTGAAGAGGCAATAGACCTTCTCCGTTAGGTACCCCTGGAATATCGATTTTATTTTTCATGCCCAATTTATGATTGTATACATGTCAGAAGCATGTTTCTCCCCCCACTTTGTTTGATTTTAATCTTTGTGAGATGTATAATTTTCTCTTGTGGATTTATTTCGTGCCTTGATTATATTATGCTACGTCATTGCGTGTTTATTCAAATCAAAATATTTTTCAACTAATATTTGGACTTCGTGTCAATCATTTTCATACCTGATAAGTCGATCATTTTCACGATCGCAACCGACCTCCCCTTTGCCTCCTCTTAGGCCTTATGCAACGATTACCCATTTTATTTTGATTCGTACGCATGTATGTGATTGGTTTATCTTTAATCATGGCCTAATTAATTCCATAAGATTAAAATCAACCTTTTTTATAAGAGTGAAACAAACTTGATCCAACATCAAGTATTTTCCAAATAAATTCAATCAATTCAATCCTAAGCATTTACTTGATCCATATACCAAGTATTTTCAACCTTCACTTCACACCATAACTTCCTTTCCTTCCATTTCTTAACCACCTCATACGTAAATTAAAACCTCGATCCAACGTCGAGTGCTTTTCTCAAATCAAACCAACATACGTAATAATACTTAAACATTTTCATAAAGGTGAAAAAGAGGGGGACTAAGTCTTTGGTCTTTCTCTTCAATTGCTTGGGTGCGAGTTTCCTTACTCGTGTGTGGCAATTGACGCCTTTAAAATACATATAATCCGATAACACTCAAACTCCTTTTCTTAATCAATCATTAATACATTTAATCTCTATTCAAACACTTTTTTTTAAAGGTGAAAAAGAGGGGGACCAAGTCTTTGGTCTTCCTTTTCAATTGTTTGGGTGCGAGTTTCCTTACTCGTGTGTGGACAATTGACGCCTCTAAAACACACGAAACTCGACAACATTTAAACCTTTTCCAATCAATCCTTTAAAACATTAAACCTTTATCTAACATTTTTTCAAAAGGTGAAGTGAGGGGGATCAAGTCTTTGATCTTTCTCCTCAATTACTTGGGTGCGAGTTTGCTTACTCGTGTGTGGGTAATTGACGCCTCTAAAACATACGAACTCGACCATACTCAACATTTTCCTAATCAAGTTACTAATACACTTAAACCTTACTTAAACATTTTGAAAGGTGAAGTGAGGGGGACCAAGTCTTTGGTCTTTCTCCTCAATTGTTTAGGTGCAAGTTCTCTTACTCGTGTGTGAGCAATTGTCACCTTTAAAACATCCAATACGATCAAATCTATCCTTTCCTCGCCTCCGTGCGACTGAAACCCTAAAACACATCCAAATCCAACTCTTTTTCCTCAATCAAATCTCTAATACACTTAATTCATACTCAAACAACTTTCACAAAAAGAACATTGTTTAGTCCATTCTTCCGCACATATGAACTAGTGCTTCAGCCTCCCATGACGAGCCGACAAGCCAACGTTTAGCAGTTAAAATGCGAATTAAACACTCGTTCATTTAAAAAAACACAAACCAAACAACCGTAGTCCCACGAACTACGAATGCTCTGACTTTCCCATTGCACGAGGGAATACGTAGGCCCGAGGATCTCAATCCTTGCCGAGCACCCTAATAATAAGAACCACCCCTTTTCCTTATAAGCAAACCCTTTAGAAGATAACAAACAAACCAACCTAATTTTCTCACGAATCGAATCAAGAGGTTCCCGTTGAGTACAACAGATGTAGAGGGTGCTAATACCTTCCCTCTTGCGTAATCGACTCCCGAACCCGAATTTGGTTGCGATGACCATTTCCTTATCCCTTTCAAAGGTTTTATCGATATTTTCCTTTCCCTCTTTGGGATGAATAAAGTTCGGTGGTGACTCTATCTCGAACAGTTTTTTCCGCGTCCATCGCGAGGATCGTATTTTTCGAGGTACGACAGATGGCGACTCTGCTGGGGATAAGCATTGCCCTATGCTAGAGAGAGTCAAGCCTAACTTGACTCGATTCGTGAGTGTTATATCCGCTTATTTGTTTATCTTCTTTTGCTTATTTGCTTGCTTGTCTGATTATCTGTTATCTACTTGCTTGCTTATTGCTATTATATCCTCTTATTATCTCTTATGACACTGTGGGGATTCTCTGATCATTGGTGCTCTGTGAGATGGCTCTACACCCGAGTCCGAGTATAACCCTAGGATTAGGATGGTGGTTGTGTAGTAGAGGCTTGCGTGGTCTCTTCCGCGTGAGCCAAAGCAAAGACCCCGCTTGGAGTAGATTCCCTTGGAAATGTTATCGTTTTGACGTTCCTTCATCACGATGATAATGTTTTCGAGCCTGAATCGTCGATCCTAAGGACCTTTAACCCATTTTATCCATGGTGGTTGGTAGTGTTAACTCTTTGTGGGTTAATGCGAATGCCACAATCAGATGAGATCCCTCGAATGTATTACTTCCTGACAGTAATATTTTTGACCTCGATCTAGGATTCTGAGAACCCTACTTAGAACCCGTGTGTCGATGGTTGTGTAGTGGGTGCCTCCGAGGAGTCTTTCTCGTGGGGAAGAAACGAAGACCTCACCTAGACGAGATTCTTTCAAGGATATTATCGTCTGATGTTCCTTCGTCATGGCTATAATGTCTTTGAAAGACATCCATAACTCTAGGCACCTACCCGTTTATAACCTACCTATGGGGGGTCTTGTGATTAGAGATATCATGTGTCTAGCTCCTTTCTCAGAATCAGATGTTGTTTTGATCTTGGAACCCTGCATTGCATACTCATGACATTAGCATATCATTTTCCAACCAACTCATCCGATCCTCTGTCCATTTCCTGCCAGCTGATTTCCCGACGCTCATACTGAACCTGTGGTAGCCGCAAAGCATTTAAAGCAAGTTCAAGTGGAGATAAGAGGAGCATAAACATTTGAAAGTTGTGGTGGCTATGTCAGAGGATAGTTTTCAACATGTTGGGATGAAGGATTTTGACCCCCCATCAGGTTTTACTGTGTCAACTAATCCATTATTTGATCATCTACCTGGTGATCATACTCCACGAGTGAACATCCCTGCTCAGTCTCAGATGATATCGATGTCTGATTCCATGGAGAAAAGGTTTTGTGCCCTCGAAGAGAAAGTTCAAGCTATGAAAGAACGCGATATTTCTGGGCTCGATGCTGTTGATATGTGCCTAGTGCCAGACTTGGTAATTCCTCCAAAATTCGAAATACCCAACTTTGAGAAGTATGCTGGTATCAGTTATCCAAAGCGTCATTTGGTGATGTTCTGCCGGAAGATGACTCCTCATGTCCGCGATGACAAGTTGATGATTCACTATTTTCAAGACAGTTTAAGTGGTGCATCTTTGAATTGGTACATGGGTTTAGAAAGAAGCTGTATCCAATCATGGAAAGACTTGTCCAACGCTTTCCTAAAGCAATATGAGTACAATTTGGACATGGCTCCCAGTCGCACGCAGTTGCAAAGCCTATCTCAGAATAGCGGTGAATCCATTAAGGGTTATGCACAACGATGGAGAGAGTTGGTAGCTAGGGTACAACCGCCACTCTTGGACAAAGAATTGATTGACATGTTCTTGTATAGTCTGCATGAAACCTACCTTGAAAGGATGACTGGCGGTTCATTCTTAAGCTTCTCTGACCTTATAATAGTGGGAGAACGCATCGAGAGTTACCTCAAAGCTAAACAAGTCCAAGACGTCTCGAGTAATCAAGCTGGTGAGACTGAATCCTTCAACAACCCCCAAGAGGAAGAGGATAGTGAAATTGATGCAGTCATAGCAAATATTGAGCATTCTCAAGGTACACCAGCAAGACTTTATGGACCTTCAGCTCTCGGCAGTCATCATTGTCAGCACCATATCATCCTTATGGGCAACCTGTCAATCCTAGGGCGTCATACCAAAAACCCCTGATTTCTCCTCGTGCAAACCAACGAGCCCGTGGTCGAGGATATCAGAATCATCGTCAGAATCAGCATAGGCCTCGAAACAACTTGGAAACAAGGACTGCTCCTCTTCACCCAGTTCCTCTGTCGTACAGTCAGCTTTTGCCGTATCTGGTCCGAAACTCACTGGTAGAGCCCAAAGTTATAAAGCCATTGCCAAAACCATACCCGCCGGGGTACGATCCCAATGCGCATTGTGAATATCATGCTGGATCCATGGGGCATTCAACTGAAGATTGCAAAGCTTTTCAAGCCAAGGTGCAACAGTTGATTGACAAGAAGTACATATCCTTCCAAGAAGGAGACTTGGTTGTACACGTCAGTTTCTCGCCCAAATGAGTTCCAAGACTTCAAGAGGCATCCCCTAAAGCCAGTGGTTCAGACAGGAAGACTTCCTCAGGTACTGGCAACCATTGGACATTTATCATTTACATTTGTAATTTTTTTATGTTAAATGCTACTTGTTTTTTAATATTGTTGTTTTGAATGGTAATATTAATGATGTGATCATGCATTTTCTGAATTAATCATGTCGCATTCGCTCATTTTTCTTCACTTATAAAAATATATATACAAAACAAAAACAACATAATTCTTCCATATACTTCTTGTCCACTCTCTTTATCAAACTTTTGTTTAGCAAAAATTGGAGGGAGGATGATGAAAACAAGGTACCCATAATTGTTGATGGTATGCTTTCGGATGGAATCCTGCCAAGGATGTACATGCATTGTTTCAAATCCCCCAAACACGGGAGAGACAAGGAGTTAATCCCTAGTAAACCACTTTGAGCCTAGAAGTAGCAGTTTCCCTCGGATATTCAAACCCTTACACTTAACCTGGGGCAGGGTAGTGTTCAGTTAACCTGATTACGCACTCAGGTCACAAAAGCAAAATCCAAAAACATGATGGTTGTTCATCAATTACCCATGACTTGGCAGTCACAATCCTTTGACAAAATAAAAAAAAAACAAAAGCCTGCTAAGTCGAGCACCTCAAAGGAGACTTAGGCAAAAATCAAGGCAACCCTGATGGACTCGAAAAGCAAAATCAGTCCATGCAAAAGATAGGGATCAAACAAAAACAAAAGAGGTCCTCGAATCCTCAACAAAAACAAAATAAGGCTCAGCGGCCACCCAATCAAAACCAAAGGGTCGCTGACACCCATCAAAACAAAATAAGGTGACTGCCATTTCGAGCAAACTTTGAATCATCACTCTTACACCGTCAACCATTTTGGAAAACCAACATGTGCAGATTTAATTGAACGTATGACTGGAGAACATTACGAAGAAGGGGTGGGTACAAAACATATTTTGAGCCTTATATCCTTTGTTTCTATAACTGTGAACCAGACCACGTTATAACCCTCAAAAGACCTAATTGAGGCGGGGTTTATTTTGAAAGCATACTACAGCAAGGTTGTGTAAACTGACTCCTAGAGATTTGCAAATCGTCTGAATTGGTGACATATTCTTGCTATATCTTTCACACCAGCTAAATAAGCATTACGTCTGGACTAATGGTCCATTCGTCACACACTTTCACATCATTCGAATAACGACTAATTTTTCAAAACTTGCAGGAACATCGCATTAAAGTTACCATTTGTGAATGAACAATTTTGACTGCAAGTCAGTGTTTGACATCAAGGAAAATCCAACAAGGAGCAATCAAAGAAGGATGAGTCATTCAACAATGTTGGCTGGAATTGAAAACACCTCATAACCCTATGGAACAGGGGCATTGACATCCGATGATTACGGAATCAGTCAGTTTCAAGAAAGTCCCCGAAGCATTAGTTGATTATGGGGCAAATCATTCAAGAACAGGTTGATTAGAGTAAAATCATTGCAAGAATCTACCAACCAGGGGCAGGCCACCCATAGGTTCTTTTGGTTAAAGGAAAAACCTCTCAAATGTTCAATCAGCGCAAGTTAAGTCGCTCCAATGCTCATTCTGGGGTAAGCTACCTCAAGGGTACTTCGAAGCCAAATACTCCAAGAGTCATTCAATGAAGGAAGAAGCCTTTCACGACTTGGAATTCTGGGGTAAACCATCTCGAGTTCATCTCATGGTACAGTTGTTTCCAATTTCCTGTCAAAGAGAAATCCTTTCACAACTTGGAATTCTGGGGTAAACCATCTCGAGTTCATCTCATGGTACAACTGCTTCCAACTTCCTTTCAAGGACAAATCTTTTCACGACTTGGAATTCTAGGGCAAGCCATCTCGAGATCATCTCATGGTACAGTTGTTTCCAATTTTTCGTCAAGGAGATTTTCTTCATAGACCCAGACTGGGGCAAGATGAGCTACACAGGGGTAAATCTCTCCATTGCTTTCAATCTACTCAAGCGAACATCGTCAAGTGACCTTTGAGTTCAAAATGAGTGTCGGGGAATCATGCTATCACCCCACCAAATAACCTTTTGCCTTCCTTCTGACAAGAAACCTTGCTGCAAAGGAACCTACCCATACCTTATCCTTTACTGGGGCATCTTTGGAAACCTTCATATCATTGCATAAATCACTCATATGCATCAGTCATGTCGCTTCACTCATTGCATAGACATGCGCATCATACCTCAAGCCTAACCTTCCAACAAGATTTGACATCTCAAAGCCTTGTAACACTAGACTTGACACAAAAGTCCAACTTAGCTTGGCAATCCAAAGTCCAACTTAGCTTGGCAGTCCAAAGTCCAGTTCCCGGCTGACAAATCTTTTAAAGGTCCAGTTCTCGTCTGGAAAAACATTTTAAGGTCCAGTTCTCGTCTGGCAAAAATCACTTTAAGGTCCAGTTCTCGTCTGACAAACCAATCCAAAGTCCAGTTCTCGTCTGGCAAATCTTTTAAGGTCCAGTTCTCGTCTGGAAAATATTTTGAGGCCCAGTTCTCGTCTGGTAGACTATCCAAAAGTCAGTTCTCGTCTGACAAACAAAAGTTTTCTCACCAGTTCTCGTCTGGTAATCTATCCTCTAATCCAGTTTTAGTATGGAAGTTTGACCCAAAGTCCAATTTCACTTGGTAATTACCAGATCCAATCCCTGGTGATACCCTCGACAAGGAACCTTATCCCCAGCACGCCCGATCATTTGCATCGTCATGTGCATAACATGCTAGCATAACATTACATAATCATGTCAAGCACTATCATATCATACGTGCATTAGATTCCCCAGCAGTTGCATCTTAGTGTGCATGTCAGTGCATTTTGCAATGCATGGCATTTCCATCCCCAGCATCATATCATGTCAGGGTCCAGGATAAATTCACAAGCATCTTGGCCAGTCCTCTATCAAAGTCGGTAGTATGCTTCTAAAAGAGAAGTAGATACCCCGCACATACTCAAAGAATTCTATTCCCCAGCGAGTCATTCTTCAGCCCTGCAGTTGATAATGACAATCCCCAACAGCTGTTGTTATTACTCCCCAAGCAGAGGATACCCTAGAAAGTTTCTTGTGAGCTTTCCCCTGCAAAGCCAGCACATTTCCTCCGACACGAATCTTGCTCAACTATTCCCTCAGCAAATTTACCGCAGAGATACTGCTTTGGTATCGTTGAGGAACCTTAACGGATAAGGTACTGTTTCGACGACCCATAGAATCGTCTGCCTTTCAGAGATACTGCTTTGGTATCATCGAAGAACCTTAATGGATAAGGGACTGTTTCGACTACCCAGAGAATCGTCTGCCTTTCAGAGATATTGCTTTGGTATCATCGAAGAACCTTAACGGATAAGGTACTGTTTCGACGACCCAGAGAATCGTCTGCCTTTCAGAGATACTGCTTTGGTATCATCGAAGAACCTTAATGGATAAGGGACTGTTTCGACGACCCAGAGAATCGTCTGCCTTTCAGAGATGCTGCTTTGGTATCATCAAAGAACCTTAATGGATAAGGTACTGCTTCGACATTCCAGAGAATCTTCTGCTTCCAAAGATACTATTTTGGTATCATCGAGGAACCTTAATGGATAAGGGACTGCTTCGATGACCCAGAGAATCGTCTGCCCTTCAGAGATACTGCTTTGGTATCATCGAAGAACCTTAATGGATAAGGGACTATTTCGACGACCCAGAGAATCGTCTGCCTTTCAGAGATGCTGCTTTGGTATCATCGAAGAACCTTAACGGATAAGGTACTGCTTCGACATTCCAGAGAATCTTCTACTTCCAAAGATACTGTTTTGGTATCATCGAGGAACCTTAATTGATAAGGGACTGCTTCGACGACCCAGAGAATCGTCTGCCTTCAGGGAAACTGCTTTGGTATCGCCGGGGAACCTTAACGGATAAGGGTCTGCTCTGACCACCCAAAGGATCTCAAGTTATTTTGTTCAGTTTGAATCCTGTTACTTCATTCTGTCAACTCTTACTCTATGTCGGACAAATTTTTGGGCTCTTCTTATATCTAATTGACTTCTACCCTAAAAATGAACACCATGTAGCCGTTCACTCTCTCGGGTTTAAGCCAATTAGATAGGGGCATCTGTCATACCCCAAATTTGTCCTACCTGTGTATAACTTCCATTTGTCCATTTTCACTTTTAATTAACCTATCTTTTTCTTGTATTCATTTTTTATAACCATTTCCATTATCCATTACAAATATCTATATCCATTTTTACCTTTCCTATTATCCATTTTGTCATAAATAACCAGATTTCATTTTAAACCCATTTATCCACTTTTCAACTCCATATTTTCCAATAACCAAATTCATAAACCCATATTCATTTCTAAACCAACTCTTAAATCCATATCCAAACTTCTATCCATATCCAGTTATGTGTCATTATCCACATTTTACCAATTATTCATTTCTATTTTCTTGGTTCATTTTTATATCTAATTCATAAATTGTTTTTAACCCATACCCAATCCATTTTCATATCCACTCCAAAACCAATTTCTAAAACTCATTTTCTTTATGTCCACTCTTAAATCAAATTCATATCCATCTAAATAACCATCATTATCCATTTTTTAGTCATGTTATCCTTTTTTTTTTCTCATACTCAAAACCAATTTGAATCCATTCACAAAAATCTAAAAATATAATTGGTTCATAAAGGTTATACAAAAATTCAATATTACCTCTTTTTGTAAGCCCGTTTGTCTAGGCCCATGTTCCAAATTAAAGAGATAATTGGTAAACCTACTTTAGGAGTATATATACACGTTTGCATTGGTGTGAGGAGGGGGGAGAGACGGCGCACAACATTTGGTCTGAACCTCATCTTGAATGAGCTTTTGAAAAAAAAAACACATAGAGAACTTCTTCTCTTAAACACTTACTGGTTTCCATCTCCACAACTTTTTTTTAATCTTCTTCTCCATTCAATCACCACGATCCTTCTATACTCCTTCAACTACATAAACCTTCCTCCACAATCCTCTCTGCAAAGAAGCAACATTCTTCATCCGAACAACCCATCAACACCACCGAATCACTCTTCATCACCTTTCCTTACCCCAAACCAAAAAACCAATTCGTAAACCTCAACAACCTGTTCCTCCTCCATTAGTTCTTCAAAGAACCTCACAAAACCCATTCTCCTTGTTCTCCATACTCACTGTTAATTTTCTTCCATTTCAAAGAAAAATACTCACAACCTCCTTCAATCCCAACTTTCCTTCATCTTTTAAACCAACAACCATCTTCAACCTTTTTCAACAACCCAAATCTGAAACCTCCATCTTCCAAAACCTCATAACTAAATCACCATATTCTTCAATTGCAACCACACGAAACCAATCAGAGAAAAATAGAAGAACAGAATGAGATGAAGAAGACGGATTGAGTGACAAAGTCGAAGGTGAACTTGAATCGCGAACAAACCTGAATCTGATCGAAGGTCGAACGAGACGAAGGAGGTGCTCGGATCGCGAAGAGGTCGAGTCTCGGAACCGTGACGCTGCTGTTGATGTTTACTTTGCCGAGCCTTTGACGTTGTTGTTGCTGTTGGGCCGCGAGGAGATCTTGTGCGAAGGGAGAGATTGGATGAGTTTCGATGGTGATGTTTCAGTATTTTGATCGTTTGGGTTTTGGGTGTCTTGCTCTGTTTTTCCTCACTGATTGTTGCTTCTTAAGGAAATTGACGTTACATTGTAATTTGACCATGCCTTTGGAGTTTTATTTTTACAAGCCCGTGTTTATCTTTTTTTGGATTGTTAATTGTTGTTGCTGACTTATGGTGATGAATGGGCTTTAGAGCCCATAATGATTCACATGGTTGATGTTTTCACCCCTCCTATGATCATGCTGCACTTTTAATTGGGTTTTAGATAAGTTTATTTAAGTTAATTTGGTGTGGACCCTTTTGTTTATTTATTAATTAATTTTTGGATTAAACTTTTGATATTTATTCTTGAATGTTAATTTTGATTAGAATTTTTATTAATTGATCAATTTAGCAATCTTGATTTTATCTTGTTTAATTTTGGCTTAAAGTTTCGTTTAAATATTATTTTCATTTGAGTTAATGTGATTAATTAAATTGTTAATTTTGGTTAGAATTTTAATTAGCTCTCTTTTATTAAGTTCTTACTAACTTTTTGACTCTCTTGTTAGTACTTTTGATTTTGGCTCAGTTGATCTTGGACGTTGAGGATTAATTGGATTGATAATTGCGAAGTTTCTAACAATTCTTGAGCTTTTTGCATGCTTTGAAGAGGCAACGGACCTTCTCCGTTAGGTACCCCTGGAATCTCGATTTTATTTTTCAACTAATATTTGGACTTCGTGTCAATCATTTTCATACCTGATAAGTCGATCATTTTCACGATCGCAACCGACCTCCCCTTTGCCTCCTCTTGGGCCTTATGCAACGATTACCCATTTTATTTTGATTCGTACGCATGTATGTGATTGGTTTATGTTTAATCATGGCCTAATTAATTCCATAAGATTAAAATCAACCTTTTTTAAAAGAGTGAAACAAACTTGATCCAACATCAAGTATTTTCCAAATAAATTCAATCAATTCAATCCTAAGCATTTACTTGATCCATATACCAAGTATTTCCAACCTTCACTTCACACCATAACTTCCTTTCCTTCCATTTTTTAACCTCCTCATACGAGAATTAAAACCTCGATCCAACGTCGAGTGCTTTTCTCAAATCAAACCAACTTACGTAATAATAATTAAACATTTTCATAAAGGTGAAAAAGAGGGGGACTAAGTCTTTGGTCTTTCTCTTCAATTGCTTGGATGCGAGTTTCCTTACTCGTGTGTGGGCAATCGACGCATTTAAAATACATATAATCCGATAACACTCAAAATCCTTTTCTTAATCAATCATTAATACATTTAATCTCTATTCAAACACATTTTTTTTAAAGGTGAAAAAGAGGGGGACCAAGTCTTTGGTCTTTCTTTTCAATTGTTTGGGTGTGAGTTTCCTTACTCGTGTGTGGACAATTGACGCCTCTAAAACACACGAAACTCGACAACATTTAAACCTTTTCCAATCAATCCTTTAAAACATTAAACCTTTATCTAACATTTTTTCAAAAGGTGAAGTGAGGGGGATCAAGTCTTTGATCTTTCTCCTCAATTACTTGGGTGCGAGTTTGCTTACTCGTGTGTGGGTAACTGACGCCTCTAAAACATACGAACTAGACTATACTCAACATTTTCCTAATCAAGTTACTAATACACTTAAACCTTACTTAAACATTTTGAAAGGTGAAGTGAGGGGGACCAAGTCTTTGGTCTTTCTCCTCAATTGTTTAGGTGCGAGTTCTCTTACTCGTGTGTGAGCAATTGTCACCTTTAAAACATCCAATACGATCAAATCTATCCTTTCCTCGCCTCCGTGCGACCGAAACCCTAAAACACATCCAAATCCAACTCTTTTTCCTCAATCAAATCTCTAATACACTTAATTCATACTCAAACAACTTTCACAAAAAGAACATTGTTTAGTCCATTCTTCCGCGCATATGAACTAGTGCTACAGCCTCCCATGACGAGCTGACAAGCCAACTTTTAGCAGTTAGAATGCAAATTAAACACTCGTTCGTTTAAAAAAACACAAACCAAACAACCGTAGTCCCACGAACTACAAATGCTCTGAATTTCCCATTGCACGAGGGAATACGTAGGCCCGAGGATCTCAATCCTTGTCGAGCACGATAATAATAAGAACCACCCCTTTTCCTTATAAGCAAACCCTTTAGAAGATAACAAACAAACCAACCTAATTTTCTCACGAATCGAATCAAGAGGTTCCCGTTGAGTACAACGGACGTAGAGGGTGCTAATACCTTCCCTCTTGCATAATCGACT
This sequence comes from Lathyrus tuberosus, assembly GCA_022829125.1. Taxonomy (NCBI): domain Eukaryota; kingdom Viridiplantae; phylum Streptophyta; class Magnoliopsida; order Fabales; family Fabaceae; genus Lathyrus; species Lathyrus tuberosus. The sequence goes on from JALAZF010000043.1 coordinate 20,762,027, forward strand.
CCCGAACCCGAATTTGGTTGCGATGACCATTTCCTTATCCCTTTCAAAGGTTTTATCGATATTTTCCTTTCCCTCTTTGGGATGAATAAATTTCGGTGGCGACTCTGTCTCGAACAGTTTTTTCTGCGTCCATCGCGAGGATTGTATTTTTCGAGGTACGACAATGTTCGATTGGGAAGAGCATTATCCTCTGGAAGCATATCTTTCATAAGGGCCAATAATTTTGTGAAACTTTTATCCGACCATCCATTTCCCGCCTTTAAGTTGTACAACTTTAATACCGCGGACAATCTTGTAAATTTGGTGCAACCATTATACAATGGTTTCTCTGCATCGCTTACCAACCTCTCAAACATTTTGGGACAATCCTTAAGATCTTCTTCAAGTGCTTCTGCAATCTCTTCGACTCGATCAGAATCATATGTATCTGTGCCATTGTCGTATGAAGCGTAGGTCGTATTATCCCCCGATTCAACAGTCCCGTTAATTTTCTCACCATGCAAATTCCAACATGTATAACTTCTATCAATTCCACTCCTCAATAAATGCGATGCCAACTGAACCGCGTCAACCCGACTCCCAAAACAGCAACCCAAGCAAGGACATATCATTCGACTGGGGTCTTTGGCATGCGCAACAGCAAACTTAACGAATTCCGATACCCCATTGCCGTACTCTTTCGACAATCGACTTGAAGACATCCATTTCTTATCCATAGTTATACTAATTAAACTAAACAAAAACAAAAAGGAAAAATGATATACCTGTAGGGAAACGATCCGACTTCATACTTTGAACACAAGTAACCCCTATACACGTATCATAAAATGAAATATCATTAATTGACCAATTATGAGTCATAACTTGATAAGTGGCAACATGTAATCACAAACAAGCAACAATTAGAGGTAAACACCTACATATTCCAAGTACTCAAGAGCAAAATAAATACTTTAGAATCACTAAGTTTAGAGAACAGATCAAAATACATGAAGAAAGGTGAGAGACAACCATTAATATAGGCTCATTGACTTATAATATAACTTTAAAAACCACAAAAAATTATAATTTAAAGTATCAAAAAAATTCTCTCCTCAATAAGTATAAAGTAGACAATTAACTTATAACAAAAAGTCACAAGTTCTAGAAAATAAAAGAAATGAACTTGGAAAAAAAGGATAGACCAAACACAATCAATTGGAAAAACAGTACAACACAACTAGCGAAATACCATTTCAATCAATACTAGGTTGTTTATACTAATCAACTTTGCCAAATATACTGTAGAAAATATTTAAAAGTAACCTTCCACAAAACTAGGTTGTATCATGAAGTATCTTTTCAATAATAGTCATCGTTGTGAAGATACTTTAATATTAGTTTCCTTATGAAAATACCTTCCACAAAACTAGGTTGTATCATGAATGCATAACACAATGAGCTTATTATAAAAAAAGAGGGACATTTGTAAAAATAAGAGATGAAAGATTAAGGATTGATACTTTGCGAAATATACATGAAAAATAAAAGCAAAAAATAGGTTCGATTCTGCAACAATAAAAGAGAGAGCTTTTATCCTCATCGTGACTTTTTCAGCATAAAAATCAAATCAAAAACAAAAATTAAAAACAGAGAAATGAATAATAAAAGAGTAACAACGTACCTTATTTGTTTTCAGAGGATAAGAACAACAACAACAACGTTTTCACGAATGGAATGCAACAATGACGACAACGGTGACGGCAATGGCAATGGAAGAATGACGGCAATGGCAATGCAAGAACGGCGGCAAGGGTTTAGAGAAACGGTCGTGAGAGAAAATGAATAGAAGTGTCTCTGAAAATGTTTAGAATTGTTTTATATTAACTAGTAAAGGACTTTAGAGGGCGTTTTTCCTTAGAAAGTGCTTTCTAAAGTGAAAATAATTAGATCCCTATAAGAGCGCTTTCTGAAAGCGCTTTCTAAAGTGGCCTTTAGACAGCGCTTTTTAAAAGCGCACTCTAAAGTAATACGTATAACAGCGCTTTTTGGAAAGCGCTTTCTAAGGTGGTCTAAGGTGGCAGTCTTTTACAGCGCTTTTGAAAAGCGCTTTCTAAAGCCTTTCTTTTAAGGTGCTTTTTTTTAGCAAAATTTTTTTATTCTTTTTAGCAGCGCTTTTGTATAAAAGCGCTGCCTTTTAGGTGCCGTCTAAACATATTTTTGGCGTAGTGCATGATGTTTTTCCATGTTTTTGTGCCTTTTTTTTCTATTGATCCTTGTTTACCTAATCCAAGGGAAGGGATTGCATGTTGAATTATTGTCATTGTGTGTGTCCCTCATTTTTTCTTTACTTGTCTTTGTTGTTCTTGGTTCTTAGAACCTGGCAACTCGTAGTTCCACAAACTACAGACGCTCTGATTTCTCAAGTTCCTTTTGAGAATACGTAGTCATGGAATTGCGAGATCCTAGCGAGCAACCTTTTCTTTTTTCACACTTTTCTTTTTTACACCTTTTCCCCTTTCACATCGTAGTGCTGAACTACGATTACTCTGATTTCCTATATAGGACACTAGACATAGGATTGTGTTGGTGCGATAAAGCGGCAAGTAACAAAAGTTTTTGGAAGTATTTATCCGGTAAATTATCATGTGTAATGCCCTGTATAATATATATCTAGAATAATACAATACAAGCATTTTAATTGGTACTGACACATCAAGAGCGCCTAATGACATAGTTCACATACTTGTCCATTTCTAAAACATAAATACACTACATGGCACAAGTCATGGAAACTAGCCAAAAATAATAAACCTAAGAATGATATACAATATCCTCAATTGTATACAACAAAAGAATACACAGCGGAAATAAGCTTAACTAAGCTCCTCTTGAAACATCCGAGCATCACTCCACTTGTAACCAAACCTGCACCTGAAATAAAGCAACTATAATGGGGTGAGATACATCAAATCTCAGTGAGTTCCCTATCCTATAGATTCTCTTGGCTTTACAGGGTTCTATCAATCCTAACTCAAGTCAAGGGGAAGGGAAAATGACCTTGAGTGCACAACCTCACAAACTCACACTATATGGAAACATGTCATGAGTCTGTTAACTCACAAAGATCACACGGAAGGAATTACGTCCTGAGCCTGTTAACTCAAGATTCCTTACGAATCGATAACCGTACCAAGGCATCCCTTGTTCCCGTCCGCTTCTACGTCTAGAAGTCGACCTGAGTCATGGATCCTTGTAGTTACTTGACATACGAAATGGATTCGGTATCATCGGCCCGTACACCGTGATCCGTCACTTCACACGGCCCGTACACCGTCACAAGTCTCTTTACCCGTAGGCTCCATTCTTACTATACGCGGGAATCAAACCTGCCAAGTAATTGTGCATACGTTTCAGAGGAGGTGCTCGAGTCTCGTGAAACTACACCGCAAGATAAGCTGGTTACGATTACGTGATCATATACACAACGTGATTGTATTCGACAATCACAAGGCCACGTTCGCCTTAAGACCTCTTTTGCCTTTTCTCAAAAATAAACATAACAATTACACATGTTCCACACTAGTGTTTCACTCAATTCTATACCATTCAGAAATGGACACACGCCTCGGCCTCTTCAGCACGAGCGTTGTCATTACGTTATCTACTCTAGGCCAGAACTCGTCAATGAATGCACGAGCGTCGCCATCCAGAGTTTCTATCACAATTCTAATTACAACCTAGAATTATACCAATCTTAACTATGCCATTTGTTTTCGGGGTAAAGTTTCCTCACTCTCCCTAACTCATTTTAACATGCATATTATCTCATTTATTTTAACAACAATATTAAATAGACATCGTATTACACTAATATTACAAATAAATACATTTAATAACATAACACATAAGACACCCCCTTCAGGTTCCCTCCGATTCATTTAATCGGGTACCAAAACCAATATTTCTCACTCTTATCCCGTAGGATCTTTCCACAACTTTACATCGGCTATAAATATGCCTCGATCGGACTTACGATCCAAAAGATGTCAATTCTGACATTTCGCAAAACATTACTTTCCTTCATTTTCCACTAAATAAAATATCCCACATCATACCCAAGATAGAGGGTCGTCATAGCTTTCTAATGACACCAAGAACGTCCCGATCCGAGTTACGGATCAAAAGTTATGAAGGAAACAACTTGGGTGATCTGTCATGTTCGCAATGCGAAGAAGTCAGCGAGTTCTCGCTACTCATTCGCAGTGCGAAGCTGCCAGCGAATGCCTAGCCAACACTTGTTCGCTGCACCATTCGCAGTGCGAAAGTCTGGCGAACAGAGGCAGAACCAAAACAAGCTAAGGTTCGCAGTGCGAACCACTGGCGAACGTCTGGCGAACATTCGCCTCCTCATTTGCCGTGCGAACGTCCAGCGTGAAAACAGAGCTAGGTTACCAATTCCTCATCCCAAAACTTCACCAACATTCAAAATATACATTAACAGATGATCATACATGGCTAATGATTATACTACACAGTTTATAACTCATTTTATCCGTTAACTTTCATCGATTACCAATTAAAGCAATTTCTCACAAAACCTAACTTAAGCTAAAATCATCTCTAATTCTAGAACTTAAGTTTCTATCTAGAACCCACCTGATAATCGAAGAGGAGTTTGAAGAAGATGCTGATGATCCATGGGTTTCTCTTCTTCATCTTCTCCACTTTCTCTCTTCTTCTCTTCTTTCCTTTTTCTTCTTCTTCTTCTTCTTTACTACTTCTTCTTTTCTCTTTTCAAATATATATATATATATATATATATATATATATATATAAACCAATATTATATAATATAATCCAATAGAGTAAAATATCTCCAATTGATATTTTGTCACCAATTGATCAATTATTAGGGTTATCATAAAAGTCTCTCTTGAACTAATAATAAATTGATCTCTTAAGAGTTCATTAGTTGCTCTATTGATCCCAATTGATAATACTTAAAGTACTTAGAGGATTCCATTAATCCAATTTACCAAGGATAGAGCACATAGATGCTCATCTGATCTCATCTGATATCCAATTGAGCATTTAGATAATACGAGGTATTACATCGTGTCCATAGAGATTAGTGTTATTGAACTGCCGTTCGACAATTTAAATGTTATTGAGTTTGAGTTTAAATGGTTTGGTATAAAAGTGCAAAAGGAAAAACATAAAACAAGAAAATAAATACATTCTTAAGACATGAGAAAACTCGTCAGGTGTTGTATTTCGTTTTACCCATCATGTATTAAAAAATATATGGATCAAATGCACTCAACCTAAATCACTCGTCAAAACCCCCATGTATTGCTCACAACTGAGGTTATGTCTAATGCAAAGTCGAGAGATCAACCGTATCATCTCATCGGTGATGTCTCACGCAACTCAACAACACGAAGCATTAAGAATTGATACCCACACAAATATTAGACCTAAATCTATGTCTTGAGTTTAGAATCTAACAAATATTCATCTAGATAGAGTTCGAACTGTATATGTCTATAGCAATCCAAACCCATTAAGTAAAAAATCAAAGATAACCATCGATAAAGAGTTGTAAAAGAGATTTTATACAAAGATCCATAAATATACTTACAATCAAGATAAACTTACATACAAAACCCCAATAAATAGAAGGTACAAAGAGAAGAGAGAAGAAGAACATAAATCTCACGGTTTGTCAACTCCAATTGAAGTGTATTCGACCCCGGATCGTCAAGATGCACACTCCATGTGTTGTTTTTATGCTAAATCTACTTAAAAATGAAGGTTTGGTGAATTGGGAACAAATACCCCAAAACATAACCTAAAAAAATGTGTTTTTACCCCTTTTAATGTGTTTCTGCCCAGACAAGTTCGCCCGGCGAAGTAACGGTTCGCCTGGAGAGCTAAGACGGGTTTTTCTACAGCTTCTGGAATTTCTGGCTCGCGCCAGGCTCGCCTGGCGAGCTCGGGGCGAGAGCTGGCAGTAGAAAATTTCAGCATCTTGTTTTCTTCATAACTTTCGAACCGTAACTCCGTTTGAGGCCTCGTCGGAAGCGTTGGAAAGCTTATTCAATGCTCTATCTAACAATGACTAAATATCAATGCTTGAATAACTAAAAAAATGAGATAAAAACAATTAAACTCAATGATATTTACACGAAAATACTAGTATATACACTAAATATACACTTTTACAAACAAAGTGAAGTTTTATTCAAAGAATTCAATACAAATGAATCGATAAGTGGCGTAAAACTACTACTCAAAACACGAAATTTTGGCACTTATCAGATTTCGATGATCCTTGAGAGCTACCTTTTTCCTTTTCCACTTTTTCTCTTTATTTTACCCATCTTTACCTTTAGCAAACAATTTTAGCCAAAACACAAATAGAACAAGAGGTTCCTGTAGAGTACTACAGATGCTTAGGGTGCTAGTACCTTCCCTTAGTATAACCAACCCTCGTACATTTGATCTCTCTTTGATTAGCTTTAGGCCTTTCTTTTTTGCTTTGCATTTTTTATTTAGGGTTTTTGTTCGATCTTTTCTCCCTTCCCTTGGATAAAATAAAAGTTCGGTGGTGATATCATTGTTTTTCGAGTCAAGCTAATCCCACACCTTTGGTATCGATTCTCACCATGACACCTTCTTTGTTTAAATATGCTCATGTGCATGCTCAAAGTTGTGACAATTGCCAAAGGAATGGAGGAATTACAAAACAGAATGAGATGCCGTTACAAAGTATGTTGGAGGTGGAAGTTTTTTATTGTTGGGGAATTGACTTCGTTGGTCCATTTCCACCTTTATTTTCTTGTGAGTACATTTTAGTTGTTGTGGACTATATGTTCAAGTGGGTAGAAGCGATAGCTTGTGCTAAAGCAGACGGTAAAACTGTGATAAAATTCCTAAAGAAAAACATTTTTTTGCATTTTGGTACGCCTAGAGTGTTGATAAGTGATGGAGGATCCAACTTTTGCAACGCTCCGTTAGAAAAAGATTTGGAGCATTATGGCGTGAAGCACAAAGTGACATCACCATATCATCCTTAGGCTAATGGTTAGGCTGAAGTATCAAATCGTGAGATCAAGACGATTCTTGAGAAAACTGTGTCTTCTTCTAGGAAGGATTGGGAACACAAGCTTGATGAGGCTTTGTGGGATTATCGGACCGCATTTAAGTCTCCTATAGGTCTCACGCTGTTTAAAATGATCTACGGTAAAACTCATCATTTGCCGGTAGAGTTGGAGCATACGGCTTTTTGGGCCTTAAAATTCTTGAACTTTGATCCCACTTTAAGTGGTGAAAAGAGGAAAGTGCAACTTCATGAATTGGATGAATTGCGACTTCATGCTTATGACACCAACAAACTTTACAAGGAGAAGGTAAAAAAATATCATAACAAGAAGATTATGAGAAAAGACTTTCATGAAGGATTATTGGTCTTATTGTTTAGTTCGCGATTAAAATTGTTTCCGGTTAAGATGAAGTCAAAATGGTTCGGTCCGTTTTGGATTAGGGAAATCAATCATTATGGAGCAATTGTGATTAAAGACCCTTCATCAAAATAAAGTTGGACAGTTAATGGGCAAAGGTTGAAAGTGTACCTTAGTGATGAAGTTGTTACGGATGCGGGAACAATTTCTTTTGGTGATCCTTGAGTCGCTTTCGACTGTCGAGCTCAAACGACGTTAAACAAAGCGCTTGTTGGGAGGCACCCTAACATGTTGAGTATTATTGTTTTTTTACTGCATTTGATAGTTTTGGTATTGTGATAAACCAAAAATTGAAGAAACCATAATTTTTGAAGTTACTGTCATGTTCGCCCTCAGTTCGCAGTGCGAACCTGGGGCAAATAAGTTCGCTAGGTGAAGAGTTATTCGCACTGTGAACATGGTAGATTCTGGAATGTTGGTGAGTTTATGCTACAACACTTTTATGTTGTTTTGTGTAGTACTCTTGCATTGACTTTTTTGTAGTTGACCTGAGGGCAGGCCTTTTTGAAAAGGAGGGGGTAGTTATAATAGTTTTTAGTTTTTTGTGGTTGTTTGGTAGCTTGTTTTGAATTTAATGCTTCTTTATTTGATTAATGAATGTGAGAACTTCTAGATTGGTTGCTATTTGCTAAAAGTATCTAATGAAGATTCTCCCAAGTTTGGATGGTGATGATAGTATTTGAACATGTAAATGCAAGCAAGGTACATGGTTACCTCTTCATAGAATGTTAGAATGATTCATGAATTTTGTGCTTTGTGCAAATTTGTATTTTGTTTTTCATTTTTCAAATTTGTTTGAATGCTTGTTTCACTAAGGTTCCAATAGCCACAATTTGTGAGAAACCTCCATTGTTTACTATATGCTTAGGATGGCTGATAGACTTTGTTTAATACGTTTGATTCATGCTTAATCTTGTAATTATTTTGATTTTCTGGAAGCATTAGAAGTGATCAAGGCATTTGTTGATATTGAGCACAACCATATCCCAAAAAAGTAACTTACTCGTGAGTAGTGAGAATTTGCTAACCCCTTTGAGCTTAATAGTTTAGATCCTAATTCAGTGATGAACTTGGTGTATGTACATAAATTAAAAGATAATTCATCATTGAATTTTGTGGGATTCTAAAAAAAATTCTTGAACCTTTGAACATTGTTTAAATTGTTTTCCTTGCGGTTTGGTTGAATTCAAGTTGGGGAGAGTGAAAAAGAAAAGTGGTAGGTTACTCAAAATTTTGAAAATTTTCAAACAAGTATTGAAAAGAAAATTGTGAATATGAAAGAGAAAAATAGAGAATGAATAATGTGCATAAAAAAAGTTTGGAAGGGTGAACAATTGAGAAAAGAAAGTGTTGGATGAAGTTGTAGTGTGTACATAACCTTGTATAGTGAATGTTTCTTTTGAATTTGCAACTTTGATTCCATGGCCTTAGAAATGTCCCTTTTTTTTATCCTAACAAAGCTACAACCTTGCAAGCCCTTAGTGATCTTCTTGCTTCCATAATTTCATTTTTGATTGATTAGATGAATGTATGAATTAGATTGTTACTTGCATTGTTTATCAGGTGCGTGAAATTTCCTTGCGGTTGCAAACGCGTTAATTTCTCCATTCTTATTTGAAGAGGGGTGTTAGATTGATTCAAGCATGAGAATTTAGTTGCTATTTGAAACATTGCATGATATTTGTTTAAGAACTAAATTCTTTATCATTGTTCGATTCTAAGAAGTGGTGAACATTGCTTGTGCGCATTTGTATGTTTAATTTGAGCCTTTAATCCATTCTTGGTTGAATTAAATGCTTGAGAGAAAATCCTCTTGTATTCAATGAGAGGCATACTTTGCTTGAGGATAAGCAAACATCTAGTTGGGAAGAGTTTGTTGAATGCCAAACATGTCTTAATTTGATCTATATTTCTTGGCATTTTTCAACTCATTTGTTATGTTTCAATAAATTTATTCCATGTTTCCATGCTATTCTTCAACAATGTGCAAATACCTTTGGTTGCTTTGATATGTGTGTTATTGTGCAGGATTTATGCATAAAATATCAAAGATTAAGACACGAGTGATTTAACAAAGTAGCCAAAGAAAAGAAGAAGATTCAGCATGTTCATTGTGCAAACAACAACGGGGTGTCAGCGAATGTCCGATGGGCGAGCTCCTGGCAAAACCCCAACGAATAACCCCAGATTTGAGGCAGTAAGAAAAGGACCATAAGTTTGATGTACGAACTTGTAGCGAAGAAGCTCATTGGGCAAAGAAGTGTTCGCACAATGGACTTAGATATTTCCTCATGGGTGGTTTAACTATTCAAAGACACTTCAGGTGCCATAAAGTGGTCTTCGCTGGGAGAAGAATGTGTTTGCTAGGCAAGCTTGACAGATTTTTGAAGTACTATATATGTACTTTTCACACTTTTTTGGGATCATAACCCCATTTTCACATAGAAACCCATATTTTCTGCATTTCTTCACCAAAGAGTGATATTTTGCAAATAGAAGCTAGATTCTCATCCAAGACCGATTCTTCGACGTGGATGCTCGTTCATCTTCTCCCATTACTTGTAAAGCATGCTACCATGGTTATGAGTAGCTAATTTCCTTTGTATCAAAGGTAGAGGTAGACTACCTTAGCTTTATGTATTTCTTTTGATCTGCCTTGTATGTGAACAAGTGATGATGAATATATGATGAATATTTTTGTTCTTAATGATCCATTCTTGTTTTGTAAAATTCTAGACATAGATTTTATGGAACTTGACCTAAAATATCCATCTATCAATTTATAGATTGGAGAGATCGGTCTACGGTTGATATTTGCTTTGTATTGAACTTAAAGCTTACTATATTAGTTGTTATACAGAGAGATCATGTGGTGATGAATACATTATTTCTCACGACACCGCTCTAGACATAGATGGTATTGTGAGAATACACGATGATATTAATCAGATCCGACTTCACATGCAAGATTAAAAGAATACATATTAGTTAGGGTAGATGAAAACTACTTTTGATATACTTTGTTAATCAAACACTTTAGAATTTAAAAGCTTTGCTACGAAATCGTGACAATTTATGAAACAAACTTTGAAAACCCTTTTCTTGAAACGATAAACTATTGAACGACAAGCATCCCATATCAGAACAATCCCTGTGGAGACGATAACAAACCCCCCTAATCTGCAATTCAACAGTTTGCGCGTCTAAATTTATCTTCATCCTTATTTAATTGTTGACACGCCGTTATGGGACATGTATGCTATATTTCTAAAGCATTTTATGACTTGATATTTTTGTTGTATCGTGTTTGTTGTTTATGGTTTATTGTTGATGAATGTTGTTTTATGAATTTTCTTGATAATGTTTGTTTAAAAGATGAGTTTATTATATATTATATGGTTTGAGTTTTTTTTCCAATCCCTTACTGAATATATAACTTTCCAAACTATATTAGAAAATTATGATATGATAGATAAAATTGTATTAGAAAATAAGTACACGTTCAATTCTTGACAAGAATTCTTCACACTGTTAATTGCATGTTGTTCTTTGACAATTAGAACTTGGTTTAATGATTGTAGATCTTCAACCACCCCTCTATCCACCTCTAATTTTCTTTGTAAAATAAATAATATTTTGCAAAAATAATTAGAGGTGAAGGAAGGGGCGGTTGAAGAACTAGGATCATTAAACCAAGTTCTTACTGTCAAAGAACAAAATACAGATAAGGAGTTGAAAAACTCTTGTCTAGAATTGAGTGTAAACTTATTCTTCTAATATAACTTAATTTGTCATATTATAATGTTCTAATGCATATTGGAAGGTTATATGTTTAGTGAGCATTAGCGAAATAAGCATTCCATGTAATTTATAATAAACTCAGGTCTATATATCACAACGGTTGTTTAGCACAACCGTTGTTAAATATGTTGCATTAAAGAATATCACAACGGTTGTTTAAAGTAACCGTTGTGGTAGGCAGCACGCTACATGGATACAATCACGGTTGCACGTCCATGGTAGAAATCATCATAAATACAATCACACCTTACCTCACAACGGTTGGACCAGCGTGGTGGTATCCCTTTTCCAACTGTTGTGATATGTGTTTTCCGTCGTAGTGTGGGCTTCTTCTTCGTCTTTGAATTCCTTCATGGCTTGATTGCGTCTTTGTAGGTGCTTTATCCAAAGGGTTGGGATTCTTCACTTTTCTGAAATTGGTGTTCCTGAAAAGTGTTGGTTTCCTTAACAACAGTTGTCTATGAAGAAACGATGTATTTGGTACCTTTAGATGGTGTGCTCATTTTGAAGAAGAAAGAGGTGGATGTGGATCTGGGGTCTCAACCTATGGGTTCATGCTTTTATAAAGGATCTTGAGTATCATTCTCATTGCGTGTGAAAGTTCGATCACCAATGATCTTTAAGGCTTGCTACTCTTGGTTGACTTGCTCTTAATTCCAATTATTAATTCTATAGCTTCCAATTCCTGGAAGCTGAAGAGATTATGACTGACCGTTTTGAGAAGTGAAGAAATGTTCTAAGCCAATCTACCCATTTCTCTATCTCTTGGTGATTGTGGTTCATTTTTGGTGAATTGCAAAAGTTGTTTTTACTTATTTTTTACCAGAATATAATTTCCCATATATTTTTCTTCAATATATTTTCCTTCTTATGTCCTACATTTTTGTTGATGACAAAAAGGGGAGAAAAAGGATAAGTATTTAAGCATCTAATTTATTGATATTACTCTACGCTTAATTTCTGAAGAATTAATTATTGTGCTTCAAGGATAAATTTAATTAACCTGGATAGGACTTAGGGGGAGCTTACAAACCTCACACTTAGAACTATTTGACTTAGGGGGAGATTACAAACCTCACCCTTAGGATTATCAGACTCACGGGGAGCTTACAAACTTCAGATCCCCGAGTTCAGATATTAATTAAATAAAAAACTATTGTTCTTAAATATTATTGTTTGTCATCATTAAAAATGGGGGATTGTTGGAACAAAATTGGTTAATACCATATCCCTTGGGTTTTGATGATAACAAAATATTTAAAGAACAATTGGGATATCTAACATCTGTTCAAGTTTTCAAGAATATATTTAAGAACTGGTGAAGAGCTACTTGAGGAATCTGTATCTGAAGATCAGACTTTGGCTCTGAAGATCACTTTTGAAGACTCTACCTTTGATGGAGATCCAGATTCTTAAGAAGTCAACCCTGAAGAAAGTTAGCTTGTGGTAACCCAGACTCTGAAGCTTCAGAATCCAAAAATAGGACTATGGTGTGATCATCCTCTAAAGAGTGAAGTCTGAAGGAAATTCAGCCTCTAAAGTAGAAACTCTTCTACCAAGGCAACTCTGACAGACTCAAAGAACTTTTTGATCACGTGAAGACTTAAGAAAAATCTCTCTCTTGGTGCCTCAGCTTCAACGGATAATTCCTCTTAAAGAAAGGTGCTTTTTTGATGTGTCTAATCAAGTAAAAAACAAGCCCATCCTATTTGGTGAAATTATTCAAAACAACTATTTTCTCTCTGCCTAAGAAACGGCCTATAAACCTGAAGAAGAAGACACACCAATGCGTTATAACAACTCAGCTACAAACTATGTATATTGAAACTCAAAGAGAAACTACTCTGTCAAATTTACAAGACTTAGAATATCTTAACTTTGTGTATATTTAAGAAGTTCTAAAGTCTTTCTAAGCTTTATTGTATTTACACTTTTGATTGAATGTCAAGTGTAGTTAATTACCCTAAATTGCTTAATAGCTTATTTAGAGTCAGAATTCTCTTGCTTTAGTGCTTGAGTATTTGAAGTCTTAAGCTTATGTGCTTAAGCAAGGAAGTCTCATACATGTGTGTTTGAGCAAGGAAGTCTTTAGCTTGTGGGCTACAACAAGAAAGTATTGAGCTTGTCTACTTGAGCAAGGAATTCTCAGACTTGGGGGGTCTGAGCAAGGAAGTCTTACACTTGTGTGTGTAAAAAAAAGGAAGTCTCTTGTTGGTGAGCTTGAGCATTTGTAATTAGATTTGGTTATAGTGGAAATCCCTTGAGTGCAAGGGGACTGGACTACTCTCGGGTTGTGAGAGGAATAGGGATAATTGTTGTGTATTATGCTTTTGCTTTATTTTCTTTTAAACATTATTCCACTATTATCTATTGTTTACCTCTAAATCAGATTATGTTGTAGAATATGATAAAGACTTTTAAGTATTCAGACTCTGAGTGATTCTGAAGTCAGACTCTGAATAGTTGGTTCAGACTCTGATTAAGATCAATCAAAAGCAGTAGCCGATTTTTTTTGAAAAAGCTAACACAATTTAAACCCTCCTTCTTGTGTTTTTCCCACCTTTATATATTCATATGGATCACAACGTCAAGCTTCTTTCGAATCATGGGAGACATTGAAAGACCCAAGAAAATATCGACGACTTGTGGGTAGACTCAACCATCTTACAGTCACCAAACTGAATATTACATTTGCAACGAGCGTTGTGAGACAGTTTCTGAACGCTCTTTGTGATAGTCATTGGGATGTAGTCATTCAAATTCTTAGATATATAGAAAGAATGCACCACTAATTGGACTATTATATGATGATAAGTGTGATTCTAACATCACTTGTTATTTAGATGCAAATTGAGCATAATCATCGTCGGATATGAGATTTATTTTTGGATATTGTGTTCTTATTGAAGGTAATATGATCTCATGCAGAAGCAAGAAACAAAATACAATTGCATTATCTAGTGCTGAAGCTGAATATCATGTTATGGGAACAACCTCAAAGGAACTTGCATGGATTAAAAATTTACTCTCAGTACTTAGGTTGGGACATCTCCATGCCACATAACTCATATGCGATAATCAAGTGGCACTCCAAATTGCATCTAATCTAGTTTTCCATGAATGAACCAAGCACATAGAAATAAATTTTCATTGTGTAAGGGACAAGGTCTTTTCAGGAGAAATCACCACAGATTTCGTCAAATCTAGGTCTCTTAGGTTTTCTCGAGTGGATTACATTTGTAACAAGCTTTACTCGTACGACATATATGATCCAGCTTTAGGGGGAGTGTTTAGAATCAATTGTAATTAAGGTGTATCAATTACAATAAATATCTATCAATTACAATCAATTTTAATTATTGTTAGTGTAAGCCCTTGAGGCCAATAGTTTTATTAGAACTTGGTATTGTATCGAATTATTTATTGATAATTAAAATGCATTTCTTTATTATGTTTGTTTTTCCAAAAGAAAAAATTCCTTAGAGTAGCTAGTTTGTTTAATGAAATGTTAAGTGTGACTTAATCATGAGATCCCATAAAACATAAGGACATTATTTTTAAAGTATCTGTAGTCGAGATTTATTATGAAGTGAGATAACTTTAGAGCAGTAAGACTATTATGTGGAAAGACTGATTATCACATCTCATGGATCATGGGTAAAGAATTATCAAGTCTTCACATAAGTATGAAAATTAGGAGTAATATTTATACTGGATTGATCCGCTTTGAGAATACTACATAGAAAGTTATACAAAGTGTCATAAGTTATTCTCATGGTGATAGTGATGTGTACCACCCTCTGACCTGAAACCATTATGGACCCTAGATGTAGGACTCGATTATTTTATTGCTAATCAAATGTTGTCTTTAATTTGATGACCATAAAGACAGTTAATGGGTACTCCACAAATCATGTTGAGCGACATGAGTGGCCTAGATGGAATTTGTCCATCCTGCGTAACAGGTAAATGTCTAAGGGCCCAATATTGATCTGGACAAGGGTGACACAGTATATGCCTTGTGTTTAATATAGATATGAGTAAAAAAGGTAATTGTACACATAAACATTTTCACTGAAAGGTTTTGTCAAATCACATGACATTTTCCTGACTTGAGTAGCAGTGATGTGTTGCTAGATATCGCTCACTATTTATTATATTAAATTTATGATTAAACATAACTATCAATGTCACAGGAACCTACAGGGCCACACATATAAGGACATATTGATGAGAGATATAATAAATAAGGAACACCGTAAGATACAGTGTATTCGAGAGAATTACGGAACACCGTAAGGTACTGTGTACTTAAGTGGAATATGGAACACTATATAATATAATAGTTATTATTATAATTATTATTATTATTATTATTATAGTTATTGACTATGCTTCAGAAGTGAATTTAGTATAGTGAAGCAGCGATACTTTGATCATTCTTAAGTTACACAAATATGATTGATCAATCTTATACGTGTTATAAGTAATTATGGTGCGACGATGGTATATTGGATATATTGTTTATGTTTCATCCATTCGATCACGTAATGATTGTTATTCTTTTGAACAATCAACGTTCATCTGCTTCTGAATTCGACTTTAGTGTGGTGAAGCAATGACATTTTTATCAATCTAATTAAATAATTGATCATTAAAATTTTGATGATGTGAATGAGTTGCATTGGAGTCTATGACGACACAAGAGTTGTGTTGTCAAGAGTTATAAAATCAGGGTTTATAGCAAACGGTACAAGAGTTGTGCTTTTAAGGTTTGGAAAATTGTATACATAATTTTGTTTACAATATAATAATAATTATTAGTATATTATTTATTTTTTTAAGAAAAAAAGGTATGTTGTTTATCGCGGTAGCTGTAAGGGTGTAATTGGTTCGGTTTGGACCGGTGTTTGGTCAAAAATATCTGAACTGATAATATTATCATCGATTTGGTTTGGTTTGGTTTTTAGTATTTTTTAAAAATAGAACCAAACCAAACTAACCGTTTCGTTTCGGTTTGGCTTGGTTGGTTGGTTTACAATGTTTTTTTTTCAAACATTATATTCATCTGTGTATTCTCCACTATCATATTTTTCAGTGTATTTTATGCTATTACTTTTGTAAATAATACATTTCATATAATTTTTTCATGCCCTATTTTTTTCAAACAACTTATAATCCATAAAAAAAAGTGACATGGTTTCCATTGCATCATAAAGTAAGTTCACTATCAAATATAAAAGTTAGCACTTGCATTAGAAGGTTGGGAAGGGATTTGAAAGCTTAACAAATAAAACACAACAATAACAACAAAAAGTTTCAATACACATAAACTAACATGTTTAACACCTCAAACACACATCAAAACTATTTTGTAACAAGACTAGAATAAATTTCGTAAAAGAAAAAAAAAACAAAAAAGATTAAAAAAAAGGATGAAAACTAATGAAGAGACATTGAACACAAAGAAGGAAACCATAACATATCATAATGATGGTAGAGAGAGAAAAAATGGTGGTGGGTGGCAAGAGCAGAACTTCGATGAGAGCAAGTTTTTGTGACTGATGGTTTCTACTTTCAATGTTTGCAGTTTGGTTCTAGCTTCGTGTTTTGCCAAAAGGAATAAAGCATAAACAAATATGGATAATGGTTGGACTGATACAAAGTTTGGGCTTAATGGGTGGAATAAAAGA
The DNA here is from genome assembly GCA_022829125.1 of Lathyrus tuberosus. Classification (NCBI taxonomy): domain Eukaryota; kingdom Viridiplantae; phylum Streptophyta; class Magnoliopsida; order Fabales; family Fabaceae; genus Lathyrus; species Lathyrus tuberosus. Next base: position 20,779,026 of record JALAZF010000043.1, read on the forward strand.
TTTAGATCATAATTATAGTCATTAGTTTGGTTCATCGGTTCCTAAAAAATAAAACTGAGAACCGAACCAAACCACCTTGATTTTTATTGGTTTGGTTTGGTTTTGGAACCGAACAAAAGATAATTGATTTATTTTCGGTTTGGATTGGATTGTCGATTTAGTTCGGTTTAGTTTGGATTAGATTGTTGATTTAGTTGGTTGTTATTATTTATTTAAATTGTTTGGTATATATTTATAATTGGGCAACAAAAACATCGATTAACTCTGCATAATGTGATCAATTTGTCAAATATAATTTAAATTTATTTAATTAACACAATTAATAATAAAATATTTTTATTATTGTTATCATGTGGTGAACGCTTATGGCATTTGTCTTCTTTTATTTTGTTTTGGGAATTTTAAATATGACTTGCATGTCGTGCCTTTCTCTATACACTTTTTATGTATCTTCTCTTCTCATCTCACTCCCTCGTATGTAAAATGAGTATTATTTTATGTAATGTAATGTAATATTATGAAGAAAGAGAAGAATACAAGATCAAAGGTGGACAACCTTGGAGATATAGCTTAGAGAAGCATAGATCATTAATAGGTTTAACTTAGGTTCTCTCATTGGCTTGAGAGAACAATCACGCTATGGACCATAATTGTTTCATTTTGTGTTTGTAAGTTAATGCATGTGAATGTATGTTGATGCATGTGAGAGACGGTTTATATGATAAATAAGCTGGTGAGATCAAACTAATTAAAATTCACTCAAATTAAATATTAAGTTTAAACTCTTCAAATTTTATCACTCATCAAGACTAATATTGAATAATGTAGGTTTCGCCTAATGCGAGGTGCATGTTCTATATTAGTAAGGTGAGATGGGATAAATATAATATTCAATTGCTAAAGCATTGGGTCGAACTTAACTAAACTAATTATAATAAGATTATATTTGTTTAGAAGCAAGAGTTAGGAAAATCCATACGATGTATTAGAATAAGGAGTTATTCGCCTACCTAAAATATTCAAGAATTGTATTAGATACAATTGAAAGGAGTTCCTACCTAAATAATCGAGTTTTGTTTAATCAGCCTATTGCTGACTTAAAACAAAGTGAAATATGGATCTCGATCCACTAGAAAATCTTCCAACACGATTTTCCTAATCAAATGTCGAGGGTCATTTGGTTTGAGTAAAATAGTGGGAGCATATTTAATGGCTTAATTGAATATGTTTTAATGATACTGATATCTTCACAATCCTTTTATGTAGATTTCCATGACAACAAACACATCTAACAACATTTTTTTATCAATCCTTGAAAAGGAAAAATGGTCTAAGACAAATTTTATGGATTGACACCAAAACCTGATGATTGTCCTCAAATGTAACAAAAAGCCCACCAGGCAGGGCGGTAAAGGGAAAGGCAAGGAAGTTGCAAGACCCGAACCTACTTCTCATACTCTGAAACCTATCGGAGGTATAACAAAGGCGGGCACTTGCTTCCATTATGGTAAGACCATACACTTCAACTTCAACTTCAACTTATCGAAGGTATAATTGCACAAAGTACCTAGAAGATACGAAGAATGGAAGGGAGACTTCAACTTCAGGTATTTTTGTCATAGAAATAAATTTATCCACTTCTGGATCATGGATATTAGATAATGGATATGGTTCTCACATTTGTACCAATGTGCAAAGACTAAAAAGGAGTAGAGAATTGGCAAAGTATGAAGTTGGTCTACGAGTTAGTAATGGAGCAAAGGTTGTTGCTTTAGCCGTAGGAACGTATGCATTGACTTTACCTAGTGATTTAATAGTTTAGTTAGAGAACTTTTATTATGTATCTAAAATTAGAAGGAATATCATTTATGTTTCTTGTTTCGACAAATTTGGTTTTTCATTCATTAAAAAGAACAATTGTTGCTCTATTTATTTGAATGATGTATTCTATGCTATGGCACAAATGAATAATGGAATGCATGTCCTTGACCTTGAAATGCCAATTTATAACATTAATACTAAAATGATGAAACCTAACAAGTTAAATCCAACTTACCTTTGGCATTGTCGCTTAGGCCACATAAATGAGAAACACATTTCCAAACTCCATACAGATCGACTCTTGGACTCTTTTGATTATGAATCATATGAGACATGCAAATCATGTTTAATTGGAAATATGACAAAGTCCCTATTTAATGGAAAATGTGAAAGGGCTAATTATCTTTTGGACCTCATACGTACTGATATATGTGGACCATTAAATACACAACTCGGAGGAGGTTTTCAGTACTTCATCCCATTTACTTATGATTAAAGTAGAGATGGTTATGTTTATCTAATGAAACAAAAATCTGGATTCTTTGAAAACTTCAAAGACATCAAAAATGAAGTATAAAATCAATTAGGCAAGAATATTAAAACCTTATATCAGATCGAGGTGGTGAATATTTAAGCCTTGAGTTTAGTGACCATCTAAAAGAGTGTGGGATTGTATCTCAACTTACTCCTTCTAGAACTCCACAATGGAATAATGCATCTGAGAGAAGAAGCCAAACCTTGTTAGACATGGTTCGATCTATTATGAGTCACGCTGATCTTCCAAACTCCTTTTGGGAACATGCTTTATTGACAATAGCTTACACACTTAATTGTGTTCCTCCCAAAAAGGTTAAGAAGACACCATATTAGATACAGTGTGGTAGGAAACCATATATATCTTACATGAAGATTTGGGGTTGCGCGGTTTATGTGAAACAAAAAATTGAAGGAGTGAAAAACGCAAGAATGGGGGGTTTGAATTGGTTTTTCAAAATAATCGTTTCTTTTAAATAACTTTATTGTTAAAACCTTTTTCCCTTTTCTAAAGAACAACAGCTTAGTTAAACAAAAGATATAAACACGTTATGTTTATACTAGTTCACTTTAGAATCTCTCAAGTTAGTCTAGTCCACCCGCCAAGGTGATTTTGCCTCTCTCAACGAGATCTTAATCCACTATTCAACAAAATAGTACACTGCACTAGCTACACAGCTGGTGACTAACAACAACCTCTAGAACTCACACGTTCTATACTTCTCAAGTAATCCAACTGCACAGGTCTTACTCAAGGCACAACCTCTAAGACACACGTCCTAGACTTCTCAAGAGATCTAATCACTAAGACTCTCTTAAGGAATACAACTTTAAGTTCAACCACAATGAGTTTACAGAGAATTGCTTCTTATCAAGCTGATAATGTAAACAAGCTTTTAGACCATAATTGACTTAAGAAAGAATAGAGTTAGAAAGTATTGTTGTTGTTCGCATATGTATCTTTCTTCAAGTCTTTGAACTTCCTTTTATAGCCGAGTGGAAAGAGCCGTTGAAATGAAATCATGATAACTAAGTATGCTTACGGATTGGAAGCATGAGGACAGGTACAAAATCTTCTGCATGCAGCGCGTCATGTCTGTGTCAGATTATCTTGTTTTGTATTTCGCACAGTCTTCGAGAATTTTAACGTTGTAATGTGGTACAGCTGTATAGTGTGGCAGGTTTTATGGGCTTCTCAACTTCAGAGGCTTTTTGTGAGCGTGAGTAGGAAGGGAAAACATTGTATGGTTCTTGAGCTTATCAAGTCTTCGAATCATCAGCTCTGCGCTTCGAGAATCTTCAGAACTTGTCTTTTGAACCTTGTTCTCTAAATCCACTTTCTTCATGTTCAGAGGCTTCTGATGTTAATTTGATGAAACATGAATGGAGTCTTTATAGCAGAATATCTGATGCTTCAAGTCTTCCGTTGATTGAAGAAGTCCATTAGGAACCAGTCTTCAGAACTTCAGCACTTGATCTTTAAGAGCGTTATCCTTTTCTGCTTTAAGTCTTCCGAATCGTCAGAGCCTGTCTTCAGAACTTCTTGTTTGAAAATCGTGAGGCTTCAGCATTTGGACTTTGTTCCATCAGAACCCTTGTCTCTTGATCTTGAGAATTCATTCTCTTTTCCTTTTGTATCAGAGTTATGTGAATCTTGTCTCATCTTCGAATTAAGTTATGTTCTTCGAAGCATCTTTTATTAAGCGTTGCGTCAATTCACGGGGGCAGAACCTGTTTGCTAGGTTCTTACAAATAACAACATTAGTTGCACAAAATTGTTCATACAAATATTCATTTGTTATCATCAAAACTTAGAGATAATATTGCAGAACCAAATCTTGTTCTCACAATCTCCCCCTTTTTGATGATGACAAAACTATATAATTTGATGACACAATTTTGATATATATATATAACACAAGGAAAATGAAAAGGTTTTTAGGATAGCTTATCCCTTTTTTTATGAAGTGCTCCCCCTGAGTATTAGACTAAGGTTCTTGCTAGGACTCCCCCTGACTTCATTAACCTTTTGAGTCTTTCTTCATCATCAGAGTTCTGAGTTATCTGCACAGAGAAAAAAATACAGAAAAACAATCTAATGACAGGTTTATCTGTTAGCATGTAAGCAGCATTGTTTTTCAAAGAATGATTATAGGATCAAAAATATCACATTCTTACTTTCTCCCCCTTTTTGTCATGAATAAAAAAGATAAACATAGGGTAGTCCAAGAGTGAAAAACACAGAACTAAAGCTTAAAAGAAAAACAGAGGTTTATTTGCTGTCAGAGGACAGTTTGTCCCAGATTTTCTTCATCATGATTTGAAGATTTTCATTGACAGTATCTTGCTTGTCAAACCTTTCTCTGAAGTTCTTCTGTTCAGTTCTGATTTCATCAACGGCGTCTCCCAGACGCTTGATAACAGGATCAGAGATGGAAGTAATCATAGAACTTTCTTTAGCTCTTTCAGCCTCAGCAGCTTCTTGTGCCTTTCTAGCAGCTTGCTCTTCTGCTTCTTTCTGCTTAGCAGCTAAGAATTTGAGTACTCTGACTCTTGCTTCAGCTTCTGCTCTCTCCTTAGCTTTTGCTAGTTCAGCAGTTATGGTTGTGTTTGAGAAACTTACAATTCTTGTAAGTTCTATGTCTAGCCATTTTTGAAAACTTTGACAGGCACTCTCAAGTTCCATGAGCTTTGTGCTTGTACAAAGTTCTGCTCTTAACCTAGCAAACTTCTCAAGTGCTTTGTCATGAAATTGACTTGTACATTCTTCAAAGGAAATTGGAGGTGGAGTATTGTAGACAACCAGAGCAAGGTTGGATTTATCAGAGTTGGTTTCACATAGTGGTTGCTGAGATAAGTTAATCTCAGTAGCAACAGGTTCAGGTGGTTTTTGTTGATTGTTAGGAGAGGTGACTTCTAGTGTTTCCAGATTGTTATGAATTTTAGGAGAAAGAACATCAAACGGCCGGGTTAAGGGTTCAGTTATGATTTTTTGATGAAAAGCGTAGGCCATTGGTGAGACAGGTACGCCTTGTAAGGTTGTTAACGAAGGAATTTGTGGGGTTTTTGAATGAGACCATGATGATTGTAGGTTAGATGGTTTGGCATAGACTGATGAATCAGGATTTGATTTTGAACTTGTACTCTCGAGGATTTTTTATCTTTTACTTCTTATCCGTTTTTGAGGCTTAGAAATGATGGTAGTATGCTTTCTTTTCTTTTTCGGAGACTTCATAAGAGTTGGTTCAGAATTTGATTGATCAGTCTGCTCATTCTGCTCTGTTTGCTCCCATGCTTCTTCTTCGTGCTTGATTTCACAGACATCATTTCCTCGTGCCTTTACTCCATCTATGTATACAGCTAATTCCTCATGTTGGTAACTTCTGTGATAGGTAGGATAACCCGGCACCGTGACCCTTCGTTTGCTTAAATCATCGGAGATGGTGAAAGGATTTACCTTTACTTTATTGATTATTCTCATTTGCTTAAGAGTTGTGGCATTTACTGGTTCTCCAAGGGTTATGGTCAGATCTTCTGTGTATTTGACTTCTGTAACCAGAGTGTCTATTATACCACTTTCATAGAAAATGTCTGATAGCATTCTTCCAAAAGGGATGTATCTTGGTATATCATCTCTGTATCCACCGGTTGTCCTAGTTTTTGTTACCATGTCTCTCAGATAGTAAAATAGGATAGAGGGTAGGCACATTCTCTCTTTGGTGATCAGATAGTAAAGCATGTATTTCATGTTGGCGTTGAAAAAATCTACAGCATGTGATGAGGGCTTAGGATTGATGCAGCCAAGAATGATTTTGTGCCAAATTTTTAAGTATGCATGTAAATCTTCTCTCTTGTATTCCTTTTTGCTCAGTTGATAGTTGGCGTAGATGATTGGGTTGATCCTCTTTTTCACAAATGAAGATTTATTGTTCATCCCATATACTCTCTTGTTCTTCATAAACTCCAGGCTGTAAAGATCGGCAATGGATTTTTCAGTGATTACGATCTTTCTTCCCAGGACATAGGAGACAACATGGATCTTGTCACAAACAGCTTGTCTCTAGAAATCTTTTACAAGTGCTTCAAAAACTGGTCCTTTGAGCCTCTCAAAGTAATTGGTCCATTCCTGAGCTTCTACTTCTTCGATTAGATTGAATCCATTTTCGGCAAGATTTTGGAAATCTACATGCATTTCCTTGAGTACGGTTAGGTTTTCAAGATTGCAGGTGTCAGAAGCTTCTCTTTGGGTAATGTGTTCTTCGCTTATTTGAGAAGGATGAGAGAAGATGAGGATGGCCCGGTTGAGGGAGATGCCATTCTTCTTGATGATTCTTCAAATTCTTGTGAGAACCTGACGACTTCTTCTTGCATTGGGGTCATCATTTTTGAGCGATTTAGAGGAAGAGTAGAGATTTAGGGTTTTGGTGATGAGCGAGAGTGATAGAGTGTTTTGAAGAGTTGAAGAACACGAAGGAAGAAGAAGAATGAACGTCTTCGGAATGTTCCCAAGAAGAATTAGAGGTAATCTAGGTTACGCGTGTTGAATATTCTCTAAATGATTGAGGGGTTCTGGTATTTATGAGATTATGAAGTACTTGAGTAGATAGACACGCAAGGAAATAGGTGTATAAATGTGATAAAGTTTAGTCAATCTCGAGAGAAATGTTGTTTGTTTAATTTGGATAGTTAAGGTGACTTAATTTTATTTAAATCACGTGCAAAAATAATTTTCCGAAAATATGACATGTCACCAAAATTATCAGAACTTGAGATGCGTTAAGAAAGTGGTTATGATGATTTGAGAAATGCTTTTCTCTGACTAAACACATGAGGTTCTGAAAATGTTTTATTCTGAACAGTATTTCATATTCAGATGTTTTAAAATGATTAGAAATCTATCTTCAGCTAAGGGTTTTGTGAAAATGTCAGCCCACTGATGGTCTGTATCAATGAACTTTAAGCATAGAGTTCCCTTCTGAACATAGTCCCTAATAAAGTGATGTTTTATTTCAATGTGTTTAGCCCTAGAATGCAAAATTAGATTTTTACTTAAGCAGATAGCAGCAGTATTATCACAGAAGATAGGAATGTTACTCTCATATATCTGATAGTCTTCCAGCTGATTTTTCATCCATAACATTTGAGTACTGCATAGGGAAGCTGATATGTATTCTGCTTCAGCTGTTGAGAGAGCAATTGTAGATTGTCTCTTGCTTGGCCATGAGATTAGATTGCTTCCTAAGAACTGGCAGTTCCCCGATGTGCTTTTTCTTTCTAATCTGTCTTCGGCATAGTCTGCATCGCAGTAACCAAAAAGAGTATACTCTGATGTTTTCTTATACATCAGGCCAAGGTTAGTTGTTCCTTTTAGATACCTTAGAATTCGCTTAACAGCGGTTAAATGTGATTCTCTCGGATCTGATTGGAATCTAGCACATAGATGTACATTGAATAATATATCAGGTCTAGAAGCAGTTAGATATAAGAGAGAACCTATCATACCACGATAGAGTTTTTGACAAATCTTAACTCCTGTTTCTTCCTTTCCCATGACACACGTTGGATGCATTGGTGTTTTAGCAATGTGTCGCTCCTAGGATTTTCATCTAGGTACAAATGCGAGAGTGGCGCAGAAAAACAGAGTCGCCAGCCGTGTAAATTTATCCCAAGAGAGGGAAAGGGAACACCGCGTAAACCTTAGGAAGGGGGAAAGGAATGGTCATCGCAACCATAACCTGGGTTTGGGAGTCGGTTACGCGAGGGGAAGGTGCTAGCACCCCACGCGTCCATCGTACTCGATGGGATCCACGCTTGTTGTCTAATCTAAGGGTAAGTTATACTATCATCTAGGGTTGTACTAAAACGGGAGAGGGGAAGACAAAGACAGACTCGGTAGGACGTCGACGTCCTAGGCCTACGTACCCCTTTTGTGCAATAGGGAATTCAGAGTCAACGTAGTTCGGACCAAGTTCTTTTTTGTGTTTATTATGAGCGACGTTAAGTTCGCGTCCGGCAGTTAGGGTCGATGCCGTTTGCGACTCAGACGGAAGGTAACGTGCCCTTTTTGAAAATAGCCTTTAAGTTGAAGGTCCCGAAGGACAAAAAGGTTTGAAGTTGGTTTGTGTTTTTTAGGACAGAAGTGGCTTAAGTTAGTTCCTAAGTTGCATTGCACCAAAGTCTAGGGTACAGGGGCGAATACTTAACGCATCGTCCCAAGACAGGACGCTCGCTAAGCACTCTAGAAAGATGAGAGGAAGCCCCTCATTTCTCATTCCCCATACTTAAGGCTCGTGCGCAATACACCTTATTATTATTAAGTGTTTTAAAGAAATTTGAGATTAGAAGAGAGAAGACACAAGGGTAACTCTAAGGGAGACTATGAGTCTTAAAGTTATCATGCATGGGTGACCTACGGTTAGTGAGGTTTGAAGACAACCTAAATCCTAAAGGAAGAAGATGAGGGAAGGAAAAAGTAAGGGTGACCATGGATACTTATCCATACCCTTAAAGAACTTACCTTAATCCATGCATGAAAGATTAGTGAGAAACAAACATAGGTAAGAGAAATGAGGTGAATGAAAATCAAACAATGGCAAACAACAATGATTATCATCCAAACATGAATCAAAGAAACAAAGAAACAGCCCCAAAGCAAATGGCACAAGTGCCTTTTCAAACAGATAATCATACAAGGTCAAAGGTGCGCCTGCAAGAAAATCTCATGTGAAAACAAATCAGATAATTAGAAAAATAACTCCTAAAATTCCCAAATTAAACATTAAGGTTCCTCAACCAGAGGCAAACAACATATCAAAAGTCCCTGCAAAAAATCAAGATATTAGTCATTCAAATAAATAGGCAAAGTTAGGTAGGAATTAGGGCTCAGTGTGCCAAAGGGAAGGACCTAAATGCAATATGAAATAAATTTAAAAATGAAAGGAAAATATTTTTATGCACTTTAGAATGCTAATGAATGAATGCAAAAGGAACGGATCAAAAATATTTTATAGATGAGGAGAATTAAAATAGAGAAATTTATGTATGCATGAGATGTGTAATGCAAAAAAGGAAATTAATAAAATAATTAATTTAAGTAATAAAATAAAAATAAAAATAAAATATAAAATTTGTGAAAATTTTATAAAATAATGAAAATGATGCATTAGTTTTTTAGTGAATTTTTAATGCAGTTATGTAATTTTAAAAAATTAAATATGAAAATAATAAATGGTTAAATAAAAATAAAATGAAGCAAAATGCTGGGGGTGCGTTCAGTAAGGAAACTGAAGTGGAATTGCGAATGGGCCAAGGGATGGGGGCGCAAATAGCAAGTCTGGCCCAATAATCAGTCAGCGAAATAACAATAAAAAAAAGAGTGCACATGGGCTTTAGTCAGCTGGGTTGACCACTCCATGACCTTCTGATTGATCCAACGCGCTATAATTAGTCAACAAAAATAATAGTAGTAATGATGAAAGGTCATGATGCAGAGGAACACCTTAACTATCATGTGTGCACGCATACCAAACTGTCTGTACACCATACATCCACCATGTGCCATGCACGTGGTAATTTTAAATGGTTGGCACCATTGTGGCCACGCGATGCATCCAGCGGTCCCTGATTAGTCAACTTAACCAAAGGTATGCAAAAGGACAATCCCTAATTGGACGTGCACGATAATTGCCAGGGGGTAATATGCCCCTGATTAATAATTAAAATCAGCAAAAAAAATAAAAGAAAGAAATAGGTGGCGCAACGGTAGCCCTCGGATCGTGACCATGGATGGTCACGATTGTCTCTCCTACCTCCAGCCACCTTGCCGGACTGAACCCGTCGCCGCCGCCGGAGTTAGGGTTCCGACCCCCTACTCCGGCCACCTGCAATCAAAACTACACCAAAACGCACGTGCGAATATACTATTCCAACCAGAAAAATGTCAGGAATCCAAATACGCAATCAAAAATTTCAAATGACCAACGTATAATAAAAAACGCATGAAATTATGTTAGGACACAAAACTTTAAATGATCATAGCGGGCAATATACACATCCATATTAAAAACCAATTATATTAGGATGATCAGCAGACAAAACACAACAAAATAAACAAAAAAAAGAGGAGTTTTGGGAGCACGAAAAATTCACCAACCTGAGATGGCACAGCTCCAATCCTTGCTTTTGGCTGCGAATGGTGGTTGGGTTGTGTTCTAGAAATCACCAGGAAGAGATTTGTGGAAGAACTTTGGAGAAACTCTTTGTAATTCGTGATATCCAAGGAAAGCAAGCTTTAGGGTTCCAATTTTCCAATCCTCTAAATGTCACGTGTAACCCCTCTAACCAGTGCATGGATGGGTTTATAAAGACTAGGGTTTGCCTCTGAATATGAATTGGGCTTGGGTAATTACTTGTTTAATGATTTTTTGAATTATTTTGGAATTTTTCATTATGTGGAATATACCTCTCTTCATGCATGTTCACTTAAAAATTCCATGATGGATCACTTGCATTTGGATTGATAATTACACCCCTATGGAACTTAGGCCTTGAGAACAATTGGTTAATGAGTTTTAAATAGTTTGGCATTTTGAATAATGGGAAAAAGGTGAATAATAAACCATGAAACCACTTGATTAAAAATCCAAAAATGCTCCTTAGGGATTGTTGATGGATATTAGAAAGTGACATGAAACAATGGAATTGATTATAGGTCATTATGCCCAAAGTTGTGAAAATGGCATTATGAGAAACCCTAAAAACCACTTTTCCTTCTTTTGATCATAACTGGAGTTTCACAAATGATATGGAAACCCAATAGTACTTGTTGGAAAGAGGAGAAAAATACCTTAAACTTTCATGTTGGAGAAAAATTCATTTGAAGCTTTCTTGATGGTGAAAAGTCAAGTTGAATGCAGTGCAGGAACTTGCCAAAAATGGAAACTTTTCATTATAGGTCACTTTCCAAAATTAGAAATTTTGCACCAACTCCTGATTCCTGATAAATATGTATGAAACTTGACCCTTGAAGACCATATGAGGATGTGAGACCTTGAAACCTTGGAGAGAACCTCAAAATTCCACAGTTGACTTTTCTCCTTTCACTGTTGACTTTTATCCAATTCAACTGATTTTCAATCCATTGGCCAATTGAACTTCCCCTGAAACAAACTGATGGACAACTTCCCATCCCTAGGTACTTAGGGACCCAAGGAGTACCATGGAATCAAGTCTTGCCCAAAAATCAGAAATAAACTGACTTTATAGCAAACCCTAGTTGTGGTACCCTTAGTCTAGGAGGAAATAACACAGTCTCCAAATCCAAATCCCTCTGAATATGATGTGTATCCTCTCCAACAAAGATAAGATATGCCATTTGATGATGATAAAAACCCAAGGAGCTTTCCCATTGAAGCAATAAACCCAAGAATCTCAAAACCCTAATCTATGCACTGGTTAGGAGAGGATGATCCACCTGAGCTCTCTTGAACAATACCAGGACTCTTGCTTGACCCTCTGAAGCACTGCCTCAGGCACCTTGACCCCATGCTAAGAACCAATGATATGCACACATGATAATGCAAAATGCAATGCAACATAAGCCAGTTAGTAATAAAGTAAGGAGAGCAAATTTTGGGGTGCAACAGTTGCCCCTATTCAATCAACTTGGTCCTGAAGGTATGATAGCAACGACTCTCAGACATTCCAGGGTACACGGGGATTGAATACCGAAAAGAACCCCGGAAATTTGCTTATGGTAAGAATAACGAGATAGAGTGTGCTAAAAAATAAGGAATATGACCTCAACCATATCCGCGAGGAAAAATCAAATACGACCTCGATCGCACCCAAAAGACGAATACAACCTCAAAGGGAGACTGACCTCAATCACTCTGCCCACAAAGAAAATACGAATACGACTTCGATCGCACCCACAAAATGGAATACAACCTCAATTGCATCCGCAAAGGAAGACTGACCTCAATCACTCTACTCGCGAAGAAAACACGAATACGACCTCAATCGCATCCACAAAACGAATACAACCTCAGTTGTACCCACAAAGGAAAACTGACCTCAATCACTCTACCCGCGAAGAAAACACGAATACGACCTCAATCGCACCCACAAAACGAATACAACCTCAATTGCATCCGCAAAGGAAGACTGATCTCAATCACTCTACCCGCAAAGGAAAGACAAATACGACCTCGATCGCACCCACAAAACGAATACAACCTCAATTGCATCCGCAAAGGAAGACTGACCTCAATCACTCTACCCGCAAAGAAAAGACGAATACGACCTCGATCGCATCCACAAAACGAATACAACCTCGATTGTACCCACAAAGGAAGACTGAACTCAATCACTCTACCCGCAAAGAAAAGACTCGATCGCACCCACAAAACGAGTACAACCTCAATTGCATCCACAAAGGAAGACTGACCTCAATCACTCTACCCGCAAAGAAAAGACGAATACGACCTCAATCGCACCCACAAAACGAATACAACCTCAATTGTACCCTCAAAGGAAGACTGACCTCAATCACTCTACCTGCGAAGAAAATACGAATACGACCTCAATCGCACCCACAAAACGAATACAACCTCAATTGCATCCGCAAAGGAAGACTGACCTCAATCACTCTACCCGCAAAGAAAAGACGAATACGACCTCGATCGCACCCAAAAAACGAATACAACCTCAATTGTATCCGCAAAGGAAGACTGATCTCAATCACTCTACCCGCAAAGAAAAGACGAATACAACCTCGATCGCATCCACAAAACGAATACAACCTCGATTGTACCCGCAAAGGAAGACTGATCTCAATCACTCTACCCGCAAAAAAAAGACGAATACGACCTCGATCGCATCCACAAAACGAATACAACCTCGATTGTACCCGCAAAGGAAGACTGATCTCAACCACTCTACCCACAAAAAAAAGACGAATACGACCTCGATCGCATCCACAAAACGAATACAACCTCGATTGTACCCACAAAGGAAGACTGACCTCAATCACTCTACCCGCAAAGAAAAGACGAATACGACCTCGATCGCATCCACAAAACGAATACAACCTCGATTGTACCCACAAAGGAAGACTGACCTCAATCACTCTACCCACAAAGAAAAGACGAATACGACCTCGATCGCATCCACAAAACGAATACAACCTCGATTGTACCCACAAAGGAAGATTGACCTCAATCACTCTTCCTGCAAAGAAAAGACGAATACGACCTCGATCGCATCCACAAAACGAATACAACCTCGATTGCATCCGCAAAGGAAGACTGACCTCAATCACTCTACCCGCAAAGAAAAGACGAATACGACCTCGATCGCATCCACAAAACGAATACAACCTCGATTGTACCCACAAAGGAAGACTAACCTCAATCACTCTACCCGCAAAGAAAAGACGAATACGACCTCGATCGCATCCACAAAACGAATACAACCTCGATTGTACCCACAAAGGAAGACTGACCTCAATCACTCTACCCGCAAAGAAAAGACGAATACGACCTCGATCGCATCCACAAAACAAATACAACCTCGATTGCATCCACAAAGGATAACCAACATAAAGTGGACTTCACTGGGGATAACGTGAAACAAGGCTCACAAAAGAAAAGGCCAAAATGAGGCAAACAAAAACAAGCTTCTAACGGACTCCTGATCCACAGATAAAATGACTCCGTTGGTGAAGGTGAAATCTAAATAAAAGACTCTGCCGGGGAGCACAAGTATGAGGAACGCATCCCTCCAAAATCTCCTGAGTTATGCCATCTCTGCTGAAAAAGAGAACTGGCAAGGAAAGTATCAAACCTGGCTTATGCTTTGGAATGCAAATGTTTGAATTTTGCCGTAATGCTCCACACGAAGTGGAAATGCTACGCGTTTTGAGGATGCAATGCAAATGCTTATGATATGCAAAAGAGGCCCCTCCAGCAAAATAAATGCCGGAGAGAAAAGATCAATTCAGCTGCAGCTGACAAAAATAAATTGTCCTCTGAATCCAGGAACTCTGCTGAGAAGGATCACACTGATCGACTCCTTGGATCAACAATTTTTTGCTGGGGATGAAGTCCCAAAAGAATATCCACACTACCGGGGATTATACATGTCCTCTACTGAAGGTAACATCCAAAACCTGAGATTTCCTCTCTGCCGGGGGAGTTGAGAATGGACGCCAATAACGGAACCGAAAGCTTGTTGCCGAGGATTGCCAACAACAATTGGGCTTAGGGCCTGCTGGGGAGAACAGTCCATGATACTGTCCTGTTTGGGGAAAACTGTCTGTAATACCATCCTGCTTGGGGATACTGCTGATCTTAGCCTGCTGACGAGGAGAATGACTTTATTTCCACCTCGCTGGGGATTAGAATATGACATTGTTGGTGAAAGTACACTTCCTGACTGGGGGAAGTGAACACCCTGATTCTGTGGGGGAATAACGTCTTGATCCGGAAAAAAATACTTCCCACGTCTCCTGTTGGGGGAAGTCTGCTCTGCTGAGGAAAGCTTGTCCTGCTGGGGAAGGAGCAATCTCAATGCTGGGGGGAGCCAACTGCTGGGGATGTACAATCTGTTGCCCTGCAACCTGACTTGTCTTTATGGTCATAAGCGGCTCTTTGAACTTTTCATCTCAAGAGGATTTTACAGAAGATCGGGCGTTCGCACTGCCCCAGGGTCTTCAAACTCTTGGAGAGATTTATCATATCTCGACATAACTGCCCCAGTCTTTATAATCCATGACATACATTACCTCGAAGGGAATCATAATGACTTGACAATACTCTGCTTCAGCATCTTGAACCTTGAGGAGGTGTTTTCAAGAGTAGACGTTTTCTCACGCCCTAGAGGTGGCCTGCCCCAAGTCTTGAAGGAACTTTGCCCCTGATCCTAGAATGAATGCCCCAGAATAACTGAATTTCGGAGAGATTTCTCGACGTGATCGCCCCAGATTGGCTACATCTTAACACGACTTACTGAGGAGAGCCCACTCTACACTGAGTCTCTTGGTAGCATGCCCCTTGATATGATTTGTCCTTCAGAATTTTCAAGTATCCCAACTTGGCAGGATCAAGCTTCTTGACTGACGTTCACTGTGTAAGCTGCCATTGATGTTTAGGCACATGTATGCAAACAGAACAAGTTATTTATGAGAATCCTAATGCAACATTCATGTTAACCTTGAAGTTTTTTTATGAAAATGTGTCGCAAAGCCTTGTGAACGAATCACTTGCTGGGATGCGACCTTGATTTTTGAATGCCAAAACAATGCGTACATGCAATACCAACAAATCTTATTAGCACAACTCATAGGAGTCAGGAACGCTGTCCTGTTGAAGTACGTTTTCGGAATAAACCCTGTTTCAATTAGGACTTTTAAGGGTTGTAACGTGGTCTGGTTCATGGTTTCAGAAAAAAGGATTTATGGCTCAAAATTTATCGGTGCCCACCCACTCTCCGTGATGTTCTCCAGTCCTATGTTCAGTTAATCTGACCCGAACGCTCGTCTCTCAAAAGGTTTATGATCTTTAAGGAACCTACGCCACTAATGGTTTGGCACCTAAGGGAGTTTTGGAATGACAGTCACCCCTTTTTGTGTCTGTAATCACACGAGTTTGTTCTTATAGAGGATTTTCTTTTGTAACGCCTTTCGCCTTTTCTTTCTTTTGCCTTTTTTATCCCTAATTTTTGCCTGGACTGGCTCTTTTGAGTTTTTTTCGATTTTGAAGTCCAGCGGGATGCCCTAACTTTTTCCTAAGTCGCTTCGACTTAGCGGGCTTTTCTCTTTTCTTTCTTTTTATATCCCTCTTTTGAACAAAGCATGTGACACTGGTTGTCATACTTGCTTGACAGGGTTGTGACTGCCTCACTCCTTAGTTATTGATGGATGACCATCGTGGTTTCGCATCTCTTGTTGGTGGGAAGAAGGTAATGGATCCTCAGACGCACACTCTCCTTGAAATTTGAACGCTCGGTCAAACTAACTGACGCCTACCCTGCCCCTGGGTTAATTATGAGGGATTTTTGAAAGAAGCTCCTACTCCAAGGCTCAAAGGGGTTAACGAGGGTTTATCTCCCTTATATCTCCAGTGTTTAGGGGTTTGAAACAATGCCTGTATATCCTCAACAGGGTTCTATCCAAAAGCGTACCATTAGAAACCTGCGTTCTTATTTCGTCATCCTCCCTCAAGAGTTCTAAACAAGAAAATTGGTATTGCAGTGCATGTAAACATTTAAGAGTGAACACGAATGGATTACTACAAGGAAAACATACTCATTGCATTAATATCATCATAAAAAAACAAACAAGTCTTGCATACATACGATGCTTTAACAAGAAATGAAAAACTACAAATGAAAATGCAGTAAAGAAGCTGAAGATTGCCATTGCTGAGGAAGCTTAATTCTGTCTAGACATACTTGCAGACTGTGTGTTCATTTGAGAAAGGAGGCTTCCATTGATGTACATATCATCTTCAGTGAATACAATGATCTCTGAGTCTACCAGGTCTTGCACCTTGTGCCTGAATACATTACACTCATCAATTGTATGCCCAAACATTTCCAAGTGGAACTCGCACCTAGCAGTCATGTCATAATCCGGAGGAATTGGGTACGGTACTGGCAGGGTACCCCTTGTTTGAATCAGAGACTTCTTGAGCGGACGCGTAAATAGCTGACTATGAGGGATAGGAACAGGATCAAATATCCTCTTGGGCCCTCTTGGTCTTGGTTGCCCCTGCTGCTGATAATTCTGCTGTCGGTGCTGATTTGGGCGCCTTGTCTGGCCCTGCACTTTCCTTTCTGCACTCGGCTGAGGCACAAGCAAGGGTTGTGGAAGAGATCCCTGGCGCGAGGTGGATCCTTTGGTAAAAGAGGGAGTCCTCAGTCCCTTTGCACCACTGGGAGTAACATCACTTTGTTTACCAGTGCCAACTGATGTAAACTTGATTACCCCTGAGTCAATGAGCTCTTGGACTTTGTACTTGATCATCTTACAATCTTCAACATTATGACCAGGTGCCCCTGAATGGAATTCACACCTATCATGGACATTGGAACCCATACGAAACTTGGTGTGTGGAGGTCCTGCAGCAATCAATTTAATTAGCTGAAACTTGAGCAAGTGCTGAAGCAACTGAGCGTATGGCATCGGAATCTGATCAAACTTCTTTTCAAGCTTTTCTGGATTAAGACCCTCAAAAAACAGTTGTTGATGAAAAAGTTCAGACGGTGGAGAGGATCCACGAGGCAATCCATGGTCTAGAGGAGACCCCAAAGAGACGGGAGGAATGAGAACCTCTGCTGTGGAAGCGGGCACAGGACTGTCTTCCTTCTTCAACACCCTATTCAAAATTTCCATGATCAAACCCATCTGAGTCTTCAACTGATTGATTTCCTCCCTCAGCATCCTCTGCTCCTGGAGCATGTCTTCCCTAAATTGCCCCATCTGGCTTCGCATTTCCCTCAACTCAGCTTGAACTTGCTCCATGATCAACTCTGCAATCCTGAGATGGTAACAAGATAAGAACACCGGAGATAAACACCTGTTATGCAAAATGATTATGAAGAATGGCAAATGCAAATGGACATGCTTGAAAATTCACAGGGCGATCCACCCCTTGATTCCGGTTTAACAACAAGATAGAACGGAACTTCTGCTCATATATTAAGAAAACCAGAGGAAAACCAAATGTCGACAATCACGAATCCAAGATAACAAGTCTGAATATAAACCATAGGTCCCAACAACAAGTCTGGTGGTGATCCACATACAATGAAAGAAAACAGAAAACTAAGGCATATCATCAAAGTCCACAAGTGTCAATCCCCCCATCCATTATGCTTTCTGCACCAGTCTTGAATCTCCTTGAACAGCTTTCTGGTATCGGGATGCTTCGGCTTCTGAATTATCCCTTGAATGAGAAGGTCTCTCCTGTGTATGATCCCATCCAAGTATCGGCAATGTAAATCCCAAGCGTCTTCTCCAGAAACACCATCCATGCTAGGACCCTCATGCCTAGGTTTCTTCACTTCAGCTTGGACTTTCAGTTCTTCCATGGAGGCTATGGCTTCCTTGAGTCGATCTTCGACTACTTGTCTCTTGAATATCCCTGATAAGATCTCAGCGTCTTTCTTCTTGAGTGTTGACTTCAACTGATCAATCTTAGCTATGTAGTCGTCTTCCTTTCTCTTATTCTCAGCCATGGCAGTTTCTTGGTGATCATTGAACCTGTGAATCTTCAACAAAGCCTTGCCTAATTCCTCCTCTTTGGACCTGAGAACGTTACTGATACCATCCAAAGCTTGTTTCATTCTTTCTCTGGATGCGACCATGTCAGCAAGCTCTTTTTCTGCTTTAGCAAGGAGCTCTGTCTTCAACTTGGCGGTATGAACAGCTTCACCCCGCTCGTGCTTCCACTGATAAATTTCTCTCTTTAGATCACTATTTTCTTCCCGCAACCTTTCCTTTTCAGCCCATAATTTGTTATACTTCTCCAACTCAACGGTGGTAGGAGGCTCGATCACCAAAGGATACAAAGGTGGTTCCACCGGGAATGGAAGAAGCTCCTCTTCTACTCTCTTCTTAATCCACTCTTTATAGGGAGGGAAAGCCCGATTGTTACTTTTCCCGAACGGAATCTTACCCTTCTTAGCCACCTGTTTCCAAGCATTCACAACTTTCCTCACCATCTCCTGATCCTTAATACCATTGAAGAATAAGGACTCACGGACATCTCGCTCTTCGGGTGGATTCTTCAAAGGATAGCCAAACTGTCTGATAGCTAGGGAGGGATTATAGTTAATTCCACCTTTCCTCCCTATCAAGGGCACATTAGGGAATTCTCCGCATTTGCAAATAATCTTCATCCCTAGCAAGTCACGATTAATCCAAGCAATGTTGTCAGCAGTCAAGCCCATAACCCTCTTTGACCACTTCAGAGAATCTTTCGTATCAACGAAAGCGCCAGATTCAGGGAGACGACTCAAAAACCAAGTAGCTAAGAGTGGTGCACAATAACTTACAGTTTTCCCACGCCTATTCTCATTCTTATAGTGAACTGAATGGTACACATCACCTAGCAAGGTAGGTATAGGATTCTTCGAAATAAAGATTCTGACGGCATGCATATCCACCAGATCAGGAATATTCAGAAACAAAACAATCCCATAGACGCACATAGCTAGGATAGCTTAGAAAGCAGTCCAGTTCTTCTCTTTGACATGTATGCAAGCCTGATCAAACAAGAACTTCAACAAGAAACCCTTAACTCCTTATTTTTCTGCAATATTACTGTTAAGAACTGATTCATCAATATGAAGAGCAACAGCCATATCTTTCACCCCGGGGTGTTCTTCAGAAAAGAAAACTATATCATGACTGATAGGAATTCCCAAAATAAATGAGAACTCCTCCAACGTTGGGGCCAGGATGTAGTCCGAGAAAGTGAAGCAACGCAGAGACGGATCGTAAAACTAAAGGAGTGTGTGAATGACATCCTTCTCATACTGGGAGATATTATAGACAAATTTCAGAAGTCTTCCATACCTTCCACTGAACTCTGTACGAACTCCAGAACCAGCCATATTAATCAGTTTGTGAATTAATGTCAGAGTCGGCTCTGGGAACGAATAGGCAACAGTCTTCTTTCTCTGAACATCCATGTTGAAGTAACCTCAGAAAACCAGAATCAAGAGTAAGATGCAAGCCCTGAAAAATGTCAAGCATGTCAGAATGCAAGAAAAATGATATGCTCATGCAAACATGGGGTCAA
The DNA here is from genome assembly GCA_022829125.1 of Lathyrus tuberosus. NCBI lineage: Eukaryota > Viridiplantae > Streptophyta > Magnoliopsida > Fabales > Fabaceae > Lathyrus > Lathyrus tuberosus. The sequence continues at coordinate 20,799,188 of JALAZF010000043.1, forward strand.
GGCACACTGCTGGATGTGTTGTGCTGTTAGCTGAACGAGAAACCAGAAAACCAAAACTCTGAACCACTGAGGAACCCAAATAATCAGACGTTGATGAGAAATCCAGAAAAATAGGGTAGGTTGAAGGTTTCGGTTACCTGCAAACCTGCAAACGCCCATCCCCTCTCACATGTGGGTACTAGGATGTTTAGTATCCCGGGCTCTCAGGTCGAGAAATAATGATACGTTCACCATTTCTGGTTTGGCATCATCATCAATCGAGGAGGCCTTAACTGATTCTCCAAAGCGGAAGGTCCTCAGCTTTGGCACTGAGGTCGAGAAACAATAGTACATTCATCCCTCAGGGTACAGTACTAAAGTCAATCGAGGAGTGCCTCCACTGATTCTCTTCAAAACGTAGGGACCATCCTATGCGAGTTCCAAAGCGGGCCCTCGGGTGCGAATGGGTTTGCCACAGGATGTGGTCTGCCACTGTCACCACTAAAGAGGGATGTTTCCACTAAGGTCCTCAATGATCGGTCACCAGAGTCGACAGCTCTCTAGATCAATACCCCAACGTGCGCAAGACACACACGTTAGAAAGCATCCCAAGATAGCCTCGTCTGGTTGTGAATTTCGTGAACACACAAACGTACCAAGCGGGAACGTAGGTCCCACTACTTTCCACTCTAGTCCTAGGGTATTCTCAAGCCTTGGTATTGGGCTTATCTCTCAGACCCACCCAACCTGCAAAACAAAGACAGCCAGTACAGCACAGCAGCATGACAGTAATAAAAAATGAAATGTAGATAATGCGGTAAAAAAACTAAAAATAAAATACAACACATAAAGCAAAACAAACACAAAACACCCAAAGAAAACAAAGACAAGCAAGCGCTAGGATTGACTCGCTTAGGGATGGACCAGCATAGGTCAAATTTTCCCCAGCAGAGTCGCCAGCTGTCGCTCCCAGGATTTTCATCCAGGTACAAACGCGAGAGTGGCGCGGAAAAACAGAGTCGCCAGCCGTGTAAATTTATCCCAAGAGAGGGAAAGGGAACACCGCATAAACCTTAGGAAGGAGGAAAGGAATGGTCATCGCAACCATAACCTGGGTTTGGGAGTCGGTTACGCGAGGGGAAGGTGCTAGCACCCCACGCGTCCATCGTACTCGATGGGATCCACGCTTGTTGTCTAATCTAAGGGTAAGTTATACTATCATCTAGGGCTGTACTAAAATGGGAGAGGGGAAGACAAAGACAGACTCGGTAGGACGTCGACGTCCTAGGCCTACGTACCCCTTTTGTGCAATAGGGAATTCAGAGTCAACGTAGTTCGGACCAAGTTCTTTTTTGTGTTTTTTATGAGCGACGTTAAGTTCGCGTCCGGCAGTTAGGGTCGATGCCTGTTTGCGACTCAGACGGAAGATAACGTGCCCTTTTTGAAAATAGCCTTTAAGTTGAAGGTCCCGAAGGACAAAAAGGTTTGAAGTTGGTTTGTGTTTTTTAGGACAGAAGTGGCTTAAGTTAGTTCCTAAGTTGCATTGCACCAAAGTCTAGGGTACAGGGGCGAATACTTAACGCATCATCCCAAGACAGGACGCTCGCTAAGCACTCTAGAAAGATGAGAGGAAGCCCCTCATTTCTCATTCCCCATACCTAAGGCTCGTGCGCAATACACCTTATTATTATTAAGTGTTTTAAAGAAATTTGAGATGAGAAGAGAGAAGACACAAGGGTAACTCTAAGGGAGACTATGAGTCTTAAAGTTATCATGCATGGGTGACCTACGGTTAGTGAGGTTTGAAGACAACCTAAATCCTAAAGGAAGAAGATGAGGGAAGGAAAAAGTAAGGGTGACCATGGATACTTATCCATACCCTTAAAGAACTTACCTTAATCCCTGCATGAAAGATTAGTGAGAAACAAACATAGGTAAGAGAAATGAGGTGAATGAAAATCAAACAATGGCAAACAACAATGATTATCATCCAAACATGAATCAAAGAAACAAAGAAACAGCCCCAAAGCAAATGGCACAAGTGCCTTTTCAAACAGATAATCATACAAGGTCAAAGGTGCGCCTGCAAGAAAATCTCAAGTGAAAACAGATCAGATAATTAGAAAAATAACTCCTAGAATTCCCAAATTAAACATTAAGGTTCCTCAACCAGAGGCAAACAACATATCAAAAGTCCCTGCAAAAAATCAAGATATTAGTCATTCAAATAAATAGGCAAAGTTAGGTAGGAATTAGGGCTCAGTGTGCCAAAGGGAAGGACCTAAATGCAATATGAAATAAATTTGAAAATGAAAGGAAAATATTTTTATGCACTTTAGAATGCTAATGAATGAATACAAAAGGAACAGATCAAAAATATTTTATAGATGAGGAGAATTAAAATAGAGAAATTTATGTATGCATGAGATGTGTAATGCAAAAAAGGAAATTAATAAAATAATTAATTTAAGTAATAAAATAAAAATAAAATATAAAATATAAAATTTTTGAAAATTTTATAAAATAATGAAAATGATGCATTAATTTTTTAGTGATTTTTTAATGCAGTTATGTAATTTTAAAAAATTAAATATGAAAATAATAAATGGTTAAATAAAAATAAAATGAAGCAAAATGTTGGGGGTGCGTTCAGTAAGGAAACTGAAGTGGAATTGCGAATGGGCCAAGGGATGGGGGCGCAAATAGCAAGTCTGGCCCAATAATCAGTCAGCGAAATAACAATAAATAAAAGAGTGCACGTGGGCTTTAGTCAGCTGGGTTGACCACTCCATGACCTTCTGATTGATCCAACGCGCTATAATTAGTCAACAAAAATAATAGTAGTAATGATGAAAGGTCATGATGCAGAGGAACACCTTAACTATCATGTGTGTACGCATACCAAACTGTCTGTACACCATACATCCACCATGTGCCATGCACGTGGTAATTTTAAATGGTTGGCACCATTGTGGCCACGCGATGCATCCAGCGGTCCCTGATTAGTCGACTTAACCAAAGGTATGCAAAAGGACAATCCCTAATTGGACGTGCACGATAATTGCCATGGGGTAATATGCCCCTGATTAATAATTAAAATCAGCAAAAAAAATAAAAGAAAGAAATAGGTGGCGCAACGGTAGCCCTCGGATCGTGACCATGGATGGTCACGATTGTCACTCCTACCTCTAGCCACCTTGCCGGACTGAACCCGTCGCCGCCGCCGGAGTTAGGGTTCCGGCCCCCTTCTCCGGCCACCTGCAATCAAAACTACACCAAAACGCACGTGCGAATATACTATTCCAACCAGAAAAATGTCAGGAATCCAAATACGCAATCAAAAATTTCAAATGACCAACGTATAATAAAAAACACATGAAATTATGTTAGGGCACAAAACTTTAAATGATCATAGCGGGCAATATACACATCCTTATTAAAAACCAATTATATTAGGATGATCAGCAGACAAAACACAACAAAATAGACAAAAAAAAGAGGAGTTTTGGGAGCACGAAAAATTCACCAACCTGAGATGGCACAGCTCCAATCCTTGCTTTTGGCTGCGAATGGTGGTTGGGTTGTGTTCTAGAAATCACCAGGAAGAGATTTGTGGAAGAACTTTGGAGAAACTCTTTGTAATTCGTGAGATCCAAGGAAAGCAAGCTTTAGGGTTCCAATTTTCCAATCCTCTAAATGTCACGTGTAACCCCTCTAACCAGTGCATGGATGGGTTTATAAAGACTAGGGTTTGCCTCTGAATATGAATTGGGCTTGGGTAATTACTTGTTTAATGATTTTTTGAATTATTTTGGAATTTTGCATTATGTGGAATATACCTCTCTTCATGCATGTTCACTTAAAAATTCCATGATGGATCACTTGCATTTGGATTGATAATTACACCCCTATGGAACTTGGGCCTTGAGAACAATTGGTTAATGAGTTTTAAATAGTTTGGCATTTTGAATAATGGGAAAAAGGTGAATAATAAACCATGAAACCACTTGATTAAAAAGCCAAAAATGCTGCTTAGGGATTGTTTATGGATATTAGAAAGTGACATGAAACAATGGAATTGATTATAGGTCATTATGCCCAAAGTTGTGAAAATGGCATTATGAGAAACCCTAAAAACCACTTTGCCTTCTTTTGATCATAACTGGAGTTTCACAAATGATATGGAAACCCACTAGTACTTGTTGGAAAGAGGAGAAAAAGACCTTCAACTTTCATGTTGGAGAAAAATTCATTTGAAGCTTTCTTGATGGTGAAAAGTCAAGTTGAATGCAGTGCAGGAACTTGCCAAAAATGGAAACTTTTCATTATAGGTCACTTTCCAAAATTAGAAATTTTGCACCAACTCCTGATTCCTGATAAATATGTATGAAACTTGACCCTTGAAGACCATATGAGGATGTGAGACCTTGAAACCTTGGAGAGAACCTCAAAATTCCACAGTTGACTTTTCTCCTTTCACTGTTGACTTTTATCCAATTCAACTGATTTTCAATCCATTGGCCAATTGAACTTCCCCTGAAACAAACTGATGGACAACCTCCCATCCCTAGGTACTTAGGGACCCAAGGAGTACCATGGAATCAAGTCTTGCCCAAAAAATCAGAAATAAACTGACTTTATAGCAAACCCTAGTTGTGGTACCCTTAGTCTAGGAGGAAATAGCACAGTCTCCAAATCCAAATCCCTCTGAATATGATGTGTATCCTCTCCAACAAAGATAAGATATGTCATTTAATGATGATAAAAACCTAAGGAGCTTGCCCATTGAAGCAATAAACCCAAGAATCTCAAAACCCTAATCTATGCACTGGTTAGGAGAGGATGATCCACCTGAGCTCTCTTGAACAATACCAGGACTCTTGCTTGACCCTCTGAAGCACTGCCTCAGGCACCTTGACCCCATGCTAAGAACCAATGATATGCACACATGATAATGCAAAATGCAATGCAACATAAGCCAGTTAGTAATAAAGTAAGGAGAGCAAATTTTGGGGTGCAACACAATGTTGCAATCCATCATATTGAACTTCTTTAGAAGTTCTTTTGTGTACTCAGTTTGATGAATGTAAGTGGCCTCTGTTCTTTGATCAATCTGAATTCCAAGAAAGAATTTCAGTTCTCCCATGAGGCTCATTTCAAATTCGGCCTGCATTAACTTTGAAAATTCTTGACATAGAGAGGAGTTAGCAGAACCAAAAATAATGTCATCAACATAGACTTGAACAATGAGAATGTCATTCTTATATGTCTTGCAGAAAAGAGTTGTGTCAACCTTTCCTCTGGTGAAATTATTTTCTAGTAAAAACTTGCTCAATCTTTCATACCAAGCTCTGGGAGCTTGTTTTAAACCATAGAGTAAATTTTTAAGTTTAAAAACAAAGTCTGGTTTTTCTAAATTTTCAAACCCAGGAGGTTGTTTGACATAAACTTCTTCTGATATATAACCATTTAAGAATGCACTCTTAACATCCATCTGATATAGAGTGATGTCATGATTTACTGAAAAGGATATTAGTAAACGTATTGCTTCAAGTCTGGCAACTGGAGCAAATGTTTCGTTGTAGTCAATTCCTTCTTGTTGATTGTATCCTTGAGCAACGAGTCGTGCTTTGTTTCTGACAACTTCCCCTTTTTCATTCAGCTTGTTCCTAAATACCCACTTAGTTCCTATTGCATGAATATCCTTAGGTTTAGGAACTAGATCCCAAACATCATTTTTGGAGAACTGGTTAATTTCTTCTTCCATAGCCAGAACCCAGTCTTTGTCCATGAGGGCTTCTTCAATTGTAGCTGGTTCTATCAATGATACTAGTCCTACAAGTGTTTCTTCTGATGGTCTAAAGGCTGATCTGGTTCTGATAGGAGCATCTTTGTTACCCAGAATTAGTTCCTCAGGATGGGATGTGGACAATCTTCTTCTTCGTTGAGATGGGGTATTTGGAGTTACTTCAGTGGTTTCTGGTGTAGGATTTTGCTGTTCTTTGACTTCCTCTACCTCTTCCTTAGATTCAGAGAATCTGATTTCTAAATCTGCAAGTTTCTCAACTAGCTCTGACTTTTCTGAGTCAGGCTTGTCATTGAATCTAACATGAATGGATTCCTCTACAATTCTTGATTCTGTGTTGTAAAGTCTGTAGCCGTTTGAGCGTTCAGAGTATCCCAACAACAGACACTTTTATGCTTTGGAATCAAACTTGCTAAGATTCTCTTTAGTGTTAAGCATAAAACAGACACATCCAAACGGATAAAAATAAGAAATGTTGGGTAATTTATTCTTCCACAATTCATATGGAGTTTTATTCAATATAGGTCTTATAGAGAATCTATTTTGAATATAGCATGTTGTGTTGATTGCTTCTGCCCAGAAATGTTTAGCTATGTCAGTTTCTTGGATCATGGTGCGAGCCATTTATTGCAAAGTTCGATTCTTTCTTTCTACAACTCCGTTTTGTTGTGGAGTTCTAGGGCAAGAAAAATCGTGAGATATTCCATGTGAATCAAAAAGTTCCTCAAAGTTTTTATTTTCAAATTCTCCACCATGATCACTCCTCACTCTGACTATTTTACAATTTTTCTCATTTTGTACTTGAGTGCAGAAGGAAGCAAACACAGAATGTGATTCATCCTTGTGTTTTAAGAATTTTACCTATGTCCATCTGCTGTAGTCATCAACGATGGCTAGTCCATACTTCTTACCATTGAGAGAGGCCGTTTTTACAGGGCTAAACAGATCAATGTGAAGAAGTTCCAACGGTCTGGAAGTGGAAACAACATTTTTAGCTTTGAAAGAGGTTTTTGAAAACTTTCCTTTCTGACATGCTTCACAAAGAGTGTCTGAAGAATATTTCAGATTTGGCAAGCCTCTAACAAGACCAAGCTTGTTAAGCTAAGAGATTCTTCTCAGACTGACATGGCCAAGACGTCTGTGCCAGACCCATTGTTCTTCGTTTACAGAAAGAAGACATTTTGCATTTTGATGTTTTAAATCAGATAACTTAATTTTGTAAGTGTTGTTCTTCCTCTTTCCGTTGAATAGGACAGATCCATCCTTCTGACTTACAGCTTTACAAGATGTTTGATTAAAAATGAGATCATAACCACTGTCACTAAGTTGGCTTATTGACAACAGATTATGCATTAGACCTTCTACTAACAGAACATTTTTAATGGAAGGAAGCTTACCATTTCCAATGGTTCCGGAGCCAATGATTCTTCCTTTCTGATTTCCTCCGAAACCGACAACGCCTCCAGGTTTAAGTTTTAGATCTTGGAACATAATCCTTTCTCCCGTCATGTGTCGCGAGCACCCACTGTCCAGGTACCATGACTGGTGTTTCAATGGAGCTATTAAGGATATCTGCAACATAAATTATCTTGTTTTTAGGTACCCATTTTTTGAGTCCTTTCACATTAGTTTTTCTAAAGGTTCTGACCCCTTTAGATTTCCTTACGTTAGCAAAATGATGTGGAGTTTGTGCATAGTATTCGTGTTTGGAGTACTTCTTTAGTGGATGTGTTTGTGTAATCCTAGTGTTTGAACCTTTTGGTTCTGAATGCTTAAGGTTAGTACCAGAGGGAATAAACTGTTTGGACAAAGGTATTATTTTGATGTTTTTGGTTTCATCATATGGTTGAGATGGTCCTGAATATCCTAGACCTCTACTGCCATTTCTACTGACTCCATAGATTAGTGAAGCCATTTTGCTTCTATCTACGCTTTTGGCAAGAAATTTTCTAAATGCGTTATCATATTTGTCTTCTTTACTAGTGTTAGCTGAGTTTGAGACAATTTCTTCTTCTACCTTAGATAATTTACATTTCAGGACAGAGTTTGAGTTTTCTAAGACAAATATTTTCTCATTTTGCTCAGAGATGATTTTCTTATTTTTAGAAAGATCTTCTGAAGAAACTATAAAACTCTTTTTCAAGATTTTGAATTTGCTTTGAAGATTTTGATATCTTTTGATAAGTTCAGTTAATCCTAATTCAAGTTCAAAACGTGATATGGAAGAAAGTACCTCTCTTTCATCGTCGGAGTCTGATAGTTCTACCTCTGACGAGTTGCTTCTGGTTTCTGCCATGAATGCCATGTTGACCCGACCTTCATCAGCATCATCTTCAAATTCTAATTCATCCCAGGTTGCCATGAGACCCTTTTTGGCTTTCTTAGGTCTTTCTTCTTTCTTGGCCTTTGGACAGTCATATTTGAGATGTCCATGTTCTTTGCATTCAAAACACGTAACATCTTTTCCATAGTTTCTTCTTTGACCAGATGTAGATTCAAATCTTCTCCTTGGTCCTTTGAACTTGTTCCTTCTGTACTTCCAAAGTTGACTTATCTTCCTTGATATGAGTGATATATCGTCTTCTTCTGAATCTTCCTCAGATTCTTCCATCTCTTCTTCTGCCTGATACGCCTTCTTCTTTTCTGGCTTTGCTTTTATTGCAATGGATTTGTTTTTTTTTTCTGAGGTTCATCTCCTTGAAGCTCTATTTCATGACTTCTTAAAGAACTGATAAGTTCTTCAAGACTGATATTATTCAAATCCTTTGCAACTTTCAAGGAAGTCACCATTGGTCTCCATTTTGCTGGAAGACTTCTGATGATTTTCTTGACATGATCAGCAGTAGAGTAGCCTTTGTTCAGAACTCTGAGTCCAGCAACAAGCATTTGAAACCTTGAGAACATGGTTTCAACAGACTCATCTTCTTCCATTTTGAAGACTTCGTATTTTTGGATCAGCGCAAGTGCCTTTGTCTCCTTGACTTGAGCATTTCCTTCGTGAGTCATACGAAGAGAGTCAAAGATGGATTTTGCAGTTTCTTTGTTTGTGATTTTCTCATACTCAGTATAAGAAATTGCGTTCAACAGAATGGTTTTTGCCTTGTGATGATTTTTGTAGATTTTCTTCTGAGCATCTGTAAACTCACTTCTTTCAATCTTTTTACCTGCAGAATCTACTAGATGATTATAGCCATCAAGTACTAGATCCCATAAATCTAGATCAAATGATAAGAAATAACTTTCAATTCTATCTTTCCAATAATCAAACTTTTCACCATCAAAGATAAGAGGTTTTGCAGTGTAAGATTCTCTTTCAATAACATTTGTTTCAGAAGTTGTTGGTGGTGGTGTAGTCATTGTTTTTCACACTTGGATCGGTACTAAACATTGTTAGGTGCTTGATAAAAAATTCAATCTTTTTATCACTTTAGAACCGGCGCTCTGATGCCAATTGAAGGAGTGAAAAACGTAAGAAAGGGGGGTTTGAATTGGTTTTTCAAAATAATCGTTTCTTTTAAATAACTTTCTTGTTAAAACCTTTTTCCCTTTTCTAAAGAACAACAACTTAGTTAAACAAAAGATATAAACACGTTATGTTTATACTAGTTCACTTGAGAATCTCTCAAGTTAGTCTAGTCCACCCGCCAAGGTGATTTTGCCTCTGTCAACGAGGTCTTAATCCACTATTCAACAAAATAGTACACTGCACTAGCTACACAGCTGGTGACTAACAACAACCTCTAGAACTCACACGTTCTAGACTTCTCAAGTAATCCAACAGCACAGGTCTTACTCAAGGCACAACCTCTAAGACACACGTCCTAGACTTCTCAAGAGATCTAATCACTAAGACTCTCTTAAGGAATACAACTTTAAGTTCAACCACAATGAGTTTACAGAGAATTGCTTCTTCTCAAGCTGATAATCTAAACAAGCTTTTAGACTAGAATTGACTTAAGAAAGAATAGAGTTAGAAAGTATTGTCGTTGTTCGCATATGTATCTTTCTTCAAGTCTTTGAACTTCCTTTTATAGCCGAGTGAAAAGAGCCGTTGAAATGAAATCATAATAGCTAAGTAGGCTTACGGCTTGGAAGGGTGAGGACAGGTACAAAATCTTCTGCATGCAGCGCGTCCTGTCTGTGTCAGATGGTCTTGTTTTGTATTTCGCACAGTCTTCGAGATTTTTAACGTTGTAATGTGGTACAGCTGTACAGTGTGGCAGGTTTTTTGGGCTTCTCAACTTCAGAGGCTTTTTGTGAGCGTGAGTAGGAAGGGAAAACATTGTATGGTTCTTGAGCTTATCAAGTCTTTGAATCACCAGCTCTGCGCTTCCAGAATCTTCAGAACTTGTCTTTTGAACCTTGTTCTCTAAATCCACTTTCTTCATGTTCAGAGGCTTCTGATGTTAATTTGATGAAGCATGAATAAAGTCTTTATAGCAGAATATCTGATGCTTCAAGTCTTCCGTTGATTGAAGAAGTCCATTAGGAATCAGTCTTCAGAACTTCAGCACTTGGTCTTTAAGAGCGTTATCCTTTTCTGCTTTAAGTCTTCCGAATCGTCAGAGCCTGTCTTCAGAGTCTTCAGAACTTCTTGTTTGAAAATCGTGAGGCTTCAGCATTTGGACTTTGTTCCATTAGAACCCTTGTCTCTTGATCTTGAGAATTCATTCTCTTTTCCTTTTGTATCAGAGTTATGTGAATCTTGTCTCATCTTCGAATTAAGTTCTGTTCTTCGAAGCATCTTTTATTAAGCGTTGCGTCAATTCACGGAGGCAGAACCTGTTTGCTAGGTTCTCACAAATAACAACATTAGTTGCACAAAATTGTTCATACAAATATTCAGCTGTTATCATCAAAACTTAGAGATAATATTGCAGAACCAAATCTTGTTCTCACAAAAATTTCAACTAAGCTTCAGTCCAAATTTGACAAATGCTTATTTGTGGGGTATCCTAAAGAAACAAGAGGGTATCACTTCTACAGTCCTTAGGAGGGCAAAGTGTGTGACGCTCGAACTGGAGTATTCCTTGAAAACGACTTTATTTCCAAAGGAATCAGTGGGAGGATAACAGAGCTTGAAGAAATCCAAGAATCACAAAGTATTGATACACCCATGGAGGAACTAGAGCAGGAAACACAAGTAGTTGCGAAAGAGAAACACGCTCAAGTAGAACAAGATCAACATGGGTCAAAGAGGATACATCACCAACCTGAGAGATATGGTTTTCTCGTAACTGATTAAGGTGATGTATTACTTCTGGATCAATTTGAGCGTGTGACCTACCAAGAGGCCATTATTGGTCCCAAGTCTGAGAAGTGGATTGAAGCCATGAAATCTAAAATGGATTCCAAGTATATAAACTAGGTTTAAACCTTGGTAGAGCATCATATAGGAGTTAATCCTATAGGATGCAAGTGGATCTTTAAAAACACTAATGACATGGATGATAAGTAAGGCAAGACTAGTTGCTAAGGGCTATAAGCAGATTCATGGTGTAGACTATCATGAAACCTTCTCACAAGTTATAATTCTTAAATACGTTCAGATTCTACTTGTTATTGTTGTATATCATGATTACGAAATATGGCCGATGGATGTCAAGACTGCTTTTCTTAAGGGAATCTTCTTAAGGATGTGTACATGACACAACCTGAAGGATTTGACATACCAGAAGAAGGCCAAAAGATATGCAAGTTACGTCGATCAATCTATGGATTGAAGCAAGCTTCCAAAAGCTGGAATTTTTGTTTTTATGATACGCTAAAACAATATGGATTCATAAAAAACGAAGATGATGCTTGTGTTTACAAGAAGGTTATTGGGAGCATGATCATCTTCTTGATATTATATGTGGATGACATATTACTCATTGATAACAATGTCCCTACCTTGCAGCAAGAGAAAAATTGGCTAGGGAAATGCTTTTCTATGAAGGACCTGGATGAAGCAGCCTATATATTAAGAATTATGATCTATAAAGATATATCACAAAGACTGCTTGGCCTAAATCAGAGTACATACATAGATAAAGTGCTGAGACTCTTTAATATGCATGATTCCAATAAGGGTTTCATACCTATGCAACATGGCTTGTGTCTATAAAAAACACAATCCCCTTCAACTAAGGAAGAAAAGGATCGCATGAATAAGATTCCATATGCATTTATAGTAGGATCTATCATGTATGCCATGTTTTGTACTTGACTAGATGTCTCGTATGCTTTAAGTGCAACAAGTAGGTACCAATCTGATCTCGGCGATGCTCATTGGGTGCTGTCAAGAATATCCTTAAATACTTGAGAATGACTAATGACTCATTCTTTTGATATATGGAGGTCAGAAAGAGCTCGCTATAATTGGATACACTGATGCTAACTTCCATAGAGTTAAGGATGACTTTAGATCGCAATCTGGTTATGTGTTTTGCTTAAATGGTGGCATTCTGAGTTGTAAAAGTTTAAAGAAGGATATAATTGATGATTCTATAACCAAATTTGAGTGTATTGTTGCCTCAAATGCAATAAAAGGAAGTTGTTTGGATCATGAAGTTCATTACTGAAATTGGCATAATCCCTATCATTGTGGATCCCATTGATCTCTATTATGATAACAATGGTGTTATCGCACAAGCTAAGGAGCCTAGATCTCACCAACAATCTAAACACATACTTTGGAAATATCACCTCATTCGAGAGATAATAGATAGTGGAGATGTGAAGATATGCAGAGTACCAACACTTGACAATGTCGTTGACCCACTGGCAAAGCCTCTTGCGCAGCAAAAGCATGGGGGTCATACTAGATCTATGGGTATTAGGTATATGCTTGGTTGGATCTAATGCTAGTGGGAGATTGTTGGTGTAAGCCCTAAAGGCCAATAGTTTTATTAGAACTTGGTACTTGTATCAAATTATTTATTAATAATTAAAAGACATTTCTTTATTATGTTTGTTTTTCCCAAATAAAAAGTGCTTAGAATAACTAGTCCATTTAATGAAATGTTAAGTGTGACTTAATCATGAGATCCCATTAAACATAAGGACATTATTCTTAAAGTATTCGTAGTCGAGATTTATTGTGAAGTGGGATAACATTAAAGTATTTAAACTATTATGTGGTTAGACTGATGATCACATATCTTGGATCATAAATAAAGAGTTATCAAGTCTTCACATAGGTATGAATATTAGGAGTAATATTTATATTGGATTGTCCCGTTATGAGATTACTACATAGAAAGTTATGATGCGTGTCATAAGTTATTCTCATGCTGATAGTGGTGTATACCATCCTCTGGCCTAAAACCACTATGGACTCTAAATGTAAAAAGTCATGTACTTTATTGCTGATCAAACATTGTCCGTAATTAGGTGACCATAAAGACAGTTGATAACTATTCCACAAATCATGCTGAGGGACATGAGTGACCTAGATGGAATTTGCCCATCCTGCGTAACTGGATAAATGTCTAAGGGCCCAATATTAAAATGGACAAGGGTGACACAGTCAATGCATTGTGTTCAATATATATATATATATATATATATATATGAGGAAAAAAAAGGATAATTGTACACACAAACATTATCACAGAAAGGTTTTGTAACATCACATGACATTTTTGTGACTTGCGTAGCAGTGATGTGTTGCTAGATACCGCTCGATGTATATTATATTAAATGTGTGATTTAATATAATTGCTAATGACACGAGAAATTACATGGTTACACACATAATTAAGGACATATTGATGAGAGATAGAATAAATAAGGAAAACCATAAGGTACGATGTACGTGAGAGAATTATGGAACACTGTAAGGTACGATGTACTTAAGTGGAATATGGAACACCGTATAATATAATAATAATAATAATTATTATTATTATTATTATTAAATATAATAATAATAATAATAATAATAATAAAATCTTGTTTATTATAATAATAGCTATTATAATAATATAATATTATTATTATACATATGGTGCACTTAGGTTGAACTTTTTTAACTTATTACTCACATAAATGGCTCTATAAATAGAACTCTTATGTAGAAGTTGTTACACTTTATGAAATTTGGTTTGTGAAACCTTGTCGTAATCTCTCTCTCTCTCTCTCTCTCTCTCTCTCTCTCTCTCTCTCTCTCTCTCTCTCTCTCTCTCTCTCTCTCTCTCTCTCTCTCTCTCTCTCTCTCTCTCTCTCTCTCTCTCTCTCTCTCTCTCTCTCTCTCTCAAAGTCTTCATTCGTAGCAGTTAGCACTGAGATTGAAGACACTATGTTCGTGTTGACTGAGTAGAGACGTTAATCATCGTTCATCGCAAGTGATCATTCATTCGATTCTAGATCAAAGGTTTTAATTACAACGAGAGGTAAATGTTTCTATCATTGATCATGCTCATTCATAAGGATTAACTCAAGGAAAATTTTTGTTTTCCGTTGTGTAGTGTATCACAATTTTGCTTCAATTACCTATTGTATATAATTCATATGAATATAAATATACTCTAGAATGGTTTCATTAGACACACAACAATATACACAAATGTATTTTCAATAACTTTAAACGAGTTATAATATAAGACAGAGAGAGTATACCTAGAAAATAATTTCTTCATATGGAAGCAGCTTTGTTTCAAGGCATCGGGCATGCTATAAGCAATGGAATCAGATCTTTTTGAAGAAAAGCTTCGAATTTCAATAAGTCAATATAACTTGGAACAATAAACAAATTGAGAGATAATTGTTTTGTGCATTTTGTGAAGATAGATATTTATATTGAACTTTACATCATTTGCATGCAAGAAAAGAATAGGTGAGAGATATGGTAATATGGAGGGAAAACAAATAAATGTCTTTTTTGTGTTTTTTAAAGTGGAGGCAAAGAATGTTAACATTTTTGTTTTTTTCTTTATTCCATCTCTAAACCACACGTTGTTGTTTTATTATTAATTATTTTAGGATTTTTCATTTTTCACTACAAAGAGTGGAAATAGTTTACTATAAACAATATCATAAATATAAATCATTTTTGTTATATCTTAAGATAAAGATGGGAAGCAAAGGTTAACAATATCATGAATTTATAAAACACCAATTATTTTGAAATAAATTAAAATGTTTAAACAACGAAAAATATATGGAATGAATGGACTACATGAAGTAGCATGATCAATCTCTCAAGAATTTTAATATTGTTTTATTTTAAAAGTCAAATTCAAACTTAAAACTACTAGTTAATTAAGTTGAGAAAGACTTAAATATCTTAATGCTCTCTTAAATACATCTAAAGTGAGTTTCTTAAATAAAAAATTTAAAGGATGAAAAAATAATGAAACTATGATAATTACTATTTTATAATTGATTTGGGAAAATTTGAACTTAAAATGCACTAATGAGTTTGATATTACAAAGAATAAATGTTTGGGCTTCTCTTTAAGCTATTTTCTCCCCTTTCCCTCTATTAGAATTTAGAATTCATTCATAACTGAATTTTGTTATGAGTTGCACACACCAACTGAATACACTAAATTGTATCCGAATCATTAAGAAACCATTATTCAGATTCTCTCTAGGAGATTATTTTTCATTATTTTTTATCCTCAATAATTTTCTAACTTTAACATGGTATCATAAAACCTTTTTCTATATCCACCAGTGTGTATCTTGGCAATAGGAATACTCATGGACGGTTAATATTCATAACCAATATATAACTATATATAATCCATATGTTATAACCGGTTATTAAAATTAATTGTCATAACCGATTTTCATTTTTATAAAATGATTATAAAATCAATTATTAACCGGTTATATTTATAATCAATTTTATAATTAATTTTGATTTAATTTTATTTTAAAATCATTTTATTGTAATAATTTCTTTTAAAAAAAATATTTATGTTCAAAAATAAAAAATAGTTTTTAAAATTTTTGGAAAAAATATATTTTTTTTATTTTTAAAAAAAATCATTTTTTTAATTTTAAAAAAAAAACATTTTTTTAAATTTTTTGAAAAAATAAATAAATAATTTTCAAAAAAAATTATTATTTTTTTTTTGAAAAATAATTATTTATTTTTTGAAAAAAACCTTTTCAAAGTTTTTTTAATAAAAAAATTGACTAATTTGATTTATATTTTAGATATGGATGTCCAAATTATAAATTTTGTTAAAACTATATTATAAATATATCCAAAATATATATTTAATTAAAATCATATTAATAATTAACCGATTTTTAATAATCAGATATAAATATAAATATAGATTATTTAAATAACTGATTTAGTTGAGCACCCTACTTGGCACCATGGTTACACCTTCATTAACCTCACGAGCTACAAGTAATCATAAACAAGTTATCGCTGTTGTAAAATCAACTTTCCAACAACAAATTTCCATCATACTTGATGAATTAAATTATCGTTAGTGAAAACAACAAGTCGAAGGTGTCTGTCGAGGCACAAAAATTGTGAAATATGTTGTTACGCCGCAAATTGCTAGATGATTTGTCTCTATTTCTAATCACGATGTTGTGATTAAAAATATTGTGTATTTAACTTAGGAAGAACAAGACTCTCCTCTGCATATAGTTGTCATCTACTAATTCAAACTTTCTGCTGGGGGATAATATGGATAAAATATGTTTGGAGGAGGGTTGAATAGACTTTACCCATATAAAATTCGGTTTCAAATTTTTTTTTAAAATAAAATCAGAGTTTTTTACAAAATTGGGTGACAAAAATAAAATTGTGCATGCATTGGATTGATATCATGATTTATTTGATGTTTATAGGATAGAATAAAATATGAACCATGAAAATCTTAGCTAGTCAATGACTAAATGAATTATTAAATCAATATAAATTCAATTTGATCAAGGAGTTTAAGTCAAAATTTTATTAATCAATGAATCAATCTAATATTACAATTTATACACATAATTAATCTCAAGAAAGATAATCTAGATGACTTAATCAATAACAAACCTAAATTTATACTACAAATTACTATGAACAAATTAAGTCAAACAACATGTGATTTTTAAGAAAACAGTAAAAACCTAAACATGCAACACAGAAAATTAAAAGGATATAGGGAAAGAGAATATTGCACCAAGGTTTATATTGTTTTAGCGCGTTCGACCTCAATTTGTGTCTAATCTAGTCTCCTATGAAAAACTATTAAAATTTCTTTGCTTTCCACTATTTTGACAATTATACAATGTGTGTTTTTTAAAATTAAGGAATTAGATGCTAAAACTAAAAACAAAATTAACAGCTCCAATCTAAATATTTCATTCTTCTGTTATACAAAGCCCACGAAGCTGAAATCCAAAGACCTTCACTCAGTCTTGATCTTCCCCTTACTTAGATCCAAGATCCTCTCCAAACATCTATTCTGCAAAGATTTTCACTCAATCCTACTAGACCCTGGTTTGAGGTCTTAACCCATTCTAGGGGAACATAAACTCTCAACTTCGTTCCATAGCAACCTTTATTCAATTCTACCGAAGTCTTCGATGGAGAAGCCTGCTGGATTGTCAATCCCAACAACATCGCACAATATGAATCTTAATCTGAAACTCAAAAATTTCACAAACATTAACAATGAATGAAACTCCTCTACGATAAATCTCACACTCCCTAAGAATTGAGAAGCAAGCACATCATGGTAATATTTCTAGAGATTGAATATGAATTCAGATGCAATCGAAAATTGTGAAAAGTCACACTTAGAAAGCTAAAACTATGTTTTAAAAGACTTTCAAAGTTATTATATTATGATTTTATGATATGATGAGAAAATTAAAAAAAAAATGATTTACATATGTGCTTGAGATTGAGCACTAAAACTGAGTAAAAACACCCTTTGATTTGAGTCAAAAGCAATAGGTATGATTCGAGTCGAACGAGAAAAGTGATTCTATTCAAGAATCGTGTAATTCAAATCATGATGATAGAATGAAAATCCAAGATTTGAAATGAATTTTTTATTTGAATCAGTCTTTAGTCATTTTCAAATCAGCCTAGCTTTTGATTCGAGAAAGTCTAAAGACCTCTTTCCTGCCTAATAAGAGGGAAATGTCGGCATTGATCTTAAAAAATGTTTTGAAGAATTTCCACATGGAAAGGCAATGTAGAGAAAAAAGAAAAAATAACTTTGTAAAAGGTTGATGGATTAAGAGAATTAAATGAGAGGATAAGAAAAAAATAAAAAGAAGACAAAAAACTTAAGGGGATAAAGAAAAATGTGGCACGTGTGAGCAATATTTGAAGAGCCGTGCACATGCTTTCCTACGTTGTACCTTATCTATAGAAGTTATGAGCCTGGTCCCCATCATTAACATATAATTATTAGAACCACATCATTTTACACAACAATAGCTAAAGGTTACTCACTACTATATATAAGTGATTTCTCCTCGGTTAGAAAAGGGTTTTTATCTCGATTTATTAGGCAAGGTAAATAAGCGTGTCATGGAAAGTGTGTCACTTGTCTCCTCGGTTGAACTGCCACCCGAGAAGAAAGGTTTAACTGATCAGGAATTCGATCCCTATCAACAACATTTTTGTATTTTCTTGAACATGCTCTAGTTTTCCTCTGGGTTGTAAAATTACCGGAGGTGATAAATATATATTGTTCTGTGTCGGATCAAAGCCCAAAGAAAAGGTTCATAAGGCCCAACTCTTCCACCTTATAAATCCATCCTCTCTCGCAACAAGATGGGGATGAGACTCATTTTCCCAAGATTTCATTTCACCTTGAGTTTTCCTATAACTAACTTGAGCGCTGAAGTGTTAACCTTGCAAGTCTACCACTTCCTCTATATCGGAGCTACAAGCTTCATCGTCGATAACATGACCTACTCTCTCTCTCTATATATATATATATATATATCTGTATGTGTGTGCGCGTGAGTGTGTGAGAGAGAGTGAGTGTGTGTGTGTGTGTGTGTGTGTGTGTGTGTGTGTGTGTGTGTGAGAGAGAGAGAGAGAGAGAGAGAGAATGTGTGTGTGTGTGTGTGTGTGTGTGTGTGTTTTGAAAAACTCTAAAGTTTCTTTATCAACATCCTTCTGAATCTTGGTGGGATCAAATGATGAATTTTGTTGCATATCCATATGTATGTAATATATTTTCAAAGGCTTTGAATACATTTGTTTCTAGTATAAAATTAACAAAGGTTAGATAAGGAAAATCATTTATCATGTTACAAGACACAAGATTATGTAATGACATCATTCTCAAACCAATACTTTTATTTGCTCTTGTAATCCAGCCAGAGATTGTTTCCACGCTTCTTTAAGTTTCATTATTTTCTATCTAAATATTTTCATTATCAATGTTTGTCTTTCTATAACACCTTATACATATATGTCTAGAATAATATGCAATGACATTAAAATATGGTACTTACATAACATACATAAGTATCAGATTTTAGGACAATAATTAGTACAACGTACAAAGCCCAACACATTATGGCCCAAAATACATAATACTGCTAGTACTAATACGTAGTCCTCAAAATACATTAGATAAATATAACACAATACAAGGATCAACTACATGAAATATCTCCAAGTACTCATGCCATCTTACCCTTGCCTTTGTCTTGTCTTAAGCTACCATAAAATAATCAACAAGGTTGGGATGAGATTATTAAATCTCAATGAGTTCACCTATCTTACATATGCACTCGACTCTAAAAGGTATACTGATCTTAAAGAGATTAATGCACAGCACACTCGTACTCTGCTAAGATACTACCGTCGAAGCGTACACGACTTCGCACAATTCGTGGGTACACGATATACTGTCCTTTATGCCCAATAGACGAAGGGAACTATGGGTTATACATACTATATGATATCATCATTGACATCTCGGACCCGCTGCCCAAATAAGGAGAAATGAGGAATGCCTTCATGTCCATTCTTTATCCTGTATGAGCAGACACAGTGGAATCCAAATACAGGGATTCCATATCCTATAGGAGAATGGAGGAAATCTCTCGACATAGAATCCCTTATTCTTATTGGGTCTTACTTTATAGTATGGAGGAAATAAGTTTACACTCATTCCTATCTCAAGGCAGGAATAACATTGGAATTACACTACAGTAGATTCCAATCATGTATCGAACTATCTTCCTAATTTCTTATTTCAAATATTCCAATGGATGAAGCTTTTTCATCATCTTCATTGATTAATGCTTCTTCTTTATTAGACGACGAATCTTTTGTGGATCATTCGTCCACCGAGATTGTTCTTTCAAATAAAACTATTAAAGTTGACTTTTCTTCTTATTATTAAAAATATTTTTTATATGAATTTTCTAATTATTCTTCTAGGATTCTTGATCTCATTCTTTCATCTTTCAACAATTGAATCAACTTGTTAAGTTTCATGATGATTTCTTACTTCCTAGATTTTTCCTGAAAAATCATAAACACTTTAATCTCTCGATTTAAGGATTTGATAAGTTTTTTTATTCCAATTATTAAATCTTATATATTTGTTAGTCACAAAAGTTCTAACATGTGATCCAAGATTTCCAATAGTTAAACACGATCTATGAAGATAGCATTCACATTCATCCATTGTTTCAACTTCTTGGACTCGTGTGTTTATTCCCTCTTATTTGATACTTGGAGATGCTCCATAGATCATCTCAAAATTGTCTGACACTTCCTTGAAAAAAATTACAATTAAGGACATACAAGAATTGATTTTCACTCAGAGACATGATCAAAAATTTTTTAGCTTTGAAATCAGTCTAGAAGTTCTCTTGTCTTCTTCGGTCCTAAGAAAAATAGGTTTATATAATCTATCACTATTGATATAGTAAGTAGGGATAAACATATTGTTGATTATAATTTCCCACGATTCAATATTGAAAATTTCAATGAATATTTTAAATCTATCTTTCCATAAACCAAACATATCACAATTGAATGGTGGAGGTGTATTTAGGAAAGTTCTCTTGCTAGAAGAAATGTTTGAAGTCATCATCCTCCTGAGATGACTAGTCTTTAAACATGAGTTAGGCTCTGATACCACTTTATGGACAAGTGACTCCAAAGATAAAACGGGGGTGAATTGTGGAGGTTTTAAAATATTTGATTAAAAACAAATTATATGAGAAAATCAGAGTTTAAAATCATTTGTTAAACAAACTAAGAATTAAGCAGCAAAATTAAGAAACATATGAAAAAGCCGAGGAAATAGAATAACTTAAACTTAAAATAGATAAATGAAAGAGAAAAACACCAGCAAATTACAGAGGTTCAGTCTAAAAGAAGATGACCTAATTCTCTCCCCATGAATTTTTCTTGAGAGTTTCCACTATCTTGAAAGGTTTTAATAGGATAATCCTACAAACATCCTATTACAAGGATTCAAGTCTTAATGTCTAACTTCCAACCAAGCTTGGAGTTTATACTGGCTATCCTCAGAACCAAACAGATATTTTCTACAGGCATACCTTTGAATTAAGATGGAGTTTTATACTAGCTATCTTGCAAACTGAACCATGGTTTTACACGAGCTTCTTAGAGAAGATACTCTACTCAATAGAACATACATTCTTGGGTAAGTTAAAAATATGCCCCTCACTCAGAACAAAGATCCTCACTTAAACAAAAATTACTCTCAAAGCACTAAGGAAAAATTCAAGTGAGAAACGAGATATTTATGTAAAATTATGAGAAAGTAAGAAAGTAGGATCAAAGATCATTTTTTGAGTTGTTTGAAATGATAGAGGAGATCTATATTTATAGGCCAAAATAAGGTTTAAATTTGGAAACATTCCATGAGAAAATAACTCTCATAATCAATTAGCCTAATTAATTGTTAGACCCAAAAATGGAACGTTTTTATTTCTAGCCATTGCCAACCATTAAGATACTTGTTCCAATAGATTGTAAGTGTTAAAATTTAAAATAATGGATTATAGCACTAGTGATAATCAATTATCCTTTGTAAATAGTTTGTAAATAATGCTTCTAATTGATCAGACAACTCCCTAATCTGTTAGCTATTTTTTAGAAACATTGTTAGGTGGTATTAACAAATTAAGAATGACTTCTCAATAGTTTTATATGTGTATGTGTGTGTACGCGCGTGCACGTGTGTGATTTTTCCTTTTATTTTCAAAAATACCCTTGTAACTTTACAAGAATATGTTCACTCGGATTGACACGACCAATCGAGCTTTCACACTTTCACTATTTCACAACTCTGAAGCTTCAAGTCTTGATATCATTATTTTTTACTTTAAAATCACACAATAACTTTGAATCTTTAGCTTGATGACGCTTCATAAGTCTTCAAGTTGATTACCATCATAAGAGAGTTGAGAGACCAAACCACCAAAGAAGCTTGATGAGGCTTCAAATGTCTTCAAGCTATTTTTATTCATAAAATTATGCATTGTGTTGATGATGTTTTTATAATGCATTAATTAAAATCGATGGGTATACTCACCTACGAAAATTTAAATCTATTAAACCTATATGATAAATTTGGTTTAGATGGTGTATGCATGAAAGATAGTTGTTTATCCCACCAACACAAGATTGAGACCCCAATACCTCAACCAGATCCTTTGCAAAGACTAGCAACCATGGTCAAAGATATGAGAGGCCCCTTCGAGATACAATTACAACTTGATTTAGATAAACTTTATATAATTCAAAAGAGTTGTATTATGGATTTTGTACTAGGTACTAATTAACTTGACATAACCATACTACATTTATGGTGCATGTAAGTGCATCTTTTAAGGTGATTTCAATTTATATTCATTATTCTTAAATACTTTTAATGTCAAGACTCATATCATAATTTGACTTTTTTGTTACCATTTAGGTACATGCATCATATTTGTGGTGCAAGAAATTTAGAAAAGTATGGTTTCTTAGACTTCTTCAATATTCAATATGCCCAACATGCATATAATGATATCCAATTTACATACAAAATAAGTTAATTCAAGATAAAAAATATTGTTTGTTACCTATGACCGTTTATCAATTTATAAGTATATATGAATTTATGTTTTATCTTATTTAACATTCAATTTTCTACTCATTATTAATTAGTTTAGATGCTCACGCACTAGTCATTGACATTTAATAAATATTTTTCCTAAGCAAAGTAGTGTAATTATGCTATGTTCGTTAGGCAATCATCTTAATTCAAAGATAAACGATATTACTAGTGTGTATATGGTATTCTTTGTAATACTAAAATGTTCAGTATAATTTTGAATAATTTTTATTTATGTTTAATTTTTTCAACATGTAGAGTTGTGGAGGGATACAATCTTATATGTCTTGACTTAAAAAATAAAAAGCATAAATTTATTTTTCTAAAAGTAAGTGGTATTATTTGTGACATTCTTTTATGTTTTCTAATGTATTACTTGTGCTTTTTGTGTGTATTATCACTATATAAAAATTATTTGTAGACGCGACGACAACCAAAAGGATATGAGTGTGGATATTATGTTATGAAATATATGTTGAATATATAATGTCTCTAGAGGAATTAGTGATTTATGGGTTAAGGTAATCACTCTATCCATATGCATGTAATTTATTTATGTTAGTTGTTAAGTTAATATTATTGTTAGCTAGTAAAAGGTTTATGTTGTTCCTGTTAGCTAGTAAAATATTTATGTTGTTTGTGGTGATTGAATGTTAAATATTGTTGTTATGTTATCCTAATTTATTTATTTTTTTCAAATCATCGGTGTTTAACAACCGAACACCATTTACACATGAAGATATAAATGATAATCATTCACATTTGGTCGATTGCTTTCTAGAGCTTTTTTATTTACCATAAAACTAATTTCTCTTGGTTGTTGCCTTGTTAATTGGTTAACCATTTTAAATATATTTTACTTTTGTTGTAAAAATGTATATGGATTCGGTATAAATAATGTATTTGGTACATATATAATGTATATATTGTTGTTTAACAAATGTGTCATTTGGTTCTGTTTCACAAATGTGTCATTTGGAACTTCCAACCGAGATTAAAACCCACATTTCACCTGTGATATTAAAAAGCAAGCGAGATGAAAAGTGACGCGTTTTCTAATTTTGTAAATAAAAAAATGTTGTTGTTGGGAATCGTACTCATGACCAATGCCACTTTTTCCCCTCAGTTGGTTGTTCAATCGAGGAGAAACATGGCACACTTTCAATAACACCCTTTGTTACCTCGCCCACCAAACTTAGGTAAAACCCTTTTTTAACCGAGGTGTAAATGCACTTATCTGTAGTAGTAAGAGGTGGTGCGAATAAATCTAAAGTGAAGACCTGCGTAAAAAAATTTAACAGCGATGGAGAAAGCTACAAACGAAGAAGAGTTTCATGAATCCCACAAGTGGTGAAAGAGGGAAATGGAAAGTTGGAAGGTTCTTATGTGTATCCTCATTGTGACAAACCACATGATCTCCTATGTTGGGAAGCAAGAAATACACCACCAACGGTCCTGATTCCCTTGACAATCAGTCAAGACAGTTAGGTGTCCAAGTCAAAAGGAAAATCATTATTGACAAGTTAGGTACAATGTCAATACCTTCCTAGGAAACATGATCTATTGCAAGGAAAACATTTAATGAATATGTTTTCAACGTTAGTAATGATGCCTAAGCAAGACTCTTCACTTACCTCAGTAAACATCTAATCTAGGAATGTACACGGAAAACCCACATTCCATAGATCAAAAACAATGGCTTGGATAACTATTTTGAACCATCCACAAGGCCCTACGCAACAGACCTAGAGGTAAGAGGGAAGAAAGCTAACGCGATAAATAAGTGTTTCCTCGTTCTCACCAAAAATATATAACTTCATCCTCTGATGCATCACCCATCATGCATCTAGTTTAATTGGACGACTATCCATAAAGTGCATCGCGTCCATCACAAATGGTTTTATACTCCCACAATATAAAAGGAAAACGTGTAATTTTCAGGTATTCAAATTAATTCTCACTCTCACATCATTTTAATTCTCTCACAAATTTAAATGTTAAGGTGTTAATCTTATTGGTCGACTTGTGCACTACATTATCAGAAGTCCAATGCACCTTTTCATGATCCATCTCACTATTTCAATAACAATTCTGATTCTAAACTGAAAGACTATACAAAGTTAAATTGTGACAATTAAAATATGAAAATTCTAAATTTTTAATATTAATCAAAATTAAGAAAAATCACAATTAAGTTTCATTGTTCGGCTATTTGACTTTAACCTTAAGAACATAAATTAAACTCTTTATTATATTATTTTGGAAAATAATTTAAGTTTAATTATAATTTTTTAAGCAAAATTTAATTATAATTATAATTATACTTATAATTATACTTATTATTATGAGAGAGAGAGAGAGAGAGAGAGAGTTTTTTAAGTGAAAAATCATAAACTATAAAATTAATAATAAAATATATAAAAAAAATAAGTCTATATTTTTAAAGTTGATGGGGTGCAACTGCGCCCTTGGAGTACACGTGCGTGGACACGTAGGTCTGCCATTGCTTTTAAACCATTTTAGAAAAAGGTCTACATTGGAAGCATCTCATGTTCACGGACCCACTAATAAAGTTCTGTTCTGGCATATGGTTTACCGCATAGAGTAAGCATTAAAAGCTTCCAAGTCCCACAACTAGGAAATAACAGGTATCTTTTGGAATAATTTAACTCAGATGTTTTATATTAGTGCATACAAAATATTGATCTATAATTCTTGACTATTCTTGTTTATGTTTTTTACACGCCCTGCCAAATATCTTTAGTTTATAAGTCTATAATGTTATAGTATAGCTTGTGTTTGTGAACTTTAACCATACCAAACTAGGTTTTTGTTCAAACAGCATCGCCTATTCCTTAATTTCTCACAGTTTGATGTGTTCTGTTGGCTTATATATGCCTCCCTCTTAAGTATTAAGGTCACATGTTATGTTTCAGTTGGGTGGCTATGGTATACGTGGAAAGTGGTAATGTGAATCCATTTTTCTTAAAGTAGAACAAGTCTTCATCATTCTGTTGTTGCCTCTAAAACATCACTGATGGGGAAGATAAGAGATTCAATGATTTTGCATGCAGCTGTTTGATTTTTGAGGTACAGATATTGATTACTATCACCTACTAGTCTTCATCAAACTTGCAAGAACCCTTATGAGAAAAGGTAATGGTTGCAATACTTGAAAATATATTGCAATCTCTATCAAGATATTTCAAAGAAGTCACATGGAAGGAGGTAGAGGTGTTTCATTGATATTATTGAGTGAGTGGTCCAAACGGATCTAAAAAATTGAAAGGAATGCCATGTGAAAACACATAATCATTCTGATGCTATTTTCAACCTTCATAACTATTAAATAAACAATGAAAAATAGGACAGGGTTAGTACAAAAAGGGAAATAGTAGTTGTGCATATAGAATTTGATATCGAATATAGTGTTGTTGGTTTGTAAGTGTACTTTTAAAGAATTTTTTTAGAATAACCATGTTATTCATAAAAATTACAAGAATAACATATGGTTCAGATGAATTACCAAACTGACGTATTTTGGAAAAAAACCAACATGCAGGAGCTAAATGATTTGGCGACTCAAGCTAAGTGAAAGTGACAAGCCAAATGAATTGGCGACTCGGGTCATTTTTTCGTGCCCTAATTTTAAAGGGAGGCGCCATACCATATGGCGCCTCAGGGCAATGTATTTTTTTTAAAGGCATTTTTTTAAAGTTATAATTAAATTTTTTTTAATTGTTACATACAGTACTCTATGTGTTTATAAATAAGACTACACCTTCATTTGGTTCTCCACAATAATTAGCACTAATATCCTCAACTCTCCCCAACCAATAACCTTAACTCTCCCCAACCAATATCCTAATCTCTCTCCTCCCACTATGTCTAAGTGGTTAAATCGGCGTCCATCATCATCATCATCACCGGAGGAACCACTTACAACATTTCCACTTATGAAAAGAAATGTCCTAGTTGTATTCTCAGCAACCAAGCCCCCCGATGAAGGTCCTCCTCATTGTTTACCATTTCATCCACAATGTCCTCCGCTTCTTCTTCTTCCTCGTCAACGACATCGACCTCAGCTTGTTCGTTGTCAGACTCGTTAAAAACTTGAGAAGATTCAAGTTGTTGTTGTTGTAACGTAATATATAACTCAATATCATTGAATCCAGAATACTCATGATTGAGAAACATATTACGGACATCATCATCGTCTCGAATCTTTAACTGGAAAAATTTGCATTGCTCGTGCCTACCAAAAGACATAGGATTTTTGTACACGATTTGGCCAACTGGACCACACTGTATTTTCTTTTCTAATCTGGATTTCAAATGTAAAAAATTTGATCTTCTATCAATTAAAAACCTAGTGACTTCCGTATCCCTAAAATTGAAACCGGTAATGGGACATTCAAACATCTCACCATTGAGATGTGCACTGATCATGTCTTGTGGTGTTTGAGGCATAACAAAAACGTTACTAACTCGTGTTTGGAAGAAATGGTTTACAAACTTTAGTGTTTAGAAGAATATGTTAACTAAAGGATGTGATCATAAGTTGTATGTTTCATGTGTATTAATAGCCGTATAGTTGATACAAGTTATGTCTATTATACGTTTTAATGCTTCAGAATGCTTTACAGCTTATGTCTTACCAACTTCACTTACAACACAAAGATGACTTACAAGACATTAAAGTAAAAAATAAAACCCTTACCTTGCATGTATTATGTGATTCTCTGCGTGACAAGACCACACTTCCACGCCAAGAATCTCACAAGGACTTTATCACTATTATGATTACTTTTTGCAAATACTTATTATTTTTATTGTATACTATCACATGTCTCTGCATGACAAGACTACGCAACCATTGCCAAGAAGCTCACAAGACTACACTATTCTTTGTCATGCCTACACACAATATGAAATTAAAGTTGTAAAAACCAAAACTATTTATTATTATTGCTATTATTATTACTACACTAAAGTCTTACCAACTATACTTACAAGACATTAAAGTTGTAAAAACCAAAATCATTATTATTATTGCTATTATTATTACTGCTTCACATGTCTTGCATGCATAATTTCTTGTGATTCTCTGCATGACAAGACTACACTACCATGCCAAGAATCTCACAAGACTACACTATTCTTTTTCATGCCTACACTATTCTTTATCATGCCTACACACAATACGAAATAATTATTCACCTCTTTGTCATGCCTATGCCTATACAATATTCTTTATCATGCCTACACTATTCTTTAGCACACTCTACGAAATCACAAAACTACACTAGCCTTGCATGCATCATGTGAAACTCTGCATGACAAGACTACACTACCATGCCAAGAATCTCACATGGGTTCACATGCAATGCCTGGAAGATTCCTTACACGATTCCTTACACAACATTCACTATGCATTTTCATGTGACTCCTCTCATCACATTCTTCACCATTATAAATACATGCTCATCACTTTACAAAATCTTCTCATCCCAACTCTTCTCCTCCACTACTAACTCTTCTCCTCAAATTACAAAATCTCCTCATCTTCTCTTCCATCACAAACTCTTCTTCTTCATACCAATTACTAAAAAATGTCTCTACTAACGATAGGCAACGATCACAAAGGAACACCTGAAAACGTTGTAGATTTTGTATGTGTTTTGATTTATTTGTTTTGTCTTCTTCCCTTACTTAGATGCATTTTTTTTAAAACTAATGTTATTCATATTTTTGTTCAGGAGGTCTCTAGGTTTCGTTGTCGTATGCATGACTACTTACCACACGACCCTTTCATCGAAGATTACCTAGATGCATATGGCTTTGGTGATTTGATAAAAATCACATCATATTCGCTTGACCACAAATTTATTCTAGCTTTGCTAGAACGTTGGAGGCCAGAGACCCACACATTTCACCTTCCATTCGGTGAATGCACGGTAACACTTCAAGATGTGTAAATGTTGCGGCCTACGCATCGATGGAAACGCCGTCAACGGCAAGGTTAATGTCAATAACCAACTGTGTAATGATTTGTTGGGCGCCCCGCTTTGTGTTGAAGCACCTCGGCCAACATGTGATGGTCGACCTAGGGGCCAAGGAATTAACTTAAAATACCTTAGATACCACTATAACTCTATTATATTAGACGAGGAAACCCCCCTGTATTACAAGATCATTAAAACTCGATGTTATTTAATGATCTTATTTGGTCATTTTTTTTATTTCCAGAAAGTACTGGAAATAGTGTAAATATTATGTATTTACCATTGTTATCCAACATCAACAAAGTGTACGACTATAGTTGGGTTCAGCTGTCCTGGCCCATCTCTATAGTTCACTATGTAAAACTTCAAAAAAAGACGCTTGTACTTTTTATGGCTGCGCCTATCTCCTTCAAGCGTGGGGTTGGTCCTGAATGCCAACACTAGCTTCTGTTAACCGGAATCCCTTCACATTTCCCTACGCAAACAAGTAAGCTTAATTTTACTAATTTATGTCCTTTAATGAAATGTTTATTTGTAACTAATTTATTTGTGTCACTTTTTTTAGGTGGTCAGTTCCAGGAATGAATTACCATCGAAATCCCAGGAACTCAATAACCGTCTACCGCAACCTAATAGATCACATTGGCCTCGACGATGTATTTTTTTCTTAAACTACCATAAATATGTCTAATAAATTACAGCACCGTAGAGTTTCTCATTACATCTTATGTTCTTTTAGTTTGTCTGAAGGCCGTACGAGGGTCTTAACCATCAGCCCAACGCGGCTGATGTTGCAGTGTGGACATCAAAAACACCCATCATTCGGTTCACCGCAGTGGAGATGTGTTGGTTGCGCAATAGCGGCAAGCAGCAAAAATATTTATTTTCGGAAGAATTCCCTACGGGATTTATGTCGTGTCCACAGAGATCGGTTCGAGGGAAAGAATGTCGTTCGATAATCTCTCACGTTTATGAGTTTGGATTATAATGGATTTAAACATAGAAACTGAAAAGTAAACATTAAAACAAAAAGAATTCATTCTTCGGAGAGAAGAAACTTATCCGGCATGCAAATAATCGACTCCTCACAAACTTAAACTTAACGACCAGTTATACTCAACCTACAATACTCCTCATTATCACCCAGCATCGCCCACAACCAAGGTTATGTCTAACGCAAATTTGAGAGAACAACCGTGTTACCATCGTCGACACTCTCGCACCCGACTCAAGACACGGAGGCATTAAGCTTCGACGCCTATTGAAGATTGTTAGCTCTAAATCTATCTCTAGAATCCAGAAACTAACATATAATCATCCCTAATCGAAGTTTGCGAGGATTATCTCTAATGCAACCCAAACCCCGTGCATAAAGCAAAAATCAGAGACAATCACCAATAAAGATTTGTAAAGCAAATATCATACAACGCCATGGGCGACAAATATACATGAGTTCAAAGTAAATACATATACAACAATCCAACAAAGAAGAAAAACACAGAAGAATAAGAGAAATAAACCAAACATCTCGCGGATTGTCAGAGCCGATCGATGAGAAATCTACCCCGGATCATCCGTGTGCAAGCTCCAATGTTGTTTTCTAAGCTAATCTACTGAAAATGAAGTTTGATGGAGTTGGGAGCAAAAATCCCCAAAACCATAACCTAAAAAATGGTAAAAATGAACTTATAAACATTACAAATTCTGTCACGTTCGCTAAGCGAACGATTTACTCGCAAAGTGAGCCTCAAAAAGTGGCACTTAAGTGCCTATTGAACAGTTAAACCGACTCTGCACGAACGTTCGCTGGGAAGTTCGCTTTGCGAACTTTGGTCCCCTTTTCTACTGTCGCTTTGCAAAATTTCTGGCGAACATTCGCAGGGAAGTTCGCTTTGCTAACTTTGGTCCCTTTTTCCTCCCAACCCTTGTTTTGACCATAACTTTTGAACCGTAACTCGGATTGACGCACGGTCGGAAGCGTTGGAAAGTTTATTCAATGCTCTATACAACAATGGCAAGATATCCTTGCTTGAATACCTGAAAAAATGAGAGAAAATCAATTAAAATCATTGATATTTACACGATACGCAATATATACACTAAAATGTAAAGTAAACGTATTTATAAACAAATAGGGGTTTATTCGAACGATATTAACAAAAAAGTATCAATAAGTGCAACAAAACTTATATACAAAATTAGTTACAATTTACACTTATCAAACTCTCCCCAACTTAAACTTGTTTGTCCGCAAACAAGAATCAAGCAAACTTAAAAACACAAGAGCAATAACCAAAGAATCACGAATCAACAGGTTTTGAAAAACGGAAACAAATGTATGGTTCAAATGAAAAACCGCACACGCAAAGTAAACACTTACCACTAAACTACAACGACAACATAGTCACGAAACAAATGCAGAATACAAAAATCATGCCAAACATCCTAAAACAACACAAGTCCCAAAGTGAATCACACCTAGCAAAAACAATCATCGGTAGATGAAAAACACAAAATAAAGTATTTTTCACTCACACAACAATCATGCAAACAATAGACTAAATTATGCAACCATCCAAAAATTCACATTGAATATACAAAGGCAAGAATCACAAGGACTTTCAAGGTTGTAGTGTGGTCGGGTAAACGAACAAGGGGCAATTTCTAAAGGTAATTGAAACAAAAACTTGCCTAAACCTAAGGGAGTGTAAACTCACAAAGACTCAAACACAAAATTCCAATCAATTTCTTCCAAAATCCCAAGTGTTACACAAAACACAATACTTATTTAGCACAATTATTTGAACTCTTTTTGTATCCTTTCACAAGGATTTTCGTTTTCTTTCTCTTTTTCTTTTTTCTTTTCTTTTCTTTTTCATATTTTTCTCTTTTTTCTTTTCTTTTTCATCCTCATAGAAACCAACCAATGAGTAAACAATCATTCTCTCCCCAACTTGAATTCAACCACATCATCATGTGAATACTCCCTACTTTCTAAGGCAAGGCAAAAATTCATACAATAACACAAAGTTGAGGGTTCAAGAAAAAACAAAATCCATTCAAAAATAAGACTAAATACTCATAGACAAGCATTAAGTTCAAATAAAACATGGATCAAAAAGCTCAAAGGGGTTACGAATGATCACACGCTCACAAGGTGAGTGACTGTTTGATAGGTAGTTGTGCTCAAAATGAAACAAAATGCCTGGATCCTTTTCATGCTTTCATACAATCAACACAAATAAAAGATTAAGCATAATAAAATTCAGTTAGAACAAGAATGTTGGTACTCCGCGCATATATGAACAATGGAAAGCTACCTTACAAAAAGGTGGGAACTAAAGTGATTCACACAAGAACAAGTATACAAAAGAATGAATGGCATGGAAGTTTGTAAAAAGCCTAAGTATCATGAATATGCTAAAGTCAAGAAAGCGATAAACACATACCTTGGACGTGTACAAAAATTAACAATATCATTACCATACATCCGCAAGTTGAAACGATCAAACTTGGAAAATCACAAAATGCATCCTCAAATTAGCCAACCAAAATTTGCGTCCAGACAACAAACAAAAACATTAGAAACTAAAAACAATTAAACATGATTGTTTTACGTCGTAAGCTCGATTCCTTTACAGTGCTTAGCTAGAAACTTCCTTCCTTCATGCCATGGTGATGCCTCACCGCGCAAACCAAAAGCAAGTGCCCTAACCAAACACTTAAACAAACGTTACGGGAACAAAATGTATACAACACTTGAACAAACATAATGGAAATAGACAATATATACGATATATACAAAACTAAAAAACAAAGAAACTATCGCAATGCGATTCAATATCAAAACCAATCCCCGGCAACGGCGTCATTTTGTTGGTTGCGGAATAGCGGTAAGCAACAAAATTATTTATTTTCGGAAGAATTCCCTCCGGGATTTATGTCGTGTCCACAGAGATCGGTTCGAGGGAAAGAATGTCGTTCGACAATCTCTCGCGTTTATGAGTTTGGATTATAATGGGTTTAAACATAGAAACTGAAAAGTAAACATTAAAACAAAAAGAATTCATTCTTCAGAGAGAAGAAACTTATCCGGCATGCACATAATCGACTCCTCACAAACTTAAACTTACCGACCAATTATACTCAACCTACAATACTCCTCAATATCACCCAGCATCGCCCACAACCAAGGTTATGTCTAACGCAAAGTTGATAGAACAACTGTGTTACCATCGTCGACATTCTCGCATCCGACTCAAGACACGGAGGCATTAAGCTTCGACGCCTATTGAAGATTGTTAGCTCTAAATCTATCTCTAGAATCCAGAAACTAACAGATAATCATCCCTAATCGAAGTTTGCAAAGATTATCTCTAACGCAACCCAAACCCCGCGCATAAAGCAAAAATCAGAGACAATCACCAATAAAGATTTGTAAAGCAAATATCATACAACGCCATGGGCGACAAATATACATGAGTTCAAAGTAAATACATATAAAACAACCCAACAAAAAAGAAAAACACAAAGAAGAAGAGAAATAAACCAAACATCTTGCGGATTGTCAGAGCCGATCGATGAGAAATCTACCCCGGATCATCCGTGTGCAAGCTCCAATGTTGTTTTCTAAGCTAATCTACTAAAAAATGAAGTTTGATGGAGTTGGGAGCAAAAATCCCCAAAACCATAACCTAAAAAATGGTAAAAATGAACTTATAAACATTACAAATTCTGTCATGTTCTCTAAGCGAACGATTTACTCGCAAAGCGAGCCTCAAAAAGTGTCACTTAAGTGCCTATTGAACAGTTAAACCGACTCTGTATGAACGTTCGCTGGGAAGTTTGCTTTGCGAACTTTGGTCCCTTTTTCTACTGTCTCATTCGCTGGGAAGTTCGCTTTGCAAACTTTCTGGCGAACATTCGCTGGGAAGTTCGCTTTGCTAACTTTGGTCCCTTTTTCCTCCCAGCCCTTGTTTTGACCATAACTTTTGAACCGTAACTCGGATTGACGCATGGTCGGAAGCGTTGGAAAGCTTATTCAATGCTCTATACAACAATGGCAAGATATCCTTGATTAAATACCAGCAAAAATGAGAGAAAATCAATTAAACTCATTGATATTTACACGATATGCAATATATACACTAAAATGTAATGTAAACGTATTTATAAACAAATAGGGGTTTATTCAAACACTATTAACAAAAAATTATCGATAAGTGCAACAAAACTTATATACAAAATTAGTTACAATTTACACTTATCAGGATGCATCAAAGTGATCGGGTAAAACTTCAGTTCGGAATGCATCAGGATATTCTGGTCGCTCCGACATGTTTGGAAGAGTGGCATCTACGTAGAGTGGATACACAGTGGGTTGTAGGTCACTGGACGAACTTTACAAAAGAGATGTGTGAACATTGGGACAATCGACATCGACACATCTTAGCCGACCCTGTTGTGGAAGGGGCTAGATCAACACAATAATATATGCTTTGGTTTAGGTCTGTTACAACACCCAAACAATTCCTCTCTCAGCCGACGTATCTGATTAATCCGCACCAACGTGCTTCTTTCTCACAGCCACATGCCCAACATCAAACACCTTATTATACCCAACAACCAGGTATACCAACTGAATCAATCTTCCAAAGCCGCAACCCTTTCATGCCACCAACCCGTTCACAACAACAAGAGCCTTACCCCTACCGCCAGCCCACCTACACCGACCCCACTAATGCTTATTGCCCTGACAACTCTTTCGAACCCACCTCAGCCCACCATAACCCCCCGTAAATGAACACACAATCGTCCTACTACCAACAAACCCACCAACTATTTGACTACCAAACCCCACATCAACCACTGGATCGGTTCCAAAACCCTTCAATGCACCATTTCGGCCAACCATACCGTCCACAACCAATCCAACCCCCACCCCCCCCCCCCCCGGCGCGTTCAAAATACGAAAACATGGGCATGCAACTGGATTACAGAAGCGTCGTTGGCGGCAACCCCCCGGCTATTGGGGACAGATGCTTCAGAATTTGTCTGATACGCCGGGACCATCTCACAGATGCCTCTTCCATAGGTCAACACGCAAAGGCCAGAGACACCTCAACAAAATCGTGGTAGACCTAGACGCCGCGAAAGAGCCCCGGAATGTAGAACCGGTGGACGTTTCGATAGGCACGACCATTAAATTTTTGTTTTCCATCAACTTTACATGTTTCTTTTTTGTGAACATTAATATATAATTTTTGCTAGCCTTTTTTTTTCATTTAATTTATCAATTTCCAAACTAAAATCTTAATTAAAATAAAAAAAAAACAAATAAAAATCCTTTAAAAAAAAATTGCCCTGAGGCGCCAAACCATATGGCGCCTCCTTTTGAAAATTAGGGCACGCAAACTTTGACTGAGTGGCCATTTCATTTGGCGAATGGAATTCAGCTTTGCTTGAGACGCCAAACCATTTGGCTTCTGCAGGTTGGTCTTTCTTGCAACATAGTCACTTTGATAAATGTTTTGAATATTGTGTTATTCTTGTATTTTTTTTTTTGAACACTACGCCAAACAAGGGAAAGGAGGGCGCTTTTTTTGGCCTATGACAGCGCTTAAAAGTGCTGTCTAAGCCAACGCTGTCGTAGGTAAAGACAGCGCTTTTTTATTTATGAAAAAAGCGCTCTCTAAAAGGGGACGTTAGACAGCGCTTTTAAAAGCGCTGTCTAAAGTATACGTTAAAAATTTAAAAAAAAAATTTATAAACTTTAGAAAGCGCTTTTTCCTTCAAAAGCGCTCTCTAAAGGTGCTTTTAAACAGCGCTTTAGAAAGCGCTGTCTAATGTATACGTATATTGATTTTTTTATATACTTTTAGAGAGCGTTTTTTCAGTAAAAGCGCTCTCTAAAGCTGGACTTTAGACAGCGCTTTCAAAAGCGTTGTCTAATGTATAACCTTAGACAACGCTTTTTTATTAAAAGCGCTGTCTTTTGTCTACGTAAAATTTTGAAGATTTTTTTTAAAAATCTCATTTTAACCATTTTTTTATGCAGAAACCTGTATAATTCACATTTCCATAAACCTGTATAATTCACATTTCAATAAACCAGTATGGATATGCATTTCCATCAACAAATTCTATTTCAAAACTAGAATTTACATTAACTAGAAACCAGTATAGAATTTACCATTTCCATCAATAAACCAGTATAGAATTTACATTTCAATAAACTAGAATTTACATTCACAAAACTATACAATCAAGAAAGAATTCTTCTTGCAATAAAAAATTTGCACAATTCCTCCTTAGTATCTTGCAATTGTTTCCTCGTGTAATAAGGACACGCCATATCATCGAAATACTACATAACAAAACAAAATACGCATTATTTAGTTAAAAGTAATAAATTATATATATGACATATCCGATAAATATTAAAATAAATCCTAAGTTATAAAACCATGCATACCGTGATAGAAATCACCAATTGTCCCATTTGAAGGAATCTCCACTTTGACCCATGTAATATTAGTTGCTCTAGCCCGTGCTACTCGTGCGTATCTTCCTGGTTACTAGACATTTGACCTGTAAGAAAGAAAAAAACAGAAATTAAATGACAAATATAAAAATCCATAATCCTAATCTATTGAATGATATAAGCTATATTGAATGATATAAGCTATAATTTTACAACTAATACCTTTTTCACTAACGTCTCTTTCTTTTCTTGTTTGGAGTATGTTCTACCCGTCTCTTAACAACATGGACGGTTGGATTGATCCAAATACCCTCATTATGATCATTTCTAGTATATGATTCATTCGCTATAATATTTTCATCTTGATCATTTCTAGTAAATGATTCAATATCAACATCAATATCACCTTGATCTCCAACGTTTTCATCAATTACTTTATTAGATAAAAGCACTATAGACCATTTTGTACTTGTCGGATCAGTGACATACAACACTTGTTTAGCTTGAGAGGCTAGAATAAAAGGCTCATCTTTGTACCCCACCGTATTAAGATCCACTTGCAAAAATCCTGACTTATCCATTCGTACGCCATTATTCTTTTCAACCCACTTGCAACGAAATATAGGAATCTGAAACTTCTCATAATCAAACACCCAAATGCGCTCGATAACCCCAAAATATGACAGATTTGCAAATTTGGGGTTTAAGTCTTTCACACTTGAAATGTGCATTGCTTCAGCTACCACGGTGACACCACTATTTTGCATAGTACTTTTATCATCTTGTTCTTTGGTATAAAATGTGTATCCATTAATTGCGTATGCGCTATAAGAAAACACGACCATACTTGGACCATATGCTAAACATCTCAACCTTTCTGTTATTGAATCGCGGTCTGAATAATACTTTGAATAAATATGATCCTTAAACCAAGGTATGAAACTTCGATTGTGCTCTCGTACTATCCAATTCTCATTTCTATTCGGATTTAAACCTCGGAGAACATCCTTGTGCATTTCAACATATGGCTCAACCTCATTCTCATTGTGCAGAACATACAAATGGACTTGATCCCGTTCGACCCTTGATACTGTCACAACTTCATTTCCAATTAACTTTTTTCCTTCTTTTTTTTCGACAATATGAGATTTGGGGAGTCCAATTGATTGTACATTGGACAGATATTCAGTACAAAACTCAACCGCTTCTTCAACAATGTATCGTTCGGCAATACAACCCTCTGGTCGACTTCGATTTTTCACATACCCTTTTAATATTTTCATATAACGTTCAGCAGGGTACATCCATCTCATATAAGCCGGTCCACACAATTGTGTCTCTTTCACTAGATGAACAACTAGATGAACCATTATGTCAAAAAACGAGGGAGGAAAATACATTTCAAGATCACACAAAGTAATAACTAGTTCTTTTTGAAATGTTGGTAAGATCGCAGGATCGATCACCTTACTGCAAATTGACTTGAAGAAAAAACACAATTTAGTTATTGCGCTTCTTACTTTTTCTGGCAGAATAGAACGTATACCTATTGGTAAAAAATGTTCCATTATAACATGGCAGTCATGCGTCTTTAAACTCTTTAACTTGAGGTCTTTCATAGACACAAGTCTTCTAATATCTGAAGAGTATCCTTCTGGAACTTTAACTTCACTTAGAAACTTACACAATACTTTTTTCTCCTTTCTAGATAGAGTATATGCAGCAGGTGGTAGATATGTTCGTTTTCCTTTCTTCAAGGGTCCTAATTCAGTTCTTATCCCCATATGTACCAAGTCCTTTCTTGCTTTAAGGCCATCCTTAGACTTTCCTGGTATATTGAGTAATGTACCAATAACACTGTCAAATACATTTTTTTCAATATGCATAACATCGAGAAAATGTCTTACATACAACGACTTCCAATATGGCAGTTCAAAAAAAATTGACCTCTTCTTCCACCCACTCTTGACAAGTGTATGTGCAAAAGGCTTTCCAAACTGAGTTGTCACATCTTTCACCTTTTCAAAAATTTGATCACCTGTCAATATAGTTGGAGCTTTAACATGTTCTGCCTCTCCATTGAATGCTTTTCTCCACCCACGATAGTGATGATTAGAATTTAAGAATCTACGATGACCGAGAAAGACATTCTTCTGACCAAACTCCAATCGCGTCCAATCTGTTTTATCTTCACAAATATGACACACACATTGACCTTTTATGCTGTACCCTGATAGATTTCCGTATGCTGGAAAATCATTAATTGTGCCAAACAACATCGCCCTCAAGTTGAAACTTTCTTTCCTATACCCATCATAAACCTC
This sequence comes from Lathyrus tuberosus, assembly GCA_022829125.1. Taxonomy (NCBI): domain Eukaryota; kingdom Viridiplantae; phylum Streptophyta; class Magnoliopsida; order Fabales; family Fabaceae; genus Lathyrus; species Lathyrus tuberosus. The sequence continues at coordinate 20,837,845 of JALAZF010000043.1, forward strand.
CACACCGTTCTCCCACAAAAATTTTAAATCTTCGATTAAGGGTGTCAAGTATACGTCTATGTCATTCCCTGGTTGTCTAGGCCCAGAAATTAACATAGATAACATCATGTACTTACGCTTCATACATAGCCATGGAGGTAGGTTATAAATCATTATGATCACAGGCCAAGTGCTATGTGAGATACTTTGAATACTGTGTGGGTTCATTCCATCAGTAGATAAGGCCAAACGAAGGTTTCTTGCTTCTTTTCCAAATTCAAGATAATCATCATCAATTTTCATCCACTGTGGTGAATCTGCCGGATGTCGAAACTTTCCATCAATAATTCTTTCATCTGTATGCCAAGTCAAGTGTCTTGAATCGGTCTCACTACGAAACATGCGTCTAAATCTCAGAATTATAGGAAAATACCATAAGACTTTTGCTGGAGACAACTTTTTCTTATATCGAGAGACACCACATTTAGGACACTCATTTAACGATGCATACTCATTTCGAAACAATATGCAATCGTTTGGACAGGCATGTATCTTATCATAGCTCATGCCAATAGAGCACAACATCTTTTTTGCCTCATATGTTCGATTGGGAAGAACATTATCCTATGGAAGCATATCTTTCATAAGGGCCAATAATTCTGTGAAACTTTTATCCGACCATCCATTGCCCGCCTTTAAGTTGTACAACTTTAATACCGCAGACAATCTTGTAAATTTGGTGCAACCATTATACAACGGTTTCTCTGCATCGCTTACCAACCTCTCAAACATTTTGGGACAATCCTTAAGATCTTCTTCAAGTGCTTCTGCAATCTCTTCGACTCGATCAGAATCGTATGTATCTGTGTCATTGTCGTATGAAGCGTAGGTCGTATTATCCCCCGATTCAACATTCCCGTTAATTTTCTCACCATGCAAATTCCAACATGTATAACTTCTATCAATTCCACTCCTCAATAAATGCGATGCCAACTGAACCGCGTCAACCCGACTCCCAAAACAGCAACCCAAGCAAGGACATATCATTCGACTGGGGTCTTTGGCGTGCGCAACAGCAAACTTAACGAATTCCGATACCCCATTGTCATACTCTTTCGACAATCGACTTGAAGACATCCATTTCTTATCCATAGTTATACTAATTAAACTAAACAAAAACAAAAAGAAAAAATGTTATACCTGTAGGGAAACGATCCGACTTTCACACTTTGAACACAAGTAACCCCTATACACGTATCATAAAATGAAATATTATTAATTGACCAATTATGAGTCATAACTTGATAAGTGGCAACATGTAATCACAAACAAGCAACAATTAGAGGTAAACACCTACATAAGTATAAAGTAGACAATAAACTTATAACAAAAAGTCACAAGTTCTAGAAAATAAAAGAAATGAACTTGGGAAAAAAAGGATAGACCAAACACAACACAACTAGTGAAATACAATTTCAATCAATACTAGGTTGTTTATACTAATCAACTTTGCCAAATATACAGTAGAAAATATTTAATAGTCATGAAATAACCTTCACAATTTCAATAATAGTTGTGAAGATACTTTAATATTAGCTTCCTTATGAAAATACCTTCCACAAAACTAGGTTGTATCATGAATGCATAACACAATGAACATATTATAAAAAAAATACTTTTTCGTAAAAACTTTTATTCTGCAACAATAAAAGAGGAAGCTTTTATCCTCATCGTGAAAACTTTTTCGTTTTCGTTTTCAGAGAAATGAATAGTAAAAGAGAAATGAATAATAAAAGAGAAATGAATAATAAAAGAGTACCTTATTCGTTTTCGTTTTCAGAACGATTTGAGAAATGAATAATAAAAGAGAAATGAATTATAAGAGAATAAGAACAACAACAACAACAACAACGTTTTCACGAACGGCAATGGCAATGGCAATGGCAAGAACGACGGCAAGGGTTTAGACAAACGGTCGAGAGAGAAAATGAATAAAAGTGTCTCTGAAAATGTTTAGAATTGTTTTATATTTTAATTAGTAAAGGACTTTAGAGGGCGCTTTTCCTTAGAAAGCGCTTTCTAAAGTGAAAATAATTAGAGGCCTATAAGAGGGCTTTATAAAAGCGCTTTCTAAGGTGGCCTTTAGACAGCGCTTTTTAGAAGCGCTCTCTAAAGTGACACCTATAGCAGCGCTTTTTGGAAAGCACTTTCTAAGGTGGTCTAAGGTGGCAGTCTTTTACAGCGCTTTTTAAAAGCGCTTTCTAAAGCCTTTCTTTTAAGGCGCTTTTTTTTAGCGAAATTTTTTTATTCTTTTTAGCAGCGCTTTTTTATAGAAGCGTTGTCTTTTAAGTGCCGTCTAAACACTTTTTTAGCGTAGTGAAAACATAATTATTAAAAAAAATCACTTTTACAAGGCAATATTGGTTTAGTTTTTATTTTAAATATATTTATATTAAAAAAGTAATAATGATTCAAAGTATATAAAAAATTAATTTCCTGCCGTCAATATTTTCCCACAATCACACCGTTAAAAAATCCATAGCAATATAATCTTAATGACACAGTTAGTTTGTTTTCTATTTTAGAATCTCTTATAAAACTTAAAAAATCACATTACGTTTTCTATTTTAGAATCTCTTATAAACTTTAAAAAAAAAAAACACATATTACCACCATTATTACTTTTATATCCTTTTATATTATCTTAATACTGTGACACGTTTATACTTTAAGGACTTTATAAAATAAATTACTTTTCTTATAAATACAATAACAATTATAATATACTATCTTTCATATTTTACATTGTAATTTCTTACAATATTATTAAAAAAGGAGTCACTAACAATATAGTTAGAGCCTATAACTCATATGAGACAAATATTTATCATTACTCAATTACTTAATTTTAATACTTTTCTTATAAATTTTAAATAAAAAATTTAAAATAATTATAATTTGTTAATTTAAGTTTACTATAAAAATAATACGTGAAATAAATATTTGTCATTAAAAAAATATTTAAATTATCCCGTTAAATAAGCTCGGTTGATAATTATATAGAGACACTAGTAAAATACCCATACTCCCGCACGGGTAAATTTATTTGATATAGTAGCTATAATTTTTTAAAATATATAGGCATAAAAGTCTTTCTAAATTAGAATTTAGAATGAAAAATTATTTCAACAAAATATTAGAAATATGGTTACACAACATATAACAGATATTTGACAAAGGATGTCAATGATCTAAAATAATAAAAATCAGATAAAAGATAAAAGAAAATAAAGTATGTGTTTCAACCAATTGTTACTATGTTCTTAGAGTTGAGATAAAAGATAATAAAGTATGTGTTTCAACCCATTGTTATTATGTTCTAAGAGTTGAGATTTTGAACATCAATCGTCTAAATTAAATAAATGATTTGCCATGTAAAATGAAAAAATAGTTGTAGTACATAACAATTCATTAGTTGATGATTGAATGAAATTTGTTGGTGAAGACTATTTTTTTTTTCACTTTGAACACGTGTCTTTTTTTATAAGAGTTATGTGCTCTTGCTTTTTTGGCTGATCCAAAATTGGATGTGTGATCCGTAATTGATATTATATGTGATTCAATGGCAATTGGATGTGTGATCCAAGAATTATAAACTAAAGATTACATTATGAAGATTCTGCAGTATAGAAGAATACTAAGCTAAATAAGTCGTCTATATTTGAAATTGTAAATGTAGTTCATGATTCATATTACAGCCTACTATAATTGTTCAATATTTGTCACAATAATGTAAACATTTTTTATCTAATATTGATCCAACAATAAAAGTAAAAATAAAAACAATGTTAGATAGATATAAATTTTAATTACAATCTTCATTCAATTTCATGTGTTCATAAAATGAAAAAACATGTTTTGATGTCATTGAATTTTCCGTGTTCTTTCGATATTCCGAACATGTAGAGCTGATCCAACTATTGTGATGGCATTTGACTCAAAATTAGTCATGTGTTTTGCCCTTAATAACTGCTGGAAGAAAGCACCCATTAGGTGATCACTCTTCTTCTCAATAAGTGCTTTGCCATGAGGAGAATCAGAGCAATGACAACAATTAAAACAACAACGTAAATAAAATAATCTAATCATTAAAATAAGCTAAGAAATTGGGTTGAAAGCAAGATTTACAGAAAATAGAAGAAGTTGTATCAGACACAACTTGTAGAATGAATTTGTGCTTTTTCAAACAACTTTGTAATAAGGTTTCTTTATCTCCAATTAGATTTTCTGCAAAGAAAGAGGTGAAGTAGAGAGATAAGTTAGAAATTGAGAACAACAGTTTTTCAATATTGAGCTTGGAAACTAAGTAATGCGCACAATGCTTACAATAACATGCAAGTTTGTGTCTCAATATCCTTAGTCATTTAACAGGAGTTGGAGTCTAAGTTTGTGCAGAAAAAAACACTGATTTCTAAAAACAATATTTGAAAGTAGATGGTGGTACAAATATTTTAACAAATTAAAAGTTCATACATACAAACATAAATACAATTTTAATAGAAATAAGAACTTCTAAATTTATAATCATAGTACTATTTTTCCCTAACTTTTATGTATATAGTATCATAACATAAATTCATATCATAATGTATATGTGTATGAAAACTTACATGCCATGTCCATGCTCGATGGCCAGGACAGTCTTTCTAATACACATAAATGCAACATCAACATGAGTCTATTGCAGGGAATATTCTCTTTTAAAGCACATGAATCCATGGCAGGTCCATATACTTCATATAATAGAAATACAAATTGTAAATAAAATTGAATTAGAATAAAATAACTCTCATAGTTTATATTTGTCTATTACCAAGACAAGTCCAAATTACAAAAGCAAAAGAGGGAAAGTTGAGTAGAAAAGCCTATTTTCAGCAGTGCTCAAAACAACTTATTTGTCCAAAAGTTCAGTCAATTATTCAGGTGTAATGCCAACATAGTACATGACAGTTCATGGTATGAAAATAAGGATGCTCACTTTGTTGAAAGACCTAATGGACAGAGTGTGACAGAAGAAAAATAAGAATAAGAAAATTGTAAAAAGTGTCACATAATGATTCAAAGTATATAAAAATTTAATTTCCTGCCGTCAATATTTTCCCACAATCACACAGTCAAAAAATTCATAGCAATATAATCTTAATGACACAGTTCATAAAAATCAGTTTGTTTTCTATTTTAGAATCTCTTATAAACTTAAAAAAACACATTACGTTTTCTATTTTAGAATCTCTTATAAACTTAAAAAAAACACATTACCACCATTATTACTTTTATATCCTTTTATATTATCTTAATACTGTGACACGTTTATACTTTAAGGACTTTATAAAATAAATTACTTTTTTTATAAATACAATAACAATTATAATATACTATCTTTCATATTTTACATTGTAATTTCTTACAATATTTTTAAAAAATGAGTCACTAACAATATAGTTAGAGCCTATAACTCATATATGAGACAAATATTTATCATTACTTAATTACTTAATTTTAATACTTTTCTTATAAATTTTAAATAAAAAATTTAAAATAATTATAATTTGCTAATTTAAGTTTACTATAAAAATAATACATGAAATAAATATTTGTCGTTAAAAAAATATTTAAATTATCCCGTTAAATAAGCTCAGTTGATAATTATATAGAGACATTAGATACAAAATTACGAGTTTAAACTTGTAACAAAAAAACAATTATCCACAGTGTTTTTTTTTAGGAATAAATATACTCCACCCCCTGCCAAAGTAGCGAGATTTGCTTTTGCCCCCTTGAAGTTTTTTTTTTATCCCCCTCTCAACAAATCAAGATTTCATTTTCACACACCCCTCATGCTGATTGTTCCATGGAATCTTCCTATGTGGCATGGAATGCATGGTTGAGTTGGAATTATTTATGCCATGTCATTTAATCCATATACATTATTTTGAGATATCACCCCCCCCCCCCTTGAAAAGCTAGGGTTCACTATTCATTCTTCTCCTTCTTCAACAAACATGCGCCATCTTCATCTTTACCTTCTTCACCATGTTTGGAAGCAAATGCAGTTCAAGCAGCAACACAAGTTCAATCGATTTTCATGGGTTACCCAGATGTGGATGCAACACTGCGATGAAGATGTGGGTCTCTAACACGGCTCAAAATCGTAATAGGAAGTTCTGGAGATGTAGAAACGCAACGGTAAGAATTTTGGTTTGGTATATGTTGGGTTAAGTAGGAAAATGTTATTGTTTGTGTTAACCGTTTTATACATGTTCAATGTTGATGTAGAATGGTACTGGCTGTGACCTATTTTTGTGGGATGATGAAATGGGAGATTCTTTGAAGGGGAACTTTAAGAGTGAAGCAAATTGTCAAAAGTGTGAGATACGTCAAGTGAAATTAGAGGCCACATTGCAGAAGTTAGATAGAGTGAAGATGAAGGTTGAAGTCCAAAGAAAGATCAATTTGAAGTTGAAGATGGCACTTGTTTTATTTTGGGTTATTATTGTAATGTTGTTCAAGGGTATATGATGTTAGGCTGGGTTGATTTGTTACTGTACTGTTGTTAAAGTTGTTGAAGTTTTGTTGAAGTTTATGTATGAAAAGTTTGAAGTTTATGTAATGTTGTTGTAGTTTGAATTTTATCAATGAAAAGTTTGAATTTTATCAATGAAATGTTGGTACTGTAATAATGTTGAAGTCTATTTATAAGCTTAATAACACAAAATATGCATTGAAGTCATTTCTGTCATTACAATAGTGCACCAAAAGTGTGCATTTCTGTCAATACAAAAGAGCACCAAAAGTGTGCATTTATGTCAATACAAAAGAGCACAAAAAGTGTGCATTTCAATTAACACAAAATGTGCACATACAGTGTGCATTAGATTCACATACAGTGTGCATTAGATTCATTACAAAAGGAGCACCAAAAGTGTGCATAAAAACCATACATAAACATTATAACAAAGTGTTCTACTCCTTTTTTGCTTTCTTTGTGGCTTTCTTTGTAACTTGGGATCCTTGTCCTTCTTGAGTCAGAATGTCATCCTCTTCTTCAGTCAAATACATTGGTTGGTATGGTTTTGAACCAGGACCAATGATTGGTTTTTGAAAAATCCTAAGTTTAATTCTTTCACTAACCCTCTTTCTAACTGGTTTTGCTTCGTTCTTGACTTTAGCCTTTGCTTTCCCTTTGTGACTTGTTAAGCCCTTGCTAGAACCTGGTTGTAATGTGTTGATATCAGGTAGGCTTGACATTACCTCATCAGAGATATCACCAAACACATCTTGGTCTTGTTGGATTGCACCAGTCTGAAATGCATCAGCCATAACTGCATCATTGGCATGCACTGCACCAGTCTGAACTTCATCAGCCATAACTGCATCATTGGCATGCACTGCACCAGTCTGAACTTCATCAGCCATAACTGCATCATTGGCAAGTACTGCACCAGTCTGAACTTCATCAGCCATAACTGCATCATTGGCATGCACTGCACTAGTCTGAACTTCATCAGGCTTGACCTTAGTATCTTGGTTTCCTGCAGCAGGTTTCACTTTTTTCTACATATTGAGCCAAGTAATGAACAAGTATTAGACAATCATATATACAAGAATGGCAATGATAAAACATTATAATTACAAGTATTCACACACACACCTTTCTTTTCAAGGCATTGGGATCTTGTTCTTTGCTTTTGCATGAAGCAACATTGTGTCCAATTTTATCACATTTAGTGCACCTATAAGAATCTCCTGGAAGCCTTCTTCTAGCACCAACCTCACCACTCTCACTTATCCTCAATTTCCTTGGTCTACCAGGACCCTTTTTAAAATTGGGAGGTAGTAGTTCTTCAATTTCTACCTCTGGCCACATTTCTTGCCCATTAATGGGGCTGACAGCAAATCCATAGGATAGGGCATATTTTTCCCTAGAATAACAATCATCAACATAACTTTCTGGATCTTGTTGCCTAAATCCTAATGCTGCAACAGCATGGCTGCAAGGAATACCAACTAATTCCCAAAAATTACAAGTGCATGACCTTTTTGCAATATCTACTATAAATTCTTGTTTGTTATAGGAATGAGTGACCTGAAACTTCTCTTCCATAGTCCATGTTGGCAACCAATGTCCACTCATAAATACCTCATTGTCTAATCTCTTTCTAGGGATTGGCATAACTTTGTGTGGCCATTTTTCAAGCTTCAAAGTATAGCTACTGTACCTATTCATCAAGTATTTTCTAATCTACTCATACATGGTTAAAATAGGTTTGTCCCTAGCAACTAGAATGGTAGCATTAAAAGACTCAGCTATGTTGTTCATTAGAACATCACATTTAGGATAAAAGATGAAAGCATGCTTACACCATGATTTTGTAGGGACTCCCATAAGCCATGCCCAAGCCTTTTGATCCACTTGCTTCAACTCATTCATTTTTCAGTATCCAGCCTTGATAGTAAGTTGCTTTGGTTGCTCCCATCATGAGGTCTCTCATCATTGAACCACCACCAAAGTTTTTTTTGAAGTTGGCATACAAATGCCTCAAACAAAGCTTATGCTCAATTCTTTGTTCCATCTCTTCAAAAACAGCAACCAATCCCTACAATATACATTAACAAATGATAACAACATTGGGCATCCTCTAGTTAATAAACCAACCACTATTGGTTCTTCTCTTATGGGAATAGTCACATCAATCCCTTCAAATCCATCTAAATTAGCAGTCGCTCTTTCATTTTCACTATCATTCAAACCTTCTACATCCTCTACCTCACTTCTATCTGACTCAACCTTTTCATTCACACACTTAGGGTACCTAACTGAGAGGTCGTCACTTATGCATTCATGTTCCACAAACAATTCCCCATCTACTTCCATGGCACAACAATAGTGAGCTAAGTCATACGCAACATCATCGTTTCTAATCTGAAAAAATCTTCATCTATATCAAGTATTTTGGTTCAAATACGATAACTCCCTTCTAAGTAACCCCACCCTTTAACTAACTCACGCGCGGTACACAAACTCCATTTCTCAAACTGTAATGTAGAAACTAGAGTAGAAACCCCACCCCTATAGATAACATCCACTACAAGAAATTTGACATTTACCTACGGAGGTTTTTAGTGACAGCTATATCTACCATAGGTATAGGAGGCGAGGTTTTTAGTGACAACTATATCTACCGTAGGTATATGAGGCTTATACCCACGGATAATCAATTAGCTGGATAAAAAAATTAAAAATAAAATAGCTGGAAAAATATTAATATGGAGAAGCGCAAAAATGAAAAACATATTTTCATGAGCCGCCCAACCTAAACCCTATTCTTATTTTCACTTCATCTTCCACGGTTCTTTACTTTTTTTTTGCAGAAGCTTTTCCAAAGTCTGCTACTGGTAAATCCTTCTTCTTTTAACTAAAGCTTTGATTTGTCAAACCTTCATTGCTACAGTAAATCCCTATTTTACCTTCTCATAACGGTATACTTTTTATTTGATTGTTTCAGTTCTTAATTTCTATGCTTAGTTTAGTGTTCATCAATTTAGGGTTTTCAATTAATTTTTCTTTGATTTAGTTTTCTTTCTCACTCTGATATTAGATATCAATTTAGGGTTCATTTTTCTGAAATTGACAATCTGTGACATAGAGTTGAAAGAAACTATACATATATATGTTATTAGTTTTCTTATAGGCAACATACACAAGAGATTTGTTATTCAAATGTTTATACTTTATCATAAGAACCTAAGTCTTGTATGGATAAGTTGATGGAATTGTTTTTTATTAGTTTTGACACTTTGTTCCTAACTGAGGGAGTTTTGACACACCATGAATTGTATCCCTCTCTAAGGGTATCTCTGAATTGAATGATACATATAATTTACTAGATAATATGTTAACAGGCTACTGTTCTCTTTTCTGTTTAGTGTTTAGTCCTTTAAATCATATATAAGTGAGGATGACATTAGTATTGTTGTTCTGTTTCAAACTCGTGGATTTTAATTTTGCTTCATGGTGGTGCTTGTAAATAAAGTACTTAGACTTGTATGGCCTTTCTGAAGATTTTATTTTTGATAGGCAATGACATCATTTGATCATCTATTTGACTCCACCTAGGCTATGTTTGGATAAAAAAAACTTAAGTAAGCACTTATAGCATAAATGCTTATCATATAAGTGCTTATGTATAAGCTATTCCTATAACAAAAGATAAAATAAAGTCAAGTGATTTTCATATAAACTTTAAGTTGCTTTCATAAGCTATCCTAAAGAGTTTATGTAAATAAGTTGAAACTTGAAATAGCTTAGGGACAATGTCATAAGCTGTTTCTATTAGCTCTTCCATGCTTATGCCGGTTGATAAAATCAAATAAGTTGATCCAAACAGACACTCAGTGTGAAAAATACTTTGGTGTTTGCTATGTTTTTCTTACTTGGAGGGACTCATGAAGAAACAACAGCATGAGGGCTCGACTTGGATGTTATACTTCTTTATTCTGCATATAGGATTGTGTGTATAACACCCATTGGCCACTACCATTATAATTTATCATCTTTCTGTTGTCAAACCCTTTGAAAATTACACATCTGACATTTACCAAGCGAGGTAAACATGTGAGACAATCCTTTATTTTGGTTTTGTTTTGTATGATTGCAAATTGCGCGTATGATTTGTTGTGCTTCATTCTACATGTGAATATGTGTGATTTTTGCCTTTGCGTTTGTCTTTATTCAATACTAGATGATTGGAATTGATATTCATCTTAAAATGATTGTTAGAAACACTTTTTATAAGGTTTGAATCAAAAGAATTAAATTTGTTCAGTTGGCATCGATCCATACGTGTCTGGTATCGATCCCTGATTTAATGGAAATTCTGTTTTTCAGTTCACCTTCAGTAGGGATCGATTCATGGATTTTGGGATCAATCCCTAACAGTTAAAAACTGTCTGGCATCGATCCCTGATTTAATGGAAATTCTGTTTTTCAGTTCACCTTCAGTAGGGATCGATTCATAGATTTTGGGATCAATCCCTAACAGTTAAAAACTGTCTGGCATCGATCCATACGTGTCTGGCATCGATCCCAAAGTCTGTTTTTCTGCATAATTTTTATTCTAACAGTTCTGTCTTGTTTAGTATAAATACAAAGTGGCAGGTATTGGCTTCAGCATGAATTCACAAGTGAAAATTGCAAAATACACAAGTCATAGAGGTCTTTGTAGCAGCAATTGATTTGAGCATTAAGAAACCTGAAAGATACTTCGTCTTCATCATCTTCTCAATCTCTTCAATTCAAGAACAACTACACACAATCATTTTTGTTCTTCGGATTGAAGGATCAACGAGATAACGTTCAGTGGTACGATCAACGATCTAGCTGTGGAGTCAGTGGAACGATCAAGGATCTAGCTGGGTTGAAGAGTGAAGGGGGTTTCGAGGAAAAACCTACTGGTTTGTCCTTCAAGAACGGGACTGTTCTTGCGGGTTTGTTAGTCACGATTGCAGAACGGATTCAGCCGCAGCGTAGGGTTTGGAAACGGGGTTGTTTCGCAAACAGGTCGTGGAACCGGTGAATCGTTTGCAAGTCTTGCGGGGAATTCTTGATCCAGCTCTGATCAAGTCGAGGTTCTATACGAGAAGAAGAAGTTCTAGGGATTTAGAATTCTGTCTTGGTATTGTAACCTTTGTAAGAACGAATTCAGCAACTATTGATAAGAAAAGGTCTCAATTTCTTTTGAAATTGAGAGGGAGACGTACCCACACGCGAGGACGACAGTGGGGAACTTCCTTAACAAATCTCTGTGTATCGTATTCTATCTCTATCTCCCTTTACGTTTTCGTTAACTATTTTGTGATACAAATTGGCGCAGTACGTTTTACGTGTCGTGATACAATAGTGGCAAGAAAACCTTTTATTGAAACATCACTATTGTTTATCATAGAACACATACACGCCAAGTGTTTGACAAAACGGTTTGTTGTGATTTACTCATTGGAATCAGAATTTGTGATAAGTGCATTTAGTGCGAGAAAATTCTGTGTTAACGTTTTCTATCAATCAATTCAAATCCAGCATCATACTTGCGTGTCTGGTCTTTTTGGTAGCGGTTCAGAATAGACGGAAGTCGATTCGGGACCAAAACTTTCCGCTATATTTCAAAAACTCTGTTAAGGTTTTTAAAACCGTATTTTACAAGCGGTGATCTATTCACCCCCCCTCTCGATCACTAGCCACACCGTCTAACAAAACAGTTATTCAATTGAGAAGTACCCACCCAACCATGTGAAATATTTAGCTTCTAACTTAGTCCATTTAAATATTGATTAAGGTGCTGCTTTTCTATGTTTTTTTCTTCCTGTTCTTTTTTCTTTTTTCTTTTCTTCTTTGCATGTTGCTTTACTACTGGCTATTTTAAAGGTTTTAACATTCCCTATATTCACATAGCTTTGCTAGCCTTACTGTGTTCTTTTCTTGTCTGATAGTTTTCGTTGAATTTTCAACTATAATGAACTTTTATTTTACTAATGATTGGGCTCTCACTAATTATTTTTCCCGTTTTCGTTTCTCTTTATTGATTTTATTTCTTATTTTTCAACTTTCTTTCTGTTCTTGTATGTGTAAAATCTGTTAGCCTTTGAGTTCGGTGACATCGTTGCTCATCGCCAACATCGCTGCCGCATCGCCGACATCAGCACAATCAGGTACTGTAAGCCTTTGACACTATTTTATGGAATTCTTCATGATTGTGGAATGCTTAAATGATAAATAATGATGCATAAATAAATATAGGAGAGAATGTTGCATGTTGCATAAGATAAAAAAATGTTGCAGTGTTGTTTAAACTGTGAAAGGCTTAAATCAAAGCAAATATATAGATGAAGTACCCCATTCCCATGTTCATTCTGTTTAGTGTTTTTGTGTAGAAGTATTTAGAAATACTCCCCTGTCATGTATACTTATCACAATTAGCAGAATTTTTAAATGAAAATCACTTTATTTCAATTGTGTTCAATTTGGGACTAATACCAAAAATATTGGAATTGTGAAGCCTAATAGAGTAGTGTTAATAGCATATTGGAACTCTAAAGCCTAATTTGGAGGAGGAATGATAATAGAATATTGGAACTCTGAAACCTAATAGAGTAGTGCTATATGTGCTTTTTTACCGGCCCAATGTATAGAGCATAAAGCTAACACCAATTAATGATCATCATAATAAAGTGGTAAATAAAGTATTTGATAAAAAAATGTATTTGATAAATAAAGTAGGTGATATATAATACATAAATTAAGGTTTGTATGTATGACAGTAGGTTCTATAAAAAATGTATGACAAATGGTTATGTGTGAAGTAGATTAAATATAGTATAAATGTCCATTTTCATGCTTAAGGTTAAATGGAAAATATACAAATTAATACTGGAGATTACCATTTATATAGTACTAGTACAATGTAATCTTTTTGAAAGTAATTACTTTGTTTTTTTACGGTGTACCGAAAAATAATTATGGCTCGGCGTCAATTAAATGTAATAATGTAAATTAAGGCATACTCTAGTTATAGCTTTCATTAATATAATAATAATAATAATAATATTTTTTTTACTATTTGTTAATTGAAAATATAAGACTTTGGAGTAACTGTAATGTAACTGAGGTGGAGGCTCGTTTGTAGCTATGAACAAAGGCTACATATATATTGACAGTGATTGACATCAAATGGAAAGGTTGTTGGTGATTTTTATCCTATTAATTAATTAATTAATTAATTAATCAAACATGTATATATGTAGGTGACAGCTAATAAAAAACTGTTTAATTTGTAATTAACACAATGGATTGCTATCATATTTTCTATTGCATGCAAAATTGATTTTGTCTTATCATCTATTATGATTATTTTTCAGTTAATTTTATCCAATGGCTCATAGAGAGTGGATGCGCGATCCATCAAAACAAAGTAAAGAGTATATTCAAGGGGTTAATGACTTTCTTGAATTTGCTTTTCAAGGTTCAAAAAATAAAATGAAAATATTGTGCCCTTGTACAATATGTGCCAATTGTCACGAACAATCTCGCACAAGTGTTCGCGAACACTTAACTGATCCACGACGTGGATTTCTTATAGGTTATAAGCAATGGATATTTCATGGTGAGAATCCTTCAACTTCAAGTCGCACAAGTGAAGATGTAGAAATGGAACATGACATGGACGGATTAATTCATGATGTTTTTGGAGTTCATTTGATGGAAGAACCAACTTTTGGTGAGGGTGAAAGAAATCCAAAAGTTGGAGAAAGCTCTAAGTTCGGAGAAAACACAAAGTTTTATCAATTGGTGAAAGAGAATGAGAAAAAGCTCTACCCAAATTGTAAGAAGTATAGCAAGCTCTCATTTATGGTACATTTGTATCATTTAAAGTGTCTTCATGGATGGAGTGACAAGTCATTCTCTATGTTGCTAGATTTGCTAAGAGATGCTTTACCAGAGGAAAATGTTTTGCCGAAGTCATACTATGAAACTAAGAAGATGATTTCAGGGTTAGGTTTGGGTTATGAGAAGATCCATGCGTGTCCTAATGATTGCATATTATATCGAGATAGATATGTCAACGATCAAGTATGTCCAAAGTGTGGTACGTCAAGGTGGAAAACAACAAATGAAGATGTACCAGTTAATGGAATGGGGAATTCTGAAAAGAGAAAGAACTTACCTGCAAAAATACTTCGATGGTTTCCATTAAAACCAAGGCTACAAAGATTGTTCATGTCCTCTGAAGTTGCTGAATCGATGATATGGCACCATGATGGCAGATTGAATGATGGTTCACTTAGACATCCAGCTGACTCCCTTGTTTGGAAGGAGTTTGATGCCCGATATCCAACATTTTCGTCAGATCCTCGTAATGTTCGACTAGGATTGGCTTCTGATGGGTTCAATCCTTTCAAGACTATGAGTATCACTCACAGCACTTGGCCTGTCGTTCTCATTCCTTATAATCTTCCTCCTTGGATGTGCATGAAACAATCATTCTTCATGTTATCACTACTAATTCTTGGTCCTAAAAGTCCTGGAAATAACATTGATATTTATCTACAACCATTAATAGAAGAGTTGCAAGATTTATGGAATGATGGAATTGAAACCTATGATGCCTCCAAGGGAGACAAATTTCAACTTCGTGCTTCTGTGTTATGGACTATCAATGACTTTCCAGCATATGCTAACCTTTCTGGATGGAGTACTAAAGGTCAATATGCATGTCCCTGTTGTGGTATTGATACTAACTCACGATGGTTAAGTAATGGTAAGAAATTTTGCTACATGTGTCATCGTCGTTGGTTAGCTCCTAAACATAAGTGGAGGTTGAATGATAAGGATTTTGACGGAACACAGGAGCTAAGGAATCCTCCTAAAAGACTTGAAGGGGATGATATTTTAAGGCAAATAGATAAATCTAGAGAAGGAGGTTTAGAGAATGGGGCACAACCTTGGAAAAAGAAGAGCATTTTCTTCACATTGCCTTATTGGAAATATAATGTATTGCGTCACAATCTTGATGTGATGCACATTGAAAAAAATGTATGTGATAACATCATTGGTACATTGTTAAACCAAGAGGGAAAATCTAAAGACAATTATAAGGCGAGAGCTGACCTTGAAGATATGGGCATAAGAAGTACGCTACATCCTCAGCCGAGCCCTAAAAGTCGTACATTTCTTTTGCCTAGAGCATGTTATCAAATGACTAACAAAGAAAAAGATGCTTTTTTGAGCATCCTCAAGAATGTAAAACGTCCAGATGAATGTTCATCAAGCATCCCACGTTGTGTCCAAGTTAAGCAACGCAAGATATTTGGCTTAAAAAGTTATGATTGCCATGTTTTGATGCAAGAGCTTCTTCCAATAGCATTAAGGGGTTCATTGCCAGATAAAGTCACTTCAGTTTTGGTTGATCTTTGCAATTACTTCAAGCAAATTTGTTCTAAGGTACTTAATGTGGAATTCCTATCACAATTAGAGTCCAAAATTGCCATAACACTTTGTCAGTTGGAAACAATTTTCCCACCTTCGTTTTTTACTGTGATGGTGCATTTGGTAATTCATTTGGCAAATGAAGCAAAAGTTACGGGACCGGTACAATATCTATGGATGTATCCTATTGAGAGGTATGCATCATATATTTATTAGTAATTTGTTTAATTAACTTTTTTAAGAGAGTTATTTGGATTATAAGAGCATGATATATAAAATACATTCACTTCCAGGTTTCTTCTTACTCTTAAGTCCTTTGTACGTAATAGAGCACATCCAGAGGGATCAATTGCAGAAAGTTTTTTGGCCAATGAATGTTTAACATTTTGTTCACAATATCTTTCTGGAGTGGAAACTAGATTGAATCGACCTAGAAGAAATGATGATCAAATGGATTCTACATTGAAACATAATGATACCTTTTTACATCCTATTGGAAGACCCTTAGGGAAGAAGAGGAATCAAAAGTTACAATTAGGGAAGCGGAGGAGAGTGAATGGAACTAAACTTGATGAGAAAGAGTTAACACAAGCACATAGATATGTGCTTTCTAATTGTGATGCAATTGCTCCATACATAGAGTAAGACACAAATTATATATTAGTTTTATACTAATCATATATTTTTATAACTTTTTTAATTCCATTATCTTAATTTTTAGTGAACACATTGCACTTCTTAAGAGACAGAGTCGGCCGCGGCGATTGTCACAACATGAAATTGACAAACAACATGGTCAAAAATTTACTGATTGGTTTAAAAAAGGGTGAGAATTTAAGAATTGGAGACATTACAATTTTAGTGATTGTTTTATATATTTGAACTTATTATTTTTCATCAAACACTTTAGATTCATCTCTTGGATGAAGAAGGGAGCCCACAAGTTACTCATCAACTTAGATGGTTAGCTCGTGGACCATCTGAGTATGTTAGAAGATACACCGGTTATGCAATTAATGGCTTTAGATTCCACACAAAGAAGAGAGAGAGATACTTGAAAACACAAAATAGTGGAGTAGTTGTAAAGACCAAGACTTCAAAAGATGAAGTTAATTATTATGGGGCAATAACTGATATTTTCCAGTTGGATTATTCTGACAAATACAAGGCTGTATTGTTCAAATGTGATTGGGTTGATATTAAGAAAGGTATCAAGAAAGATAAGTTTGGTATAACACTTGTAAATTTCAAATTTTTAAAACATACCGGAAAAGATATTTGTGATGACCCATTTGTTTTTGCATCACAAACTAAGAAAGTGTTTTATGTATATGATGAGAGAAACAAGGATTGGGCTGCTGTTTTAGATGTAAAGGTCAGAGATGTCTATGATATGGGTGTTGAAGAATTTAATGAAATTGAAGAAATTCAAGAGCAAGTAATGCACAATACAAGTGAAGCTACACATGATGTTAATGATTTGGTTAGACTTGAAGTTGACGATGATATTGATTTCTTTGAAGTTGTGGTGGATGCTAATGGTGATGATGAAAATGGTGATGAGGAGGAAGAATGGGAAAATTTGTTTTAGTTATGAATACTTTTATATTTTATTTAGGTTGTGTACTCTTTAAACTTTCATGTACTCTAATTTAATATGTACTTTTTATTCTACTTGCTTCTTACATCTTAATATTACATTTTATGCTAACATATTGAGTTGAGATTATTTAAAATATATTTTTATATTTAGAGCAGCAATGGCTCGAAGTAAAAAATTGAATATTGGGCATCGAACAAGTGATAATGAAGGAACACAACCTATTCCTACAAATACCAACTCAACCAATGTGCAAGAAATTATTGTTGCACAAATTCATTCTGGTCCTAGTCATACAAATGGTGTCATACATGAGTCTGTAGAATCTCACTCCATTCCTTCTGACATAGAAGCTGAAGAAGAACAAATTGCAAAAGGTAGTTTAATTCATCTTTGCTACTTATTTCGTGAAGTTTTTTTTACTTTTTCATTTTCTAGAATCCTTAATAGTCAAATGTCAATACATTTTCCAGATAAGTTTCAAATTTATTTTTTGTATTCGTGATTGTCGATAACTTGTCGATTGTATGAATAAGGTATATAGTACAACATAAATGTGGCTATTTATTCAATTTCATATTTTAATAGGTTGATGTCACCACACTTATTATGTATATTGTTTTACTTGTGGATGTAGAACCTAAACGGACGAGAGGTCCAACAAGGATGTTAGATGTATGGCAAATGGAAGATGATTTTATAATTGTTAATTTGGATAACCATGGTCGACCAATTGGTGAGGAAGCTACAACTTTTACTCGTTTCATAGGTAGTTTGGTTAGAAGGCATCAATATGCTCCCATCAATATCACAAACTGGAAAAAAATGCCAGAAAAATGTGTGGACGACATGCTAAAAGTGGTAGAGGTATATATTATGATTGTACATTTAAATTATTTTTGTGTAGGTAATGGAATTATTAGAGGTATATATTATGTTTGTACATTTAATATAACTTGTATTTTTATTTAACATCACATTGTGTAGAGCAAATTTGAGTTTGTTCCTCCAATTAATGAATTAATACGAGAAATGCTAAAATCTGAGTTGAATGAGAAGTGGAGGCAATGGAAGGGTGATCTAAAGGCAAAGGCATATGATCTGAGTAAATCAGAAGAAGAAGTTGCATCAACAATACCTGATCATAGGGTTGACAAAGATCAATATCGTGAGTTGGTTCATTATTGGTTCTCCGATGATGGACAAGTAAGTAATACATATTATGAGTAATAAATTAAAATGTTTTTTATTTTGACTATATGTATATAATATTTTATATCAATTGCAGAAAATAAGTAAAATTAATAGCCAAAATCGTGCTAAGTTTGAAGATATCCATTGCTTGGGTACAAAAAGTCTCCCAAAATTTATTGATGAAAAGGTTAGTTTCTTTTTATTGTATTTTTTATGGGGTGAATTGTATTTAAAAAATAATTAACATATAACTTCTGTTTAATTTTAGATGAAAAAAGGGAAAGGAGTGTTGCCTGATCGTCAAGAGATTTACGTCGAAACTCGGACTCGTAAAGATGGGTCAATTGTCAATGAAAAGGCTGCAAAATTGATTGTAAGTTTTACTTTTATGAAAATGAGTTAGAGTGATTGAAAGTTAGGTCTGCTAATTGAAATTGAGTTAGCATGATTGAAACTTTGGCTTGTTTATTAAATAATTTTTCTAGTGAGGTTCCAATAATTTATTTAGCATGTTTGTATATGTTGCAATTTGTTTATAAAGGAAATGTATTAAATAGAATGACACAAAATGATACAGTGCCTACACCTTTAGCATGTTTGTATGGTGCATTCTGTGATGACACAATGTATATGTAAATGTTTGTATGTTGTATACAGTGCCTAAAGAATTAGTTATTTCTAATATATATAAATGTGCTAACAAAGAGGTATCTGAATTACTTTTATATTGTGGTATTTGCTTTCAAATGTTTATTGTTTCATATTATTGTGAATCACTTTCTGCTTTTTCGTGGGCCACTGCTTTTGTTCGGTATCTTTATGTATAATTCTGGTATACAATAATATTGTATGTACATTGAGTAGAAATCAATATCACACAATATTTTTATATTTCAGGAAGAACTAAAAAAATATAGTAATGAGGCTGGGCCATCTCAATCGAACCAAAGTATGCAAGGTTCTATGCCTTGGAAGGATGACATATTTTCTAAAATACAAGGAGCTGCAAAGAAGGGACGTGTGCGATGTATGGGCAAGTTTCCTAAATCAAAAAAATCAAAGGTTTATGTGTCTGAAAATGAAGAGTTACGTGATAGAGTTAAGCACATGGAGGGTTTGTTAGCAAATGTCATTACCCTAATTCAAAATAAATTTTCTGGACAAGACGTGAATGACATAATACAAGCTGCTCGACAAGTTACTGATGCTTCTAGTGTTCATAACCATTTGAACTCACCTAGTCCAGACAATAATGAAGATACTGAAAATGGTATTAATTATTTCTCACTAAAATTGTTAATATTTTTAGGAGTCATATTATCTATGTTGAATTAGTTTATTATTCATCTTTTTGTTTTAATTTCTTGTAGGTGAAGATTAAAGGCTAGTATGGGAGACTTGTGATGAAAACTTGAAGATGAAAGTTATAGTCTCTACTAAGTGGACACAATTTGTTTTTGAGTTGGAACTTTGTTTATTTTATAATTACAAAACTATCTTTATTTTGTTATAAGTATAACTTTTTAAAGTACTCTAAAATTTATATGATGCAACTATTATTAATTTTAAGTTTGTAAGACTTTGAGTTAATTATATATATATATATATATTCAATTGTTTCTTAAATATATTTATTCAATTGTTTAATTTCTAATTTGATTAGTATAACTAATGTGTATAAGAGTAAAAAAAATATACATTAAAGTATATTTTAATATATATTAATAGAGATTAAATGTGGGGATGATAAAAATTTAATTAAAAAAATTTACGTCAAGATTATACCTATAGTGATGGAAGAGAGCAGTAACTAAAAAAAAATATAAGCTTTTAGTAAGGTCTATACCTTATAGACACAGACCGTAGGTATAACTTAATAATTATACCACCAGTTTAAAATCCGTAGCTATTGCCTATGGTGACGGAAAATATCCGTAGGTATAGCGATTTATAGGTCACGAAAAAAAGTGCCGTAGGTATAGATAATTTGGGCTATACCTACAGTAAATTGTCATTTACCTACGCTTTTTGGCTGTCACTAATAGTCAAATTTCTTGTGGTGATCACCATCAGACAACCTCACAAACTCTCCACCATGATTAAAGACCATATTTAACAGTTGTTTGTTCTGAGCAAAAAAATATGCAAAATCAATACAGCTCCTACATGATTGGCGTAAAAATGAAGAGAAAACAAACTTACTGGTGATGAATCATCTCCGTCTTGGCCACTATCCACCATTGTCTTCGTCTTCTCCGATGCCTTCCTCTTCTCTGATGACTTCCTCTTCTCTTTTCGCTTCATTCGTTCCGTGGAAACCCCCAAATTCCTAACTCTAGCTTTTCACGGGGGGTATCTCAAAATAATGTATATGGATTAAATGACATGGCATAAATAATTCTAACTCAACCATGCGTTCCATGCCACATAGGAAGATTCCATAGAACGGTCAGCATGAGGGGTGTGGGGAAATGGAATCTTGATTTGTTAAGGGGGGATCAAAAAAAATTTCAAGGGGGCAAAAGCAAATCTCGCTACTTTGGCAGGGGGGTGGAGTATATTTATCCCTTTTTTTAATAAGCAAGAGATTTCATTGAAAATAATGAGTATAAGAAGCACTCAAACCCGAAAATACAAATAGCAAATTTATCAAACCAACTAAAAATTACGATAAACATAAAAAAATAGTAACACAAAAATTCTTAAAAACTAAAGTTGTACTTAGGCATATCGACGTTCAAAGACCACTTCCAACTAATAAATTTGACATTCCACAGAATGTTGCTCACGTTGCCTTCAAAATGAATCTTGTTTCTTTAAGACCAAATCCCCCACAAAACTGCCCACCAAAAACACACCAGTTTTATCCTTACTCACCTTCTTTGCCAAAACAGAAGAAACACCCAAAAAGTGATAACAATTCCATTACCCTCCTCCACTTCTATCTTTAACCACTTAAAAACACATTCTCAAATAAGTTTAGAAACTATACAGTGAACAAATAAATGCATATAGCATTAGTCAACGCAAAAACATAAGACACGCGGAATCTCATGAGGAGAGCTAAGGATATTTCTATGAAACAAATGATCTTTAGTTGATAATCCGTCCAACAAAACTCGCCTACCAAACACCTTGATTTTCAAAGGAATAACTGAATCCCACAAAAGAGAAAAAGTGGAAATCTCACTTGTCGTTATAACAGAAAAATGGTTTGAATAAAGAGCTCCTATCGAAGAATAAGACGTCGACGCCCCGGTGGTATTTTAATTTAGAAATTATAACACTAAATTTTAAAATAGACAAATGTTTGTCATTAATCAACGACTTTAATTAATTTAGTTGATATATTTAAATAATAATCAAAATATAACATTAATTAATGACTTAAACTAATTTTATAGGTATATTTAAATAAGGGTTAAATAAGTTTTTAGTCCTTATAAAGTTTGAAATTTCATTTTTAGTCTCTCCCTACCTTTTGGCAACGGTTTTTACAAAAAAACTGTTGCCAAAACCAGCTAACACCGTTGTCAAAACCCAGGAGGGACTAAAAATGAAATTTCAAACTTTATAGGGACTAAAAACTTATTTAACCCTTTAAATAATAATCAAAATATAATTGTATTCTTGAACGAGGATATCTTTTGGCGGACTTAACCCTCCTCCGTTCCTTGAAACCAATAATACCGAAATATTAACTTAGACATTGACAATGTGTTTCCACATGGTCTTAGACACTCACTAGAAATAAACCTCTTGAATTGGAATTATTGACGGCATACGCAACCGAGAAACAAACAACAACACCTACTCTTTGGAGAATTTTTAATTGAGTGTCAATAATTTCTTAGGTACCTCCAATAAGTTTTAAAAATATTTGCCCTCTCTTAGTTAAAATTAAAATAGTCTATACCCAGGATAATAGATGAATAGTGTGAATAGTGTGTTATCATGGAGTGGCAGAAGGTTTTTTTAACATAAATAGGTGAATAGTGTGTTATCATGGAGTGGTAGAAGGTTTTTAGGAAGAAGGATAATAGGAAGGTGAATATGAGATGGGATTTCTACCCATTAGGCAAATTTTGCGACAAGGAAGGCTTAAGTACTATCTATTTCTCTGAAATCCCTGATAGAATTAAGGCGGTAGATGTGTTCAAACTGTTTGAACCTTTTGGGAAGATCAAGGAGGCGGTGATCCCTCAAAAAACTAACAAGTTTGGGAGATGTTTTGGGTTTGCTAGATTTGCTGAAGTGGAAGATGTCAGAGTTCTGGCAGTCAAGTTAGATAATATCTTCATAGATAAAGTGAAGATACATGCAAATATCCCCAGATACAATAGAGAGGAAGGAAATAACAAAAGAAGTTTTAGGGGTGGTCGCAATCCTGAAGATGATGGCAACAGGAAACGGAGGAGGAATGTTCCGGATATTAAAGTAGGAAACAGGTCGTTCGCGGATGTGGTGAATAACGTAAGTCAGACTCAGGTTGTTTGTCCCAAAAAGGTTCATATTCACATCAAATACCAGTCAGGTGAAGAAGAACTGGATAGATTCAGAAAGGCTTATGTGGGTGTGGTGATTAATCCTGGGATGGCTTATAATATTCAAAATAGTTTTGAATTGGAAGGATATTTTTCAATCAAAGCTACACCTCTTGGAGCTAACTTGTGCTTGCTAGAGGAAAGTGAATCGGGGGAGATTCGTGATATTATAAGGGAAGCGGAATCATGGTGGAGACAGTGGTTCTCTGAGATCAGAGAATGGAAGGAAACGGATGTCGATTCTGAAAGGATTACATTGTTAAGATGTCATGGGATTCCTTGCCATGCCTGGAACTTCTCCTTTTTTGAAATGCTAGCTAGGACGGTGGGAAAATACATATGTGTAGATGAAAATACCTTGAAAGGAGAATGTATGGATATAGCAAGAATCATGGTGCGTACTAACTGTGCAGTGGTTCTTAGTGAAATCTTCAACTTTCAGATTAATGGTGAAATATACAAGATCAAGATGGTTGAAGACTTTTTTGGTGCGTTACGTGTTCTCGCGAGTAATTCAGTTAGGAAGACTAAAGCTTCAATTTCTTCGTCTGAATCTGAGAGTTTATGGAGTAAATATTACAAAAAGAAGGATGAGGATGAATGAAATTCATATCCTTTAGTGGCAACTGACAATTTAGATGGTGTTTGTGGATCTTCTCTGGTAGCTAGTTATCAGAAGGAGTTAGATGGAGAGATGGAAGGGGCTTTGTCAGGATCGAGGAAGGTAGATCTTGTTATAGGTAGTTGTGAGGCAGACTCTATGATTAGGACGTCTGGTTTTGATTCGGCGGTGGAAGTGGCTAAGGCGGATTTAGTTGCCAAAAAGATGTTAGGAAATACTGATGAGGATGTTTAGGTTTTAGCTGTGCCAAAGCAGAATGCAGAACCCTTAGGTATCTCGTCTAAACCTGCTTCTGTTTGTATCATAGATACAGAGAAAAAGGTAGGTAATAAAGAGGTGAAACTTAAAAGGGTCAAGGATGTGATTGGGACGATAGCTCATAAACCTTCTAAGCCCAAGAAGAGAGCTTTGGGCCTTGCTAATCCATTATCTCAAGTCTTTTCTGAAGATCCAATTGAACCTGTAACTCTACCTGGCCTTATCCACACTACATCCATCTCTCCTTGTTATCCTTGTAATCCTCTTCAATAGGTTGTCCGCTCAGAATCCTTATCTGAGGAGCCATCGGAGTATTCTGCGGGGGCTGTGTTATGTTGTGAACCTACTTCTGATTCCGATGTCAGATTATGTAATTCTAAATTCTGGGATAATATGGAGTCTAACGTTGGAGGAAAAATCTGGAATGCGCTTTCAAACCTTGGTGTTACGGCAAGGGATTCTAAGAAAGACTTTTCCATGAAGATTGCGTAATTGGAAGCAAAAGACGTGGCCAGAGATATGTCAAAGAAGGTGTCTAAAATTGGTAAGCAATGATAATAGGTTCTCTAAATATAAGAGGAGGGGGCATCTGTCCAAGAGAAAGAGGATTAGTAAACTGATAAAGGCAGGTAAAGCTGATTTATTCTTCATTCAAGAATCTAAATTGAAGGATAATGATAACAAAATTATTTCTAGTTTTTGGAGGGACAATGCAGTTAGGTGGTCTAGTAGAGTGTCTAATGGTAACTCTGGAGGCATTATTACGTTATGGAATGAGGATTATGTCACACCTATCTGTTCGTTTACAGGTGAAGGATATCTTTGGATGAAATTATTATGGAATAATGTGTTGTTCTATGTGGTCAATATCTACTCAGGTTGTAGCATTAGTTCAAAGCGAAATTTGTGGACTTAATTGAAGCTTGTCAAGAGGAAGTGGAGTAATGGTTTGTGGATTTTGGGAGAAGACTTTAATGCGGTTACTCATGCTACTGAAAGGAAGGAACAGACTATTCTTAGCAGAAATACTGAATAGAGAGAGTTTTTGAATTTTATGTCTGAAGCGAATTTGATTGATTTTCCGATCTCGGGTAATAGATTTACTTGGTTCAGCGGTGATGGTAACTTGATGAGCAGACTAGATAGATTCTTAATGGAAGAGGCTATCATTGCTAGGTGGGGGTGATGGGTCAATCGATCGGCAAGAGAGATATCTCTGACCATTATCCAATTTGGGTGAAGCTTAGTGTCGTCAACTGGGGGCCAAAACCCTTTAAAACAAACGATTGTTGGTTTTCTAACAAGAATTTTATAGGTTTTGTCGAGAAGGAGTGGAAAGATATGCGAGTTGCCGGAAGAAGTGACTTCATAATTAAGGAGAAGTTCAAGAGATTGAGGGATAGTCTTAGGAAATGGAATAAACAGGTCTTTGGATGGTATGACTTAAAGGTTGAAGAGCATGTGGAGGTTATGAATGAGATGGATGTTCTTCTTGCTGTAGGTAATAGTACTAATGTGGAAGAATTGGTTGATCAAAGAACTACTACTTGTCAATACATGTGGAGGAATATACATCTTAAGGACAACATGCTTCTTCAAAAATCCAGGATTAAATGGAATAGGGAGGGAGACTTGAATTTGAAATATTTCCATCGTTTGATCAAGGAGAGATCTAGAAGAAAGTTCATCGGGTTGCTCGAAACTGAGGAGAGAGTGGTGGATTCGGTTACTGATATCAAACAAGCAGTTACTAGTTACTTCAAACAACAATTTACTGAACCTGTTCCTAGTAGACCAGTGTTGGATGATCTTTCTTTCAACTGTCTTTCAGAGGAAAATGTAATGTTCCTTGAGTCGGAGTTTTCGGAAAGGGAAATTCAAGAGGCAGTTTGGAGTTGTGAAGGGAATAAGAGCCCGGGCCCCGACGGATATAATTTCAATTTCATTAAAAGGTGTTGGCATTTTATGAAGAAGGAGATAATTTCATTTGTGCAGGACTTCCACCAAAAACGCGTTTCTGCCTAAAGCGGTAACGTCAGCTTTCCTTACTCTGATTCCTAAGATTGTGCACCCATTAAATCTTAGTCAATACAGGACGATTTGTTTGGTTAGTAGCTTATACAAAATAGTTTCCAAACTATTGGCTACTAGATTGAAACAAGTTATAGGCGATCTTATATCACATAATCAACATGCATTTATTCCTGGGCGGCAATTATTAGATGGCGTACTTATAGCTAATGAAGTGGTGGATATGGCTACTAGGGAAAATTTGGATTGCATTTTGTTCAAAGTCGATTTTGAAAAAGCGTACGATTGCGATAATTGGGATTTCATTCAGTTTATGTTGAGGAAATGGGGTTTGGGAATATATGGTTGCGTTGGATAGAAGCGTCTATTTTTACTTGCCATCTATCTATCTTGGTCAAGGGGAGTCCTTCAAAGGATTTCAAGGTGGAGAGAGGGCTTAGATAGGGCGATCTGTTATCGTCGTTCCTTTTCGTTATTGTTGCAGAAGGTCTGACCATAATGCTTAAGCAAGCAGTGGTGGTGGGCGAATTAGTTGGATTTCATGTAGATGTGAATACTTCTGTGGATATTATTCAATTCGCGGATGATACGTTAATCGTCGGAGGAGGAATTTGGAGAAATGTGTGGTGTATTAAAACGGTATTGAGGGGTTTTGAGCTGGTGTCTGGCTTAGCTGTTAATTTTCATAAAAGCAGACTATTGGTGTTAATGTCAAAGACCCCTTCCTTTTGGTAGCAGCTAATTTCCTGAATTGTATGATCGAGTCGGCGTCGTTTCGATTTCTGGGAATCCCTATTAGATGCAATCCGAGAAGAATTATATCTTGGGCGCCTTTAGTTAAAAGAATTAAGGACAAGTTGGCAACTTGGAAGGGGAGGTTAATGTCCTTTGCTGGAAGAATTACTATCATCAATCCAATTCTGACCTGTATGATATTTCTAATTGTAAAAATGCAACTGTTGTCAAAATGGGAGAGTGGATAGATGGGATTTGGCAATGAGGTGATATGGGAATTCCGCAGTGGAGTTTTGAGGAGCATTTGGACAGAATTATATTGTTGAAAACTAGTATTGCAGCAGCTGTCCCGTGTTTGGAGAATCATGACGTCATGTGTTGGAAGCTCAATAATTTGGAAGAGTATTCTGTTATATTTGTTTATCATAATTTGATCGCAAGCAGACGCAAAACCGTGCAGTCGTCTATTCAGGCAAAAGCTTTTCAATGTTTGTGGCAGATTAAAGTTCCTGCTAAAGTGTTGGTATTTGGGTGGAGGATTGGTTGGAAGAGAATTGCCACCAAAGATCAACTCATTAGGAGAGGTTTGGGAGAGATTGAAAAACATTGTGTTTTATGTTATCATGGTATTGAGGATATTGACCATCTGCTGTTTCTTTGCCCTATAGATGACATGGTGTGGAATAAAATATCTTCATGGTGTGGTGTTGAAGTCAAGTTCAATGGGTGTTTATGGGAATTCTTAGTAAATTGGTGTGGCAGGGGTTCTATTAATGCGGGAAATTTGAAGTTGGGATCGATTTGGTTGGCGGTAACTTGGATTCTTTGGAGGAGTAGAAATGATATTATCTTCAAAAACGGTAGATGTTGCGTAAACGATATTGTTTGGAACATTAAATATATTGTTTGGTTTTGGTCTTGCAATGGGGAAATTCTCTATCCCAACTCAAACTTTTTAGCCTTTTGTTCTGATCCTTTTAGGTGCTTAAGGTAGTTTGGATTTGGTTGTGAATTTCTTTATTTGTAGTTTGCGTTTCGGCTGTATCGGGTTCGAATACCCCTTGTATTCGTTAATATAATTCCATTTGCCTTTTGAAAAAAAAAAGTTTTTTTTTTGAGATATTGAATTCTCACCAAAGTTTAAATTACTCAAACTTTATTTTAAAGGAAACACTCCATTAAAATTTATTCCTAACTTAAAATATATATATATATATATATATATATATATATATATATATATATATATATATAATTGATTAGTAAAAAAAAAGATGGGAAGGAATATATATTTTTTCTCTTCCTACCCATTAAATGATAATAATTATAATATATTCATTATAAATTTTGTCACACTTTAATATTTTTGTTTTTTAGTTAGTCATTAAAGCATACAACTCATACATAAAAAAAATAGTCACTAATCAATTAATCTGAATAAATTATTTTTTATCGTATACTAGCTATGTTATTTTTCCGATTTTAATTTTTTATGTTATTTTAAAAAAACTAGTCACTAAAAAAATAGTTAGAACATATAGTGGGGCAAATGTTTGTGATAAATCAATTAAGTAGTACTAATAATTTTATATATTTATTATTTAAAAATTAAAATAATTATTTTTTTGTCTAATACAGTTGAATGTGCAATTACATTCTATCCACTGAACTCAACGACATAAAATTAAAATAATTATAAAATATTAATTAAGTTTATTTTAAAAAATATAAATAAGATAAATATTTGTCAATAAAGATTTATTTAAATTTAATATTTATTTTAATACAAGCAGCATAAAAAAAAGGGAAATGAAAAAGAAGTTTTTATCAATTAAAATGATATTAATACCCGTTTTAGAACTGTTGTTTCTGAGAGGATTTATAATTTGAATTTAGCCATTACAAGATTGAATTTTTAATAAAATTAGGTATATATATTTTAAAAGTAATGGATTAAACGAAGCGAATACAAGGGGTACTTGAACTCTCATCCAACTGCCGATGTTTCTCCAAACATTAGCTGAAGCCGCACACGAGAAAAATAAATGGAACGCATTCTCCTCATTCATGCTGCAGATCGCACAGTTGTTCAGAACCGACGAACACAATACCTCTCATGCTCAACTGGTCTTTAGTGGTAATTCGGTTCAAAATTAACCTCCATAAGAAGACTTAGATCTTTGAGGGGATTTTAAGATCCAAAATGACAACCAACGTTTTATGCATCACTACAGACACACCACCATAAGCGCTGACCAGAGATATTAAATCGAAGCAACTTGCCTTTGAAAATCTTCCTAAAGTAGAGCCCATCCATTGAAAGACATCTTCAATATCTTCTTTAGGCCAAGCTTCCTGAAACCTCAACAAAAGGGCATCCTTCTCCTCGAACAAAACCGAGCCTGAAGTAAAAATAGGGAGGCCTAACTTCCAAACTCACCCCGTGCCTGACGTCGAAAAGCATCTGCCAAACTCAACTTAGGATTGAGAGAATGCGCGAACAGATTAGGTAAAGTCACCTTCAGCGGAAATTCTTCCAGCCACTTACTACTCCAAAAGGAAATAGCCCTTCCATTACCTAAAACACAAGACAAATTATCAACTAAGAAATCAAAAAGTAACTCCTTGTCATAGCTAATAGTTGACAAATCTCTCCACCATATAGATCCTGATTTTCTCCCCCCAAGGTCGTCGTTGCAATTCACTTCCAACTCTATACTCGAGGACGAGTATCTATACTTAATAATACCTTTCCATAAAACATTTTTCTCTGTTAATAATCACCACTTCCATTTGAGCAGCAAGGTTATATTTAAAGTAGTTATGTCCTTTATCCTCATTCCTCCTTTCTCCTTAGGATGACATACCACTTTCCAGCTTACCCAATGAACCCTCTTCCTGCTATCCATTACGCCCCACAGAAAGTTGCTTTGCAAACGAACAATCTCTTTCAGAACTTTAATCGGTGCCTTATAAAAAGACAAAGATTAAATCGGTATCGCATTCAACACTGAATTAATCAACACGACCCTTCCACCCACAGAAAAATACCTTCCTTTCCACACTGCTAAACGGTTTCTCAACTTACCAACTAAAGGGTAACTTACCAACTTTGCAAAGCAAAAAATCCGCCGTTGCATCAGTAAAAGTTGTAGGGAGATTGACTCTGCTCATAAAGCTCTTAAGAAAATTAAGTTTGGGGCCCGATACCAACTCGAACCCTCTAAGTAAAGCTTTAAAACACCAAAGGTTATCCTAACAACAATCACCTATTATCATAGTATCGCCGTCAAACTGAACTATAATATAACTCACTTGATTGTTCACCTTGAAACCTTTAAATACTCTCAAATTGTCGGCTTTCTTCATTAGCCTTGTTAAACCTTCCATCACTAATAAGAATAGAAAATGAGACAAAGAATCTCCTTGCCGCAATTCTCTACTAACTTCAAAATCCATCGTAGCATTCCCGTTAACCAAATATGAGGTCGAACCTTTGAAAACTATAACCTTCATCCAACTAATCCACTTTTCCCCAAAATTCATTTTAGAAAGAAGGTACCTCAAATAATCCCAACTTACGCAATCGTAAGCTCTCTCAAAATCTATCTTCAAAACTATTCACTCCCTCTTCTTTCTTCTAGCAAAATTCAACAGCTCATTGACCACTAAAACATCATCACCAATGTTCCTACCTAATACAAAAGCTAACTATTCGGTCCACTGAAATGAGAGATCAAATAACCTTCTTCAACCGAGTAGCCATGATCTTTGATAGAATTTTCTGATAACAGCTCACCAAGAAGGTCGGCCTATAGTTGGAAAGAAGTTGAGGATTTTTAATCTTAGGAACCAAGGTTAAGAATGATGATGTGGCTGCCTTCGTAAGGGTAGGGTTGGCAAAGAACTCCTTAACAAACTTTATTACATCCTCCTTAACTGTATCCCAACAATCCTGCAGGAAACAAAAACTAAAATCTTCTGGACCTAGGCTCTTGTTCTCGTTGCATCCCCAAACAGCTTCCTTAATCTCTTCTATAGAGATATCCACCTCTAAAAACTTATTGTCCAATAATGAAAGAGAAGGTAGATTTACTCCGTTAAGAACAGGCCTTTGACTATGCGACTCTTTGAAATTGAGCATGAAGTGGTTGCGAACTTCAAACTTAATATCAGCCACTTCCTCCTTTCTTCCCTCCGAAGTAATTACGGAAGAGATGAAAGTCTTCCTAAATCTATCTTTCAACATTATAATTTGAATCTGACGATTACAAGATTGAATTTTTAGTAAAATTGGGTATAGTGGTTGTCGTTTGTTGGAATTAACCCAAAACTTTGAGAATTCCGAATCAATCTTGATGAAAAAGATTCAATCAACCGATTGAAATTCCTTGTTCTTCACTATTCACTCAAGTGAAACAATCACACCTTGATTGCAAGAATGATTCTGTGCAGCAATTGTTAATGAAAGAAGAAAGAAAATTGAATAAGGAAGAAGATTAGGGTTTGACAAAATAGGGGAAAAGGAAAATGATTTCTCAAACTGAGAGAAAATATTATTCAACTATGCAACTGCACTTTCTATTGTGTGTTACAATATTATTCTCTATTCTTCTTACTCAAAATAAGGGTTATTCCCTCTATTTATAATTGAGCTACCTTTCTCCCTAATGTAAAGCCCAAAATTACAAAAGCCTAAAATTTCTATTTTGGTCTAAGTCGAAATCCTGTGTCAAACAACATGCTTTGACACTTTGACATCAACACAACTCGACACACATATACTAGACCAATTTCGACACATCTTTGTTTCTGTCGAGCTACATTTACTTCGACACAAGGAATTACAATCTCAACATCATTCTACATAAATTTGTATATTAAACAGTTTAGATGGACCTCTCCACAATTATTAACGGATTGTGGTATGACAATCGAAATATGTTCTGCGTTAATAGAAAACATGTCACGAACCTTAAATAAATAAATTATTTTTGTTAAAAAAATCAGAAATAATAAAAAAATTATTTTTCTTAACTAAAAAAAAATCTTTTTCTTAACTAAAAAATAATTAATTTCACTTTAACTAATTAAAATCACCTTTTACAAGACCCGCATGCCATGAGTTAAACGAGCTGACCATGAGGACCTCAGGCCATATATCAGTCCATATACCAACTCTAATTTTTAGCATTGAACTAACAACACAAGTGTTAAAAATTAGAACAAATATATTACACTCACTATAATTTTTTAAATTTCAGTTATCATTATTTTAATTTTGAATTTCACAAGGTCGAATTGACGTCCCAACAATTAGATATCCTTAAGCGACTGTCAATGTAGCTAACTTGATAGAATCGATTTTTTATATTTATTTTTTATTAAAGTACACTATTTATATACGATACAAATATTTGTCATTAATCAACTAATCAAATTTAATATTTTTTTAATATGTGATAATTAAAAATAAAAATAATTATAATATACTAATTTGAATTTACTATAAGATTTAATAAAAAATAGGATTTATATTTTATTATTCTTCTCATTGACAAATAAAAAGTGGGACAAATATTTTATGAATTTATTATTTAAAAAGATAATAATTTATTAGTTCAATAAAAAAATTCTAATTCAAATATGAGACAACTATTTGTTATTGACAGTGTTTTAAAACTAGAACCGTTCTGGTCAATCAAACCGGTTAAATCTGATGGGAAATTAAGACATAATAATATACCAATATGCAGCGGATATAATACTCTCCCAAATTTGTAGGAATTTTGAGGATTAAAAACAAATATAAGACGGCAAATCGAACAAAATAAAGACACAAAAGACACCGATATTTTTAACGTGGAAAACCCTTCAATATGAGAGTAAAAACCACGAGTCGTCCAGACCAAAGAAATAACTCCACTATAATCAAGTAATGGTACAAGAGAGTCTTAAAGTGATTCACAAACTAGTGCCAACAACCGCAAATCACAAAGCAAACTACCTTACAAATAAGAATCAAAAAGCTGAAAAATTGTCTCATATTTATAGCTTCAGTGCGAAGCAAATAACTTTGACCTCAGACGTTGTGTTTGAAAATCTGAACGGTCAAAAGTTAGATATATGTGTTACGAACCTGCCCGCCAAATTTTAGCTCGATCCAACGGTTAACGAATCGGGGATTGTCAATTTAGTGAGACTGGTTGCAAAAAAACGGGAATGAGTTTCTCTCCTCTTTTCTCTCTTTTTGAATCCTTATTTTTCTCTCTCTCCCAACCCTAAATTGATCCTCTCCACTTAAATAAGTGAGACAAATATGCCATTCATATTTGGGCATTTCTCCACATAGGAAGGGAGCCCAAACCCAACAAATCTCCCCCTCACAACTATGTGGAGGAAATCGCCAAACTGACGATATCACAACAGGCTTCAAATTTCCCCCTTGGTAATGCTTTAGTCATCATATCAGAACCATTATCATCTGTATAAACTTTAGCTAAATCCAACACCTTAGCATCCAAAACATCACGTATCCAATGATATCTCACGTCAATGTGCTTGGACCTATTATTAAAAGTCGGATTCTTACCAAGATGAATAACGCTTTGACTATCAACAAATAACACATTTGTCTTGAACAAAACCAAGCTCCTGCAAAAATTTCTTCAACCATAGTAACTCTTTGCATGCTTCGGTGATTGCAATGAACTCAGCCTCTGTAGTAGATAGTGTTACACACTTTTGCAATCTGGACTGCCAAGCAATAGCTCCCGCTGCAAATTTAATCATGTAGCCCGAAGTGGACTTTCTGGAATCAATGTCTCCAGCCATATCAGAGTCAGAGTACCCCACTAGAGTAGGCTTATCTCCTCCAAAACAAAGCCCCATAGAAGTAGTACCGCGAAGATATCTTAAAATCCATTTTACAGCGTTCCAATGCTCTCTGCCTGGATTTGACAAAAATCTACTGACTGTACCAACAACATGTGTTATATCTGGTCTTGTACAAACCATTGCATACATCAAACTACCCACAGCAGATGCATAAGGAACACGTTTCATATCAAACGCTTCATCTTCACTTGAAGGATTTTGATTAGAACTCAACTTGAAATGAGTAGCAAGAGGAGTGATTAGCACCTTAAAACTTTCCATATTGAACCTTTGTAGCACTCTTTCGATATAATTTTCTTGTGACGTCCAAAGTTTCTTCTCTTTTCTGTCACGCATGATTCTAATTCCAAGAATCTGCTTAGTTGCTCCCATGTCTTTCATGGCAAATGACTCTCCCAATTGCTTCTTTAACATGTTAATGTTAGAAATACTTTTCCCTATAATAAGCATATCATCAACATATAACAACAGGATTATGAAGTCATCATTAGAAAATTTTCTAACAAAAACGCAATGATCTGAAGTATTCTTCTGGTATCCTTGATCACACATAACAGACTCAAACTTCTTGTACCACTGCCTTGGAGCTTGCTTCAACCCATGTAAACTCTTTCTCAATCTACACACGTAATCTTCTTTACCTTTAACTTGAAAACCATCGGGTTGTTTCATGTAGATCTCTTCCTCCAAATCACCATGAAGGAAAGTCGTTTTCACATCCATTTGCTCAACCTCTAAATCAAGAGTAGCAGCCAAACTCAACATTGTTCTAATAGATGACATCTTTACAACAGGTGAGAAAATATCATTAAAATCAACACCCTTTCTTTAACAGAAACCTTTCACCACTAATCTGGCTTTATATCTTGGAGACTTAGAGTCGCTCTCATGTTTAACTCTATAAATCCATCTGTTTTCCAAAGCCGTTTTGCCTTTAGGCAGCTTCACTAAATCATAAGTGTGATTATAGTGCAATGATTTCATCTCATCATGCATTGCATCCATCCACTTTTGATTTTCATCACTTTCCATGGCCTCTTGGAAACACTCGGGTTCACCCTCATCAGTTAAGGTCACATACTCATCAGAGTTATACCTTGTAGAAGGTTGTCTCTGCCTGTTAGACCTCCTAGGTTGAACTTGAGTTGATTCTGGAGTTTCACCAAGATTTTCATCCTGTGACAAATCGCTCTCACCTTCACCATCATTAGTTGGAATATTTACCTCATCTCCAAGTTGTTGATCATCAACATAATCATATGGCTCACCATTGTGATCATCACCACCTATAACATCCAGATTATGGCTAGGTAATCGAACTGGATCAACATTAGACAAACTAATATCTTTCTTGGGTGTAGTTTTCTCTACCTTATCAATATCTTCAATAGTTTGGCCTTCCATAAACACCACATCGCGGCTTCGAATAAGCTTCTTCCCTACAGGATCATACAACAAGTAGCCAAACTCATCTTGCCCATAGCCGATGAAGATACATTGTTTTGACTTTGCATCCAACTTGGATCTTTCATCCTTTGGAATATGCACAAAAACCTTACAACCAAAGACTCTCAAATGATCATACTTGACATTCTTTCCAAACCAAATTTTGTCTGGAACTTCACTGTTCAAAGCAACAGTAGGAGTGAGATTAAGAACATGCACTGCCGTGTATAGTGCCTCGCCCCAATAATGATTAGGTAATTAGCTTCAGAGAGCATACACCTTACTCTCTCAATTAGTGCTCGATTCATCCTCTCTGCTAAACCATTCAATTGAGGACTTTTAGGAGGAGTCTTTTCATGTGCAATACCATGCTGCTTGCAATAGGAATCAAACTGTCCACAATACTCTCGACCATTGTCTGAACGAACACATTTCAGCTTCTTGCCTGTCTGCCTCTCAACCAAAGCATGAAATTCTTTGAACTTTTCCAAAACTTAGTCTTTTTTCTTCAAGGCATAAACCCATAGTTTCCTGGAGCAATCATCAATAAAGGTAACAAAATAAAGTGCACCACTAAAGGATTTTACCTTTAATGGAGCACAAATATCAGAATGTACCAATTGAAGCAACTTTGACTTTCTTGAAGGAGGATGTCTCTTGAAAGATACTCTAGTCTGTTTACCAACCATGCAATGAGAACACTTCTCTAAATCTACATTCTTTAATCCAGGAAGAACATCCTTTTTGGCCAAAACATTCAGCCCCTTTTCACTAATATGACTAAGTCTTCGGTGCCACAAAGATTCTTCCATGTCGATAGCATTCACACTGTCCCTAGCAACTAAAGCTTTTGTCCAATACAATTTAGAAAGCTTTTCCCTTTAGCCACAACCAAGTTACCTTTTTTGAGTTTCCACTTTCCATAACCAAAGTGATTATCATAACCACAATCACCTAGCATATGCACAGATATCAAATTAAAGCAGACATCTGGAGCATGTTTGACACCTCTAAGCAACAATTGCATTCCCATGTTGGTTCGCAAGAAAACATCACCAACACCAATTACCTTAGATACACCATCATTACCCATCTTCAATACTCCAAAATCACCAGAAGTATAAGATGTGAAGAAATCCTTCCTTGGTGTAACATGCAATGTAGCACCACTGTCAACTATCCACATGCTTTCGTCTGATACAAGATTAACAGACTCATGATCACGAAGAATAACAAGATCATCACTAGTACCAGTAGTAACACGATCATCATTATGATCTTCATGGTATCTTTGTTTAGACTTACCCTTCTTGCCTTTGTTATCTCTTTTCCACTGATAGCAATACTTCTGTACATGTCCTATTTTGTGACAATAATGACACTCCAGATTCTTGTATCGCGGCTTGGACTTGCTTCTGCTATTCTCTCTACCACCTTTCGGTTCCTTTTTATGACTTCTCCCCCTATTTTCAATGATAAATACCTCGGGTTGAGATGAAGAACCCTGTGTCTTCCTTCTCATCTCCTCATTAAGAATACCACCCTTAGCCGTTTCCAAAGAAACAACACCTCTAGGAGCAGAACTTGTGATAGAAACCCGAAAGGTCTCCCAAGACTCTGGTAAAGATAGCAATAGAAATAGTCCCAAAAGTTCATCATCAAATTTGATACTCATTCCTGACATCTGATCAAGAAAGCATTGAAATTCACTCAAGTGATCTGAAATAGAAGTCCCCTCTTTATACTTCAAACTTATGAAGCTATTCAATAAGAACAATTTATTATTCCATGATTTAGAGGCATACAAGGACTCTATCTTCTCCCACAAAGTTTTTGCATATGTCTCATTAGCAATATGATTATAAACATTATCTTCTACATATTGTCAAATAAAACCGCATACATGTTGATGTTCAAACTCCTATTCTTCATCAGACAGAGAATTCGGCTTTGCAGAACTAAAAACTGGTAAATGCAATTTCTTCACAAATAGTAAGTATTTCATCTTTCCCTTCCATAAATGATAATAAGAACCATTTAACAAAACCATCTTCATCTTTGTATTTGACTCCATCATTTAAACAAGTAAAATAGCCCTTAACCAAGAGCTCTGATGCCACTCTGATGGGAAATTAAGACACAATAATAGACCAATACGCAACGGATATAATACTCCCCCAAACTTGTAGGAATCTTGAGGATCAAAAACAAATATAAGACGGAAAATCGAACAAAATAAAGGCACAAAAGACACTGATATTTTTAACGTGGAAAACCCCTCAATATGAGAGTAAAAACCACGAGTCGTCCAGACCAAAGAAATAACTCCACTATAATTAATTAATGGTACAATAGAGTCTTAAAGTAATTCACAAACTAGTGTTAACAACTGCAAATCACAAAGCAA
Organism: Lathyrus tuberosus; assembly: GCA_022829125.1. Lineage (NCBI taxonomy): Eukaryota > Viridiplantae > Streptophyta > Magnoliopsida > Fabales > Fabaceae > Lathyrus > Lathyrus tuberosus. Next base: position 20,875,597 of record JALAZF010000043.1, read on the forward strand.
ACTACCTTACAAATAAGAATCGAAAAACTAAAACATTTTCCCAAATTTGCAGCTTCAGTGCGACGCAAATAACTTTCACCTCAGACGTTGTTTTCAAAATCTGAATGGTCAAAAGTTAGATATATGTGTTACGAACCTGCCCACCAAATTTGAGCTCAATCCAACAGCTAACGAATCGGGGATCGTCGATTTAGTGAGACTGGTTGCAGAAAAACGGGAATGAGTTTCTCTCATCTTTTCTCTCTTTTTGAATCCTTATTTTTCTCTATCTCTCCCAACCCTAAATTGATCCTCTCCACTTAAATAAGTGAGACAAATGGGCTATTCATATTTGGGCCTTTCTCCACATAGGAAGGGAGCCCAAACCCAACAAAATCGTGAATCAGAGAGTAGAACGGTCTAGTAAGATCATAACCGATGAATTTTTTGATTCAGCAGGTTTATCTTTTTGTTTATTATTTTTTTAGCTTAACTAGTAAAACACCCGTGCTTTTATATTCATATTGTAGAAATAATATATTGAGATACAATTGTAAAAAAACTCATTTATTCTAAATGGAAAATGTGTAATGAATAATTTTGATATGAAAATTTTTCAACTATAAATTTGTAATATGGTTATACAAAATTTGCAAGAAAAAAATTCTTCAATACGAATGCAATTTGCAACACATGGCATACAACGAAAGTGTCCCGTGAATCAACGACAACAAACTCTGTTTCTGCTATTAAAAATGGTTATGTAAAATCAAACCAAGTTGTGATTAGCAGAATTCATATCAACTCAACGGCACTAAACAACAAATCAGTAGCAACATGTTAAGAGTTCATGAAATTAGAAACAAAAATTAAAAACTAAATTTTAGTCATAATTAATTTAATTTGAGATAAGGTCAAACATAATTGCTTACAGTCTAAGTTTTTACTCTCCACACCATTCCATTTTGTTTTTACTTAACTACATCTTTTTTCATAGCAAATGCTTTTTCTTATTATATAAAAAAATTTGTTGTAAAAAAAATAGAAGTACTCACTTTTCTATGGGAAGAAGTATAACAGAATCATCATCAATTGCCTTGGTGCTTTCTAGCACCTGATTATAATCAAATATTATGGTCCAATACAATGATTTTTAATCACAAGAAAAATAATTTAGGTAAAAGGGATATTATTGGGAAGCTTCTGCAAAATAAAATTATAAATGTAGCTATACATCCATAAATTTCAGTAGAATAAAATTAGAAAAACGTAACTCAAGTAATCTAATACATTAATAAACAGTTCATCTAAGTTACAATGCTTTTTCTTCTTCCTATGACTACAGTGAAATTTTCTTCCGCTTCTATTGGTTTTTCTTGAACTGCATATTAACTGCTTTTCCTGGGCATTGGTTACAAACTGCAAGGTTAAACAATGAGGATAATGTGCAAACATGTAGAATAATATGCTCAAAAACTACCTTTACTTGCAAGGTGGAATGCTTGACACAAAAAGGAAACTCTTTCTTCAAAAGACTATCAAGATATATAGGATAGATTTGTGGGTGATCATGTCAATAAGTATGATCAATGACTTTAGACAGTATATTTGAAAAGGCAAAACTTTCTTCATAAGACATAAGTAACTTACTTCTTTCATGATATCTCTCAACTTGGCAGCAGTCATTCCAACAACTGGGACAGACTCTTTGTCCCAAACACATGAATATACAAACATAATTTCGTGTTCAACATCAATATCAATTTTATATCTGCAATAATCAATAGTGAAAATTAGTATGAAGCAAATAAAGTTAAGACCATAGTCATAAACTAAGACATGAGGACTTACTTGGTGACTTCGACGACACTATGACCATCACAGTTTCCTTGAAAAGGAAAATCATGATTTATGTTTGCACGATTACATCCTGAGAAGCAATTATAGTATCAGTGAGTAGGTGTGGATTTGAACCTCATGGTTGTTCCAATGGTTGTGCAGAAGCAGTCCTTGTTTACAGACGTGTAAAAGATAAGTAATGGATAGGAAAAAACAAATGCAAGCAAACTAAAATGAAAAAGAATTCTAGTTACCTGATGTTGTCCAATGATTTCAGACAAAATGACTTTCTTAACAGCAGCAGGATGAGGACTGAAAATAAAATTCAAAGCAGAAAATCTATTTTTTTTAGTGTCTCACCTGTCATAGGACTGAAAATCAAACCAAGTTGTTATTAGCAAAATGCATATCAATTCAACCGCATTAAACAATAAATAAGCGGCAAGATGCTAAGAGTTCAGGATATTAGGTTTCAGACTGGAATTTATTCCTACTCATCATCAACCACCAACAAATGGAAGATCGAGACGTTTGTCCCAATTCAATGCCATGAGATGTAAAAGGGACACTATATCAGAAGGAACAACAGGAATGAGAGGAATTTCGCAGCAACATTCAAGGGTCAGAAGAAATTTTTTCATCACAGCCAACCAAGAAATAGTGAATCTGTCCGGTGCAACAACGACAACAAATTTTGTTCCTGCTATAACAAATGGTTAGGTCAAGTTAAACCATGTTGTTATTAGCAAAATGCATATCAATTCAACGGCATTAAACAACAAATAAGCGGCAAGATGCTAAGAGTTCAGGATATTAGGTTTCAGACTGGAATTTATTCCTACTCATCATCAACCACCAACAAATGGCAGATCAAGACGTTTGTCCCAATTCCATGCCATGAGATGTAAAAGGGACACTATATCAGAAGGAACAACACGAATGAGAGGAATATCGCAGCAACATTAAAGGGTCAGAAGAATTTTTTTCGTCACAGGCAACCAACAAATACTGAAACTGTCCCGTGCAACAACAACAACAAACTCTGTTCCTGCTATAACTAATGGTTAGGTAAAGTCAAACCAAGTTGTTATTAGCAAAATGCATATCAATTCAACGGCATTAAACAACAAATAAGCGGCAAGATGCTAAGAGTTCAGGAAATTAGGTTTCAGACTAGAATTTATTCCAACTCATAATCAACCACCAACAAATGGCAGATCGAGACGTTTGCCCCAATTCAATGCCATGAGATGTAAAAGGGACACTATATCAAAAGGAACAACAGGAATGACAGGAATTTCGCAGCAACATTCAGGGCTCAGAAGAATTTCTTTCGCCACAGCCAACCAACAAATAGTGAAACTGTCCCGTATAACAACGAAAACAAACCCTGATTTGCATTGGAATTTAAAACTTTTTAAATGCACAGTAATTAAAAAGAAAAACCTGCATAATTATGAGCCTAATTCAATGCAACATGCAACCTGTTTTTTTCACAAGACTGGTGATCATGTACAGAAGATAACATATAAATTATTGATCATATTGATACCAAGTAATTTGCTAAAATTAGAATGTCAATAACTATAATCAGTAAACCAACTACACAAAATGAATATGGACTATAGAGATTACATAGAAAATACCATCCAATCTTCAAAAGCCAATGTCAGTCATGAAATTTTGATGGTGAAGCCTATAAAAGTTAACAGAGCCTTACCAAAGTTTCCAAATCATCATCTTCTGGAGCATGCATTGAATACTAATTTCTCATGGTTCCCATGAATATCATCAATATACACATAAAAGCCCCTTCGATAATGATGAAAAGAAACAGAAAATGATATCAACCGGAGAGAAAAAGGCAGAGGAAACAGGGCGGTGTGCGAATCTGTAGAGAAAGAGGGTGGCGATCGGTTGTGTGGTGAAAGAGGGTGGCGGCCTAGAAGGGCGTGGGTTAGGGTTTGGTGGCGGGAGAGAGGGAGAGATAGAAATATTGAGATTAGTGAAACTGTCTCGTGCAAGAACGACAACAAACTCTGTTTCTGCTATAACAAATGGTTAGGTCAAATCAAACCAAGTTGTTATTAGCAAAATGCATATCAATTCAACGGCATTAAACAACAAATAAGCGGCAAGATCCTAAGTGTTCAGGATATTAGGTTTCAGACTGGAATTTATTCCAACTCATCATCAACCACAAACAAATGGCAAATCGAGACGTTTGTCTCAATTCAATGCCATGAGATGTAAAAGGGACACTATATCAGAAGGAAGAACAGGAATGAGTGGAAATTCGCAGCAACATTCAGGGCTCAGAAGAATTTTTTTCGTCACAGCCAACCACCAAATACTGAAAGTGGCCCGTGCAACAACGACAACAAACTCTGTTTCTACTATAAGAAATGGTTACGTAAAATCAAACCAAGTTGTTATTAGCAAAATGCATATCAATTCAACGGCAGTAACCAACAAATAAGCGGCAAGATGCTAAGAGTTCAGGATATTAGGTTTCAGACTGGAATTTATTCCAACTCATCATCAACCACAAACAAATGGCAGATCGAGACGTTTGTCCCAATTCAATGCAATGAGTTGTAGAAGGGACGCTATATCAGAAGGAAGAACAGGAATGAGAGGAAATTCGCAGCAACATTCAGGGCTCAGAAGAATTTTTTTCGTCACAGCCAACCACCAAATACTGAAAGTGGGTCGTGCAACAACGACAACAAACTCTGTTTCTGCTATAACAAATGGTTAGGTTAAATCAAACCAAGTTGTTATTAGCAAAATGCATATCAATTCAACGGCAGTAACCAACAAATAAGCGGCAAGATGCTAAGAGTTCAGGATATTAGGTTTCAGATTGGAATTTATTCCAACTCATCATCAACAACAAACAAATGGCAGATCGAGACGTTTGTCCCAATTCAATGCCATGAGTTGTAAAAGGGACGCTATATCAGAAGGAAGAACAGGAATGAGAGGAAATTCGCAGCAACATTCAGGGCTCAGAAGAATTTTTTTCGTCACAGCCAACCACCAAATACTGAAAGTGGGTCGTGCAACAACGACAACAAACTCTGTTTCTGCTATAACAAATGGTTAGGTTAAATCAAACCAAGTTGTTATTAGCAAAATGCATATCAATTCAACGGCAGTAACCAACAAATAAGCGGCAAGATGCTAAGAGTTCAGGATATTAGGTTTCAGATTGGAATTTATTCCAACTCATCATCAACCACAAACAAATGGCAGATCAAGACGTTTGTCCCAATTCAATGCCATGAGTTGTAAAAGGGACGCTATATCAGAAGGAAGAACAGGAATGAGAGGAAATTCGCAGCAACATTCAGGGCTCAGAAGAATTTTTTTCGTCACAGCCAACCAACAAATACTGAAAGTGGGCCGTGCAACAACGACAACAAACTCTGTTTCTGCTATAACAAATGGTTAGGTTAAATCAAACCAAGTTGTTATTAGCAAAATGCATATCAATTCAACGGCATTAAACAACAATTAAGCGGAAAGATACTAAGAGTTCAGGATATTAGGTTTCAGACTGGAATTTATTCCAACTCATCATCAACCACCAACAAATGGCAGATCGAGACGTTTGTCCCAATTCAATGCCAATGAGATGTAAAAGGGACACTATATCAGAAGGAACAACAGGAATGAGACGAAATTCGCAGCAACATTAAGGGCTCAGAAGAATTTTTTTCGTCACAGCCAACCAGCAAATAACATCTGCAGCATCATAAAATTGATGGCATCATAGCAAGGTTCATATTAGTGACAAGGTTCCCTAATGTATGTACCAAAGCCAATTTAAATGTTGCTAAAACCTGCAAAAAGGAACAGAGCCATAAATATATTAAATAATAATAGAAAACAGCAACAGAACATTATATAGAACAACATTCTAACAATACATGTATGATAATAAATAACAGTACCTGTGAAAAAGTGAGTTTTCGACTTTTTTAAAGATTAAGACCCTACATGAACTATAACATAGAAGTCATATTAAAATGCTAAATTCAATCAAAATAACAAAATGCATAAAATGTAGCAAAATGGTTCCAAAAAACACATAACGTGAAGTCGATCCTGACAATAATTAAATAGTTGATCCTAATTTCATTACAGGCCTAGATGAAAATGTAAAATATTAAAGATCAAATCTAAAACCCCTAGCCCTCATAAAGTTACTCCAGGTAAAAGGTGCCTCATCCTCATCATCTGAATCTAAAAAATGCATCCTGGCCTGTCTTCTTCGCAACGCCTTTCTTCTTGCCCTTCTTAATCGTCTCCTGGCTTGTCTTCTACGCAGTGCAGCAGCTTCTTGTGCCTCCTCAGCTTCCTCGGCCTGGAAGAGTACTTCTTCTTGAACATGTTGTATTTGTTGGACCTCGTCAACCACAGGTATTACCTGGGGAACTTGTTGGACGTCTTGAGGTTGTTGTTCATATGCCTGATCAGATTCATGCAGGACAACGTTATTTGAATTCATTATTTTTTTCCCTATCCTATGGTGATGGTTGTGTGATACAACAAATACATAGCAGGACTTTATAATGTGTAATTTGACTGTTGTTATTCTCATTACATCGGTAATCTACTACTATTTAGTGGAGTTGGGTCATTAATTGTTTGGTTAATTGAAAAGGCAAAGTCAGTAATAATTTGGCATTGAAACCTATCAATGACGTGTTATTAAATTGTCATTGAAACCTAAAGGTCACAGTAATGATTTGCATTGGATTTTAAAACTTTTTAAAAGCACAGTAATTAAAAAGACAAACCTGCTTAATTGTGAGCCTAATTCAATGCAACCTGCAACCAGATTTTTTCACAAGACTGGTAATCATGTACAGAAGATAACATATAAATTATTTATCATATTGATACCAAGTCATTAGCTAAAATTAGAATGTCAATAACTATAATCAGTAAACCAAACACACAAAATCAAAATGAACTATAGAGATTATAGAGAAAATACCATCCAATCTTCAAAAGCCAATGTCAGTCATGAAATTTTGATGGTCAAGCCTATAATAGTTAACAGAGCCTTACCACAGTTTCCAAATCTTCATCTTCCGGAGCATGCGTTGAATACTAATTTCTCAGGGTTCGCATGAATATCATCAACATACACTTAAATACCAAGTCATTAGCTAAAATTAGAATGTCAATAACTATAATCAGTAAACCAAATACACAAAATCAAAATGAACTATAGAGATTACAGAGAAAATACCATCCAATCTTCAAAAGCCAATGTCAGTCATGAAATTTTGATGGTCAAGCCTATAATAGTTAACAGAGCCTTAACAGAGTTTCCAAATCATCATCTTCCAGAGCATGCGTTGAATACTAATTTCTCAGGGTTCGCATGATTATCATCAACATACACTTAAAAGCCCCTTCGATAATGATGAGAAGAAACATAAAATGATATCAACCGGAGAGAAAAAGGCAGAGGAAACAGGGACCCGTGGGATTCTGTAGAGAATTTCCAAATCATCATCTTCCAGAGCATGCATTGCATACCAATTTCTCAGGGATCGCAGCAATATCATCAACATACCCTTAAAAGACCCTTCGATAATGATGAAAAGAAACAGAAAATGATATCAACCGGAGAGAAAATGGCAGAGGAAACAGGGCGGCGTGCGATTCTGTAGAGAAAGAGGGTGGCGATCGGTTGTGTGGAGAAAGAGGGTGGCGGCCGAGAAGGGCGTGGGTTAGGGTTTGGTGGCGGGAGAGAGAGAGAGAGATAGAAATGTTGAGATTTTTGTGGGTTAGGGTTTGTTTGAATGGAATTGGTATTTTGAAAATGTGGACCAATGACAGTCCAACAAATGGCAAAAAATGTGAGAAAGTAAGTTAGTAAGGGTGATGAATTCTATAGTTACAATAATGCCCTTTGTGTAGTATAAATAATTTGAAGGGAAAGGGCACAATTGGAAAGTCATTGCACTTATTTGTAATTGCTTTATAGTAGATTATAATTTTGATCCCATATTTCCATTTTTGATGTCCCTATTTTAAAATCCAATTTTATAATATTTATAACTATGTTAATTATTTTTAATAATTAAATAATATTAAAATTATAAAAATAAAATTTTGTTAAATTTTAAGAATCGAATCTGTAACCTTTCAAAATAATTAAGATTATAGTTATATCAATTGTACCATGAATCACTTTGATCTTTAATTTGTTTAAAAAGAAGAGAGTTATATATTCTATAATTATAATATTACAATCCTCATTAAACTTATTTATTATTAATCATATAATATAACAATATAATAATTTTAAAATATTAGAAAATTAATTATATGATATAAAAATATTATCAACTAACGAAATTTAAAAAAAATTATATTACCAGAGAAAAATAAAATTATATTTTCACATTATTAAAATTCATACAGTCCAACTAGCGATCCACTGGTCTGACTATTAATTTAATGATCCAATAGTTTAATCGAATCGATTGATCCGAGTTCTAAAACGTTGGTCATTGACACATAAAATTTGAATATTTTATTCACCTACAAATATTGATTTTTTTTTAGTATACAATACACTGTTGTTTTGAGAGAAAATTCGGTAACAATATTTGTTTATTTAGATATTATTATCAACAAAATTGTTTCATTCTTTTTATGATGTAGATCTCATATAAGAATGTATTACCAATACAAAATTTTGATAAATCTTAATCATTAATAAAAAAAATTTACCAAAAATAGTTTCAACTCTTATTTAAACAATATATCATAATTATATTTTAAACTAAGTATTTTATTTACTATACTTAAACCAAAATTAAAATTTTGAACCAGTGCGAAAGTTGCACCAGTGTAACCCTAGTTCATGTTTAAATCAAAACTAATAGATCATGACCAAATGATCAGAAATGACTGACTGTGTGACTGCATGGTCTACTTACGGCAGAAAATCACAGTCCAACTATATATCAAAAGTTCTGACATGCTTAATAGACTAAGTGTTTTTGGTGTTACTACCAGCTTTTTTAGAAAGTTTATGGTGATTCTGACGGCCTTTGTTGATTAGTAGAGTTTACTACAAAGAAAATAGACTTTTACCTTAGTTGAAATAAGGATTTTACTTCGATTAAAATAAAATTTTTACTTCACTCAGGTGGACGAGGTAACATATGGTGTAATGGAAAGTGCACTTCTTTTTTCTTCAGTTCATTTGACCGAGATGAAAAAATGGCAATGTGATACTTTACCCATCGATTAGATATGTTAATCGAGGAGAAAAACCCTACTTTTATTTTTGGTTGATTTTAGCAACCGAGGTGAATAGATGAATATTGTTATTAGAGAGAGGGTTTTTATCACTGTTGAAAGTTCCAACCTTGCAGAAATCCCTTATTTTTTAAAATATACATTTTTTAAATTTTACATAATTTTTTTTTAACCTTCATTTTTTTGAAACAGAACCTATAATTAACATTTTATGAAAATGAAACAAATGACACATTTATGAAATAAAACTATATATACATTATATATGTACCAAAATACATTGTTTACACAAAAACTAAAATGAAACACATTCTTTTATATAATAAAACTAAAATATACAAATGGTTAACCAAGAAGGGAATAACCAAGAGAAATTAGTTTGTTTGTAAATTAAAAACTCTAGAAAACAAGCAATCCAACGTGAATAGACGTCATCTATATCTTCAGGTGTAATTGATGTGTGGTTGTTAAACACCTGTAATTTGAATAAAATTTAAATTAGGATAACACAACATCAACAACATTAAACCTTTAAATTACTACAACAATAACAACATAAACCTTTTACTAGCTAACAACAACACATTAACTTTTCCTTTAACAAAACAACAAACTTAATATTTTTTTACCTAACAACTAACATAAAAAGTTACATACATATGGATAAAGTGATTACCTTCTTCCATGAATCAACAATGCCTCTAGAGGCAATATTTAACATATGTTTCATAGGATGTAATAATTCTAAATGAAGATCAAAACTATCTAGGAGTTGGTTAGGGAATTAGTTAAGTTGGTTAGCTTGTGACTTAAGTAAGTTACTTGAATCACAAGCAACTATAAAACCAATCATCCATATGCCTTTTATACATGTAATTCAATACATTTTCATAAGCTTGTATGAAGCTTAAGTGAAAAATAATTTTGAGAAAACTCTCTTTTCATATTCCCTAATTTTGTGTTACTTTCTTGGAAAGTAACAACTTTATCATACCATTAATTGGTGCCAAAGTTTGGTTCTAACATCAAAGTGGGTTGATGTTTATCCACAAGGGAAACACGAGTGAAGTGGGAGAAAAATAGTGGGAAACACAAAGTGAAAAAAGTTCCAGAGGTTTCTTGAAACAGAAGAAAGATGAATGCAATAGGTGGTTTCTCAACCAATAGCCTGACTCTTGATGGAAAAAATTGGGAAAGGTAGAGTGACTTAATTAAATCATTGTTTTGAGCATAAGATGTTCTTGAAATCATACAATAAGGGTATGAAGAACTAGGTGCAATCCCACTTATGCTCAAAGAACCACCTACAAAGAATCAAAAATGACTACAAAGCTTTGTTCTACATTCAACAGAATGTAGATTCTTATCACTTTGAGAAGATCAAAAAGGTTACCAAATCAACAACAACATGCGAATATGATTATTCACCACCGGCCCCACTTCTGATCACGTACACCGCCAATAGGTCCATCACCTAAACATAACATGTATGATATGCAAATATATTAAACAATACATAATCATACAATTATATCCACATTCAAATTGTTATTCGATTTCTTATAATATTTTATCACGATAATATCATGTCAACATCAACATCCTTCCTCATGGATAATCATTAATTCAATCAATCACAACAATTAAAATAAAATATTTTACTCGTCATTAACCATCAATTAGCGTTACAAAACAAATCACACAGTATGATCACATCCTCAAGTACATTACTAACCTTTTAGAAGCTTACTATGAGGTAGTACTATATGTTAGCTTTCCAACGCTTCAAACTTTGCCTCAAACGGAGTCACGAAACTCAAGTTATGATAAAAACTGTATCTGAACAAAACCAGTCTTGTCTGATTTGATTCATGTTGTTTTCCTGATTCGAATCAAATGGGTCAGAGGCGTTTTTCCCCAATTTGTTTCCTCGTGATGCCAATCATGTTGTAATACTGATTCGAATCAAACCTAGCTGCAACATTTTCTGATAATTTTTCACGAGAATCTCACTCCCAAACTTGATTTTTTCAACCTAGACCTATCCCAACTTCAATTTTAAACATGATTAACCAAACCTACTCATATAACATCCAACACATCCATTACCACACGAATTTGACATATTAACATCGATTTATCACAAAATCATCATGAATCCAAGATTATGTTCATAATACCACAACCCCAAACATGAAGAACAACCCAATCAATTTGCACATATATAGGCATACGAAAAGCAACATCAAATTCAGTACACAAAATCATGTTTATCACAACATATGAATTAAGTGTCACACAAATCTTTCCCAAACACATCAAGCATCAACAATGGTGAAAATATAATAAAACCTAGAGGGGGTGAGGATCCATCTCTATCCTTAATGCATTTGACACCAATATTAGAGTAATTCCCCTACCTTAATTTTCTAGCAATCTCCAAGCTCTAGCTATGGTTTCCTCTTCCCTACAACCCTCGTTTTTTATTTTTGCCTCTTTCTCCTAATCTCTTCGATTCATGTACTGATAAAAACAAAGGCTCCACCAAACATTTTTTATTAACTTTAACCTAATTTTCATATTTCTAGTTATTTCACCTTGACCCTAACTTACCTTTATTTCTAACCACTTTACTCCATATTTTCATTATTCCTAGTTTCTACTCAAATCTCATCAATTCCCTATTCTCTTATTATTTTAAACATTTAAAATTAACTAAAATTCTAAAGAATTCTCAGCACTCTCCATAAATCCCACAAAATATCCAAACACGCCAATAATTAAACAAAACTAATAAATCATACAAATTCGCCAATACTAAAAAATAAATAAATAAAAGCAAATTAAAAATTCAATTAAATAATTAATTGAAAATTAGGGGCGTTACACATTGCACATACGGTAAGACGTAAATTTGGAGTCAAAAGCAAAGAACAATCAATGTTATGTTATTTTATTCTACTATTTCAATAGAACAAAACTGAAGCTTATTAACATTTCGATAAAGAAATTCTAAAACAATGGAATAGAACAAAGAGAAACAATTCTAAAAAAATATATATATACATGTGGGACAAACCTGTCTGAAACACACAAAACGAAACTTTAATAGCCACATCTTTCAATTCTCTGACTTACTTCAAGGACCACACCAAATGAAACTTCGAAATCTTCATACACAAATACAAACGAAAATAGAATATGATATCCTCCAAACTGTTAACTTTGTAATGGCATTTGGAACTCAACGTTCAACCTATGCAAACTATCTCAGTAGAGTTGAAGAAGCCACAACCATTAATGGGGTCTTAGAAAAACTAGGGTTTTTTAAAGAGACAAATGGGAAATAATTTATACATTTACCTAAAGGTTATAATGTAGTAACATTAAGTTAACATAGTAAATTCTTAAGTGACATGTATTTAACTGCAAAATTTCAAATGTACTTCACTCTGGCAAGTACTAAATCTGCTAACAAAGCAAAAAAATAGTCATGACACATCACATTCTATTAGAGATACTTAACGTTAGGGATAAAAAATGTGGACGGAAAATATTAGGAAAACGATTTTTTGAAGAAAAAAAATTTGAAGGACTAAAGTGAGTTTTCAAATATAAATAGATCTTAAATAATAAATAAAATTTAATAATGTGTAAATATTGGTTAATACATTTTATAATGTAATGTCAAAAAATATTTAATATTATGTATTTTATTGGTTAATGAAGTGATGAAAGTGATTAAGAATTATAAATAAAATAAGTGATTAATTAGATACACTTTTTTACTTAATACTACATTTGTTCCTTTATATAAGAGACAATTTATTTTTTAGATTCATTAAATAATCAATGTATTTGGTCAGTTTATAGATCAGATACATTGATTATTTATATTTGTCTCTTATATAAATGAATGGTGGTAGTACAATGGTGAAGTTTTGTTACAATATAAATTTTAAAAAAATTATAAATAATATTTTTTAATTTAATAAAGTTTGAAAAAAAATATTATTCACCTTATAATACCTTAAACTATGTCAAAATTTAGTGTAAAATGTGGTGTCATGATATAAATACCTTACTATGTCAAAATTTAGTGTAAAATGTGGTGTCATGTATTTTAAAATATTCCATAATTATATTTTCCAAAAATGATCCGTAATGTTGTTAAGTCAATATCAATCCTCGTCAATTCTATTGTTCTAGGAAAATTTCTCCATATGATTGCAAAAAAATTGTCTGTCACCATAACAAAGCGCACTTGTTATCATTGAAGTTCACGCGCCAACGACATCACCTTCCTTATAAATTTACTTGTCAAGTTCTTCACTTTCACAAAAACTCTCATACACAGACTCAAACTTCATTTTCTTTTATCTTGAGTCCAAAAATCACCAATCTCCAATAATCAGGTCTTACTCTTCACTCTCTCTGGGTTTTGCTTTCTCTACTCTATGTTTCTTCATTGTTGCTGTGTGTAACCAATGCATGTAGAATTATAAGTTGAATTTTATTGTTTCATTTTAAAATGGCTGACATGTTACATAAACACGAATCTTTTTGATGATTTTCCTGTTTTTAGAATCATCAAGAAAACATGAATCATTTCGATTATGACGAAGTTCCAATTATGTTTGAAGCATGTTCACAGCGATCGGATGAACCTGAGGATTCTTCATTCCGAAGGAACATATCGAGGACACCAAGTACTTCAATCTCTATTTCCATGGCTTCCTTGGATCCACCTGATAATGGTCCTCTTCGTACCGTGAGGAAAACTCCGATCAATCAAATGAGTGGTCCACTATATGCAACTGGAAATCATTGGGATAGTGACTATGGCAGAAGAAATGAACAGTTGTTGATGTCTGGACAACTCGGAATGTGTAATGACCCTTATTGCACTACTTGCCCAACTTACATCAAAGTTTCTCATCAAAGAAAACCAATAGCTTCCATTATATTTGATCCCAAGGTATCTTCATAAACTAATAGACTATTGATTCTTTGTAACTTGTTGTACAAGTTATTTGACTTCAATTTCACATAACCAATCATACTTTCGTTCATGTTATGAATGTTTATAGTTCCACAATTCTCTTTATGGTGACGCCAAAGGTTTCGGAAGAAAACTTCTTTCTTTTTTCTCTCCATGTATTCCCGGAGTTATGAATCCTCACACTAATGTTGTACAGCAATGGAACAAGTTGTTGGCCATATTTTGTTTGGTCGCAATTTTTGTTGAACCATTATTTTTCTTCTCAATCTATGTGAATGTGAACAAGGTATGGTTCTTTTCCTTTTATTTTATTGTGAAATATTCCCGCACCATTAACTTTTACCTTTTTCCTTGCTTAAAAAACATCACTTTTTCTTATTCATTTTCTGCAGAATAATATAAGTATTGATATTGACTGGAAAATGGCAAAAATACTTGTTTTACTCAGAAGCATTACTGATGTTGTGTATTTCTTGAACATACTTCTTCAGGTAGTTTCTCCGTAATCACTTTTTCGGATTTAATTTGTGTCAGTGCATCTACTCATAGAATGATAGACCTACCAATAAAATATAGATGTATCTAATGGTTTGTCTTTTAATCTTCCTTAGTCTCTCTTTACCTATAGTAAGAAAAATGTGCATGTGTTCTGAATCTTAAGCATGGTTGTGGAGTTATAAGCTTAGTTTAATGTGTTTTCACAATATAAAGATTAAATAACCTAGTAAGTTGCTTCTTTGCAGTTTAGGTTGGCTTATGTTTCTCCTGAATCAACGGTGGTTGGTGCTGGAGATTTAGTTGACCAGCCAAAGGAAATTGCTCTTAATTACTTGAAGCGTTATTTTTTCTTCGACTTATTTGTTGTATTACCTCTTCCTCAGGTATTTTACCTCCTATCTCTCCATGCTGTTAGATGCATCCACATAAATACTTTTTATCTCATGAACTTCTACATGAAAAAATAGTTTTCCTTGAATAATAGAGATGCTCATGTTGAACTTAAACATGATAGCGATACCTTGTTATGCTAATTATCCTAAAAGCTTAAGCTATTTGTTTTCCTTTAGAAGTTAGTTTTTCGATCTATAATAACATTTGTGATGTGGCAGTGTTATGCCAAAGAACTTTTCTTTCTTACTTATATCTTTATATAAACAACTTGTTGTTCAAGTTAATCATGTTTAAACTCAACATGAGCAATCAGTGCATCCTTTTGTATGATATACTTACAAATAAAGTATATGGAAGAAAGGGATTTTAATCTGTAAAAAAACCTACTGGTTTATGATGAACTCATCAAATTCATTGTCATAATATATGTTGTGAAATACTTGCAGATAATAATATATTTTGTCCTACCAAGTTCCTTGGTGTCTTCAGAAGCAAATTATGCTAAGAATCTTCTACGTCTAGCAATCCTAATTCAGTATATTCCTAGATTGTTCAGATTTTTGCCTCTGTTAATTGGCCAGTCTCCAACCGGATTCATATTCGAGTCAGTTTGGGCAAGTTTCATTTTAAATCTTCTCATTTTTATGCTATCTGGCCATGTTGTTGGTGCATGTTGGTACCTCTTCGGTCTACAGGTGAGTTAAAATGACATTTGAAGCTTAATTGCTTCATTTTTCGGAAATACAATTTCTTTCTAGAGAAAGTTTCATGACTCGCTTTGAATTCTCACCATGCATGGGGGAGGTTTGAGAAGTACTAATTTCTGTCCTTTTATACCTCTTTCTTTTTCTAGAGGGTTAACCAATGCTTGCGAGATAAAGGTACCTCTGATTGTTTGGATGCCACATCTGGTGTTTTTTCTTATGGAATCTATGCCAATGCTATACCACTTTATATAGAAACTAGTGTCGTCAACAAATATGTGTATGCACTGTTTTGGGGATTCCAGGTATGCATTTTATTATTTTATTTGCATACATAGTCTTACAAAATCATATTCATATCATTTTAACATTTGATTTAGAAGAATGAGGACGACAAAGGTTGAACTTTGGAAAACATGATCAAATGATCTCTAATATCATATCAAGGGCTAACTTAAGCCAACACTAAAAAGGCAAACAAATGGTTTAATATCACTTACCAATTATACCCCTATGGTCTTTAATACAGCAAATCAGTACTCTGGCTGGTAATCAAGTCCCTAGCTATTTTGAATGGGAAGTCCTCTTTACAATGTCTATCATTGGATTGGGACTCTTGCTTTTTGCCCTTCTCATTGGAAACATACAGAACTTTCTTCAAGGTCTTGGAAGAAGGTAGATTATTTTTCTCTTACCTGTGCCTCGTGTGTTTGTTTCTGTTATTGACAAAACTTGATTTTGAATGGAATCACTTTTGGCTCTCCGGACTGTGAAACCAAACACACATCATTTGTTTCCTTCTAAACTAACTTCTGTTTGAAGTTCCTTTCATTTGAAAATCTAAAAGCAATGAAGAAAGATCAATGTTTTGCCCTCCTATGTGATTGTGACATCAGCCTCTCAATTTTGATCTTGCCTACAGGAGGTTAGAAATGCAACTTAGGGGCCGTGATGTAGAGAAATGGATGAGCCACCGTCGCTTATCAGAAGAACTCAAAAGGTATGAAATGTTCTAACTATTATAATGAATTACATCAATGCTACAAAATGCATTTATCAAATAAAGTACTACGCATGATGTACAAATGACTGATACGTCTGTCATGCAGGAGGGTACGGGAGGCTGAACGGTATAGTTGGGCTGCAACAAGAGGTGTTCCTGAGAAAATGGTTCTCGAGAATTTGCCAGAAGATCTTCTAATAGACATAAGACGTCACCTCTTCAATTTTGTTACAAAAGTATGCATTCACATATTACTCTTTTAAATGGATTTTATTATCTGGTTTTGATGTTATATGAACTTCAAAATCCCACTAAAGATGTATAAAATATAATTCTGTTCCATATATGCGTACCTGTAACTTTCTGGAGTTCAATCGAAAATGATTAAGAAAACAGTTTTGTAATCAAAACTTAAAGCATATTCATCTTGAAACTAAAACAGCGATGCATCAAAAGACAATTTTATTAAGCAAGTCCTAGTGCTCTTTCTACAGGTTCGAATATTTTCACATCTTGATGAGGAAGAGCCTATCTTAGAAGCCATCCGTGAAAGACTAATACAGACAACATATCTCAAAGGAAGCAGAATTTTGAGCCGGGGTGGTCTTGTACAGAAGATGGTCTTTATTGTGCGTGGAAAATTGGAGAGCGTTGGAGAAGATGGAATTCCGGTTCCGTTATCTGAAGGGGATGCTTGTGGCGAAGAACTTCTAAGATGGTATCTTGAACAATCTTCGGAAAGCAAAGGTACAACTATACCTTATAAAAAATAAGATAAAGAGCAAAATCATTTTCATTTTATCTTTTGTCAATCAATACGTGTTGAATCTTCCAAGCTTATTTTACCTATGAGATGAATCTTCATCTCTTTGATTTTGCGGTCTATAACACAGTTTCTCTTGCAGATGGTAAAAATAAGCTTCAAGGAGAGGGATTGACAAGTGACAGAACGGTAAAATGCTTAACCAACGTGGAGGCGTTTTCTCTTCGCGCTAAAGACATCGAAGAAGTTACAACACTTTTTGCAAGCTTCTTACGGAGCCCTCGTGTTCAAGGAGTCATAAGGTCAGTCATTCATTCATTCCATTTCATTCCACTTCATCATATCTTCACACTTTTATGATTCAACTTGCATCATCTTTCATAAATCATGAAGAATATCCATTATCAAAACCCTGACTCACATGTTGATTTGATGATTGTGTTATGTTAGGTATGAATCGCCTTATTGGAGATCACTTGCTGCAAACAGAATTCAGGTGGCATGGAGATACATGAAGAAGCGTCTACGTAACGCTAATACCAGACAAAATGAGTATCAAACATTGAACTCCTAGGCTAGCTGTACTCTAATGTATGTAATCTCTAGTCATTGGAATATAATTGTTGTATGCTGATAGGGAGTTATGAAGTTGGTGCCATATATTGAACTTACTGTATATATGTAAGTAAATCCTTAAATTGATCCTGATAAATATAGCCACGGCCCACGAGTATTTTCATATAAGGAATGAGAAAAAATTGAATTTTAAGAATTCGAAAGATATGTTTTATTTATCTTATATAGCGTGTTTGAAGAATAATGTAACTATTTATACTTGCTTTTCTTAGCGGATGCCGCACATTTTACAGTTGTATATTAATGGTGAATTTGAAACCTCTTCACCAACTCATCGGTCTGCTTGTGCAGAAGTTCCAACGCAACCAATACCAAGCATCCGAGAATTTGCGACTTAAAATTTGGCTTCAAAATTGACCCCTACACCAGCCCAAGCGACATCTCGACAGAGTCAAATCTCCACACAAAATTCAGCTTCGCCACTATCTAAGCCGAGGAGAACCTTCTCCGCCGAGTTAGAGCCCGGCTCAATTACAAAGATATTGCACTGTCCACACAAGGCACATTTGCGTAATGAGTCGTGTCTTCTTGAAGACAGTTTCATGATCGACACAACAAATTTGAATTCAAAAGTTCCAGAAGCTCAACAAATGAGACGCCAAGCCGATTTCATACTTGCAATATTGATAAGCTACGAACCCACCATTCTAAACCGCTGCCGCATACTAGAAGACTCGGCTGCCCCAGACAAAGAAAGCAGCAATCTGATGCTCTTGAAGGCTCCCAACGAACAAAGCTGCACAACCTGACGGAAGAAAGGAAAGCAGGAAGCAAACCAACACAGCATCATCTACTCATAAATATGACAGGTCCAACATGTTGAGCACCACACTAGGCAAACCTTTACTTGATCTCCACTAAGTCAATCTAAAGAATAGAAAGCATTCCACTTCCAATATCATTATGTTACTCTAAAAATCACAGCCAAGAGGATTGATATGGCATAAGTCGAAACCAAGATCAAGACTAAGGTGAGATCTAAACCCGCACCAGAGAAGCACTCCTCCTCCTATCTGAATAACCTCCCGTCCTGCCGTATTGATCCACGCAGCTAAGAATGCCTCTAGGATTTAAATACCAGAGAGTGAAATTATAGTCTATGCGACTTGATTTAATTTTCAACCAATTCCAACACCATCGTTTCACATATTTAACCATATTGATCAGATTAATTTTTGTGTTTTTGAACAGCTTCTCGTTTCTTAACCTCCAAATGCACCAGATGCAAGCGAATCATATCACCTGACTCTCTCAACGAATGCTCTTCCACTTCCAATAAGACCTTCAAATTGATGAAAATGATCCATCCCTTCTTTACACAATGTCATTGAGATGCCCATCAAGTTAGAAACATTGTAAAAGATTCCTGCAAAAATATTGGACATTCAAAAAATAGGTGGGAAACCGGTTCCTCGGTACCACACCCTCTACATCACAACAAAGATCCTTGACTGTTGGATCCTTTCCCAAACAATTTATCCTTTGTAGCTATTTTGTTTTGAAAATACCTACAAACTAGACATGAGACTTTTGACGAGATTGATTTATTTCAAATCTTCAAACCACGAGAGACTAGGCAAGTTAAATCTAGTCTCCATGATCTTCTTATAGATTCCTTTAACTAAATAATCATTAGCTATTTATCGGACCACTATTTCTAATCGGTTTATATCGACTCGCCAAAGAGAACTCCCTCTCCCCTCAAGACTAAAAATCTCATTACTCTCTCCATTTTTATTAGTAAAACTCTCTCCATCTTTATTAGTAAAACTCCTAGATCTCACTGCATCAATCATGGATGAATTGTTCGACCAAGATAAAAGTAAAACTTTCTTGGTGAACTTACAAATCTAACCTTCTAGAATTACAAACGCCTCATTTGTAAAATGACTTTCTTGAAAGCACTACGGTTAAACTTTAGTGAGAGAAAGTAAAAAAAAATATTTTTAGAGAAAAAGTGAGGAGTGAGTAGCTAAGAGTACCTAAATCCTTCATCTCAAATAGTTTGGTTAATTGTTATTTCAAATCATCAATCCCATTAACAATATCACTTGTAATTATCATATCATCAACATATAATGAAAGTAAAATAAGACCATGAGAGATGGTTTTGACAAATAAAATTGAATCATGATCACTAGAGCGAAAACTAAGAGATGTAATAACATTGGTAAATTTCTCAAACCAAGCTTGTGGAGCTTGTTTCAATCCATATCGAGCCTTCTTCAACTTACACTCTTCCCCATGATTATGAAAAACACCTAGAGGAGGTACCATATAAACTTCTTCGTGAAGATCACCATTTATAAAATCATTTTAAACATCCATTTGAGAAATATGTCGCTGGCGAACTAATTAAACTGCAATATGAGTGCGAATAGTAGTCATCTTGGCCAATGAAGCAAATGTTTCTTCATAATTGTTGAAGCGGTAAAGCAGTAAGCAAAAATTAAGTAAGTACCCAGTTTGGTCGTCTTCACAGGGATCGGTGTGAGAAAGAATGTCGTTCAACGGTCTCTACATTTCTAAGCTTGTGGTGTAAAAATTTTGGTTTAAAAGATTTAAGGCACCAAAATTAAAGGCATAAAATATAAAGACTGAAAATATAAAGTAAAGACTGAATTATAAACCGAGCCTCGTTGGGATTGGATCTCATCAATTGATAACACATGCATTCTTCTAATCAAGTAAACACAAATCAATCATTCGTCTAATATCCTCACGTATCACTCACGACATACATATTCTCTCGGTCCCCGCATGTTGTGAGTGATTTTGTACCGATCAATAATTGCTCTCGCACATAACCAATCAATACGAAGTATTTAAAACCTACATGAATGTTAAGCCTACATCCATTTTTGGCATCTAGACCCTACAGATATTACTATAACATTCATATCAAACTAATGAGTAATTCATATATAAAGCTATGATCAAAATACGTACATATGATTAACCCTTTTTACATGCATTCAACTAATTGGCCAAATGTATGTGAATATCGTTCTTCATCACTATTATCACGCATCCTCGCAATACCGCATCGATCCTACTCATGCTATTCATGCTACTAATCAACACAATATAATAAAAGATACAATGAATATCAACTCACAAAACCATGTCAAAAGTTTGCTCATTGATAGATGAAAATCTAAGACCAAAGATTTGAAAAAGGTTTTGTCAAGACCCACAAATAAATAATCAAAGACAACCAACAATAGAGAATCAAAACTAGTTCACAAACACATATTAGATGAAATACATAAGGTATCAAAAGATTACATCCAAACTCCAACAAGAGATCAAAGATCTTACCTTCTCCCTCTTAGGGTTTAAGTTTCTCTCACTAGAATATATTTGGAATTGAAGAGAGATAAAGTTTGGATGTGAAAAGTACAAGCTATGGCTAAAAAATGATGAAAAGTACTTATATAATACATTCAAAATCTGTCATGTTCGCACTGCGAACAAATTATTCGCCAAACGAACACCAAATTAGGCACCTGATATGCCTCAGGAACAGTTAAACCGCCTCCGTGATTCTGCATAAGTTCGCAAAGCGAACATTCGCTGGAAAGTTTACAATGCGAACTTTGGTGCCTTTTCTTACTGCCTCAAGTCTGGGAGTGTTCGCTGGAAAGTTCGCAAAGCGAACATTCGCTAGCAAGTTCGCAAAGCAAACTTTCGGAAGTTTATTCATTTCCTTCATTTCCTTTGGCAACCTGCATCTCTTTTCTTGTGTCTTACCTCTTTGATGACTTAATGCTTTTTTTTGCACAATAACACACAAATCAAAGAATCCAAAGGCATTTGCAATAATATTGAAGAATCACACAAGAACATGAATTAAATCTATGAAAACATGAGAATTTAGTTGAAAAGTGCCAAGAAAGATGGTTCAATTTAAGTCAAAATTTGCACTTAACAAACTCTCCCCAACTAGATTTTTGCTTGTCCTCAAGTAAAGTATGCCCCTCATGAAAACAAGAGGATTTGCTCAAGCATAAGATTCAACCAAGAAAAGATTAACGGTTCAACTTCAAACAAGAGAAATTTTCTCAAATAAGAGGATTTAGTCAAGCATGGAAATGCGCACAAACAACGTTCACCACTCAATAGAATCGAACAATGACAAAGAATTTAGTTCTTAAACAAATAGCATGGGATGTTTAAAATAACAACTAAATTTTCATACTTGAATCACTCTAACACTCCTCTTCAGAATAAGAATGAAGAAATTAACGCGTTTGAAACCGCGGGGCAATTTCACTCACTTGACAAACAATGCTAATAGCAACTCAATTCATACAACATCTAACAATAAAAAATGAAAACATGGAATCAAAAAGATCACTAAGGGCATTAAGGGTTGTAGCTTGGTCTGGTTAACAATAAAGGGACATTTCTAAAGGCCATTGAATCGAAATTTCCGATGCAAAAGAACATTCACTATACAAGGTATTCACACATCTCAACTTCATTCACCATTTTCATTCCTTTACCACAAACCTTCTCAAACTTCCTTATGCACAATTATTTCATTCTCTCTTTTTCTTATTCAAACAAGCATTCTTTTTCTTTTGTTTTTCACATTCATATTCACACTTTTTCTATTCATGCTTATTTGAAATTTTTCAAAAGTTTTAGCAACCTATCATTCTTCTTTTTCATTCTCCCCAACTTGAATTCAACCAAACCTCAAGTGAATGTTCCTTGCTTTTTATGGCAAGGAAATCAAATTAAAACAATGTTCAAAGGTTCAAGAAGATATTTTTTTAGAACCTCACAAAATTTAATGATGAACTATACTTTCAAATTATGTACATAAACCAAGTTCATCACTAAAATGAGATCTAAATTGTTTAGGCTCAAAGGGGGTTACGACTTCTCACTACTCACGAGTAAGATGCTTTTGGATACGGTTGTGCTCAAATATAAACAAATGCATTGATCATATCTAATGCTTCCACAAAATCACAATAATCAACAGATAAAGCATGAATCAAACGAATTAAACAAAGTTATCAGTCATCCTAGCATATAGTAAACAATGGAGGTTTCTCACAATTTGTGGCTTTCGGACCTAAGTGAAACAAGCATTCAAACAAGTTGCAACATGAAACAAAAACACACATTTGCACAAAGCACACAATTCTTAAATCATTCTAGCATTCTATAAAGCGGTACAATTCACCTTGCATACATTCAATGCTCACCATCCTATCATCACCATCCAGACTCAGTCGAAACTTCATTGAATACTTTTATACAAATAGCGACCAATCTAGACGGAATTCTCATCATTCCTAGTCACACTAGAGAAAATATAAAAGAAAACAAATATATACAATAAAAACAAATGTATAAAGCTCAAAAATATAGAAAATATCGCAATGCGATTCAATATCCAAACACCAATCCCCTGCAACGGCGCCATTTTGTTGAAGCGGTAAAGCAGCAAACAAAAATTAATTAAGTACCCAGCTTTGTCGTCTCGACAGGGATCGGTGCGAGAAAGAATGTTGTTCAACGGTCTCTACATTTCTAAGCTTGTGGTGCAAAATTTTTTGTTTAAAAGATTTAAGGCACCAAAATTAAAGGCATAAAATATAAAGACTGAAAATATAAAGTAAAAACTGAATTATAAACGGAGCCTTGTTGGGATTGGATCTCATCAATTGATAACACATGCATTCTTCTAATCAAGTAAACACAAATCAATCCTTCGTCTAATATCCTCGTGTATCACTCACGACATACATATCCTCTCGGTCCCCGCATGTTGTGAGTGATTTTGTACCGATCAATAATTGCTCTCGCACATTACCAATCAATACAAAGTATTTAAAACCTATATGATTGTTAAGCCTACATCCATTTCTGGCATCTAGACCCAACTGATATTACTATAACATCCATATCAAACTAATGAGTAATTCATATACAAAGCTATGATCAGAATACGTACATATGATTAACCCTTTTTACATGCATTCAACTAATTGGCTAAATGTATGTGAATATCGTTCTTCATCACTATTATCATGCATCCTCGCAATACCGCATCGATCCTACTCATGCTATTCATGCTACTAATCAACACAATACAATAAAAGATAAAATTAATATCAACTCACAAAACCATGTCAAAATTTTGCTCAATGATAGATGAAAATCTAAGACCAAAGATTTAAAAAAGGTTTTGTCAAGACCCACAAGTAAATAATCAAACACAACTAACAATAGAGAATCAAAACTAGTTCACAAACATATATTAAATGAAATACATAAGGTATCAAAAGATTACATCCAAACCCCAACAAGAGATCAAAGATCTTACCTTCTCCCTCTTAGAGTTTGAGTATCTCTCACTAGAATATATTTGGAATTGAAGAGAGATAAAGTTCTGATGTGAAAAGTACAAGTTATGGCTAAAAAATGACGAAAAGTACTTATATAATACATTTAAAATCAATCATGTTTGCACTGCGAACAAATTATTCGCCCAGCGAACACCAAATTAGGCACCTAATGTGCCTCAGGAACAGTTAAACCGCCTCCGCGATTCTGCATAAGTTCGCAATGCGGACTTTTATTCGCAAAGCGAACATTCGCTGGAAAGTTTGCAATGCGAACTTTGGTGCCTTTTCTTACTACCTCAAGTCTGGGAGTATTCGCTGGAAAGTTCACAAAGCGAACATTCGCTGGTAAGTTCGCAAAGCGAACTTTCTGAAGTTTCTTCATTTCCTTTGGCAACCTGCATCTCTTTTCTTGTGTCTTACCTCTTTGATGACTTAATGCTTTTTTTTTGCACAATAACACACAAATCAAAGAATCCAAAGGCATTTGCAATAATATTGAAGAATCACACAAGAACATGAATTAAATCTATGAAAACATGAGAATTTAGTTGAAAAGTGCCAAGAAAGATGGTTCAATTTAAGTCAAAATTTGCACTTAACAAACTCTCCCCAACTAGATTTTTGCTTGTCCTCAAGTAAAGTATGCCCCTCATGAAAACAAGAGGATTTGCTCAAGCATAAGATTCAACCAAGAAAAGATTAACGGTTCAACTTCAAACAAGAGAAATTTTCTCAAATAAGAGGATTTAGTCAAGCATGGAAATGCGCACAAACAACGTTCACCACTCAATAGAATCGAACAATGACAAAGAATTTAGTTCTTAAACAAATAGCATGGGATGTTTAAAATAACAACTAAATTTTCATACTTGAATCACTCTAACACTCCTCTTCAGAATAAGAATGAAGAAATTAACGCGTTTGAAACCGCGGGGCAATTTCACTCACTTGACAAAATATGCTAATAGCAACTCAATTCATACAACGTCTAACAATAAAAAATGAAAACATGGAATCAAAAAGATCACTAAGGGCATTAAGGGTTGTAGCTTGGTCTGGTTAACAATAAAGGGACATTTCTAAAGGCCATTGAATCGAAATTTCCGATGCAAAAGAACATTCACTATACAAGGTATGCACACATCTCAACTTCATTCACCATTTTCATTCCTTTACCACAAACCTTCTCAAACTTCCTTATGCGCAAATATTTCATTCTCTCTTTTTCTTATTCAAACAAGCATTCTTTTTCTTTTGTTTTTCACATTCATATTCACACTTTTTCTATTCATGCTTATTTGAAATTTTTCAAAAGTTTTAGCAACCTACCATTCTTCTTTTTCATTCTCCCCAACTTGAATTCAACCAAACCTCAAGTGAATGTTCTTTGCTTTTTATGGCAAGGAAATCAAATTAAAACAATGTTCAAAGGTTCAAGAAGATATTTTTTAGAACCTCACAAAATTCAATGATGAATTATACTTTCAAATTATGTACATAAACCAAGTTCATCACTAAAATGAGATCTAAATTGTTTAGGCTCAAAGGGGGTTAACGAATTCTCACTACTCACGGGTAAGATACTTTTGGATACGATTGTCCTCAAATATAAACAAATGCCTTGATCATATCTAATGCTTCCACAAAATCACAATAATCAACAGATAAATCATGAATCAAACGAATTAAACAAAGTTATCAGTCATCCTAGCATATAGTAAACAATGGAGGTTTCTCACAATTTGTGGCTTTCGGACCTAAGTGAAACAAGCATTCAAACAAGTTGCAACATGAAACAAAAACACACATTTGCACAAAGCACAAAATTCTTAAATCATTCTAGCATTCTATAAAGCGGTACAATTCACCTTGCATACATTCAATGCTCACCATCCTATCATCACCATCCAGACTCATTCGAAGCTTCATTGAATACTTTTATACAAATAACAACCAATCTAGAAGGAGTTCTCATCATTCATAGTCACACTAGAGAAAACATAAAATAAAACAAATATATACAATAAAAACCAATGTATAAAGCTCAAAAATATAGAAACTATCGCAATGCGATTCAATATCCAAACACCAATCCCCTACAACGGCGCCATTTTGTTGAAGCAGTAAAGCAGCAAACAAAAATTAATTAAGTACCCAGTTTTGTCGTCTCGACAGGGATTGGTGCGAGAAAGATTGTCGTTCAACGGTCTCTACATTTCTAAGCTTGTGGTGCAAAAGTTTTGGTTTAAAAGATTTAAGGCACCAAAATTAAAGGCATAAAATATAAAGACTGAAAATATAAAGTAAAGACTGAATTATAAATGGAGCCTTGTTGGGATTGGATCTCATCAATTGATAACACATGCATTCTTATAATCAAGTAAACACAAATCAATCCTTCGTCTAATATCCTCACGTATCACTCATGACATACATATCCTATCGGTCCCCGCATGTTGTGAGTGATTTTGTACCGATCAATTATTGCCCTCGCACATTACCAATCAATACAAAGTATTTAAAACCTACATGAATGTTAAGCCTACATCCATTTCTGGCATCTAGACCCAACAGATATTACTATAATATCCATGTCAAACTAATGAGTAATTCATATACAAAGCTATGAACAGAATACGTACATATGATTAACCCTTTTTACATGCATTCAATTAATTGGCCAAATGTATTTGAATATCGTTCTTCATCACTATTATCACGCATCCTCGCAATACCGCATCGATCCTACTCATGCTATTCATGCTACTAATCAACACAATACAATAAAAGATACAATGAATATCAACTCACAAAACCATGTCAAAAGTTTGCTCATTGGTAGATGAAAATCTAAGACCAAAGATTTAAAAAAGGTTTTGTCAAGAACCACAAATAAATAATCAAAGACAACTAACAATAGAGAATCAAAACTAGTTCACAAACATATATTAGATGAAATACATAAGGTATCAAAAGATTACATACAAACCCCAACAAGAGATCAAAGATCTTACCTTCTCCCTCTTAGGGTTTGAGTTTCTCTCACTAGAATATATTTGGAATTGAAGAGAGATAAAGTTCTGATGTGAAAAGTACAAGTTATGGCTAAAAAATGATGAAAAGTACTTATATAATACATTCAAAATCTATCAAGTTCACACTGCGAACAAATTATTCGCCCAGCGAACACCAAATTAGGCACCTGATGTGCCTTAAGAACAGTTAAACCGCCTCTACGATTCTGCATAAGTTCGCAATGCGAACTTTTATTCGTAAAGCAAACATTCGCTGGAAAGTTCGCAATGCGAACTTTAGTGCCTTTTCTTACTGCCTCAAATCTGGGAGTATTTGCTGGAAAGTTCGCAAAGCGAACATTCGCTGGCAAGTTCGCAAACCAAACTTTCTGAAGTTTCTTCATTTCCTTCATTTCCTTTGGCAACTTGCATCTCTTTTCTTGTGTCTTACTTCTTTGATGACTTGATGACTTAATGCCTTTTTTTGCACAATAACACACAAATCAAAGAATCTAAAGGCATTTGCAATAATATTGAAGAATCACACAAGAACATGAATTAAATATATGAAAACATGATAATTGAGTTGAAAAGTGCCATGAAAGATGGTTCAATTTAATTCAAAATTTGCACTATCAATAATCTATATCATATTGTTAAGAGTATCCCTTAGAAACAAGACGTTCTTTGTAGCAGTCAACTGACCATCAATCCTAGTTTTGATTTGGCTTAATACATGTTTTAGTCCCTTAACTTAATTTAATATTTCGCTTTAGTCCCTTAACTAAAAAATATTACAAGTTAGTCCCTTAAATTCATTTTTGTTACACTATTTGGTCCCTTCCGTCAATTTATGGCAAAAATAAAAACGTTAAGTTATGGTGACATGGATGTACAGCAAGGCTCAAGGTCCAAATGTGACTCAACATTTGTACTATAAGGTAGGATTTTCGCTTAAGTTTCTTAGAAGGTGAACAACGTTAATTTAAGAAACTTAAGTGGAAACCCTACTTTATAGTACAAATGCCGAGTAGTATTTGAATCTTGAGCCTTGTTGTACATCCACCTCACCATAACTTAACTTCTTTTTCCAGAATTTGACGGAAAGGACCAAATAGAGTAACGTAACTGAAGTTAAGGGACTAACTTGTAATGTTTTTTTAGTTAAGGGACTAAATTGAAACATTGAATTAAGTTAAGGGACTTGGAGACTAAATATGCCTTTTGATTTTGTATACCCAAGAAGATCAAATAGCACGTTTTCTAGGAGGAAGACTTACTAACTCCAAAGTATTTGTCCTATGCAGAACAGAGAGTTCTTTTTTCATAGCTTGTTGTCAAATATGGTAAAAAATAACCTCTTTATAGGAAGATGACTCAGACAAATTGTAAATAGAGGTAGAAAATAAGAAAAAAAAAGCATATTAAGTGGAATGGAAAAAATTATGCAACTGAGTAAACTTACGATCACGAGACAGATAACAAGGAGGAGGAGAAGAAGGATTAACAGTTGTGGGAGGTTATTAGGTAGTCATGGGGATAATAGGAATGTCAATATTAGGATTAGCAGTAGTATCAAACCTACAGTTCTCAAAATTACAATCACTAGAAATATTATCATCAATACCAAAAGGATTAATATGGGTGAGTTTTGAACTGCTAGTAATATGAGAATCAAAATAAAGAGAGAGAAAAAAGAATGTATTCAAGAAATACAACATAACGAGAAACATAAAGTTTGTTTGATTGAGGATCATAGCAACAATAACCCTTTTGACCATCCCCATAACCAAGAAAAGTACATATGACAGAACGAGAAGATAACTTACTATGTTCTACTTATGGGTGAAGAACAAAGCAAGTAGGGCCAAGGACTTTCAAACAAGAATAATCAGACATATAATCATACAATTTTTCAATCAATACAAACTTGATGTGATACATGATGGGATTATATTAATAGCATGAACAACGGTAAGAGCTGCTTCACCCCAAAACTCACTAGTAACTAAAGCGGACAATACAAGGAAACGAGAAGTCTCAACAATGTGACAATATTTTCTTTCAGTGACTACATTATGTTGAGGAGTATTGTAACACCCTAATTCCCTGTGTAGTTTATAAATAAAAATCAGAGTAATTTAAAACAATCAAACAATTAGGATGATACCTCCAACTACAACCAGCCCATGCAATAGGATATGTAACACATATGAAATTTAAAAATAATAATAATCATAAAGCAAGTTTGAACTTCAACATTTTATTAGCAGCGGAAAAACATTAAACAACTTATTAGTTTGACTATTCAAAACATAATCATAACATAATGTAATTAAAAGTAATTATCAAACACAAGATATTCACATAGTAATTTCCACCAAACATGAAATAAATAAACCAAGCGTTCTCCCCCCCCCCCCCCCCCCCCCTCAATGTTACATATCGGAGCATACGCCGACTCAACAAAAGCAATAAGAAGAGTAATCCCTTCCACTCACATTCACGCATCTATTACGGATTATCTGCATGATGCCTATGTAAAGGAAACATTCAAATATAATGGATGAGAAATCACAATCATATAATGAAATTGCATAATAATATGTAAGCACATAATTATCACATACATAATCACCCATTCAACAACTCACACTCCACATAATCTAAATATAATAATAAAACATGTATGCAATGCAATGAGACTCAACTCCATGACTCAATGCATGTGGTATCAAATGTGAACTCTCAAGTTCACTCGCTCCCGATCCCCACCATAAAATCAGAGCACACCTGAAATCGTTACCATCACCATAGGTAAAGCTTCACCGATTCCCACCTAGAACTAGCTACTCGCACCCAATCCCCACCATAGGATTAAGGCTCACCAAAAGCGGACCACCTTCCAAACACCATGATGCATGATTCATAAATGACATGCAACAACAACAACATGTAAAATGATATTCACCTTAACCAATGTACCACACCAAAAATGGTCACTAAACACCACTACAAGCATTCAACAATAACATTATAGTAACATAGCAGGTAACAACATATCATCCACACACATTACTACCACACAACCTATACATCGCATATCATACAACACCATCACACAACATTTAAATCATTTCTAGGTGATGAGACTATTTTTAAATTAAAGTACACTGCGTTAGCTTTCCAACATTTCGATCGGAACCTCAAACGGACACCCGAAACTCAAGTTATAAATTATTTAAGTTTGACACAGCAGGTGTAACCGATTACACCAAAATAGGTATCGGGTTACAACATGACCAAAGACTTTCCTAGTGTAACCGGTTACACCCCACCCCCCCCAAAAAAAAATTCCCATATTGTGTTTTTTAGTGACAATGTAACTGGTTACACCAAAACCTATAACCGGTTACACCCTTAAAAAATCATTGTTCTGCAAAGCTGTGTTACGAAAATCAGTTTTGAGATATCCCAAAACCCCCAATTTTTCATGGAAAGTCATATACTCAACTTTCACACTCTAATTCCCAACAACATACATTAACACAATCATTCACTCATTCCACAGTGCATCCAAACACACATCATAATAGCACAATCACACATTTACATGTTTCATAGCATAGAAAAGAAAATTCAACCAAAGAGAAACCAATTCACCCACCCACATGCTATCATACAATCCCTTATGCAAGATGAAATTCCACCCTTACCTTAGATTATCTCTAGAATTTGCTTCTCCTCTCACTATGGAATGATGCTCCCTTGATTCCTCTGTGCCCTAGCCTCTTTTTCATTTCTCCCAAACTTTTCACGTTCTGACAGTTCTCGCTTATTCCCCTCTTTTCTTATTTAATTATATTATTTCTAATTAAATCTTATTCCAACTAAATAAAATAAAAATTATTTCTACTAAATATTTATTTTATTAATTCTAAATCAAATATTTATTTCATTATGTCACTATAACCATAATAATTAAAATAATTATTTAATTATTACTATTACTGTTATTTATATAAATAGTCATAATTCAAATAATAGCAACATCTGATACTTCTCCCACCACCCCCATATCTCTACATATTTACTCACATACCCCTAACACCATAAATTCTAATTTCTAAGGGTACCACCCTACACCCAAGGGTTTCTCTAACTCATTAAATCATCAACCAACACATACAATCATACAATTTATATACTAAAATTAATTAAATAAATTAGGGCGTTACAAGTATCAATACAAGATGTTTGTTGAATAGTACCATCATATGCATGTAATTCATAAAATTTATTAGCGATATATTCACCACCTAAATCACGATGGAAGTACTTGTCACGGTGAGAATCGGATATCAAGTTATTAATTAACTTGAATCATAAATCATAATTCACCACCGAACTTTGATTTATCCAAAGGAAAGGGTAAAGATCGAAAGCCCTAAAAGCAATGCAAAGCAATGCGAGAGATATAAGGTTCGGTGGTTGGTTATACCTAGGGAAGGTGCTAACATCCGAGATATCTGTAGTACTCTACAGGAACCTCTTATTTTAAAGTGTTATCTTTTTTGTTTGCTAAGGGTGAAAAGAAAATACCTAGGGGTATATACACTAAGTGTGTTCGCCAAGACGTCGCATCTCGTACCCACGTATCTTGTCTAAAAGAATCAGAGCACTCGTAGTTTCCCTCACTAAGAGTAAACAAAGGGTTTGTTGATTGGTTTAGGAGAAGAGACAAGTCGTCATCTTAAAGGAAAACTCAACTGAAACCACCACAAACACGTGGAAGATGAATCTTGCTTCACATTAAGATAAGGGCTCTGACTCGGATATCGGATCGACGAGTATGCCACATACCTCTCTCAAGTGGAAAAAGTCTACAACTTTCTCAACTATGTCATAGGGTAGGAGATTTACATCTCAACTAGGGATGACTCATGTCTAATTCTCTCATGGGAGAAAAGGGGAGACTAACAGTGAGTTGTCTAAATTAAACATCCTAAGGGAAACTATCCTAAGGGGAGACTATCCTAAAAGGAAAAAGGATCAAGCCTACAAAAAAAGGTCTAAACTATCTAGAAGATGACTAAAGAGTCAATAAGGTAATCTTTCCTTTGGAAGAAGGAACAACTACTTGTAAAACAAGTGTTAAGAAAAGGGAGCCTCAAAGTGAAGATGATTAAGAGTCAATGGGCCAAAGTCAAAGATCAAAAGGAGATGATATATCATAAGAGGAAACAAGTATATCACACTATGTTTAACATGTAAACATGCTCATGAATGAGACTAAACAAGTACCGAAACATCAAACAAACTAGCCACAAGGTCACCATTCAAAGACAAATGAAAGTGGGAGTTCAACAAGGAACTTATGACTCACAAACTAAAGGGGAAGTAGCATCAACAACTCATGAATCTCATATTCAAATCAATATGTCAAGATAAACATCAATATGGATCACACTTAGGCATGAACATGATTGTATGCAAATGACAAGCCAAAACATCATGAAATGGTTCAAACAAAACAAATCATGCATAAATGATCAAAATGGACAAGCAAATGCACCTTTGAACTATGAAGTCAGAATTTAAACAAGCTTTTCAAACCATGAACAAACACATACTCAAACCCAAAAGACACCTCAAGGAGTGTTCCCAAGAAACTAGGTCAAAACTAACACAAATCATGAATAAAGGATGATCATATTAGCATGGTGTTTAAAAATAGAAAACATGGATGAACAAAACTCAAACCAGAACCCAAACATGTGCTTAGACATTCAATTATGTGTGTGTGTATGTGTGTGTGTGTGTGTGAAAGGTTGCCAAGAGAAGGGCACAAAAACTATCCCAAAACCATTCATCAAGGTGAAACACCAAAGGGATCAAGTATAAATCGAGGGTCAATAATAAGCAATTAGAAACCATGTAAAATAACTTCTTTTAAGACCAGAAAGCACCCTCAAATCACTCTCATAATGTGTACTAAAACACTCTAGAAAATCAGCTCAAGAGTCAAAGGGAATGGTTCTCATTTGAAACCAAAACTCAAACTAGTCTAAAAAAGGCAACTTTCATTGAAAGATCCAAAATAAATACCAAACTAAAATAAAATAAAAAATAAAATTTAGAGAAAATTAAATAAAACCTCAAAATATAACTAGGAATTTTTTTTGGGATTTTACAACATTTGGAAATATTTAAATAAATCATAATAAAATGTGAAAAGAAAATGAAATAAATAGGAAAAGAGTGAGACAAGGTGGGGGTGTTGTAGCAATCAGAAAGACTAAAGGAAACAGTTAAATGCGTTTGGGCTTAAAAAGAAGTGGGGTGCCAATAGCGAATCAGGCCCAGGTCCATGTCACAGCTAGTTTAGAAAGACAAAAAACAAATATGTGAGGCCACATAAGCGAGTCACTTAAGTGACTCAGCGCTGAGTCAGCGCCACCTGCACAGTTAAGCAGGTTAAAGAGAGAGACAAGTCAGACACCGCAGCTAGGGCTCCGGTCATCTTCTCTGGCAACGGCCGCTGGAGCTTGACTGAAAAACACACTGAAACGCTATAACAAAACCACCTCTCCACTCGAATTTTCACGGAGAACCCGATTATGGCATTATCTTTCTCATTTGAAGCCTCTAAGGCACCTAAATCTAGCCACGAAAAAAGAAATGCTCAAACTGAAAATCTATGCAGCAGCACAACAACCATCCAGAAATGTTTTAGACTAAGCCAAACATCAAAATATGCATCAAAACAGAAATATGGCACGTAAAATATGAAGAAATAAGTTTGAGGAAAGTTTACCAAAATTGAAGTCTTTGAAGCTCAGCTTACGCACCAACAACCTCTCTAATCTATCCCAAAAGGCTCCTTGTAGCTTGTGAGTGATGAATGGAGGCCAGAGATGGAAGGAAAACTTGAGAGAAGTGAGATTCGAAAGAACTGATTGTAGGAGAAGGAAGTGAAGTGTTTTGATTCTACTTTCGTGTGAGATCAAGCTGCCACTGTTTCTCTAGGGTTTTTAGGTTAAATACTCAAGGTTTTTTCAAGTAGGGATCCCTAGTTACTGAGGTAAAAAAATGTGATTAAAACTTTATGAAATTTTGAAAAATAGGAGGGAATGGAGGGAGAGTTTGATTCGTACAAGCATGGTTGGTGGGGGAGGTTTGTCATGTAGTGTAAAGGGCTCAGAGTGAGGAGCATGAAGCAAGGTAGGATCAGAATTCTTGCTGCATACGTTTGGAGAATTTGGCTCTTTTCCAAGTTTGGAACAACTTGTTAATGAAGGGTGAAAAAGGTACATGCCATTTTGGTGCACTTTTGGCAATACTTTGGGATGATGTTGGAGTGAAAATGAGTATCTTGTGCGTGAGACTTTTGAGAGGATAAATTGCTGCGTGAAGAATTAATGATGTGCATGGCAATTGTGACAGGAAATATGTGTAACCACCATTCTACAAAGCTCACTTTGCATGGCAATAATTCATTCAAAATGGCTCAATTTCACGTGACTTTTGATCCAATGCAAAGTAGGAATATCATGGAATAACTTTCATTTGGAAATCACAATGAAATAAGCCTTGGAGAGTGAGAACAAATGGCTTGAAATCATGTCCACCAATATTCCAAAAAGAAGATTTAACAAAATTCTAAGTTATAGGATTTTGACCTATTTGTGACACCAACTTTGAAGCATTGTAACTTGGTGAATATTTGCCCAAATGAGAAGTTCTAGTAATGGATGGAAAGCTTGGAAAGAGATCTACAACTTTCATGTCCAAGGAAAATTGAAACAAAGCTCGTATCATAATGAAAATGCCTTGGAAGATTGGACCACAAAGTTGCCAAAACTTGTCAAGTGAAACAACCTAACTTGGTGACTTCATAACTTGAGTTGTACACATCCAATGGAGGAGTTCTAGTACTCAAAATAAAGCTAGAAGAACACTGTACACCTTTCATGACCAAAGAAAATTGAAATAAAGCTTGGATCATAGTGAAAAATCTCTTGGAAGATTGGTCCATGAAATTGAGATTCCATACTTAGAAAAAATTCTAAGTACAAAATTTCACATCTTTGATTTTTCTCAACTTTAGGCCTCCATACCTTGAAATCCATGAATCTCTTGAACACTTTTCCTTCTTCAAACTTGAATTACAATGTGTCCTCTTCAATTTGGTAGCCAATTTGCTCCATTTGGGGCTAGGATGAAGAAGTTATAGGTGTTACAAAATTGTTACAAATTGAGATTTTCACACTTAAAAACTTCTCTTTCAAAACCCTAATCCTTCAAACTTATTGATTTTATGCCTCATCTTGACTTTCTTTGATCCAAACTCACAATAACACTAAAGATGATATGTCTTGCTCATGGTTGACCTCAAATCTTGAGTTTGACTTTCTAGAGACACAATTGATTTTCTTGAATAGATGCAATTCCAACTTGATCTTCAACCAACCAATACATCTTCTGGGCTACTTGGACATCTCATATGTGCTTCATGGGTGTCTTGATGAGTCTTGGATCATGTCTTAGGGCTTGTGGCTAATTCTTGACCAAGATTCATGAGTGCAGTTGACTTTTTCTTGAAGAAACCCTAATTCTTGATTAGGTACCAATGAAACCCTGAGGAGCTTAATGTGAGGCCATATTGTGCTTGTTTCTTTGATGGGAATGGGCCTCCTATGTGTGTGATGACTTGCTTGACTGATGAATCCCTTAAGACTTGACTTTCCAAATCCTTGAGGCCCTTTGGGGTAAACCCTAATTCAAAAGTAAACCAGAACAAACAAAACAAAACAACAAAAATGGTTAGCTATGCATGAGAAGCTTGACCTAAAGAGATGGGATCTTAGGGTTAAAAATTAGGGTGTGACAGATGCCCCTATTTAAGTTTCATCTATCCGGAGATGTGAGGATTAAAATCTTCATCTCGACGCGATAGGAGAGACTTAAATACAAACATGCATAATTTTTGGCCCTAAGATACCACCAAATGCATATGACATGGTATGGAATGATATGAAATGCAAGACAAGGATCAGTGGTGAAAAGATGCCACAGAGGAAAGGTTGCAGTTTTAACAGAAAGAAATAAGCAAATACTACTGGGGACAAGACTTGACTCCATTAGGAGAAGACTACCAACTGACAATTCACATGGCAACCCAAGATGAACTCAAATATAATGATAAGTAATATGTAGAGATAATAAACCTCCCCTCGTACCGGGTCTTAGACCACGGACTGGTCTCAGTTTCTTCTTTGATCAAGCTCCATTAGCTTGAAAAGGGTAAACAAACCTCCGCTCGTACCGGGTCTTAGACCCCAGACTGGTCTCAGTTTCTTCTTTGATCAAGCTCTAATAGCTTGAAAAGGGTAAACAAACCTCCCCTCGTACCGGGTCTTGGACCGCGAACTGGTCTCAGTTTCTTCTTTGATCAAGCTCTATTAGCTTGAAAAGGGTGAACAAACCTCCCCTCGTACCGGGTCTTAGACCACGGACTGGTCTCAGTTTCTTCTTTGATCAAGCTTCATTAGCTTGAAAAAGGTAAACAAACCTCCCCTCGTACCGGGTCTTGGACCACGGATTGGTCTCAGTTTCTTCTTTGATCAAGCACCATTAGCTTGAAAAGGGTAAATAAACCTCCCCTCGTACCGGGTCTTGGACTGCGGTCTGGTCTCAGTTTCTTCCTGGAATGGTGAATACTTATGGGAGAGTATCTTTCATAGGGAATTAGAACTTCACTGGAGATCTTATGACTTCATCGGGAATCCATAACTTAACAGAGATTTGGAAGTTTCACCGGGGATCTTCAAAAGAGATGTAGGTCGACTGACTTGCAAAACATATCTTCTCAAATAAAGAGAAAAATCAATTGAATCTTCACCAAACTTCTCGAGGAGACGCCATTTGATGGAAGCAAATTGGATAGTGGACTCACTGGGAGAACATCACTGAGGAGCAATATTACTGTAGT
Source organism: Lathyrus tuberosus (assembly GCA_022829125.1). NCBI lineage: Eukaryota > Viridiplantae > Streptophyta > Magnoliopsida > Fabales > Fabaceae > Lathyrus > Lathyrus tuberosus. Next base: position 20,913,086 of record JALAZF010000043.1, read on the forward strand.
TTGAAATTGCATTGAAGCAAATAAAACTTTGTATCAGGAGATCTCGAATAAGGAGAAATACATGTAAAGTCTTCAACAAACTTCTCTGACGGATTTTCGGAGAGATGTCATTTGATGGAGAACAGGCTGATAATCTTGATAATCTGGCTGGGGATAGACAAACTGTCTTGAAAAGAGACTGTCATTTGCCATCCAAATAGAAAACCTGAGACCAAAACAAGCTGCTCAAATAAAGAGTTGCCATTTGTTGTCTAGGCATAAATTGCTGGAGAAAGATCTTATCTTCAAGGGTGATCTTCAAGAAGATTCTTCTTGGGGATACAAAGTGCAAAATAAATGCACGCTCGATCTAGGTTTAACAACCTAGAGAGACTCAAAATTTTGATTGTCAGGGACCAAAGTTTAATTCAGGAAATAACTGAAGAGAAGCAGTCAAGCAAGACCCTACCCGATGAGGAATGAACTCAACAAGGATTTATCTTATCCAGAAATGGAAAAGAAAACTAAAGCAACCATCTTCCACAAGGATCAAACTCAATGGGGAATTAGAAAGGATGTACACTTTTTGCTTAGGGCTGACGACTTTATTGGATAGAGAAAGACAAACCCAGTCACTTGGGGATAAACGCAACCAAAGTGAATAAATAAACAAGCATCACAAAAATGCAAAATACGCATATGCCATGAATATCTATATGAATGAATGTATGTTATGTTATGCTTATGGTGACAAAACAAACAAGGAAAAGTAAATTGGAGATGAAATAAACATCTCGACAAGGATACTCGGCCAATCTTCACAAGGTAGAAGCATCACTGAGGATGAATGGGAAGCCACATCTGGGACTACAGTCTTGCTTCAAGACTTCAAATCTCTGGGGAAAAGAGAGCACTCCACTTGGGATGAACATCATGACTTCACTTAGGGTATTATCAAGATGAATCTTGCTACTCTGTTGGGGATGAGAAAGATCCATTGGGAAAGGATCAAACTCATGATTAGAGAGACTTCATGGGGGATAAAATAAATATCCACGTTGAACTGAAGTAGTCTGAAAGAGAGTTAGAGATGCCATAGTTGAGGCCTCACAGGGGATAAAACAAATATCCACCTCTTTGGGGAAACTCGAATCAATGTTGCAACTGTAGATGTCAGAGTTGACTCCATGGGGATGAAATAAACATCCACTTTGCTGGGGAAGATTGTAGTTGTAAGAAATCCACTAAGGAGTGAGATAACATTCACTTCACTTGGGGAAGGTTGAGCCAAGGAAGTTCACTGAGGAATTCTTAGGTCACCAACTAGGGAAATCTCGCATCAAACCTGTCATAGCTGCTTGAAGTGAAGACATACCGGGGAATTATCATGACCACCTGAAGTGACTTACTAGGGGTCAAGTACACCATCTGAAACAGAAACCCTCGAGGACATGGGTGAAGCGAGTCAGAAAACAACATAGTTTTGCATTTCAAGGTCTGTCATTCTTGGTAAGACCATCATCATCCCTTTTGCGTCCATAAATCAAAGTAAAAAATATACGCATTTTAGAAAGTTTTAAAATTGTTTTGAAAACTGCTATAAAAATTAAAAGACATTTTGCAGAAATAAGAATAACATAGAGATTTCCAATAAATGGAAAAGGCTCAACTTTATTGATGGAATGGTAGTCGACAAATGGCGCGACTCCATGGATCACTACAAAGTTGGAAAAACGGTAAATAATGGAAAAGGTTACATCAAAACAATGTCCAATATCCTCCTAAACCACTCTGAATTTCCTATACTCTGAGCTTTTGATGATCTAACTGATGACTCTGGTGAGAGAGAAGACTACTGACAATCCAATCTGATCTGATGCAGTGCACTAGCCTGGTCCCTAACTTTTGCCTAGGTTTCCTTTTCAGGTTTTCAACCTAGTGGGATAATTTCTTTCTGTTTATGTCTCTAACTTTTGCCTGGACCGCCATTTCTAGTTTTCAGCCTACCGAGACGCTCATTTTTGCCTAAGCTGCCTTTTCAGGTTTTCAACTTAGCGAGTTGTTCTTTTAATTTTAAGGCATAGTACCTTTTGACTGCATCGACATTCATAGGACGAGTGATTTCCTCTCCATCCATGGTTGCTAACATCAAAGCGTCTCCCGAGAAGACCGTTTTAACAACATACGGGCCATCATAATTGGGAGTCCACTTATCCCTAGAATCAGTGAGGAAAGATTGGATTTTATTAGTACGAGGTCACCTTCTCTGAATTCCCAAGGTCGCACCTTTTTTCAAAGGCTCTCTTCATCCTTTGTTGGTATAACTGTCCATGGCACAAGGCCGCCATCCTTTTCTCCTCAATTAAATTGAGCTGGTCATATCTGCTTTGACACGATTCAGCCTCTGAGAGTTTTTCCTCCATCAGAACTCGCATGGAAGGAATCTCGACTTCTACTGGGAGTACAACTTCCATACACTAAACAAGTGAAAAAGGAGTCGCTCTTGTTGATGTGCGTACTGAAGTACGATACCCATGTAAAGCGAATGGGAGCATTTCATGCCAATCCTTATAGGTGACAACCATCTTCTACATGTTCTTCTTTATGTTCTTGTTTGCCGCCTCAACAACCCCATTCATCTTTGGTCGGTAAGGAGAAGAATTGTGATGTTTAATCTTGAACTCTTCACACAACTCTTTCATCGTCTTATTATTCAGATTTGACCCATTATCAGTGATGATTTCGCTCGGCACACCATAACGGCAAATGAGTTGATTCTTAATAAATTTGACCACTACTTGCCTGGTGACATTTGCGTACGAAGTAGTTTCAACCCACTTGGTGAAGTAATCAATTGCCACTAAGATGAAGTGATGTCCATTAGACATTTTCGGCTCAATCATGCCAATTATGTCAATGCCCCACATGGAGAACGGCCACAGAGACGATATAACATTGAGAAGAGTTGGTGGTACATGAATCTTATCAGCATAGATCTGGCACTTGTGGCACTTCTTAGCAAACTTGTAACAATCTGACTCCATTGTCATTCAATAATAGTCCGCTCTCAAGAGTTTCTTTGCCATAGCGTGTCCATTGGTGTGAGTACCACATGACCCATCATGAATCTCGGTCATTAACATGTCTGCTTCTCTTTTGTCGACACATCTCAGCAGGACCAGGTCAAAATTCCTTTTGTAAAGTACATTATTGCTCAAGAGAAAGTTGCCAGCCAATCTCCTCAACGTCTTCTTATCCTTATTGGAGGCCCCAACCGGATATTCTTGTCTTCAGAGAAACATCTTGATGTCGTGATACCATAGTTTACCATCATCGGCTTCTTCTATTGAAAACACATAAGCAGGTCTATCGAGACGCATAACATGGAGGTTAGGGCAATCATTCCAATGGTTCACTATAATCATATAAGCCAAAGCTACCAAATCATCAGCCATCTTATTCTCGTCACGAGGGATGTGATGGAACTCCACACTATTGAAGAAAGGGAGCAGTCTCCTTGCATAATCTCTGTATGGAAGCAAATGATCTTGGCGAGTTTCCCATTCTCCTTTAATTTGATAAATTACCAAAGCAGAATCAACATACACGTCCAAGTTCTTGATCCTTAAATGCATAGCCTCTTCGAGACCCATAATGCACGCCTCATATTCGGCTTCATTGTTTGTGCACGTGAAAGTTAATCGAGAAATAAATGGGATATGGGATCCATGAGGAGTCACAATGATTGCCCCAATTCCTTTCCCATACTTGTTGATAACACCATCAAAAATCAGACCCCATTGGGAATCCGGCTCAGGCCCCTCATCTGGCAAAGGTTCTTCACAGTCCTTCATCTTTAAATACATTACGTCTTCATCAGGGAAATCATCCTCAACAGGATGATGATCTTCAAGAGGTTGATAAGCCAAGTGATTGGCCAAAACACTTCCATCTGGCTATTCTTCCTATCAGAGCGGGCTTCTCAAAAATGAACTTGATGGGATCCATCTTAGAAATCAGCCAAGTGGTGTGGTTCAACATGTACCGGCGCAAACGTCGCGTGGCCCAAGCCAAGGCGCAACAGGTCTTCTCCAACATTGTGCATCGAGACTCACAGTCGGTGAATTTCTTACTCAAATAATAGATAGCATGCTCCTTCTTTCTTAACTCGTCTTGTTGACCGAGTACACACCCCATGGAATCTTCCAAAATGGTCAAATACATGATCAAAGGTTTTCCTTCAATCAGAGGGATCAAGATAGGAGGCTCGAGAAGATACTCTTTGATACTGTTGAATGCTTTTTAACAATCATCGGTCCAAACACATCCCTAATCTTTTCTGAGAAGCTTGAAAATTGGTCCACAAGTGGCTGTCATATTTGAGATAAACTGGGAGATGTAATTCAACTGTCCCATGAAACCTCTGACCTGTTTTTCCATAGTCGGAGTTGGCATCTTTTGTATGGCCTTAACTTTATCAGGATCCACTTCAATACCCTTCTGGCTAACAATGAAACCTAAGAGCTTGCCTGAACGAACACCAAACGTACACTTGTTAGGATTCAAACGGAATTGATACTTCCTCAACCGCTGAAACAACTTCAACAAATACTCAACATGGTCTTCTTCAGTCTTGGACTTGGCTATCATGTCATCCACATACACCTCAATCTCTTTATGTATCATATCATGAAAAAGGGTAGTCATGGCCCTTTGATATGTTGCCCCAGCATTTTTCAAGCCAAACGGCATAACCTTGTAGCAGAAAATGCCCTAAGGTGTAATGAACGATATCTTCTCCATGTCTTCGGGAGCCATTCTGATCTGATTATAACCTGAAAAACCACCCATGAAAGAGAATACATTGTACTTTGCAGTGCTATCTACCAACATATCAATGTGAGGTAGAGAAAAATCATCTTTCGAACTGGCTTTATTTAAGTAAAGCTCCAACTTTCACTTCCTTACGGTCTTCGACTGTACCCAAATTAATGACTTCTACAGGCTCTTTGTAATGTGGAATGGCTCTATCTTCATTCTCGAGCAATCGAGATATTTCCTCGGGATCCTATTCTTCTTCCTATTCGGCTTCGAACACAAGAAACTCAAAGTTCGGAGGAGGCATTGGGTCATTGTTTTTGGTGGTTTGTTCATGCAATAATCTGCACATGTGATTTGGATTTATTTTAGATTTTATGAAAGTGGAAGTGTGTGCACAAAACATGCAAAGTGATAAAAATGGGTTTTTTATGATTATTGTTTTTTCCAGAAAAGTAAAAAGTAACACAGATAAAATTGGAATCAAAATGACAATTTTATTTATGATAGCAGTTCGCTAAACAAAAGCCCTAACACATAATCACCTTTGCCTTAGGCAGAGCAAAGGGAATTATGAAAATAAGTCCACACAACAAACTATTTCGCCTTGGGCAGAGCGAAGAGCTATCAAAAAACATAGAAAAAAACAATTACTTTGATAAATGGACTACAACAGGAATGTTAACAGCACTCCAATTCTGAGTGACCGCTCCATGCGTCACAAAGTTGGGCTGATCTTTGTTGGGCTCGTCTTTGAGGATGGCGTAAGCTTCATACTCAGGGCCCTTACATCTTGACTGAGGAGAATAAAAAAGATAGTAAGCATCTTCAGTCTCAGACCCATATCCAGGATCCTCCAGATAAGGCTCTCAGTCTTCAGTAGGAATGTAATCACTTTCAGAGCCGAATGGTATGTACCCTCAGAGTAGTCTTCTTCAGTTATAGCATTAACCCTTGATGGATAAATAACTCCTCTACTATGAAAGACATCTTCAATGGGAGGAATAATCATATTTCTTGTGGTTGGCTCGTCAGAACTGGGACCTGAAAACCCGAGACCCTTTTTCTTTTGGTTTCTAGAGACTGATATCACTTGCCCCCACCCTTCTTGGGAACCGCTTTCTACAACATATTGTGCATCCTTGAAAGATGAAATAGAAGCCCCTCTCTTCTTGGCACTACCACCATCAATTGAAAGAGCTTGGAACTGGGTTCATATTTCCTCACCAACATCAATGTATGAAAAAGAAGAAAGATGACTCACCACTAGAGCCCTCTCTCCACAGACTGTGACCAACTTCCCTTCATTAATAAACTTTAATTTTTGGTGTAGTGTAGATGTGACCACCCCAGCATCATGTATCCATGGCCTACCCAGCAAGCAACTGTAAGCAGCATAAACATCCATGACTTGGAATGTGATTTCGAAAAGATGGGGCCAATAGTCATAGGTAAAACAACTTCTCCAATGACCGTCTTTCTTGATCCATCGAAAGCCTTTACAACAATCCCACTAGGTCTCAGCGGTGCTCCTTGGTAGGATAATCTTGTGAGAGTAGTCTTCGGCATCACATTTAATGATGAGCCAGTGTCAACTAACACACTAGATAATGCGTCATCCATATAGTTCATCGAGATATGCAACGCCATATTATGCTTTTTCCCTTCTTCCGAGAGCTCTTTTTCACAGAAACTGAGATTATTACATGAAGTGATGTTGCCTATAATTCTGTCAAACTAATCAACGGTTATGCCATGATCGACGTAGGCTTGGTCAAGGACATTCTGCAAAGTCTCCCTATGGGCCTCAGAACTCGTCAATAGTTGCAGCACAGAAATCTTGGAAGGAGTCTGCAGAAGTTGGTCTACAATCTTATACTCGCTCCTCTTGATCATCTTCAAGAATTCATCGGCTTTGGAGGAAGAATTAGTCCCACTGGACTGCCCTAGAGTAGAATCATTTATAACCGGCTGCTCAACAGAAATTACCTTATCCTTTGGAGGTGTTGTAGAGAAAACACAACCGCTTCTAGTCACTCTACTGATGTCAGCAATACTAACGACCGACGGCTGTATAGGCAAGGGTACCTCTTTCCCATTTTCCATCATAGTAGCATTGTACCTGTAAGGGACTGCTTTGTTGGTGGTGTAAGGAGTCGGGCCAGGAACATTAATGACCAGAGAAGTTGGAGCATACTTCCTGCTATCATAAACAATCTCAATGTGTTCCACCTCGTTGGAATGAGGTACTATCACCAAGACTTCCTCTTCTTCACTCTCATTCTTATCCACGAGATTTTCATCACGGGTAATTGCAATAACCTTTCGATCCAACAAATCTTGAATATCTTCCTTTATGAGCTCACGTCCTCGTGAATCGGTAGAACAAACAGGACACACAGCATAATCATGACCCTCATGGTCAAAGGAAAACATCTTGGACAAACCTTCATTCATTTTCACCAAAGACCCTTGAATATCTTTGACATCAAACACAACATTCTTACTAGAAGACCCATGCAACATGTTAACACTGGCTGACCCATATGGAAGGAGTGGATTAATTTGCACATTGGGGTTAGAGTCTTTGAAAGTAAGAATTCCACACTTAACCAATCTTTGGACATCCCCTTTCAAACCAATACAATTTTCAATATTGTGTTCGGGTGCACCTTGGTGGTACGGGCAGAACTGATCTAGTTTATACCAAAAAGGGATATCCTTAGGTACCTCAGGCGGAGACTTGGTTTAGATATGCCCCTTATATAGCAAAGCTGGAAACAATTCAGCATATGACATTGGAATGGGATCAAAATCTGACCTTTTCCTCGCATGGTTCTGGTTGTTGAATTGTGGTCGAGCTTGTTGTAAAGGCTGTTGATTCTGAGAACGTTGTGGTTGTTGTTGTTATTGCTGCTAAATCAGTTGAACTGATTGAACTGGTTGATATGGTTGTGCGAAATGTGGCTGATAAACTGGAGTGTTTAAAATCGGTGTCACTGTTGCAACATGCTGAGACTGTTGATGTTGCGGGTTTCTCCTCCGGGGTCGATGATGGTGTATGGCACTCACATCTTATTCCTTCTTCTTCGTAAAATTACTTCCGTGCTTTTTCACATTACCGGAAGTACCAGCTTCTTTTGTCAACCTACCTTCACGAATTCCTTCCTCCAAGCGCATCCCCATATTGACCATTTCAGTAAAGTCACTCGGAGCGCTGACCACCATTCTCTCATAGAAAAAGGGACTCAGAGTCTTCAAGAAAATCTTGGTCATTTCCCTCTCTTCAAGGGGCGGTACAATCTGAGCAGCCACCTCACGCCAGTGTTGGGCGTACTCCTTGAAATTTTCTCTTTCCTTTTGGGTCATAGCCCTCAACTGATCCCTATCCGGTGCCATATCGACATTGTATTTGTACTGTCTGATAAAAGCGTCACAGAGATCGTTGAAAGTATGGATCTTTAGAATGTCTAGCCCCATATACCACTTGAGAGCTGCACCAGTCAAACTATCTTGGAAATAATGGATCAACAGCTGATCATTATCTGTTTGTGCTGACATCTTACGGGCATACATAATGAGATGGCTCTGAGGACAAGAATTGCCCTTATATTTCTCAAAATTAGGTACCTTGAACTTCGGAGGAACCATGACATTAGGCACTAGACACATGTCAGACGCACTTTTTCCAAACAAATCCTTCCCTCTGAGAGCTTTGATCTCTTTTTGCATCTCTAGGAATTTATCTTGAAATTCATCCATCCTCTCATCAAATCCGACACTCTCACTTGGTGCGGTGTGGAATACAGGCTCTTCCAAATGATACGGAACAGTGTTCACCACGGGAGGTGGCATCGTCATGAGAGCGGTTACAGTAGGGGATTTAGGAACTGGTGGACGATAGCCAGCATGAGTGAAATGAGGAGGCATTCCCCATGGAAAACCAGGAGGCATGGTATACTGCGGTTCACTGACAGGCGCACTGGGATCGACGCGGAGACAATCTCTGAGATAACAGTCCTCGGAATATGGTCTTGTGAATTATCTGACGACTGATTCTGAGCAGCCTCCAGTGCTTCCATCATTCCATTCAGTCTCTCCAAACTCTCTTTCAAAGTTGTAACTTCTTCACGGAGCACTTTGTTTTCCTGCTCGAGTTGATCCATCCTCTTCTGATGACCAGCTCGGATGTTATATCTGTGATTCAGCTTGTCTCTCTAAAGAAGAAGTAAGGGTGAGAACCTGAAATGCAAAGATGCAATGCAAATGATGTATGCAAATGCGATGCAGAGATGAATCAAGGAACTCAAAAATGTATTTTTGAACATTGTAGACATTGAGGATACGTCTTAAAGCAACTCATTTCATTAATCAACTTGCAAGTTTTACAAAATAAGTGGTACACCTCCAAGGTCCATTACATGAGCAAACAGAAATACAACATAAAAGGAACTAAGAATCTAATCCATCTAATGACGGTCCTTCTCCTCCGCGGAGTTCCTTCATGAGCTTGTCAATCTGTTCTTGCATCCTCACTTTGTCAAGGGTCAGCTCCTCCAATGCCTTCTTCATCTTCAACTCTTCACTTGTGTGGACTATAGGAGGCTTATGACGCGGATAAGGCATCCTCATCACGAGAGGTTTTTCACGGGCCCACTCAAAGCAAGCTTATGTGACAGTACAATCAGGGTGTCCTAGCGCAGTTCTTCCTTGTTTGTTTATGAGACGCCAAGCACGCACAATATTGGCTTTACGCTCAGGGTTTTCCCCCTCTTCAAGGAAAAGTCTTGTCAGGTTTCTAGGATCAGGTTCTTCATCCATTGGGTGACCAAGTTGTCGGCGAACGAGAACGGGGTTATAATTGATGCATCCCTTTGTGCCAAGAAGAGGCACATTGGGGAAGTCCCCACAGTTGTGAATCATGATAATCCCCTATATATCATATCGTACTACTCGATGTCTGAATGGGTAAGCTCCATGAGTCTCTTGGACCATATTGAACTGTCCTTCACATCCCAGAAGGTTGCGGTCCTCGGTAGGTGTGAAATAAACCACCTATAAATGAGAGCAACGCAGTAAGTGATATGTCCTTCTTCTCGCAGAATCTTCGAGTGGATGGAATGATAGGTATCGGCCAACAAGGTAGGAACCGGATTCTTGAGCATAAAAATATGGATGGCGTTGACATCGACAAAGTCTTCGATGTTGGGAAATAGGATTAATCCATAAGCCAACAACGCGAAGGTGGACTCAAAGAGCACAATGTTCTTTATATCATTAAAATACTGAGCCTTCTCAAACAAGAACTGAGCAGGCAAACCAGAAAGTCCTCCCTTGATAGTCATGTGGGTTCGAACATCAGACAACCTTAGGCTCGTTCCTCTCGGAGAATGGAGGTAGGTCATTGACAGGTAGACCCATTAAAGCAGAGTATTCTTCCAAGGTTGACATCAACTAGGAATCAGGGAATATGAAGTAATGATAGATGGGATTGTAGAGTTGAACCAGCGTCTCTAACAGTCCATCAGCCCTTTGAAGCTTCAGCAATGGAAGAATCCTTCCATACCTCTCTGAGAAAGCCAATGGGTCTTCAATCAGCTCTCCTAGTTCCTTTAGTTGCTCAACATTAGGAACCTTGAAGGTGTATGGCAAAGTTCCTCTCTTTCCAAAATCCATCTTACAATGTCTACAAAACAAGTTTTCAGTTCTTTGACAGGGTTAGCAAAAAAATGCAAAATGCAATGCGAATGACATGCACAAATCAAGGAACTCAAGATTATATTGGCAAATAATATCGGACGGAGAACACGTTTCGAAGTCAAAAGGGAATCTTATTTCATTAATGATAAACTTTGATATTACAAAATAGATTACACCTTCAAAAAGTCACATAAAGTGAAAAGTACAAATAAAAGGAAAGTAGGACCTAGGTCATCTGACAAGACGATCCCTCTCCTCCAAGCAACTTCTTTGTAAGCCTCTTGATTTCCTCTTGCATCTTTGCCTTCTCAAGAACAAGCTTATCCACGTATAGCTTCCACGCGCCCGAAGTATGAGGAGTGTCAGAATTAACAGTGGGAACTGATGGTATGCTAGAGGAAAATAAATCCTCTTGCGTCTTTCTCTTTTTGGCAGACTCTTCTTCTCCCTTTTACTTATGGATCTTCTGAAGCTCTCCCATCTCGTAGTTGAGGATTTTATACTTGTTCTTCCAAGCATCTCTTTCTCGCTCTACTTTAGCCAAATTTATCTTCAACTCTTCCTCATTGCTCATAAAGATGAAAACAGGGTCCCTTGGAGCTAAAGAGAGGGGCTCATGACGGGGGTAGGGCATTTTCAAATTAACGACATTTTCTTGCACCCATCGGATATAAGACTCTGAAGCAGTGCACTCAGGCTTCCCTAAAGCAGTCATTCCTTTCTTATGCACGTGACACCAGACGTGCACAATCTACTCCTTGAGCGTGAGGTCCTCATTTTTTTTTATGAATAATCCTTCCAAGTAGATATTACTTGGCTTATCCTTCATAGGATAGCCAAGCTGACGGCGAGCTAAGGTCGAGTTGTAGCTTATACACCCTTTCGTACTAAGAAGAGGCACGTTGGGGAAGTCGCCACAGTTGTAAATCATAGCCTTCCCTTCAAGTGTTGGATTATACCACTCAATATCAGTATGCGTGAGTGACATAATTTTCTGTGACCAAAGAAGTCCATCCTTAAGATCCCAAAATGTTGTTGAGCGATGCAAGTGAGAAATAAACCACTTGTACAGCAAGGTAGCACAACAAGTTACCATTCCTCCTCCATGAGAATTCCTTAGGTGTACGGAATGATAAGCGTCAGCGAGCAGAGTCGGGACTGGATTCCCAAGTATGAAAATCTTGATCGTATCCATGTCAACAAAGTCGTCGATGTTTGGAAAGAGAAAGAGTCAATATAGGAGCAAAGCCAGAATAGCTTCATAAACACCCATGTTCTTCATACCAGCATAGTATCGAGCTTTCTCCATCAGAAATTTAGCAGGTAACCCATAAATTCCTCCTTTAGTAACCATATTTTCCTTGATGTCTGATAACTTGAGGTGAGTGGCTTCTGCAATATCCTTCCCACTAGGTGTGCCTTCCAAACCAGAGTAAGGGGGCTTGAAGAGATAGGAATCCCAACCAATATAGAATATTCCTCTAGATTAGGCATTAACTGGTAATTAGGGAAATATGAAGCAATGGTATAATGGGTCATAAAACTGCACGAGAGTGGAAAGCATCCCATCTACCATCTTGAACTTCATCAAGGAGAAAATCTTCCCATACTTGTCTTTGAATGCTGGTGGATTCTTGATCAATTCCCCTAGCTTCCTCAAATTTTCCAACTTAGGAATTTTGAAGGTATACTTCTGCGTTCTTCTTCTCCCAAAATCCTTCCTATAAGGTTTTCAAAACAAAATTGAGTTCCTTGAAGATGGCATGATGAAAGATGTATGGATGAGTGTATGCGATGCACAAAACACACACATACAGATAAACACATATACACATATATACATGCAACAAGCAAGAAGGGCCTAGGTTCGGAGATCACGAGCATGAAGCAATGGTCTATGGGTTTACGATCTGCAGAACAGGGTTCTAGAAATTTCCCAGAGTCAACAACCCATCTTTCAGATATTATCGATTTCCCAATTACTTGGTAGTCAATAATATTCTCAAGAGAGTCTCGTCTGAGTGCAGTATCGTGTATCAACCATTTCAGGATTACACCCTCATAGTCATTGCACTACATCCTAAAAGGCCAAGTGGGGGTAACAGGGTAACTAAAGGTCATCAGCATCACAGGGTCCGAGGTCGAAAGTGGCAATGCATTCACGATAGCTCGTTCAACATATACCACCCTCAAGAGGGCCTCAACTGAGTATGGAATCTCAAGTCAACTTCTTTGGGATTACTCCCTCGAAGTCTCATTGATTATATCCATTATCCTATCATATGTGTGCTCTCAAGTCCAGGTTAGGACTTATCTCACCACTCAAATGCAATAACCCTGCCAAACAGAAAAACCCAAGCAGACAGATATACAAATATATAACAAATACAAGTATATAAACAAATAACACATATAAACAAGATAGGTGTAACCCTCTTAGGGGGAAAGGTTCCCAGAGAAATCGCCATTTCTATCGTGGTGAGAGTCGGATATCAAGCTATTAATTAACTTGAAACACAAATCATAGTTCACCACCAAACTTTGATTTATCCAAAGGAAAGGGTAAAGATCGAATGCCCTAATTGCAATGCAAAGCAATGCAAGAGATCTAAGGTTCAGGGGTTGGTTATACTTAGGGAAGGTGCTAGCATCCTAGATATATGTAGTACTCTACAGGAACCTCTTGTTTTAATATGTTATCTATTTTGTTTGCTAAGGGTGAAAAGAAAAGACCTAGGGGTATATACACTAAGTGTGCTCGCCAAGACGTCGCATCTCGTGCCTACGTATCTTGTCTAAAAGAATCAGAGCACTCGTAGTTCCCCTTACTAAGGGTAAACAAAGGGTTTGTTGATTGGTTTAGGAGAAGAGACAAGTCGTCAGCTTAAGGGAAAACTCAACTGAAACCACCACAAACACATGGAAGATGGATCTTGCTTCACATTAAGAAAAGGGCTCTGACTCGAATATCGGATCAACGAGTATGTCACATACCTCTCTCAAGTGGAAAGAGTCTACAACTTTCTCAACTATGTCATGGGGTAGGAGATTTACATCTCAACTAGGGATGACTCATGTCTAAGTCTCTCATGGGAGAAAAGGGGAAACTAACAGTGAGTTGTCTAAATTAAACATCATAAGGGAAACTATCCTAAGGGGAGATTATCCTAAAAGGAAAAAGGATCAAGCCTACAAAAAAAGGTCTAAACTATCTAGAAGATGACTAAATATTCAACAAGATAATCTTTCCTTTGGAAGAAGGAACAACTACTTGTAAAACAAGTGTTGAGAAAGGGGAGCCTCAAAGTGAAGATGATTAAGAGTCAATGGGCCAAAGCCAAAGATCAAAAGGAGATGACATATCATAAGAGGAAACAAGTATATCACACTATGTTCAACATGTAAACATGCTCATGAATGAGACTAAACAAGCACCAAAACATTAAACAAACTTGCCACAAGTTCACCATTCAAAGACAAATGAAAGAGGGAGTTCAACAAGGAACTTATGACTCACAAACTAAAGGGGATGTAGCATCTACAACTCATGAATCACATATTCAAATCAATATGTCAAGATAAACATCAATATGGATCACACTTAGGCATGAACAAGATTGTATGCAAATGACAAGCTAAAACATCATGAAATGGTTCAAACAAAAGAAATCATGCATAAATGATCAAAATGGACAAGCAAATGCACCTTTAAACCATGAAGTCGGAATTGAAACAAGCTTTTCAAACCATGAACAAACTCATACTCAAACCCAAAAGACACCTCAAGGAGTGTTCCCAAGAAACTAGGTCAAAACTAACACAAATCATGAATAAAGGATGATCATATTAGCATGGTGTCTAAAAATAGAAAAAATGGATGAGCAAAACTCAAACCAGAACCCAAACATATGCTTAGACATTCAAGTGTGTGTGTGAAAGGTTGCCAAGAGAAGGGCACAAGAACTATCCCAAAACCATTCATCAAGGTGAAACACCAAAGGGATCGAGTATAAATCGAGGGTCAAGAATAAGAAATTATAAACCATGTCAAATAACTTCTTTTAAGACCAGCAAGCACACTCATAATGTGTACTAAAACACTCTAGAAAACCAACTCAAGAGTCAAAGGGAAAGGTTCTAATTTGAAACCAAAACTCAAACTAGTCTAAAAAAGGCAACTTTCATTGAAAAATCTAAAATAAATACCAAACTAAAATAAAATAAAACATAAAATTTAGAGAAAATTAAATAATACCTCAAAATATAACTAGGATTTTTTTTGGGATTTTACAACATTTAGAAATATTTAAAATAAATCACAACAAAATGTGAAAAGAAAATTAAATAAATAGGAAAAGAGTGAGACAAGGAGGGGGTGTCGTAGCAATCAAAAAGACTAAAGGAAACAGTTAAATGCATTTAGGCTTAAAAAGAAGTCGGGTGCCAATAGTGAATCAGGCCCGGGTCCATGTCACAGCTAGTTCAAAAAGAAAAAAAAAACAAATATGTGAGGCCACATAAGCGAGTCACTTAAGTGACTCAGCGCCGAGTCAGCGCCACCTACACAGTCAAGCAGGTCAAAGAGAGAGACAAGTTAGACGCCGGAGCTAGGGCTCCGGTCGTCTTCTCCGGCGACGGCCTCCAGAGCTTGTTCGAAAAACACGCTGAAACGCTATAACGAAACCATCTCTTCACTCGAATTTTCACGCAGAACCCGATTATGGCATTATCTTTCTCATTTTAAGCCTCTAAGGCACCTAAATCAAGCCACGAAAAAGAAATGCTCAAACTGAAAATCTATGCAGCAGCACAACAACCATCCAGAAATGTTTTAGTCCAAGCCAAACATCTAAATATACATCAAAACAGAAATATGGCGCGTAAAATATAAAGAAAGAAGTTTGAGGAAAGTTTACCAAACTTGAAGTCTTGGAATCTCAGCTTACGCACCAACAACCTCTCTAATTTATCCCAAAAGGCTCCTTGTAGCTTGTGAGTGATGAATGGAGGCCAGAGATGGAAGGAAAACTTGAGAGAAGCGAGATTCGAAAGAACTAATTCTTAGAGAAGGAAGTGAAGTGTTTTGATTCTACTTTCGTGTGAGATCAAGCTGCCTCTATTTCTCTAGGGGTTTTAGGTTAAATACTCAAGGTTTTTTCAAGCAGGGATCCCTTGTTACTGATATAAAAAACTGTGGTTAAAACTTTGTGAAATTTTGAAAAATAGGAGGGAAAGGAGGGAGAGTTTGATTCGTACAAGCATGGTTGGTGGAGGAGGTTTGTCACGTTATGTAGAGGGATCAAAGTGAGCAGCATGAAGCAAGGTAGGATCAGAATTCTTGCTGCACAAGTTTGGAGAATTTGGCTCATTTCCAAGTTTGGAACAACTTCTTAATGAAGGGTGAAAAAGGTGCATGCCATGTTAGTGCACTTTTGGCAATACTTTGGGATGATGTTGGAGTGAAAATGAGTATCTTGTGCATGAGACTTTTGAGAGGATAAATTGTTGCATGAAGAATTAATGATGTGCATGGCAATTGTGACAAGAAATATGTGTAACCACCATTCTACAAAGCTCACTTTGCATGGCAATAATTCATTCAAAATGACTTTTGATCCAATGCAAAGTAGGAATATCATGGAATAACTTTCATTTTGAAATCACAATGAAATAAGCCTTGGAGAGTGAGAACAAATGGCTTGAAATCATGTCCACCAATATGCCAAAAAGAAGACTTAAAAAAATTCTAAGTTATAGGATTTTGACCTATTTGTGACACCAACTTTGAAGCATTGTAACTTGGTGAATATTTGCCCAAATTAGAAGTTCTAGTAATGGATGGAAAGCTTGGAAAGAGATCTAAAACTTTTATGTCCAAGGAAAATTTAAACAAAGCTCGTATCATGATGAAAAATGCCTTGGAAGATTGGACCACAAAGTTGCCAAAACTTGTCAAGTGAAAAAACCTAACTTGGTGACTTCATAACTTGAGTTGTACACATCCAATGGAGGAGTTCTAGTACTCAAAAGAAAGCTAGAAGAACACTCTACACCTTTCATGACCAAAGAAAATTGAAATAAAGCTTGGATCATAGTGAAAAATGTCTTGGAAGATTGGTCCAGAAATTGAGATTCCATACTTAGAAAAATTTCTAAGTACAAAATTTCACATCTTTGATTTTCTCAACTTTAGGCCTCTATACCTTGACATCCATGAATCTCTTGAACACCTTTAGTTCTTCAAACTTGAATTAAATTGTGTCCTCTTCAAGTTGGTAGCCAATTTGCTCCATTTGGATCAAGGATGAAGAAGTTATAGGTGTTACAAAATGGCTACAAATTGAGATTTTCACACTTAAAAACTTCTCTTTCAAAACCCTAATCCTTCAAACTTCTTGATTTTATGCCTCGTCTTGACTTCCTTTGATCTAAACTCACAATAACACTTAAGATGATATGTCATGCTCATGGTTGACCTCAAATCTTGGGTTTGACTTTCTAGAGACACAATTGATTTTCTTGAATAGATGCAACTCCAACTTGATCTTCAACCAACCAGTACATCTTCTGGGCTACTTGGACATCTCATATGGGCTTCATGGGTGTCTTGATGAGTCTTGGATCATGTCTTAGGGCATGTGGCCAATTCTTGACCAAGATTCATGAGTGCAGTTGACTTTGTCTTGAAGAAACCCTAATTCTTGATTAGTTACCAATGAAACCCTGAGGAGCTTAATGTGAGGCCATCTTGTGCTTGTTTCTTTGATGGGAATGAGCCTCCTATGTGTGTGATGACTTGCTTGACTGATGAATCCCTCAAGACTTGACTTGCTAAATCCTTGAGGCCCTTTGGGGTAAACCCTAATTCAAAAGTAAACCAGAACAAACAAAACAAAGCAACAAAAATGGTTAGCTATGCATGAGATGCTTGACCTAAAGAGATTGGATCTTAGGGTTAAAAGTTAGGGAGTGACAGTACTATACAACAACATTATGGTTAGTTATTGTTCTTAGGGCATTAGCTTGTACTCTTATATGCAATTGTTACGTTAATGAGTTGTCTTTTGTTATTTATCTAATATCTACTATTAATGTTGTTTATTGATTGATCGCCACTAAATTGATTTATGATTTAGCTTTTGAAACTATCTGTGGAACAGGTAAATGCTTTGAATTGAGTTTTCTAGACGACTGCCACCTAAGACTATGGTTGAGATTATAAAACTCTTATATTCCTGTTAGATTTATGCTGGAAACTAGCTAATTCTGGTAGTGCTGATGACAATGATCTCTTTTCGATGCGCGACTTCTTCTTTGATAGGCGCAATCAACCTTTCTACATCAGTCTCCTCCACCTATGAAAAACTAGACCCTGAGTTCTCTTCTTCATAAAGAGCCTCACCTACTTAATTATCATGAATGTCAATAACATTGAAAGTATTTGATATATTCATGGAATCTGGGAGAGCTGCCATATAAGCATTATCATTGATCTTTCGGGTTACTTTAAACATACCATACTTGTGTGGTTGCAGCTTGTTGTAAGTACCAACTAGAAACATATCCTTTCATAGAAACATAATCACATAGTCTCCCACATTGAAAACTTTAACTTTCCTACATTTAACTCGCATATGAGGTAAATCGTTTGGTAGTTCATCTGCGATCAACTCCTTGAAATTCTCTAAGATCCTATCATTTCCTCTAAAGTTATTGTTTCCTCGTTTACTGCACTCATCAGCCCTTTAATCACCATCGGTCAAAAAAATTAGTTTCTTTAACAGTCTCATCAAACTCATTTTCACTCTCTGTCATCACCAAGAAACTATACTTTTTCCTCCTGGATTCTTATAAAAGTACAAAATAGGAATCATAGCAATTTTATGCGTGCCCCATGCAAATATCATCATGTTATCCCGTCCTTGATAAGTGATATCATTATCAAACTGCCAAGACCTACCAAGTAAAATATGAAAAACATCCATATCAATAACATCACAAAGTACCTCTTATCTGTAATGTTTTTCGATGGAGATAGGAACTCTACATGCTAGTGTTACTCAAACTTCAGAGCCATTGCTACCCAACCGAAGGTGTATGGCTTCTCATGGGTTTCAATGGAAAACTTCAAATAATTTACCAATTTTTCTGACACCAGATTCTCCATGCTGCCAATATCCACAATCAGATTACACACTTTGTTCTTGATAGAACAATGTGTTTTAAACAAATTTTTGTGATGCCCTTCATCTTTGGATGCTAGTAAAATTCTTTACAACACAAAATTTACCCTCTCATCAGATTCTTCCTCTATAAAATCAACCTCTACATATTCATCATTCTCAACTGCACGTTTTTCTCTTTCCTCTTCCTCTTCCATTTATTTTGCAACACCAGTGACTCTCCTTGTTGGACAAACATTTGATCTATGACCTCTTCCATTACAAGGACAAGACGTGTCCCTAATGAGTTTATCATATATATTATTCTGCCTTTGGACTGATGATTTACCCTATTGCACACCGTTATGGCTGCTAGTCCCCTTATTCTCAAGGTTGTAATCCATGGTTAATGCACTCTTTTCCTTTTCGCCTACAAGTTCAAAGTTATTATGTGGAAAATACCTAAAAGATGATAAATTTCAAGGGGATTTATCCATCGATTTTTTCTTCAATGCTAGACTAGATACCTCATCCATAACCCATAGAGTCGGCAAACCCATCTTCTCTTGCAAAGATCCCTTTAGGCCACTAATGTATCGAGCTAACTTTTGGATATCTGGTTCACCCAATTCATTACGCTCAGATAAATGCAGGAACTCAACTGTGTATTATATTACAGTTTTGTTCCATGAACACACTCAATATACATCTTATAAAAAATATGCTCATAATCCTCTAGTAAAAACCACATAATCATCAATTATTTCATTCTTCACCAAAATATGACTGACCCTTTTCTTTGCCTTTGTCTCTGAACAATAAGCTTATCCCACCAGACAACGGCAGTACTCTTTAGCCTGATTGCCACCATCATAACTTGCTTGCTCTCAAGGATGCCCATGACATAGAAATTTTGTCAACTTCAATTTTCCAATCCAGAAACTCCCTCACTCCCATCATTCCATAGAATAATGGAATATCAACCTTCACTTGATAATCATGGTTATGTTGATTCCCATGATCAATTATCTCTTCCTTGTCGGGATCTTCTTCTTCAGAACTCAAATTTTCAGCAATAACAACACAATTTTTTCCACCCCGCGGAACCTTAATTGGTATCATCCTCCTGTCTCTTCGCTAGTTCTTATTGTTGTTGTTGGCGTTGTTCGCCTGAGTTGTTAAAGTCGTCATCTGTTCAGTCAAAGTAGTTAGGGTCGTGATAAAAGTTGCAGTAATTCCCTCAAGGTTTGCTTTGGTCAATGGTTGATCTCACATTTCTGATCAATATACAAAAAGAAATAGGAGAAAACCTGCTTTGATCCAACCTGACGCAGTAGGAATCACGAAGGATTAGCAAGCCCTAAGGCTAGAGTAAAAAAAAAAATAAGTTTGCAAGCGACAACCTGTCAGATTAAATTTTGGAATCCACCAAAAGAGAAAATACTTGAATTTTATTATGATAAAAGATAACCTTGACAGCCACACCCAAAGGTGTTTACATACATAAAAAGAAACCCTGATGGGATTTTAATCCAAAATTGAAATAAAACAAAAAAAGAAACCCTAATGGGCTTTTAATCCAAAACAGAAATAAAATAGAAAATAGCGGAAAATATTAAAATGTTGTATTTGGTTCTGAAATAAACTCGAATGACTTAAAAGGCCCACGTGTCACTACAAAGTAGTGAGTTGGAATCTGAGTCGTTCCCTATCCGGAAAGTTATAATAATAATCATTCTAATATGTGACGCCAAACATGTACAATTCATGCCAGACCTTTCCGACGCGTGACTTCTTCGATACGCGCAGTCAATCTTCCTTCATAAATAATGCTCACTGTTAACTATACTAAATGTTTGATTTGATATAATTACCAATGTCACGAGAATCTACAGGGTCACACACAAACAGAGAGATTGATGAGAGATAGAATAAATAAGGAATATCGTAAGGTACGATGTACTTAAGAGAATTACGTAACACCGTAAAGTACGGTGAACTTAAGTGAATTGTAGAACAGTGTAAGGTACAATGCACTTATGTGAAATATGATATGTACACCATAAGTTACGATGCACTTAAGTGGGTTTTTTAGCTCGCAACACACAGGTGGTTCTATAAATAGAACCCTTGTGCAAAAGCATTTACATTTGATGAAATTTGGTTTGTGAAAGCCTGGTTGTAATCTCTCTCTTTCTCTCTCACTTAAAGTATTCATTCGTAGCAGCTAGAACTGAGATTGAAGGCATTTTGTTCGTGTGGACTGAGTAGAGGCATTGTTCTTCATTGAACGCTCGTGATCATTCATCTGATTCTACGTCAAAAATGTTAATCGCCATAAGATGTAATTGTTCTATCACTGATCATACAACATTCGTAAAGATCAATTAAAGGAAAATTTTCGTTTTTCGCTGCGCTTGTATCATGATTTCCCTTTAAGCACTTCTAAATGTGTGATTGATATATAGAAAGTTTGAAAATTTGAGAAACACTTAGGTAGAAAATAGGGTTTGTTCATGGAACTTGGGTGACTATTTTATTATAATTAATTTGTAATCTTTTGTAACAATTCTTTGAAATATAATGAATCAGGGAGCTTTTCTCTCTCCTATAGTAGATCGTTTGATCGAACTGGGTAAACAAGTTATTATATTTATTATCTTTACTTTATCTTCTTCTAACAAGATAACTTGATGTCTTATTACACATAATTAATTTGTACTAAAGACCATTTATTTTGGTTGTAATTTTTCTTTGTTCTCATAAATCCAAATTTTTGATGCGATTGAACTCTGAATAATTCTTCTTAAGTGCTTTTAATTATTTTATCAATTTTACAATAGTAAGTGTTTGATCTTTCAGAAAATGGTGTATAACCGGGTGCTTTGAGTTTTTGTTTGTTTGTTTTAAGATTTTTTTTTCCTTTCTTTGTTTCTTAAAAGAGTGTCGTTCAATGTTGTAAACTCTTGTAATTAATTTTGAGTAAAATTGAAAATATATAAAACTTCTTTAATTTGGTCGTTACATGAGTTGAACATTGAGATACAAGTTATTGTCGTCCGTTGTACTATATAATCTAGAAATTCTACAACCAAGTTGGTGTCTTATTGTACTCACAGTAGAAATTATTATATACTACTTGTATCAGTGTTTCACACGTAACTTGTAACCTGTGTACTATTATTAGCTATCTCTCAAATTTGAATACATTGCATTGAGAGAGAAACTATAAAAGTTATTTTTTAAAGAATAATCTTCTAAATATTCATTGATTGATCACTAGAGGATAAACTCATTTGAAGATAACAACTTGGTCTACTAAGTAGAAGATCAAAATGTTGACTTATAGTGTTGAGTTGGCAAAAGGAGTATGATGATATCTTGAGCAACTTTTGAATGGAGAATAACATTGAAAGCATACAATCAGAATGTAATAGAGCGAAGTCTTCAAATCACACACTTAAATGATCTTTAAGAAATGTTATACCAAGATGTTTCATGATCAATGTTTCAGATGACATATTTCATTCTTAAATCTAGGTGATCATTAGATAAAATCAGATTTTCACAATCTTTTCAAAAGATAAATTATTTAAAATCTTTTCACTTAACTTTCTACATGTAACAAACATTGAAGAATTTCTCTCTTATAGTTTGTTATCATCAAAAGAAAATCTTATAGCTTATTATTATCAAAAGCAAAATTAAAAATAATTGTTTTTAAAATAAACTTTACTTTAACAACAAAAACAAATCTTATCGCTTATTATTATCAAAAGCTTAGGCTTTTAGGGTTATATTTAAAGTCCTAATTTTCGAATTAGGGACCTTCCTCCCTGTGGGTCTTCACAACTGGTTTTTCCATTGTAGAGTCTGTTTATCTGCGCTTTTCCTTTTCTTCGGTTAGATAGTGTGGGTATCGTTGTGTTCCCTACTGATGGTTAGCGACGAGGTCAGAAAGCCCAAAACGATAATGAAACCTTTCGTTAGAGGTTCGGTATGGAGGGCTGCTGGGAGCAAGTTGAAGGAACAAGCCTCAAACGAAACATTTTCTTTTTTCTTCACAGAATTTTCGGATTCTTTTGAGGCAAAAGATATGTTTACTGTGTTCAAAGAGTATGGTTTGGTAATAGAAGTTTTTATCCCGACTAGATTAGACAAACGTGGGAAAAGATTTGGTTTTGTTCGATTCAAACAGGTTCCTGACGAACATCTCCTTGCCATTCAGCTAGACAACATTGTCCTAAATGGCAGGAAGATATTTGCAAACACACCGCGGTTCCAGAGAGGCGATAATTTGATTGGTAGACAGCATCAGGGGTCAAGGTTAGAGGAGACGAATGGGAACAGGAAGGCAGATGGTAGTTCGAAATTTAGACAAGGGTGTGGGATTGATAAAAAATCATTCGTTGAAGTCACTATAGGGGATCAGAAACAGAACCATTCAGATAAGCTTCTCATGAATGATAAACCAAATTTTGCTCATCTCAGATTCAATGTAAAGGATGAGGACTTGGAACGATTCCAACAAGCGTTCGTAGGGAAAATGGAAAATTCGGGCCAAACATATGAGATACAGGAGGCTTTGCACATGGAAGGGTTCTTTAGAATTAAAGCTACACCAATGGGTGCGAACTTGGTCCTATTAGAAGAAGAGGTAACAGGAGATATTAAGAAAATGATTGAAGAAGACAAGGAATAGGTGGAGAAATGGTTCTCAGATATTCACCCATGGTCGCCTGAGGATGTTGATTGTGAAAGGTTAACCTGGATTAATATTTTTGGTCTTCCCTGCCATGTTTGGAGAGACAATTTCTTCAAGTATCTAGCTGGAACTGTTGGTGCCTTTGTCAAAGCGAATTCTGAAACTCAAAAACATGAAAAGTTGGATGTTGCCAGAATTCTTATTAGGACAAAATTTGCCATGAGTTTAAATGAGGTCTTTAATATTGAGGTCAACAATAAATGTTATCGTATCAAGCTGGTAGAAAAAGCTTTAGTATGCTATTCAAAGAAGTCTTGCAAGTTATTTGGGGATAGCTCAGAAGAGAGTTCTGAGGCAGTATTGTCGGATACCGAGAGTGAAGGAAAGGTGCAAATGGTGGGAGCGTCTTTTGATAGCGAGGTTGAAGAAACAGGTCAAGAAGAAAGTGATATGCTAGGTATTAACCACAAGGCAATACCATATTCCAATGTAGCAGATGATAGGTTCTGCCAGGTTGAGAAGAAAGACGTGTTGTTCAATAAAGTTGCAGATAATAATAATGGCACGAGTTTCCAAGGGTCGCACTTTTCTGTGGCTAGGCAAAAAGTAGTAGAGGTGAGGCAAGAACAGGTGGGGCCCCCACTTGTGAGCAACGAAGCAATCGCTTCCTATTCCAAGGTGGATAATATGCAAAAAGATGCTATTAGGGTGGATCAGACGTCTCAAGGCCCAACGCTAGGTGGAGATATCATAGTAAAAGAATCACTTTTCAATACTGAGGGGTCCCATGGGCATGAGAATGCAAAGAAGATAAAATCATTGGGCGATATTTGTAGGAATATAAAAATTCCTTACACATCATCCTACTATGCTTCTCTTTTATTAGCAGACAAGTCAATATCCAAACAGGTGGGAAGTGGTAGTAGTAAGCCTCATTTAGAGTTAGCTGACTCTATTTCTAGTTATTTTGAGAAGTCTTCTGAAGGGAGTTCTGGTTCTATTGGTGATACAGAAATCAATCAGAGCAATTCTAGAATCAAGAAGAAGTTGAGTGATCTACCTAAAAGAGTGTGGACCTCCATTAAGAGATTAGGTATATAAGCAGAAGAGGATGAGGAAGTGTTTGAATCTGTAATTAGTAAATTGGAATTGGCCGAGAGGAATATCAGTACAACATCGAAGGTGGTAGTTATTGGTTCTCAATGAATATAGTAACATACAATGTTAGAGGATGTGGGAGTTTGATTAAAAAAAGGAAACTTCATGAAACATTGAATAAAGGAGGGGCTGATATTGTCTTCATTCAAGAAACCAAGTGTGAATCAATGAATGATGAGATTGTTCATAAAATATGGGGAAATGATCATTGTCTTTGGTCAGCATCAAATTCTGTTGGTTTATCAGGAGGTATACTCACAATTTGGAGGAAACATATCCTTACTCCAATCTGCAGTTTTAGTGGGAAAGGTTACCTTGGTGTGAAGGCCATTTGGAAGAATAAGTTATGTTATTTTTTCAATATATACTCATCATGTTCTAATGTTGAGAAAAGGGAACTTTGGAGTAACTTGTTGAGTCTCAAAGCTGGGCAAGAGGTAGGAGAATGGATCATTGGAGGAGATTTTAACGCCATCAAGAATGCAAGAGAAAAGAAAGGTAGAGGAGGGTATAACAAAAAATTAATGGCAGAATTTGAAGATTTTATACAATTGACTGGCTGCATTGATTTGAAGACTTCAAGGAATAAATTCACATGGTACAATTCAGGAGGTGATGCTTGTAGCAGAATAGATAGATTTTTAGTCTCGTTGGGTTTACTAAATGAGTGGAACATGGCTTCACAAAGAGTGGGAGCAAGGGACATTTCTGACCATAGGCCGGTATAGATATCAGTAAGAAACATTGACTGGGGCCCCAAACCATTCAGATCACTCCAATGCTGGTTTCAACATCCTCAATTCATGACATTCATAAAAACTACTTGGGAGTCTTTCAACATTCATGGCAATTCTATGTTTGTTTTTTCTAAGAAGCTTCAACTGTTACGAGCAAAATTAAGATGGTGGAATAGAAGTGTTTTTGGCTGGGTAGATTGCAATATATAAGAGAATGCGGAGACTTTAAACAAAGTAGAAGAGGTGATAGCAGAATTTGATGACAAAATGCCAGAAATCATGTTAAAGAATCGTGCCCAGGCTGAAGATGAAATGTGGAAAATGCTTAGAATCAAAGAAAGCTTGCTTCACCAGAAGGCTAGAACAAGGTGGATTGAGGAAGGGGATAGAAACACTTCTTACTTTCATTCTATCATTCGCCATCAAAACTTGTTAAGCACAATTTCAGAGATAAAAGTAGATGATTCTATTGTAAATGATGTGGCTGGTGTGAAAGATGGTATAGCCAGACACTTTGAGAAGAGATTTAGTGCAACTCAAACACCTCTGATCCGTATGACGCCAGTTATTTCAAAACCTTATCTGAGTCTGATAGTAGCATGCTCGAGGAAAACTTTGAAGATAGAGAAATTAAAGAAGCAGTGTTCCATTGTAAGGGTGATAGAAGCCCAAGTCCTGATGGGTTCAACTTGGAGTTTATTCAGAAATGTTGGTCTGTAGTAGGATCAGATTTTATTAACTGTATCAAGGAATTCTTTAGGACTGCAAATCTTCCTAAAGTCTTGTCCTCTTCCTTCTTGGCTTTAATACCTAAAATAGAAGATCCCAATAATCTGGATGATTATCGCCCTATTTAGTAGGATGTGTATATAAGGTAATAGTAAAATTATTGTCTGCTAGATTAAAGAAGGTTATGAACAGCATTATATCAACTTCCCAGACTGCTTTTATAGAAGGAAGAAATTTGTTGGATGGTGTTCTGTCGCTGAATGAAGTTGTGGATTATTCAAGAAGCAAAATAGGTAGCCTAGTTCTTAAAGTGGATTTTGCTAAAGCCTATGACTGTATTGATTGGTCATACATTAGACATGTGATGAAGTTTATGGGATTTGGAATCAAATTCATGAGCTGGATAAAAGGAACGGTGTTTAAAAGTTACATGTCAATTCTCGTCAATGGGAGTCCTTCACGAGATTTCGAAGTGTCCCGTGGATTGCGCCAAGGTGATCCACTGTCACCATATTTGTTTGTCATTGCAGGTGAAGGTTTAGCTAAAGTTATGAAACGGGCTGAGGAGGTGGCATTATTCAAAGGAATACAGATTAACCACAAGGACACAACCTCGCTACTTCAATATGCTGATGATACAATTATGTTGGGTGAAGCTACCTGGAATAATATTTGGGGCATTAAAGCGGTTCTGAGATGCTTTCAGTTGATGTCCGGTTTAGAGATAAATTTTAGCAAGAGCAGGCTTGTGGGATTTAGAGTCTCACCAACTTTTCTCAAGGCAGCAGAGAGGTTTTTAGCATGTAAGAGTCAACAATGTCCTTTTAACTTTCTCGGTATTCAAATAGGTGGGAATCATCGTCTTAGTTCTTTTTGGCAACCGGTTATTGACAAAGTAAAGGCTAGACTATCCTCTTGGAAGGGAAGATTAATGTCTATTGGAGGAAGAGTAACTCTTATAAAATCTGTGCTTACGAATATTCCAATTCATTACTTGTCATTTTACAAAATGCCGAGGAAAGTCATCCAAATGTTAACAACGATTCAACGTAGATTCTTATGGAATGGTTCTCCTACAAGAGAAGGTATGGCTTGGATTAGGTGGGACACAATTTGTAAAGCGCAGGAAGCTGGTGGTCTAGGCATAATGAACATTCAGTGCCTGAATGATGCATTACTGGTCAAGTGGATTTGGAAGTTTATGAGCACTCGGAATTTTCTTTGGAGTGACATCCTCATTGCCAAATATGGCCCTTTGTTAAAGTCCCTGAGTAGAGGTTCTTGCCAGCTAGGTGCAGCCAAACACTATTTGTGGTGGAGGGACATATCACTGCTGTTTCGATCCTTTGACAGTGTATCATTCCTTAGGCATTGTCGTTCTGCTGTTGGAAATGGAGAGAAGACATTATTTTGGAAGTCCATATGGTGTGGAAATGTATCATTTGAGTTATTATTTCCTGATCTTTTTAGTGCTGTTGTAGATCCTCACAGCTTGGTTTGTGAAAATGGAATCTGGTTTGATAACCATTGGAGTTGGAAGGTTGATATCTTGGAGCCATGTAGGAATCAACATGTCTATGATCAGAAGGAAAATATGATGGCATTGATTTCGGAAGTGGAATTGCGTAAGGATATATATGATGTAATCTGTTGGAGCTCATGTCCTGACTTGGAATTCTCTGTTCATTCTGCTTTTCAAATATTATCCAAAGTAAACATTCCATCAGATTTAGTCCCTGATAATTCATTGGCTGCTCTGAAATTAATTTGGAAAGCTTTTTCTCCGGTCAAAGTTTTGATTTTTGGTTGGCGCCTTATTTTTAACCGTCTTCCATCTAGAGATAATCTGTACCAACGTGGGATCATTTCCTCTCCTCACGACCGTGTATGTCCTTTTTGCTTTCGGTGGGACGAGTCTGTTTTTCATCTCATTTTTTGTTGTTCCAAATCTGTCATCATTTGGGAAAAAATTATTGGGTGGCTTGGGTGGCGGTTTTTCTAGACGGAACGGTCGTCTACCATTTAAGATGTTGGACATCTTCATTATTTTCTGCTGGTGTTGCCATTAAATATGATGTTGGTTTATGGCTTGTGATATGTTGTTGTCTTTGGAGCGTGAGGAACAAAATTATTTTTGGAGATGAAATTTGGAATGTCGATACTACAGTTTCTAAGATTTTGTTGCTAACTTGGAAATGAATTGGTAAACGATCTAACTTTACTTGTAACTATTACAGTTGGCTTAAATCACCATTAGATTTTTTGTAAGGTGATTTAATAGTTTTTGTAGTTGGGTTTTGGGTACCCCTTAGTACTCTTTTTGAATATATTTTGCTTATCAAAAAAAATTATCAAAATCAAAATTAGAAATAATTGTTTTTCAAATAAACTTTACTTTAACAACAAAAGTATTTGAACATTATCAGAACCAACTCATCATATTTAAATATTTAATATTGCTTCTATAGTAAAGCCTTTTAAAATAAGTAAAAAAGCTAAAAAAATAAATTTTATTAAGATCAAGGGTTGAACCGGAGTCAAAGAAAATGTACGACCCTCGCCTTTCTATCTCAACTAAGAAATCAATTATAATAAATTTGTCGTATTATAAACTTATAACTACATTAAAAAACTTGACATATGGATGATCCTGTTGCCATTAGAAAACCTATCAGATCTTGCACTAAACTTTCTTTGTCCAATTTTATTTCATATTTAAATTTGTCTTCATCTATGTCTGCCTTCACCTTAAAATTGTCTAGTATAGAAATTCCAAAAAGTGTACAAGTTGCTCTAGAAATTCCAAAGTGGAGGGAAGCTGTACTTGAAGAGATGAAAGCTCTAGAAAAGAACAAAACTTGGAGTGTTACGTCGCTACCAGACGACAAGAAGACAGTTGGATGCAAATGGGTGTTTACTGTGAAGTATAATTCAGATGGGTCAATTGAAAGGTACAAGGCTCGCTTGGTGGATAAAGGCTTTACTCAGACCTATAGACATTCCTCCTGCTTTTGAAAATAAATTTGAATAAAATATATGCAAACTAAATAAGTCATTATATGGATTAAAGCAGTCCCTCAGAGCTTGGTTTGAAAAATTCACTCAGTCCATGAAGAATCAAGGGTACATCCAAGGACAGGCTGACCACACCCTGCTCACAAAATTCTCCAACGATGAGAAAGTTGTTGTCCTGATTGTTTATGTTGATGATATTGTCCTTACTGGAGACGATACAGTGGAAATGACAAGGGTAAAAAAGAAATTGGCAGTAGACTTTGAAATTAAGGACTTGAGATTCATGAGATATTTTCTAGGCATTGAGGTTGCTCGGTCAAAGAATGGTATTGTGGTTTCACAGCAGAAACAAATTCTAGCCTTATTGAAAGAAACAGGAATAAGTGGATGTCGTCTTGCAGATACCCCTATGGATCCTAATGCTAAACTTTGGGGGAGAAGGTAATGTTCTTGTTGATACTGGAAGATATCAAAGATTGGTTGGGAAACTGATCTATTTCTCACACACTCGACCTGATATTGCTTTCTTAGTCAGTGTAGTGAGTTAGTTTATGCATTCTCCTTTCGAGGAACATCTTGTGGCAATCTATAGGATACTGAGATATCTGAAGGGAAATCCTGGAAAAATATTATTTTTTAAGAAGACTAGTGAAAAGAATGTGTATATCTTCACCAATGCTGATTGGGCAGGTTCAGTCACAAATAGAAGATCAACCTCTGGATACTGTACTTATGTTTGGGGTAATCTTGTGACATGGAGGAGCAAAAGACAAGGAGTTGTAGCAAGGAGTAGTGCATAATCCGAGTTTAGAGATATGTCTCAAGGTATTTGTGAAGGATTATGGATCCTTAAAGTCCTAGAAGAACTTAAGATGAAAATTGAGCTTCCATTGAAATTTTACTCTGACAGTAAAGTTGCTATTAGCCAAGCTCATAATCTAGCACAACATGACAGAACCAAGCATATTGAGATCGATCGACACTTCATAAAGGAGAAGTTAGATGCTGGAATTATATGTCTAACTTTCGTGACTTCAAGTCAGTAAACAACAGATATCCTGACCAAAAATTTGGCAAGACCTACATTTGAGCATTTGATAGACAAGTTGGGCGTGATAGATATTTGTGCACCAACTTGAAAGGGGGTGATGGAAAATAATTTATTTCCCTATTTAATTGTTTCCTTTTATTTTTATTTATTTTATTTTATTCTCCATTAAGTAGAGAATTAAGTGTATTCATTATATTCTCATTATATAAACCAACCTTTGGCTGAGGAATAAGAACACAACAACTTTTACCTATTTCTTCCAATAATATTTTTTAAGTTATTTCTAGATACAGGATCTCATAAGTCTGAGGTACAGATAGAGGACAAGGCCGATTACTTGTTACACAAGAATCTCATCATGTAGGATCTAGGGTTTAAACAGGAACCCCAGAGTCATGGACTCATATGGTTGTTCATCACACACAATAGAAGCATGTCGGTTGACGACTCCCATATATGAATATATTCTGGGTGAGATCTTCGTATCAAATCATGCGAGAAAAGCTTCTCGGGACCCCATACTACACGGCCATCAATCCTAGTTTAGTTAAAGGTTCAAGGTTCTACAAGGGTCCTTAGAGTCAAGGATCCCAATGAAAACGTTGCTCGTCCACTCCAAAAGCTTGACGCTCATCAAGGTTTCCCACAAGGTTTCAAACCATCAGAGTACCCATATCAAGAACTCAAGAGATCCAAACAACAGATAAAAATAATAACATAAGATATATACAAAGGAAAAAGATAGAAGAAAGAGAATAAACAAAGCTAACAAGCATCTCAAATCGAACTAAGTTAGGCTCGACTCTCTCTTGCATGGAGCAAATAATCCCCAGCAGAGTCACCATTTGTCATACCTCAAAAAATACGATCCTTCGCGATGGATGCGGAAAAAATTTTAGTTCGAACATAGTCGCCACCGGATTTCATTTATCCCAATGAAGGAATAAGAAAATATTGATAAAACCTTTAAAAAGAATAATGGTCGTAGCAACCATATTCGGGTTCGGGAGTCGATTACGCAAGAGGAAGGTATTAGCACCCCTCACATCCATCGTACTCAACGGGAACTTCTTAGTTTGATATGTGATTGAATGATAGCTCATGTTTATTTGCTTTCTTCGAATGTTAAAAGAACTAAAGAGAAAGGAAATGAAACCGCTAAAGGGGAAAAAGGGAGGTTTTTATTAAGGTACACGCCAAGGATTGGGGCCCTTGTGCCTGCGTACCTTCATTGTGAAATGAAGAATCAGAGCATCTGTAGTTTCGAGGACTACGGGGAAGAAAGAAAAAGGGGAAAGAAAAGAAGGTTGAAAACAAAAGGTGGATGGGTAAAAAACAAAAAGGTAGAAGGTAGAAATAAAAAAAGGTTGAAAAGAAAAAGGTAGTAAAGAGAAAAAAAGGTAGAAAACAAAGTGTAGTTCGCCAGGATCTTCCAATCATGTGCCTACATACCCTCCTAGTGCAATGAGGAAGTCAGAGATCTGTAGTTTGGGGGACTACGACTTGTTGGTTTATGTTTTTTAATGAACGAATGTTTAGGTTGCGTTCTAACTGCAAAACATTGGTTTGTCATCGCGCCGGGGGGGGGGGGGGGGGGGGGAGGGGGGGGGGGGCTGAAGCACTATTTTATATGCGCGTTAGAAGGGGCTAAACAATGTTCTTTCAAGAAAGTGTTTGACCGCACGAGTGCGAGGAATTAGTGTCTTGAGAGGTTTCAATCGCACGGGGAAGAGAAAAGACAAGTTTGATGTGTGAATGTTGATTTTAGGGTTTTGAGAAGATTGTTTTTTATTTGGATTGCTCTAAAGACTATGGGTGGAGGTGAATATTTCGAACTACCAAGCCAAGCGTCTTGTGTCCAAAATACTCAAAGTGAGTGTAAGAAAGCTCCATTCTCACTCCTTCTCCACCACTTAAGGCTCGTGGCATGCAATTCTAACCGCCTTTTATTGTGTTTTTGAATTTATTCGAGAAAATGCCACTTGACGTTGGATCAAGAGTTTTATCGTGGGATGATGACAAAAAGGTTTGAGATAGAAATGGGAAAGGTTGATGGCGATGCCTAAAGCGGTCGACTTACAAGGTGGGGTATGCCTTGATGTATGGATCAAGAATGCTTTGGGTTTTGTTGATGGCAATGCACAAAGATTAGGAGAGGATACCACTTGACGTTGGATCGAGGGTTCGAGGAAAAGGTAAGGTCGGTCCTAGTTCCTAAGGAGTAGCTAGCAAGCAGAAACCACAACCAAAGAAAAACCGAGAAAGTTAAGAAATTACACCAAAAATGGGAAGAGGGATACATGAAAAATACGGGAAAAGTAGATGCGAGAAATAAAGGGTATCGTTGTCATGTAGCCCAAGAGAAAGTCATGTGTGTGCACAATGTCGTAAGCTAAGATAGTGAAAATAGAGAAACCAGATCCAAGCCTCCTTTTGCTAGGGTTGAGTACAAGGTCCAAAACTCCATGCAAGGGATAGTAACCAGTCCAGAATCAATGTCTTTTAGGGTTTTAATCATATTTATATCATGTTTTTGTGTTTTCATCAGATAAAGAATCAAAGAAGAAGAGAATGCCAAAATGATAAAGACATGAATAATAAATGAGCAATAAAGTAAATTGCAGAAAGTAAATGACGAGAAGTAAATTGCGAGAAAATAAAGAACGAAAAGTAAAGGTCGAAAGTTAGAAGTTAGTAGTTAACTGTTATTGATCGGATGATCACTTTCTCGAATCGGGACCAATTTAGCATTATGTTGAGCAATCGTAAGTGGACTTATATAGAAGTCGCACCTATCTGAGGTCGGTCAATAACAATATTTGTGTTAAAATAGGCTAGAGAAATGATGTATGAATCATTCTCCTAAAGCCATGCCACACAAAAAGAAAAAGAGAACAGTCTCATCTTTAATCAATAGTCCCAAATGATCAACCAAGGGCAACCTATCAATGCCTCAAAGTGTCAAGAATGATCCAATAATCATTCATCAACAAATTTGAAGCATTGAATGTTCATTCAACCTTGCAATCATCCCTCCATGATTTGTTAGATCTCATCAACCAAAAATAGAAAGGATCAAAAGTAAAAAATAATAAAATGAATCAAGAGAAATGATTCTAAGATAAATTAACGTTTAAAAATAATGAAAGAATTAGAAATCTAGAGAAAAATGTAGGAGAATAAAATAATTAAAAAAAGAAAGAACAAATAAGAAATGATGGGGACGGTACATGGACTGCATGTGGAGTGTGTATAGAGGAATCAATTGGGCTTGATAACCCATTAGCCATGAAAACTAAACAAAGGTCTTTTTTAAAAAACAATCAGATTCATATGGCACGCGAGATCTTCTTCCTCACTGCAGCTCTCTGTCTCTCAAATCACCGGCCATCCGCAACGGCTCCGTTCGACCTCGTTTTTCTCGTTTCCTTCGTGTTCATCAATAACACCAACTTGCGCAACTCTCGCTCTTTTCCAAATCTCTCTGCTCGTAGATCTCTCTCAATCTCAATTTTGTGGATGTTAATGGAGTGTGTCGTGTTTTCGTTTGAGTGTGATGTAACGTGATGAAGATGTTGTTTGTATTGTGAATGAAGGAGGTTTGAAGAGAGTTTTGAGGTCTATGATTTTGTCTTGCAGGTTATGGAATTTGTTTGAAGAGAAATTAGTGATGAAAGTTTGTAAAGTTTGTGGTATGAAAGAATGACTGTGATGAATTTGTGTGTTAGAAGATAGGTGATTTGAAGGTGCGATTAGAGTTTGTGAATGATTGAAGCTTATAGGTGAAAAACAGTTATGGTAAAAAATTGAAGATGTTGTCGAGGTTGTGTGAAGATTGACAAGAAGGAGTTTTGTTATTTGTATTATATGGCTGAAGATTTGTGGTTTTGCAGCAACAAGGAAGTGTATTGGTCTGTCAAAAATGAATTGGTCTTGGTTGTTTTGAGATGTGTAAGTGGTGGGAGGAATGAAGAATGAATAAAATACTTGTGCGTGGTTTCTGCAGGTGAAATTTTGTGCATCTTTTGCTGTTGATGATGTGAAGGTTATGAAACTTTGGTGCGTGAATTTTGGATTGAGGTCTTGGATGTATTTTTCGTTGGCTTAACTGTGTTTTTGGCTTATAGCTCTCATGTGCAAAATTTGTATAACAAATTGTTTTTTTTTGTAACTTGTTTTGTGAATTCTTGTAATGCGTCTCTCTTGTACATTCTCATGAGTTTGTTTTCTCCCTTTTTGGCAATTGTTGTAATGAGAATACAAATGTAATGGGTCTTATCTTTTTGTTGTCATTTTGTTGTAATTTTTGGCGGTGAGTTGGCATAATGGGCTTAAAACTTTTGAAATGGGCCTTGAAACTAGTAAATGGACTTTGACAATGTTACCATTTGTACCCTCCATTCTTGAACAAGGCATTGCAAATTGTATTGTTTTTTAATTGAATTTTCAACTTCGAATTGGGCCTTGAATAAATATTGCTTGAAATTGTATGCTCCTTTGGAACCATGATGATACTTGAATGGTACATGCTTAAAAACTTGATTAGAACGAAGCCATAAGGATTGAATCTTGACTTTTCATGTCGATGCCATATTCACATCTGAAACCAATTTTCATCATCTATGAATCTTGACATAACTAAATTCTTGAATCAATGAAACCAAAAAAATGAATCAATTTTTAACTTATAGCCACTTGAATCATGATGAACCAAAATCTCCACTTTGAAACTCTTTGAGCAATATTATGAACATGCCTTGGAAATTAGAATCATGACTTGAAACATGAGCCTTAATGTATTGCACAAAACCCTAGTTTGAAAGTAAGCTTGATAACTTGAGAATGAAGTAAACTCCTTCTTGTTTGACCAAGATTAGGCCAAACTCAATTGAATTGCACCCACACTTGACCTGCCAACCTTGCACGAGCCTTGATTCATCCTTGCAACACCTGAGCTTAGACAACAAGAAAAATGAAAACAACAGGCACATAATTTTGGATTTTTGAATAGGGGTTAGTAAACATAAAAACAAACAGAAACACAGATGAGGGTAATATTGTACAAGTAGGACAAAATTAGGGTATGATAAATGCCCCTATCTAATTGCCTTGAACCTGAGAAAATGAACTGCTGCATGGGGGTTCATTTTCAGGGTAGAAGTCAATTAGGTACAAGAAAACCCTTAAAAAATTTGTCCTATGAAAAGTAGAAATGCAATGTAATAAAATAACAGAATGCAACTTTGAAACAAAATACAAAAGATTCTCTGTATCAACGAAACAATATCTTATTGGTTAAGATATTCCAACGAGGGGGAATCTGAGTTTTCAAAGTTGTAACTAGTTATGGCTTTTATGTAACCAATTACAGGATGCTGCAGATCCTTGATTTCGTCAATAATGAC
Source organism: Lathyrus tuberosus (assembly GCA_022829125.1). Lineage (NCBI taxonomy): Eukaryota > Viridiplantae > Streptophyta > Magnoliopsida > Fabales > Fabaceae > Lathyrus > Lathyrus tuberosus. Next base: position 20,948,545 of record JALAZF010000043.1, read on the forward strand.
GTCTCAACTAATCACAACTCTCATCCTTGCTACATCAAAAAACTTGTAACCACCGATAGAGTGATACCCTATAAGTATCATCACATCTCCCTTCTCATCCGGCTTCTTTCTAAGTTGTATCGGAACATGTCGATACGCTACGGAACCAAAAACTCTCAAATGGTTCAAATTCAGTTTGAATTCTGACCATGCTTCTTCCGGTGTTATCTTCTCAATCTTCTTTGTTGGACACTTATTCAAGAAATAGGCAGTTGTGGATACCGCTTCACCCATAACTCTTCGGCAAGTTCTTCCTCTTTAATATGCTTCTCACCATGTTCATGATCGACCGTTTCTTCCTTTCGACCACACCATTTTGCTGCGGTGTATAAGGTGGTACTACCTAATATACAATCCCTTCTTGATCACAAAACCTCTCAAAGTCTTTTGAGACATATTCGCCTCCACCATTCATTTTGAGCACTTTGAGTTTGTGGTCGCTTTGCCTCTCAACCATGGACTTGAACTTCTTGAACACTTCAAATACCTCATCCTTTCTCTTGATTAGGTATGTCCATAGCTTTCTACTATAATCGTCAATGAATGTGACAAAATATATATTGCCACCAATATAATCTACTTGCATCTGTCCACACACATTAGAATACACCACCTCAAGGTGATTCTTTGTTCTACAACCTACATCCTTGATGAATTTACCTTTATTTTTCTTTGCTTGCTTACATTCTTCACAAATTTCAGCCGGTATGTTAATCAATGACAGCCTCGTTACCATTTCGTTCTTTTGCAAGTATTTGAGATCTCTAAAATTAAGATGCCCAAGACGATAGTTCCATATCCACTCTTCTCGACATGCCACTGTGACAAGACATATATGCTCCATAACCTTTAGCTTAACCTCAAAAGTTCTATTGGCAGCCATATGCGCTTTAAGGACCAAAACTCCATTTTCATCTATAACGCCCAGTTCCTTGTTTTCCATGTGAATCTTGGAACACTTCTTAAGAAATTGCCCAATACTTAGAAGGTCACATTTGATTCTTGGAATGTACAAAATATTTTTGATCAAGGAATGTCGACCATCCCTTCTCATGATCATAACATCACTGTTCTCATCGATCGCTAGAGTGGTGTTATCCGTGAACTTCACTTTGTTCTTCATGGTACGAATAATTTTAACAAACCAATCCTTCCTCCCAGACACAGATCTAAGTAGTGGAAAATGGGGGCAAGTGACCCCACTTGATTTAAAAAAAAAAACAAATAGTAACTAGTTTTAATATTTTGACCCTATATAAAATTAGTTATTGTCCCCACATCACTCATTTATTTTAAATTTTAGAAAATATAAATTTGACTATTACTTTTATTTTATTATTTTTTAATTTTTTTAAAGATGAGAAGTTGTATATCTTCTTCTAATTAAGAATCAGTTAGTACAATTTAATAACATACAGGTTTTATTTCTACTCTTTTTTTTGTCTTCTTCTTTCTTCTATTACTTCTTTTACTTTTTTTTTCCTTCTTCATTAGTCACTTTTAAATCTTGTTATTTTCATATTTTATCAAAGTTGAGTTAAAAGACAATAATTCAAGTAAGTTTCTCCCTTCATTCTTTTTTTTAATGTATATTATATCATTGTGTTGTGATTCAATATTTTTGTGTGTTGTGAATTCAGATTTTTGTCTCATATTTTTAATTTTAACCTTATACTCGTAGTTGTATTAGAATCAAGTAATTATTAGAGATATATTTTTTATGTGTTAGAAATGGAAAATTATTTTTAAATAATCAATATAAGAGTCTCAACAAGTTAACAAAGTTAAAAAATGCACCGACACAACAATTAGAGCCATCTTTAAAAGTTTTTTTTGATGTTGATTTAGATAATCTTTATAAAATTAGAGCATAATATTTATATACATTTTTTATGAATATTTACATTATTTGATTTTTAATAATTTTATGCAAAAATTGAACTTGACCCCACTTAATGAAAATTCTGGATCCATTCCTGCTTTTTCCCCGTCATATGAGTTGAACAACTCGAGTTCAAATACTAATCCTTGTTGCATTGAACTCCTTTCATACTCATCATGACATTTTCTTCTGCATGTAACCGGTTAGCCATATCATGTAACCGATTACAGTTTGTTTTTGCTAAATTCCTTGTATTGCTGCTGCTACATTCTCCTTCCGGGATCATTACCAAGAGCCTGTTCTCTTCATCAAACTCTTGTCTTGCAACCTTGGGTTCATCTCCTTGAGGTTCCTTCTTGTTCGCATTACACTCTTTTGCATAATGACTGAACCATTGACACCTAAAACACTGCTCCTTACTTTTATCAAACCTCTTCTTTTCGCCTCTAAAGTTGCTTTGACCACCATTCTTGTTGCAACTGCTCTCACCCCTTTGACAAGTCGAATTCTTGGAATTTCAAAACTCCCTCCCACCAAAATTCTAAAAATTCCATTACTCTTTATGGGTCATTTTCCTTTCGATCTCTTGTCCTTCTCGTTGAAGCGAGCTTGCAAAACAATCTCCGCCTTTGCCTTATCATTATTTCTCTCCTTCATCCTTTGTCCACGAGCCTCAAGAGAGATTTGTAGCTCCTCTTTGCTCATTGTCGTAAGATTTTTGCGACAACATACTGCTCTGTAGTTGTTTCTCTACATGCCCGGCCTCACTTGATTCACCAACTGAGTGATTTTTGTTGTGCAATTGTTGATTGTCTCATTTTCTTCCATTTGTATCCACTCAAGTTGACGCTTGTGAGTTTGTAATCTCACCACCTTTGCCTTATCAGCCCCTACATAAGCCTTCTCTAAGATCTTCCACCCTTACTTTGACGATTTACAATCAAGACTTTCTCAAAGTTGTCACTATCCACACATTGATGGATCAAAAACAACACCTTGAAATATTTCTTCTTCTCTTCCTTATGCCTTGCTTGTTGTACATGTGTTGCACTTGCGACAAGAGGAGTTACCCCATTTATGATCACTTCAAGAACATATTGGTAGCGAAACATTACTCTCATTTGCTTACACCATTTGTCGTAATTCTTTGCATCAAGGATATGTAGGTTTGCAGGGATTTTTTCATTGGAAACAAAATTTATGTTGCACACTAGGTGTTTGTGGATCAGAACTAGGCTCTTGATGCCAAATGTTGGAACTTTGAACCATAAGATTGGTGAATAACGGTGGAGAAAATTGGAATGTGGAGAGTGAAAGAGTACAATTTTGTGTGTGTGTGTGTGTGTGTGTGTGAGAGAGAGAGAGAGAGAGAGAGAGAGAAAATTGAGGGTGAGAATGATAATTTGCATTAACCTTAGATGAGAATGCATCCAACACATTGATATAAGTGTTACAAACTGATTGAGATCTACTCAAACAATTATAAAATAGAACAATTGTAAATCTTAAGTCTGTAAACGGCTACACCATTTGGTTAACCGGTTACAACTGACACGAGAATTAAAATGCTTTTAATGGTAACCGGTTGACATCTGAGGTTAACCGGTTACACCTTCGAGATGTTCACTTTTTTGCTACTTAGATGTGCTTCTGCCTTTGCTGTAACCGGTTACACCCCCGTGTTAACCGATTACAATACTTGAATTACTACAAACACTTTTAACACACCACTATTCCGGATTAAAATCAGAATTATGCTTGAGTTAGGAAGTTAGATTTTCCAGTATGACGTTGCAAGTCTTCGATACGGTGGATCACGAAGGTATACCTGCAAGATTTGCACTCCAACACCACAGTCAGTGATTGAAATATAAAGTGAAATGTGAAAAAATAAGTATATACCAGCAGTGGCGGAGCCAAGACCCTGAGTCAGGGGGTGCAAGATTTTTTTTTATATAATTTCTTTAACTTTATAAATATATATATATATATATATATATATATATATATATATATATATATATATATATATATATATATATATATATATATATATATATATATAATTTATTAAATTAAATTATTTATTTTTTGAACTTATATATTTATATGTAACAGTAAGTGTGTTAAGTATTCAATTTATATAAAGAAAAAATAACCATAATAATATTTTATAAATTTAACATTATAATTTAGGCCTAAACAACATAAAAATAGATCTCAGAAAATCTTACAATATATAAATCATATAGATATATTGATATTATTTATGTTTATCAAACAAATTACTAATTAAGTTATATATAGTTTATTTGTAATATTGTATAATATATGTAGATTCAATGTGATGGCTAAAGTAATGTTTACAATAAGTTATAAGTGCATTAAATTTTCTGATCACTATAAACTTTTTATTATTTATAATTATAATTGTTACTATTTAAAATGTAGAAGAATAATATAATCAATAATAACCATAATATTTAAATATATAAAGAAAAAATGAAGAAGATGTGATTTCATAGAAAAAACAAAACAAAAAATGAATAGATTTATAATAGTGTTACATAGTATTCAGTGAATTATTTGAGTGGGCTAGTGGAAAAGGACTATTTGTCTAATTGATGATGGGGTGTTCGAACCTCCTTGTCTTCATTTTGGAGGAAAAACTATTATTTAATAGAATAATATTACTACTCTGGTTTGCTTTAACGTTGGTTTGCAGTATATTGTGCATTTGGGTGCAAAATAAAAATGTGAGGGGGTTCAAGATCATGATAAAGCAATATATGAGAGAGAAATTTCAAAAGCCAGGGGGTGCAATTGAACCCCCTCACATCAACGTGGGTCCGCCCCTGTATACCAGAGTCACACACACATGAATATTTATTCTCGAATCAAGATGGATGTTGGGCCTTTTTAAAAATACTAGTGAACCTTTCCGTATTAAATGTTTGATCAATCTAGAAGATAACTATTATTTCTTTTTGACCAAATATAAATTCCACTTTTTAAAATATTTTTAAAATTTATTCCAAATACTAAGTAAATTCATGAACCTAAAAACACTAAATAAGAAAACATATTAGAATATAGTAAAGTGTTTAGAAAATATAAAAAAATATTGAATATTTTAAATCTAAAATTAAATTAAATTAAATTATTATCTTATATTTATATTATACTAAGAAAGTTAAATTATTATTGTTAGTTCCTGGATTGGCTGGAATTTTGGTAAAACAAAGTATGTTCAATGTTGATGTCAATGTGCTGATGTTGCAACATTGAAGTCTTAACACTGGGCTGTGTTAAGTAATTAATTGCTGAAGTTGGATGTCTGATGTCACATAGGTGATGTTGTAACATCAGATCTGCAGAATTAACAACAGCAGGCTGTGATGTTGTTAGGGTTGCGTATTAGCTGGAATTGTGGAGATCAAGTTGTCTCATTGGATGCGAATATCTTGGGATAGATATTTGCTGCTGCATAGGAGATCTGGTGCAGATTTGTAGGAGATTTAAAAGGTTGAAGATTTAAAAAGATTTTAGGAGAAAATCTGTTTTAAATATTCAGTTTTAAATAACAAATCTAGGAGATATTGTAGCAAGTCCAAGACCAATTCAAGGAGCTATATAAAGCGCACAAGACCAAAGGAAAAAGCGACAGAAAACATTCAGAAGATCAGGAGCTGAAGGCTTAGTGTCTAGAGTTTGTTTAGAGTGCTTGTATTTACACTATTCTAGGATTTGAATAGGTGTTGAGTTTCTGTCCTCTCTAGAAGCTGTGAAGCAATAGAGAGTGGTTGCTTGATCAAAGCTGTGAAGTAAGATCAAGGTTACTCAAAGTGGGTTCTTTGAGTGGGATTGAGTGGTGTTCTCATACCTAAGTGGTTTCTTAGGTAGGAAGTCATTAGTAGAGTATAAGTTTAGGAGATTGTCAACGGGTTGTTGAGTCTGTAAATTATATCTACAAGTAGTGAATTCCATCCCTGGCTTGGTAGCCCCCAGAGTAGGTTGGTTGTAACCGAACTGGGTCAACAATTCTTGGTGTTATTTTACTATTATTGTTGTCCATTGTGCAGAGTGTGTTGTTGTGACATCACACCTTAACATCACACGTCTGATATCAGAATTTCAATTGGTATCAGAGCAGGCATCCTGTCTGTCTCTGGGTGAGATCTAGGGAAGGTACTTTCTGGTGAAAAGATAGACAAAGAAGTTGGAGGATTCGTCAACAGACCCCCTATTTTGGATGGATCCAATTATGACTATTGGAAGCCAAGGATGACCACTTTCTTAAAATCCTTGGACAGTAGGGCTTGGAAGGCTGTTATTAAAGAATGGAAAGCTCCTGTCATGTGTGAGAAGGATGATGCTGGTAAAGATAAAGAAGGAACCTCTAAGCCAAAGCCTGAAGAAGAGTGGACCAAGGAGGAAGACGAGCTTGCCCTTGGAAATTCCAAAGCTCTAAATGCCATCTTCAATGGAGTGGATAAGAATATCTTCAGGTCAATCAATACCTGTGAAGTTGCTAAGGAAGCGTGGGATATCTTGCAGGCTACTCATGAAGGAACATCTAGAGTCAAGATGTCAAGACTTCAGATTTTAACATCAAAATTTGAAAGCCTGAAGATGAAGGATGATGAGACTATTCATGACTTCCACATGAATGTTCTGGAGCTGGCTAATGCATCCAGTGCTCTTGGTGAGAAGATGTCAGATGAAAAGCTTGTTAGGAAGATCCTTAGGTCCCTACCTAAGAAGTATAAGATGAAGGTAACTGCCATTGAAGAATCACAAGACATCAGCAAGATGAGAGTTGATGAGCTCATTGGATCTCTTCAAACTTTTGAGCTGGTTGAATGAGGAAGAACTAGAAAAGAAGCCAAAAAGTATAGCCTTGGTGTCAAATGATGCAGAAGAAAAAGGAAAGAGTTCTGAATCTCAGGAGGATCTATCTCAGGCCATAGTTATATTGGGAAGACAGTTCACCAAAGTGTTCAAGAGAATTAACAATAACTCCAGGCCTAATGTCAAGAACATGACTTCTGACACCAGCAAGAATGATGAAGAGAAACCTACCCAAGATAAAGGAGTTCAATGCTTTGAGTGTGAAGGGTATGAACATGTCAAGAAAGAATGTCCCACCTTCTTGAAAAAGCAGAAGAAGGGCATGGCGGTTTCCTGGTCTGACTCAGATAGTGAAAGTGAAGGTGAATCAGCAAAGCATGTTAGAGCCCTAACAGGAGCTGTTATTTCTGATGATGATTCTAGTGATGGAGAAGTAACTTATAAGGAGTTAGCATCTACCTATCAAGAGCTGTGTTTAAAAAGTGCTGAGATTTGTCAAGAAAACAAGTGCCACAAGCAACAGATTGCTCAGCTAGAGAATGAAAAAACTGATCTGGAAAATGAAGTGGTGCTAGTTAGAGCCCACCTTGATCAAATGACCAAGTCTGTTAGGATGCTGAGCTGTGGTACAGACACACTTGACAAGATCCTTCAGTCAGAAAAAGCTGCTGGAGACAAAGCTGGGATAGGTTATGTGGCTGAGGATAAGGGAACTTCAGAAGAAAGCACTCCATGTTCAAAGAAGGAAGTGTCACAACTTTCATCTCAACATCAGCCAAAGAAGCAGGATCCTACCCCTAAGAAGGCTGATGTTTCACAACCTAAGAAGATTGAGAAGAAGACTGGTCCCTATCAGAAGAGAAAGCAGCCACAAGGAGCTAGTCAGTATATGCCCCCACAATACCACGAGAGCATGCAAGCTGCTCAGTTCAAACAGCACATGTCTCATCAGGTGTCTCAACATCAGGACAACTGGTATGGTTATGGATATGGATACACTAATGGTGTTCCTCATGGAAGAAGAAAACCACACCATCATGGGAGACAATCCAGGAAACAGCATTCTCAGCCTTCTTATGGGAGAAGATACCAGCATAATAGATGGCAGGGCAGTTATGGTAGGAGGAGACCTCATTATGGCTGGCAACCTAAGTAATCTCATATTGGCAGAAGATTCAGAGATGAAAGGGTGAGATGCTATTATTGTGGAAGGTTTGGACATATGCAGTACTCTTGCTACAAGCTGCATGGATACCCTCAACCTCAAAACAGATGGAGAGAGTACAGGCCCAAAGTTGTTAAACAATGGGTACCTAAGGAGAAGGTGAAGTGCTTATTGGCTCACATGGCTGATAGAGAGTTTAAAGAATGAACATGGTATTTTGATAGTGGGTGTTCCAAACACATGTCTGGGTGTAGATCCATGTTTGCTGAAGTCAGTCATTGTCCCTCTCATGAGGTTATTTTTGGCAATGGAGAAATAGGTGTTGTTGCAGGAGTTGGGAAAATGAAAGGTGATGGTAGACCTGAACTTGACAATGTTCTGTTTGTCAGTGGTTTAAGTGCAAATTTGATCAGCATAAGCCAGTTGTGTGATGAAGGTTACAAGGTAAACTACACTAAGCATGAGTGTGTGGTTTCTGATGAGCATAATCTGGTTGTTATGAAGGGTACCAGAACCAAGGACAACTACTATCAGTGGATTTCTCTTGAAGATAGTTCAACTAATGATGTTCAGATTGATGTTATAACATCAGACTATGACGTCAGAATGCTGAAAGGTCACTCAGAGTTAATGAGTCCTGATGTGAATTGTTTAAAAGGAAAGTCTTTATGGAGGGAGAAAATTAGTAATTGGTCTTTAAAGAGTATTCAAAATCAGGCGCCTTACCATATTGATACCACATCAAGACTTACCAAAGCATTCTCATCGCAACGTTTCATCTCCCTAAATCCCAACAGAATAGAAAGATCTTCTCCAAACCTAGTCTGTCACAAAGGAACGATGTCTTTCCCTTCCAAGAACTCTGAGCAGGTACGAACTAGGGTTTCTTCCGAAGAACACATTTCTAGTGCTCTTCCCGAGTCAGGTAACCCTAAACCCTCAACCACCGTGAATAAAACTGAAGCTAGGTCGTCATCCTCTCAAGCTATTGAGGAGAAGTTTGATGTAGACATGCATTTGGAACAGCTTGCCACCAAAGTCCTTGAGAAAGGGATACGGGTGAAAGGGATTTCTGTCCCTTTAAGGCAAATGCCTGCTGAACAAGTCGACTCTCAAGGTGAGGACAAAAATCTTCAAAGACAGGCCCTGAGTCAAGAAGCTGAAGGTGAAGATCCTGATGACGCTGATGTCAGCTTTGATGTCAGAACATCATCCCCTAGGAATGAAAGTCAAAGGGGTAAAGGGAAGGAACAGGTTGAGGTTATAGAGATTGAGGACTCATCTGATGATGATAGAATTGGAAGAAGGAAGGATAAGAAAAGGACTTCAGTTACAGACTCTCCAAAATTGTGGACCAAAGTTGCCAGGTCTGGCAAGAAGAGGAGAATCAAGGAAGAGTCAGATTTTGAGAGTGATGCTCAAGACATCAACCCAGCTACTAATCAAGTACCTAGTCACATCTCATCTCACTGTGCATCCAGGTGGGATTGTGTGAGCCAAAGAAGGATAGCACTGGAAAGAGAGGTAGTAGCAGAAGACTTAGGGTCTACTGAAATTGTAGACCTAATTAAGTGTGCTGGTCTCATAAGGACTATGTCAGGGTTGACTAACTACTATGATAGACTGGTCAGAGAATTCATAGTTAATATCCCTGAATCTATAAATGTCAGCAAGAAGCAGAATTGTGTATCTCTCTCAACTGCTGAAGCGGAGTATATAGCAGCAGGAAGTAGTTGTTCTCAGCTGGTCTGGATGAAGCAGATGTTGAGTGAATACAATGTTAAACAAGATGTTATGACACTATACTGCGATAATCTTAGTGCAATTAATATATCTAAAAATCCTATACAGCATAGTAGGACAAATCACATAGACATAAGGCATCACTTCATAAGGGATCTGGTTGAAGAAAAAATTGTTACCTTGGAACATGTAGCCACAGAGAACTAGCTGGCTGACATATTCACTAAAGCCTTAGATGCAAACCAATTTGAAAGGTTAAGAAGCAAATTGGGAATCTGCATTTATGAAGACTAAATCTGCGAGAGGGGTTGTGGGCAGTTGGAGTGTTTATGAGATTGTGTAGTCAACTGCCAGGTGAAGATTGTCTAATTGTGGCTAAAAAGGGGGAGATAAAAATAGCCAAGGTAGTCAAGAGTATCAAAGAGTGTTACTGCCAAATGCTAAAATTAAAAGGTGTAATGCAGCTATTGAGGAGGAGTTTTGACTGAGCTAGTGAAGATATCATAGCATTTGAAGAGTGCAGCCAAGCAGATATCAAGGGGGAGAAAAGTGCTGCACATTGTGAGCTACTGAACAGTTGTGATGCTGGTTCATATTTTTGAGGGGGAGCACCAACTGGCTGTTGTCAATTATGAAGATGGTGCTGCAGCAGATCAAGTGATGAAGACTATGAGTTGTCAAACTGCTGCTGATGGAGTTTCAAATAATTTTTGAAGTTATTCCGCTGCTGAAGTCTCTGAAGATGCAGAGTGCTGAAGTCTCTGAAGATGCAGAGTGCAGAGTTTGTTTTAGCCAAAATTAGCCAAAGGGGGAGATTGTTAGTTCCTGGATTGGCTGGAATTTTGGTAAAACAAAGTATGTTCAATGTTGATGTCAAGGTGCTGATGTTGCAACATTGAAGTCTTAACACTGGGCTGTGTTAAGTAATTAATTGCTGAAGTTGGATGTCTGATGTCACATAGGTGATGTTGTAACATCAGATCTGCAGAATTAACAACAACAGGCTGTGATGTTGTTAGGGTTGCGTATTAGCTGGAATTGTGGAGAGCAAGCTGTCTCATTGGATGCGAATATCTTGGGATAGATATTTGCTGCTGCATAGGAGATCTGGTGCAGATTTGTAGGAGATTTAAAAGGTTGAAGATTTAAAAAGATTTTAGGAGAAAATCTGTTTTAAATATTCAGTTTTAAATAACAAATCTGGGAGATATTGTAGCAAGTCCAAGACCAATTCAAGGAGCTGCATAAAGCGCACAAGACCAAAGGAAAAAGCCACAGAAAACATTCAGAAGACCAGGAGCTGAAGGCTTAGTGTCTAGAGTTTGTTTAGAGTGCTTGTATTTACACTATTCTAGGGTTTAAATAGGTGTTGAGTTTCTGTCCTCTCTAGAAGATGTGAAGCAATAGAGAGTGGTTGCTTGATCAAAGCTGTGAAGTAAGATCAAGGTTACTCAAAGTGGGTTCTTTGAGTGGGATTGAGTGGTGTTCTCATACCTAAGTGGTTTCTTAGGTAGGAAGTCATTAGTAGAGTATAAGTTTAGGAGATTGTCAACGGGTTGTTGAGTCTGTAAATTATATCTACAAGTAGTGAATTTCATCTCTGGCTTGGTAGCCCTCAGAGTAGGTTGGTTGTAACCGAACTGGGGTCAACAATTCTTGGTGTTATTTTACTGTTATTGATGTCCATTGTGCAGAGTGTGTTGTTGTGACATCACACCTTAACATCACACGTCTGATACCAGAATTTCAATTATTTAATATACTTTTCGACTTTCATCCCTGGTACAGGTTGCTCTTGGTTAATTAAAGCCATTTTCAAACATCAGAATTTGCTTACTACATCTAATGCGTGGCTGGATTGTCTGGTAAAGGACAGGTACAAAGTTAGGAATATATATAACATGTTGCGAGGTGATAAACCTAGAGTAGATTGGTGTGTTGTTTTCTATGGTAACCTAGTTAGGCCTAGGGCTGTTTTCATTATGTGGTTGGTTTGTCATCAGAGAATTCTTACTAAGGATAGAATGGTGAAGTTTGGTATTCCTACAGATGGAAAGTGTGTTTTTTGTGATGAGTGTGAATCTTACGGACACCTATTCTTTGCTTGCCCTGCGACTAAGTTTGTGTGGAAAAAGGTGCTCTGTTTGCTTGGTTTTAGTCATGAGCCAGGTGAGTGGTTGGATGAAATTAGGTGGATCTGTCAGATGTGTAAAAGTAAGGGGAGCAGAAGTAAAATCTTGAAGATTGCTATCACCGAGATGATCTACTACGTATGGACTATGCGTAACAAAGTCATCTTCCAAGCTTGTAGTAAAGACCTTCATTGTAATAGTATTTGGGATATGATTTTGGGGTGTGTTGGAAAAGATAAGAAATTGTTAGATTTTAGCAGTAGGTTGTAGTTTGGTGTTTATGGTCGGTTCTGAGGCCTGGATCTTGTATTGGTTTGTGCTTGGACTGTTTTTGGTATAATAAATTTCTTTATTCCAAAAAAAAAAGAAGATATATTCATAAAGTCAAACAATAAATATATAATTTTTATATAATAAAACAAATATTCACATGTGTAAATTCAACAATTCTTGAATGCTATAATTTAAAACTTAGATATCGTTCATACTACTAATATAATAAAATTTATGAAAAAGAATTTTAATAGTCATCTAACATACTTAAATGCTTATTATCTGTCTTTTATATATTAAAAAACACAAATATTCTTAAAAAAAAAAAGTACACTATCTATGATATAAGAAAAAAAGGTGGTCTTAAAAACCCCTAATTACTCTTATTAGCAAATAATCTGCCACTTGGCAACTTAAAGAATTAGCATCCATTTAATAAATTAATTAATAATTAATAAAATATTTTTAATAGAAGCAGTTGAATTATTCCTCATTCTTTCTTATTTTCCTCATTTAACGTGCATTTTAGTTTCTTTTTCTTCCCAACAAATTCAAAAATCGTTCTTCCTTTCCTTTTTCTTCCCAACAAATTCAAAAAGTGTTCTTCCTTCACAACAAATTCAGAAACCGTCCCTCACCACCACCCTATTACAAACCACGATCAATTTGAACATGTCTCAGAAAATAACCCCTCGATGTTCTTCCTTTCCTTTTGAAATCTCAAAATGTCAATGCTTACACACTATAAATATACAACAAAAATCTTTCATCTCTGTGTATTTGAGAAAGGTTCGATTTTGTTTTTGAATTGGTGTTTGTTGTTTCAGGTTAGGTGATGTTGGTTTACGAGGAAGGGGGAAGATTCGTCGGCGGTGCGGTTTCCGATGGCTCCGCGTTAAACTCTTTGCTTTTGATTTCAGTTATGACTCTCCTTCTTTGTTTTGCTTCCGTTTCGTTTGTGTGGTGTTATTTGATGTTGTTACTGTGAAAGTTATTTTTATTAATAATCTGCTTTCAAAATACAGAGTGTTGCACCTTGCCTGCAATCTTGCCTACAAAGTGTTTGATGAAAGTTTCTAAGAAGAAAGATAGGGCTTTGCTCGCGTTAAAGAAAAAAAGACACAAGAAGAATTGTTGAAGCAAGTTGATCCTTCGCTTATAAATGTTGAGCAACAAGTAATATTTTATTATTCTGTCATTTTTTTTAAAGTTTGCTTCATTATTTTGTTCTGTATTTATCCAATAATTAGGAGTTGAAATACAGAGGTTGAAGGGGCCTGCGTGACTCAGCAACCGACGAAAAATGCTATCGGAGTTGAGAGGACTTTCCTTGATTCTGCGATGAGCGGGAACAGAATGACGGTATGTGAATTGGATTGCAGAACTTTCTTTCAATTAATATAGGAATAGTGAATTGTTTATCTTTTTTCTCAGGAGCTGATACTGAACTAATGACAGTTAACCTGCAATGCCTCTCTTGCAGACCGTCTTGCGGCACTAGAGACTCTAACATGGTAATGAAAGACATGATTTGTGTTTTTTTAGGAAAGATGTGAAAATCTGATTGATTATATAAAAAGGCTTAAGGTTTGTATTAGATGGTTCCAAGACCTTGAGTTGAGCTGCTCATTAGAGCAAGAGAAGTTAAAGAGTTCATTGGAATTGTCTCAACAAAAATGCATGGAAATAGGTAAAGATTATTATTGTTATAATTAGTTTTTACCTTTTTTGATTTTGGAAAATTCTTGTAGAAATCGGGTATCCTCTGCGCGCACCTGCAGAGACTGATCCCTTGAGCCAAGGAGGACCACAATGAGCGAAAAACTCTCCCTCAAGAGAATTTAACACTACCGTGTGTTCGAACCCAGGATCTCTGATTAAGCTGGAAAATTCTATCTATTTGTGTGTACTAATGTTGTTTAATTAATTCATTTAAATTGCAGAGTTGCTGCTAAAAATCAAGGAAGAAGAACTGAATTCAATTATTACAGAAATGAGAAGAAATTGCACTTCTTTGCAAGAGAAATTAGTGAAGAAAGAAACTGATAAATCGGTGAGTATAATAAAATTTTCAATTTTTATGCAGAACACCATGAAAGGTTTATGCAAAACTTGTCATTTTAATTATCTTTTGAAACATAAGGCTGCGATGGAATCTCTGGTTAAAGAGAGAGATGCTAGGCCTGACTTTGAAAGGTCGCAAACTACGTTATCAGAAGATCTTGGTAGAGCTCAACAAGAGCTTCAAACTGCGAATCAGAAGGTATAATTAGCATAATCTCAATTCAATAAGTTGTCATGTCATGAAATTGTTAGTAAAATGTATGTATCAATGAATTTCTGCAGATATCATCACTCAATGACATGTATAAGCGATTGCAAGAGTATATAACGAGCTTGCAGCAATACAATGGAAAACTTCATTCCGAGCTTTCTTCGGTTGAAGGTGATCTCAAGCGTGTAGAGAAAGAGAAAGCGACTGTAGTGGAAAATCTTACTATGTTGAAGGGCCAGCTTACTTAGTCTATGGTGAATATACTGCGATTTTTCAAAAATAGTGTTTTGATTATTATGCAACGCATAATTCTTACGAAGTTTCATTGGTTGTTTTCATTAGGCTTCTCAAGAAGAGGCTACAAAACAGAAGGATGCTTTTGCGAGTGAAGTTACATCCCTTCGAAGCGAGCTGCAACAAGTGAGGGACGATTGGGATCGCCAAATTTCTCAAGTGCAAACTTTAAGTACTGAAATAGTCAAGTTTAAAGATTCTTCAGAAAAGTCCGGTTCTGAACTGAACAACTTGACCATGAAAACAAAGGAATTGGAGGGTGGTTTTTTTATCGGGTTTCATTTCGGTACTGTCCTTTTTCTATTACGTAGACATTAACGAGGCTATGCTTTTCCTGTACAGACAAAATGTACTTTTCAAGATAATCATATAAAGGAATTACAAGAGAAGCTAACAATTACAGAGAACAAACTTGAGGTATCGACGCACTTACTTTATTTGCAACTCCTATTCCACAGACTCTTTATTTAACGCTGACAGGATTTCGTGATGCTAGGTAACAAACCTTTCCACAAAGCTGAACAAACTTCCGAGCTTAGGTAAAATACACTTGTAATTTCTATCGATGATTTCTATTTTCAGTTTAATTTCAACTCCACCTCTAGAAAGAGTTCCTATAAAGACTCAACTTTCTGCATTTAGTGAGGAGAGAGCAATATCAGCCGTCAAGTATGAGCTGGACCGTGGTGGTCAAGTTTTTTATGTTCTGCCACGTATTAAGCAGAGGATGAGCATGATGTTGTCTGGTTTTGGCTGGAGAAAGACAAACCTCATGAATGTCCTGTGTGTGCACAGTATTTTGTGGTGAGTTGAAAATCTTTTACTCTTATTGCATTATTTTCTGGTAAGTTTAATTTAGATAGGTGTGGAGTTGAATTCCAAGATATACAGATACATAATTTAAAATTTGCCTATTTGTGCTTGCACGTGCACACATTAGTTGTCAAGGACTATTGTTTGTTATTGAATGCAATAATAAGACTTCTCATACAAGATGTTTTTAGTTCCTTTAGCTTTAAATGTTTCCAAATTTTGATGCCTTAGTTTTAAATATGATTATATGTTATTGTTGCATATTCTGGTGTTCTTAGCTGTTTGCGGTAAGATAATTCCTATTTTTGCAAGAAAGCGAAATTAGTTAGCATGCAAGTAAGAGCCTAAATAGTGAAATAGTGAGAGTGCATAGGTTTGTTTAGAACTGTCGCGCGTGTCCAGTTTTTCATGAATGGATTATGACAGTTAGAACTAACTTAAATTAAATTCTGGTAAACTATTTGGAGTGTTTTTGGATTATCAAATTCACATAATGATGCTAACTATGAATCTCTATATTTGCGGAACAGCTCGAAGTGGTAGGACCTGGTGGATCGCCTTATGGACACGGTGATGATCATCATCATTAATTGCATCCTTCAAATATCCTGGATTAAATTCTGGAAAGATGAAGACATTGTTTTATTTAGCAAACACTCTGGCCTTTCTAAATCCTGAGGCCAATGTCTGGTTTTGGTGTTACTTTTTGTGTTGCAACTTTTGATATTAACAATTTCTTTGATTATTTTAAAACAGGATGTTCGTTCTCCTGAACCATTATTCTGTCAAATTATATTGTGCGTCATGAAATAATTGATCTAAACAATTAAAGTTTTGCAGATTAAAGGCTATTTTTTTAAAGGATATTGATCATGGTTTCAAAATAAACAATAATGTCTACATATGGGCATGTTTTAAACTATTCAAGCCATTTATGTGAAAATATCTGTTAGTTCTTGTGATTGGCTGAAATTTTGGTAAAACAATGTTAATGTCATGGTTGATGTTTCAACATGAGATTCTAACATTATTGTTATGTTTTAGTTAACATTCTGGTGTAAGGGTTGCAGTTGTGTGCTGATGTTAAACCCGATGTCTTGACATCAGTTGTGAACATCAGTCAGAGATGATTTATTAGGGCTGCGCGTGTTGCTGGTTTTAATAAGATATTCTGCTGAAGAGAATCAGAGATTGAAGGCGAATATCATGGGTTAGATATATTCTGTTGCAATCAGTTATGAAGAAGATTAGTTTGTTACTAATTTAATGCAAAAAGATATGGAGAATAATTAGAGTTAATTATGAAGAGCTGATTGAAGATTTAATTGAAGATCTATTTTGTAGCAGAATCTTTTGCATATTTGCAGCAGAAGATTTGTTGTGATTTAAAGGCCCAAATCCAGTTGGGAAAAAGTTATAAATAGTATGCTTGTAACCTAGAATAGGTACGAGTCCAAGATGTAGATCATTAGGGCTTTGTCTAAGTGAATCACTCGGGTTGTGAGATGGTCACTGTGTTCTTACTCAGAAACCTGTAGGTAATGAGTTTTGTATTGTTCTTGGAGGAAGTTTTGAAGCAACTCCAAGAGGTTGTTCTCAGACAAGAATCTTGGCTGAGTATAGGCATAGAAGTGTGTCGTCTACTTTTCTGTGATTGAAGAGTTGTTGGAAATTAAGCTATTGATGCAGTGGCTGAGATGTTGACAGCTAGACATCATTGCATTGATTGGAAGTGAGATGGAGTCTCTTATCTAGGGAGGACTTAGATAGAAGGGTCATTGGGTAGTGATTAAATTAGGTAGATTGTCAACTGGTTTGTCGAGTCTGTAATTTGATACTACTAATAGTGAACTTCCTTCCTGGCTTGGTATGCCCCCAGATGTAGGTTATTAGACCGAACTGGGTGAACAATCCTTGTGTGCTATTTTGTGCGTTTATTGTCTTGTTCATACTGCAGATATTGATGTTGTGACATCACACTTAACATCACATATCTGAGACCAGAATTTCAATTGGTATCAGAGCAGGCATCCTGTTTGTTTCTGGATGAGATATAGGGAAGATACTTTCTGGTTCAAGAGCAAGGAAGATGGTTTTGCTGAGTTATGGTCTTGGTTAGATGGATTATTCATGACAGGGTAGGTATTGGACCTGTCTGGTGTTATCAGGAGAACTGCTGTTGTGAGTTTGATTTGCTGGCACTTGGTTTATGGTGATGGTAGTGTCTGAAGGTTGTTGAGGATTTGTTCCGCTGCATGGTATCTGATGTAACCCTGGTGGTGAGATTCTAGGAAGGAATTCTCTTGGAAAGACATTAGGGTTTGGTCTCCTCAGCAGGATATTCTATGATTTTGTAGTCTATGGAAGACAGCTTCAACCGGTTGGTTAGAGATGCCAAAGATACTTGAGGATTATATCATATCTTTGTTTTGGGAAATAAGTGATCAAAAGGTGAATGAATCTATTTAAAGAGTGTATGACATGGAAGTTTTAGTTTTGTTTTGAAGAAGAATATAGTTCAAATCCAACCTTGAAGACCAATCTGTCCAGAACATTGATTTCGTCTTTATCATTTTTCTTGATGGTGAAAGAAGAGGGTAGAGCCAAAGCAAAAGAGTATCACTATCAAATCTTTCATGCGGGAGTGAAGATCTTGATAAGTTATCTCTTAAGCTTAGTTGTGGTGACCTAATGAGGAGGAAGTTTCATCAAGAAAGAAGCTGAGCTTAATATGTCAATTCTAATGTCACGACATCGCGCTACACATTAGCAGTTTATGGTAAATGCTAAGTCAAAGACCTATTAGATTGTAGCTGTTTTGAAGGATCACTGAAGCTGTGAAGTTGAACAATTTTTGAGATGATGTTGTGCTGGTTGAAGAAAATGTAGTAATCTTGATAGCAGAAGAGAAGGAGATGATCCTTGAGGACAATTTTATAGGGAAAATGTATCCAAGAGGTGTGTGCAGTAGCAGGGTAAATTAGCATGTGGTCAATTGGTGCTTGCATGAGATCTTTCAGGATTCAAAGTAGTAGATTATCTATGGTATATTTATGCAGAAGGTTAACAGTTAGACAAGAGGTATGAACCTTATGCTTATAAGAAGAAGCTTCTAGAAGAGTGTGTTATGCAAGTTAATGCAGTCGTGTTGGTGATATGTTCTCATGTGTACCCTACAAGAGATATGTGTGGATTAATATGATTGTAGTCTCCAAATCCATAGGAGATGTTGAATGTGATTTAGACTAATGTCAGAACTGATGTTAAAACATCATTTCAGTTCTTTGCTCAGGGTGGAGTAAAAGATCAAGACACTGACCTAACCTGTAAGGCTTTTGTGGTATGAGTGATTGTCATGATGGCTTGAAGAAGAATCAGCAGATACCGGTTGTGTGAGAAGGTTACCTTGACAGGAGTTAAGTATGTGTCTGCTGTTGATAAGGTTGTGCATTCAACTAATGACAAAATACATTGACGGAAGACTATGTATATGTCTGATGTAAAAGTGCAGCACTGTTGAAGTGTCGAGAATATACTTTTCTCTATGTGGCTGTTTATGTCTCTTCGTGGTGTGTTGGTGTGTGAGAACTTTGTGAAACAATCATAACAATAAGATTGTGTGTTCTATAGTGCATTTAGAAGTGGCATTATTTGGTATAGTTATGGGGTAGTCTTGGACTACTTATTTTCTGAAGATTCAGATGTGGTAGGTTTGAAGTCTTTGGAGTTTCTGAGCAGGATGGAGGATGTCTACTCAAACTTGATTATTGAATCAAGTCTATGAGAGCATGGAAATCTGTTTCTGCAAAGGGAAGAGGTTCTTCTATGTGGCAGAAGGAAGAGCTGAATTCAACAGTTAGATATCATAATGTTTTGACATCTAGCTTAACATCAGAAGTCTCAGCTGGTGATATGGCACATCAGCTTAAGATAGAGGTGATCTACAGTAATGGAAATTATGGACGCTTCAAAAAGATCTATCTTATACAGTTTGCGGGAGCTGTGGTTTGAGAAGATGTTACATGACCATGGCCTAGGGAGTCTAAGTGTGTTTGCTTTTGAGAAAGTGGAACTTGTGACTTGAAGATCTAGTTTCCTTGGTGGATCAAGATATCGTTGTGAGAGTTCTGACAAACGTGAAAAAAGGTTAAAATGTGGCATTTGACTGTTTTCATATGAGGATTCATGCTTGAGGTGATCAAACTGTGGCATTTGGTTGATCTCAAAAGTGAATTCGAAGAATTAAGATGATTAGAGTGTGGCAGCTGGTTATTATTGAGGATTGTCTTGGAACTAGTTACTCTTGGGCAGAAGGGTGATGAGTCGAAGACTCAAGGAGATTATTCTTCTTGAAGGTGGATGAGAGGTTAATTCTCTAGTTCTTTGGATTACTATGCAATAGTAAGTCCAGTTGGTGGAGCATATCAAGAATCATGGTGATGATATCTTGGTGTGTGGCAAATGTTCTAACTTGTGTTGGGACATTATCTGGTAGGATATCCTTGGTGAAGGATGATTATGCTATGGTTCAGAAGGGTGGTGCCTACATTATGCCTAAGGAGCATCTACATAGTCATACGGGAGAATGATGAAGTAGAAGGTCTGCCTTGGATGAAGAATGAAGTAGACCAGGTATTGATTGATTGGAAGTCTGAAGATGTAGAGTATGATAGGGAATGACTACCTTTGGAGAAAGGGACAATGGTACCAATATGCATGTGCTCAGCAAGTGTGCTCAAATGTCCATCTTCATTTAGAGCATTGGTTAACCATGACAGGGGGAGTACTTGTTTATGGATTCTGCAGCAAAGGTACATATTTTGTGAAGATTGCATGCTGATTAAGATTGGTTGAATCTTATGAGGATATAATGTCAGTTAACATGTTATGACATTAGGCTGTTGGTTGGCATTGGATGTTATGACAATTGGTTCTAGTCATGTGAATCATGTGTGCACATGCTTCTGAGGAGAAGTCTGAAGACGAGTTTATTGTTTTGGAATGTATAATCTTCTGTGGATGTCTTGGGTTGATAATGTGGTGAGCAATCAGACATTGTGTGATATGATGTCAGAACATGGTACATGACATGTTTTTCCTGAGCCAAACAAGAATTTATTCTGGACGGTGGTGTAAGGATAAGGTGAAACACGTGTCTTCGACTATGCATGGAGCTGTTTTGGCATAATTTATGGTAAGAATCAGTTTAGAGGCAATAAAGGCGGTCAAGACTGTTTTGGATGGTAAACATTGAATTTGGATGGAGTTTTTAGTTCCTAAAATAGCGTTTCTGTGACCAAGGACTTTGACTATTCAAGGCTCGTTAATTCCAAAGTAACTGGTCAGCTATTTATAGAGGTTATTCTTTGCTCCTTCAGACAGTGAGCGTGCTTGTTTCATAAGTCTCATGGGGTTTGTTCGTTTTTGGGTGAGCACTACTTGGGTCTGGTTCTGTGAGGGCTTTCTTTGCTAATTTATGGCTAAAAAGGGGGAGAAAGGAAAGGGTTTTGCTAAATGGTTTGCGCAGATGCTATGTCTGGAGTATGCAGTTCCAGATATGGTTCAGAGATGTCAAAGAGGATGTCCTATCCTTAAGTTGGTGTTAGTTCTTTGTGACTTGTGTCCTGAGTTATGAACACAGTTGTGACTTGTGTTCTGAGTTACCTGGGTTGGCAGAATGACACTTCTTAAGTTTCATCTTATGCCACAGATTAAACCCGGTGTCTGATCAAAGAAGGTGTGCAGAATTCTCTTATGCCACCATTGGTCTTTTATGTATAAACAGACATTTCTTTTCTGGAGGAGTCTTCTACATTTGTTCTGGGTATGCCCTGGAAGGAAAAAGAAATGTGTTGATTGAGGGGGAGTGTCAGATATCTTCTTCCTCATGTGCACCAAATGACTTCAGGACTTTCTACTTCTTAGGTCCTAATATGCTGCCTGTAGTTGCTGTGCTGGGGTGATGTTATGTCAAACATGATGTCCTAACATCATTCAATATTTCCCAAGAAGATGATTCTCCATGGTTGCTGATGGTTACTGTTAGGATCAGATGACCACTAACAGTAGTATAGGATTGTAATTGCTGCTGTAATCTGAGTTGTAATGTTCATATATTTGTTTTAGCCAAAATTAGCCAAAGGGGGAGATTGTTAGTTCTTGTGATTGGCTGAAATTTTGGTAAAACAATGTTAATGTCATGGTTGATGTTTCAACATGAGATTCTAACATTATTGTTATGTTTTAGTTAACATTCTGGTGTAAGGGTTGCAGTTGTGTGCTGATGTTAAACCCCATGTCTTGACATCAGTTGTGAACATCAGTCAGAGATGATTTATTAGGGCTGCGCATGTTGCTGGTTTTAATAAGATATTCTGCTGAAGAGAATCAGAGATTGTAGGCGAATATCATGGGTTAGATATATTCTGTTGCAATCAGTTATGAAGAAGATTAGTTTGTTGCTAATTTAATGCAAAAAGATATGGAGAATAATTAGAGTTAATTATGAAGAGCTGATTGAAGATTTAATTGAAGATCTATTTTGTAGTAGAATCTTTTGCAGATTTGCAGCAGAAGATTTGTTGTGATTTGAAGACCCAAATCCAGTTGGGAAAAAGTTATAAATAGTATGCTTGTAACCTATAATAGGTACGGGTCCAAGATGTAGATCATTAGGGCTTTGTCTAAGTGAATCACTCGGGTTGTGAGATGGTCACTGTGTTCTTACTCAGAAACCTGTAGGTAATGAGTTTTGTATTGTTCTTGGAGGAAGCTTTGAAGCAACTCCAAGAGGTTGTTCTCAGACAAGAGTCTTGGCTGAGTATAGGCATAGAAGTGTGTCGTCTACTTTTCTGTGATTGAAGAGTTGTTGGAAATCAAGCTGTTGATGCAGTGGCTGAGATGTTGACTGCTAGACATCATTGCGTTGATTGGAAGTGAGATGAAGTCTCTTATCTAGGGAGGACTTAGATAGAAGGGTCATTGGGTAGTGATTAAATTAGGTAGATTGTCAACTGGTTTGTTGAGTCTGTAATTTGATACTACTAATAGTGAACTTCCTTCCTGGCTTGGTATGCCCCCAGATGTAGGTTGTTAGACCGAACTGGGTGAACAATCCTTGTGTGCTATTCTGTGCGTTTATTGTCTTGTTCATACTGCAGATATTGATGTTGTGACATCACACTTAACATCACATATCTGAGACCAGAATTTCAATATCTTTGTACTAATATTTAACAATGTTCTTTATCAAGTGGTTGTATGTGTATACAAATGTCAAGTTTCTGGTACATTATCAAGTGGTACAGTCATTTTTAGAGAAATAATTTTGAGATCAATTTGATATAAAATACAATATCA
Organism: Lathyrus tuberosus; assembly: GCA_022829125.1. Lineage (NCBI taxonomy): Eukaryota > Viridiplantae > Streptophyta > Magnoliopsida > Fabales > Fabaceae > Lathyrus > Lathyrus tuberosus. The sequence goes on from JALAZF010000043.1 coordinate 20,971,371, forward strand.
TTTAATTTTGCGTATTTTTAAAATGTATGATTATTTAATACAACTGAGTTCATATTAATATTTATTTTTTCTACTAAAATATACATTTTCGACGGATCAAAATTACTTAATTTGTCTATAGTTTTTAAAATTCACTATATTATATTAATTTACTATTCTAACAATTAAAAACAAACGATATTGTGTGACCCGTACGAACGCACGGGTCTCATTATATTATATTTATTAATTATATTTCAAATATCAAAATTTCGTTTTTTTTTTCACGGGTCACTATCATCAAAATATCTATTTTATTATAATTATCAATTATCTCTATTTGAGACACAAAATTATTATTTTCAAATGTTAAAATTTCTCTTTTGCTTTTTTTCTTCATTTCACAAAATCTTTTTATTTTGTATGATTATTTGATACAACTAAGTTCATAATAATATTTATTTTTCTACTAAAATATACATTTTTGACGGGTCACAATTACTTAATTTGTATATATTTTTTAAAATTCACTATATTATATTAATTTACTATTCTAACAATTAAAAAAAATGACATTGCGTGACCCGTGCGAACTCACGAGTCTCTTATTATTACATTCCAACATTTTATATACATTTATTAACAATCATTATATTATATTTATTAATTATATTTATTAATTATATTTCAAATATCAAAATTTCTCTTTTTTTTTTTTCACGTATCATCAAAATATCTATTTTATTATAATTACCAATTGTCTCTATTTGAGACACAAAATTATTATTTTCAAATGTTAAAATTTTTTGTTTTTTCTTACTTCATTTCACAAACTTTTTTTTATTTTGTATGATTATTTAATACAATTGAGTCTTTTGTAATCTATTTAGGGTCTTGCTTTGCCCTTCTCTTTTGATTAGTCTTTTGTATCGGGTTGGAGAATCTCTGTTTCTCCCTTTTAATACAATTGCTTATAAAAAAAAAACAATCGAGTTCATAATAATATTCGTTTTTCTACTAAAATATATATTTTTGACGGATCAAAATTACTTAATTTGTATATATTTCTTAAAATTCACTATATTATATTAATTTAATATTCTAACAATTAAAAAAAAAACGATATTGCGTGACTCGTGCGAACCGCGACCCATGCAAACGCACGGGTCTATATTACATTAATATAATTGCCTCATCTTAATTTATATTCCTTTTCATTTTGTTTAACTTATTTTTTTTATTTATTTTCAATACTTTTTCCTTAGTTTTTTTTCTCATTACTAATCCATCATTTTAATTATTTTTCATAAACATAATTTTTTTCCTATATATTTATTATTACTATTACATTTTTTGTTATTTTCCATTAAACATTATTTGTGCAAAATTCTCAAATTTTACGCCAATATATACCTTTCGAAAAAATTATTTTACTTATTATTGCAACAAATTTTTTATTTCACATTTATCTAAACTATTTTAACAAACCTATTTTTATTTTTCATTTACAATTTTGAATCCATTACCAATAAATCTTTACAACTTTGTAATGAAAGTGTTATGTTCCAAGTGCAATCTTTTGTCTTTGTATATTTATATCTATTTTGGACTATATTATAAATATTTAAACTTATCAAATATATTGATTTTATTAGATATTTTTTTATTTTTTATTTTTATAAAAAATCATTTTTACGATAAATGCGCGTCATCAACGGGTCCGTGCGAACGCACGTGGATCATAGTAGTTGTAAAAAATAGAAAAAGTACAACATAAAAAGAAGAGTACAGAGTACATTTTTAACACGTGTATGGCTGTATTCTAATAATAATAACAATAATTCTGTGTCAACAACAAATCGCACTTGTTCACAGTGACATTCACGCGCCAACGACTTAAGCACGACTCTTTCAAAGTCTTCACATTCACAAACAGAGACTGACTCGCTCATACTTCAATCCCTATTTTGACTCCATCTCATTCTACTCATAATCACCAATCTCCCAAAAATGCTTACTTTAAGCTGAATCACTGCAAAATAGCTTTTGGGGTTTTCACGTTCAGCTCTCATTAATCAGGTTTTGCTCTTTACACTTTCTGGGTTTGCTTTCTCTTGTTCATTTTTTGATGGATAATTGTTCTTTACCTTTTTGTAACTTACAATGTTTTGTCTTGTTCTATGATATTGATGTTTATTGCAACAAAAAAAAAAATCTAAAAATACTATGTTTTCTGATTTTATTTGCTTAATTTAATAGTTAAATGAAATTTAAATTACTAGGTAGTTTTGAAGTTTTAACACAAGCACAAAATCAAATTCAATGACATGAAAAGGTTTAAGAAAAGCCAAATACATCATTCTAGATTTGATGCCGGCCATATAAGAACAAAGATATTTCTTATGATGCATTGAGTTCCATTTGGATTTGTCACTAGCATATATACATGTTTTGTCTTTCAATTTTCTTTTATTCTTAACTCGGGTTCTGTCGGTCGGTAAGTTAAGTCTGGCCAATGATGGTTCGAAAGTGAAGTTTATTAACCACTTGGTTATGTACTGATTTATGTTTTCCCTTTTGAAGTTTTGAGCTGAATCAGAATATTTCATTTTAGAATTGTTGAGATGGTTATTAGACAAAGATATTGATGTTTTTTTTATATTTTTGGTTCCAGAATCATAGAGGATACATGAATCGTTTTGATAAAGACGAAGTTCCGATTCTGTTAGAAACACGTGCACAACGATCTGATGAACCTGCGGAGTCTAACTTGCGAAGGAACATATCGAGGACACGAAGTGCTTCAATCTCTATTTCTATGGCTACCTCGGATCCATATGAGAGACAACCATATCTTGTCGGACATACTGGCCCGCTTCGTTCCGCAAGGAAAACTCCGGTCAGCCAAATGAGTGGTCCACTATATCCTACTCCTGCAACAGGTAATCCTTTTCAGAATAGTATAGTAGTGGCGGGAAACAAAGTAGGAGAGAACAAGACAGAGAAGTTTGATGACACAGATGAAAGTCATTGGAATAATAAATATGACAGAAAAAATGAACATTTAGTGAGGTCTGGACAACTCGGAATGTGTAATGATCCTTATTGCACTACTTGCCCTACTTACTTCAAAGTTGCTCAAAAAAGAAATCCACGAGCTACCACTATATTTGATCCTAAGGTATCTTTTTTCCTAACATAATAGACTATTAGATTATTATTTCTTTGTAAATTTTAAGAAAACATTGACTTCTAGACTTCACGAGGATGTTTTTTTCATCTTTTAAAAATATAATTTGTAGATATTTGATTGAATTTATGCGTTTCCTATATAGCTAATAACTTTCATATTTATATATAGCTCTACTTATATATTTTTATCATTGCCAATCATTATGATGAATGCGCCTTTTCAGAGCATATAGTTGTGCAGTTCATGTATTGTTCATGTTTGCTATTACTTTCCTATGACCAATCAAACATTTGTCTATGTTTTAATGTTTACAGTTCCACAATTCTCTTTATGGCGAGGCCAAAGGTTTTGGAAGAAAACTTTTTTCTTTCTGCTCTTCATGCATTCCTGGAGTTATGAACCCTCACACTAAAGTTGTACAACAATGGAACAAATTTTTGGCCATATTTTGCTTGGTCGCAATTTTTGTTGATCCGTTATTTTTCTTCTTAATCTATGTGGAAAAGGTATGATTTTTTTCCTTTTGTTTATTTGTAGGATCCTCCAAATATCATTTACTCTACTTTTTTCCTTGCTTAAAAAAAATTAAAAACTTGATCTTTTTTCATTCATTTTCTGCAGAAAAATAAATGTATTCGTATCAACTGGGCAATGGCAACAACACTTGTTGTACTTAGAAGCATAACTGATTTTGTGTATTTATTGAACATTCTTCTTCAGGTAATTTCTCAGTAATCATCTTTTCAAATTTAATTTGTGCTAATCCATGTATTCATAGAATAGTGCTATCTTATTTAAAAAATAATAACAACCAAAGCTTTTTCTATGGAGAGATCGACTTTGTCTTTTTAAGAATCAAGTATGATAGACCATTTAAATATAAATATCTAATGGTTTGTATTATAATTTTCATGAATCTCTCTTACTTTATAGGAAAAAAAAGGCACATGTCCTAAATCTTAAACATGGTTGTAATTCTAGTTTAATATGTTTTCTTAATAAGATTAAATAACCTTACTAAGTTGCTTCTGTGCAGTTTAGGTTGGCTTATGTTTCTCCTGAGTCTAGGGTGGTTGGTGCTGGAGATTTAATTGACCATCCCAGGAAAATTGCTCTTAATTATTTTAAGGGTTATTTTTTCTTCGACTTATTTGTTGTATCGCCTCTTCCTCAGGTATATATATTCCTTTGTCTCCACACTCTTGAACTCCCCTGACACGTGATTACATTCAATTACTTTTTGTGCAAGGTGTTGATTTCTTAATAAATAGTACGTGGACTTCAAAATGTGCTTGAAAACATGTATATGATGTATATGATAGGGTAGAATGAGATTTTAACTGGTGAAAAAGACATTGGTTTTGTGATTGACTCATCAAAATCTTTGTCATAATACATGATGTGAAATACTTGCAGGTAATGATATTGTTTGTCCTACCAACTTCCTTGGGGTCATCAGGAGCAAATTATGTTAAGAATCTTCTACGCCTGGCGATTCTTGTACAATATATTCCCCGATTATTCAGATTTTTGCCTCTGCTAATTGGCCAGTCTCCAACTGGATTCATATTTGAGTCAGCCTGGGCAAATTTCATAATAAATCTTCTCATTTTTATGCTCTCCGGCCATGTTGTTGGGTCATGTTGGTATCTCTTTGGTCTACAGGTGAGTTAAAATGACATTTGAAGCATCATTTTTAGAAAATATAATTTTTCTTCCTTAAAGAAAATTCATACTTTGCATTAAATTCTCACCTTGCTTGGAAAAAGGAAAAAAAACAACCTTGCATCTTTGCATAATGAAAGGAAAAAAATAGAACAAATATTTTTTGATTCACTTGACTGCTTCTAATTTATAACGTTACCTAAGGTCTGTTTGGATAGACTTATTTGAGCTTCTATATAGATATAATTACTTGTTAGACTATTTAGAAGAGTTTATAGAAACAACTTATACATGTATAAGTTCTTTTGAGCTTATATATAGCAACAACTTATCCTATTATCTCTATTCTTCCAGCGGGTTAACCAATGTTTGCGTGATTCCTGCCATAATGCTAATCTACCTGGATGCATGAATTTGATTGACTGTGATTTTAAAGGGGGGATGTCAGCTGAATGGATTAATGATAAGGGTGCCGATGCTTGTTTGAATTCCTCATCTGATGCTTTTTCTTATGGAATCTATGCCTATGCTGTACCACTTACAACAGAAACTAGGGTGATCAACAAATATGTGTACGCACTGTTTTGGGGATTCCAGGTATGCATTTTGTTCTTTTATTTTCTCCCCTTAGTTGTAATTATATATATTTTGTCCTACAACATTGATCTTTGAAGATTCAAATGGGCTTAATAGAATGTTCATTCTTTAAAGATAAACGGCTCAATAAAGTATCTTCTTAATTAAACAACATAGTAAAAGAAAGCTATGAAGATAAACAATGTAATTTAGTATGAAGACTTTTGTGTGAAAGTTAATATTGATGTCTCATAACCAATTATGGTTGATGATATAAAAAATAAGGTTTTAAAAATAAAAGTCGTGTTATTTTGGCACAAAATGGAATGGAACAATCAAATTCAAAAACAATTTGGATGGTTAATGCAATTCAAATAGATGGTTAATTACGTTTAGTTCATGATTAATAGATGTAACAAAGTGCCGTACTTTAACTATCCACAAAGCACATTAACCATGTCTCTGAATGTTATTAACCACAATTTTCAGGTGTATTTTTGAAAACAAATTATGGTTAATAGACATCATGTATATTTGAAAACTTGAAAACCATGTGCATGTTTGAACATGATTCAGATGGTTGTAGTGGATATCATGTTTGCTTGAACATCTATAAATCATGGTTAATGACGTTCAAATTAGTGGTTAACAATGTTTAGTAGACGACAATATGTGGCACCTTAAATTTATTAACCAACTATTTAATGTAATTAATATTTGAATAACTTTTAACAATGCAAGCTGTTATCAACTTTTGTTTCCAAGTGTGTGATGAATTATCAAGTGATCTCTAACATCAAATGCTAATTTGAACCAACACTAAAAGGCACATAAATGGTTTAATACGACTTACCAATTATTATTATGTGATCTTTAATACAGCAAATCAGTACTTTGGCTGGTAACCAAATCCCAAGCTATTTTGTGTGGGAAGTCCTCTTTACAATGTCCATCATTGGATTGGGACTCTTGCTTTTTGCGCTTCTCATTGGAAACATTCAGAACTTTCTTCAAGCTCTTGGACGGAGGTAAAACTTTTTTTTCTTACTTTATGTGCATGTTAATTGTTGGCAACAATAGTGCTTGCTTGTCATCTGTCTAGTTCTCGCACCTCTTATGTTTGATTTTACCTACTATGTGATTCATATTATCATTATTAATAGAACCTTGTTATTGATATTCTGATGTGTTTCTTCTCTAGGATTGTGACAAACTCAATATATTTTGTTCCATCTTGCTTACAGGAGGCTGGAAATGCAGCTTAGAGGCCGTGATGTTGAGCAATGGATGAGTCATCGTCGCTTACCAGAACATCTCAAAAGGTATTAAATTTTCTATTTCTTTTAACTAATCACAACAACATTGCCAAAAACACATCCTCCAAATAATGGATTAAGGATAATGCACAAATGAAGGATTCTAATCTATGTCTGTCATGCAGGAGAGTTCGGCAGGCTGAACGGTATAGTTGGGCTGCAACAAGAGGTGTTCCTGAAAAAATGGTTTTGGAGAATTTGCCAGAAGATCTCGTGACAGACATACGACGTCATCTCTTCAAATTTGTTAAAAAAGTATGCACTCAAACATTTAAAAGAAGTTCATGATTACTCATTAAGTGGATTTTATTTATCGGATTTAGATTTTACGTGAACTTCAAAACCTCGCCTATGATGTTTTAAATAAAATTATCTTTTCCCTATTTGTCTACCACTACCTTGCTGGAATCCAATCTACATTAAATGTGAAAATTTTTCTGATGCCAAAACTTTATGCATAGTGATCTTGAAACTAAAACAATGACACATCAAAACCAATTATATTAAACAAGTCTGGATGCTCTTTTTACAGGTTCGTATTTTTTCCCTTATGGATGAGGATGAGCCTATCTTAGACGCCATTCGTGAGCGACTAGTACAAACGACATACATCAAAGGAAGTAAAATTTTGAGTCAGGGCGGTCTAGTGCAGAAAATGGTGTTTATTGTGCGTGGAAAATTGGAAAGCATAGGAGAAGATGGAATTCCGGTTCCATTAACTGAAGGAGATGCTTGTGGCGAAGAGCTTTTAAGATGGTATCTTGAACAATCTTCTGAAAGCAAAGGTAAAACTATACTTGATATAATGATAACTTGCCTCAAGAATTATTTTACTCTTGAGATGAATCTTCATCTAGTGATTTCTAACACGGTTTAAATTGCAGAAGGTAAAAAAGTAAAACTTCAAGGACAAGGGTTGACTAGTGATAGAACAGTAAGATGCTTGACTAACGTTGAGGCATTTTCACTTCGCTCTAAAGACATTGAAGAAGTCACAACTCTTTTTGCAAGATTCTTACGGAGCCCTCGCGTTCAAGGAGTCATAAGGTCATTCATTTATTCATTCCACTTCATCGTATCTTCACACTTTTATGATTCAACTGCACGATCTTTCATGAATCATGAAGAATATCCATTATGAAAACCATGGCTGTGACATGTTGGTTTGATGATTGTGTTTGTTAGGTATGAATCGCCTTATTGGAGATCACTTGCAGCAAACAGAATTCAGGTTGCATGGAGATACCGAAAGAAGCGTCTAAGTAGAGCTAATACCACACAATGAGTATCAAACATAGAACTCATAAGCTTGCTGTACTCTTTTGTTTGATTCACTGTGTTGAATCCTTGGAAAAGAATAATGGTATATGCTGATAGGAACTTATGAAGTAGGTGCCATAAAATGAGTTTGTTGTATTTGTAAATAAATCCTTAAACTCATCATGATAAATAATTTAAAATTTGTACTTCAGAAATAATTCTATAATTTTTAAATATAAAATTTTATTTATTTTTAAGATATTATATTATTAAAAAAAATCTTATCTCATTTTTATGAATAATTCAAATTTAGTTATAGAGAATCAAACATTATTAGTTAAAATTTTAGATCGCTTGAGCAAATAAAAAAAAAGTGGATTGAATAAAAAAGAAGTAAGTAATAGAAAAACATTTTTTTAAAAGAAAAGTAGTACAAATTTTATACAATCAGTTGTCTTTAATATTAACTAGCGTTCAAACGCGTAAAATATTAACCATATTTTTATTTTTATTTAATTTTAATTTTATTATTTATTATTTATAAAATAATAATTTATACTAATATAAAGACAACATAAATTTGGTGTAGCTTTTTTTCTATCCATTTTGTCCTTATTTTAAAATTTGTAACTTCTACAATAACTTCCATTAAACTATAACTATTATCTTTCATATAACTTATTAACTTTCATTTAAATATTTAAATTAATATTAAATAAAAAATTGTTTTTTATATTTTTACGTGTGCATTAAAAAAGCGGACAAACAGGCACGCGAGTGTTCGTCTGGACGCTAGTAATAGATAATGGTAAGAAAGTTAATAAACTTGCACATAACTTCCATTTGTTAAAAAAAGAAATTAACATTTAAAATAAAAATTAAAAAAGGATATATTTGAAAGAAAAAAGATACACCAAAATTATGTTTTGCCTTTATATATAAATATAGATGACGTATTTTAAAGAAATATTTATAAATTTAAAATTTTAAATGATTTAAATATTTTAACTGATTTTCTAATTAGCTAAATTAATAAAATATTTTATTATTGAATTGTTTAGATTATTTTAATAAATTTAAAATTTTCTTAGTCAACTCTTAGTTAAATTTAAAAAGAATTCAAGTGTTATGCACCAAGTCAGTGCAATTTTGTTTTACAATATTAATAAATCACTTTTTTTAGATAATATTTTAAATGTGGTTATGGTAAAACTCAAACAACAACTGAGCCTTGTCCATCCGTTATTCGATTCAAATTCAATATCATGTTTATATCAAGTTTTTTTTTTTTTTTGGAATAAAGATTAAAATTTTATTAGCAAAAAAATCAATACAACCTAGCCGATCAAAGGATCCAGGCTTCAACAGCGTTTATATCATGTTTGTTAATATAAAATTATTTTTTAATAGTTTTTTTAAATATTTTTTTTAGGTTTTTTTCTATATTTAATTGTTTAACTCCTTTTTATGTGATGAACTTTTTTTATAATATAATTTACGTGTCTTTTTTCTTCATGTCTAAATCATGTCTATTTTTCATCATATTTAGTACAATATGTGGTACTTAAAAACACTTTTTAGTACTATGATGCACCTTGTAATCTAGGTGATGCAAGCAAGCTGAAGAAGAGAAATTTCAACACAAATGAAAAATTGCTTATTATTAATCAGATGTTTCAAATCATAATTACAAAGCATTTTAAAGGAAATGTGGCATAAAATCTCCTAGTAATCTTACATAATTTTAGGAACCAAAATAACAATAATAATGCTGATAAAAAACCAACACACACGGTGGTCGGTGCCATTAAGCTTCTAAATTTTTTACTTGAAAACATAATCATCAATTCACTTTGCCTTCTTGGATTTGCATTTGCGAAACTCCAAGATATGTTCTTCTATTTCCGGGCATAGCTAACTTTTCACGGCTTATTTCACCTTTTTTAACGTCCGTACGGGTTCCGGTATGGACCGCAGATATTAAAAAAAAAACCAAAAATATAACACCCAATAAAAAAACAGAAAATATAAAAATTTTGTTGTACATTTAAAAAAAAATCATAACACCGAATAAAAAAACAATTGTGTTATAAATTTTGATCATCAACCTTATGTTAAATTTTCACAACTCAAAATATTTATCAGGAACTTCATGTTCATGTTATTTTTCAATATTTTGATCAGTGAGTTCATGTTTCTGTTAATATTCAATATTTTTATCAGTAACTTTGTGTTATCATTAATACTGAAAATTTGTATGAGTAACTTCAAATTCACGTTAATATTCAACATTTTGCTCAGTAACTTAATACTTCCGTTAATATTCAATATTTTGAACTCTAACTTAATGTTCCCGTAAATATTCAATGTATGGATCAGTAACTTCGTATTCCCGTTAATATTCAAATTTTCCATCAATTACTTCAAATTTCCGTTAATGTTAAATAGTTTTATCAGTAACTTTGTGTTCCCGTAAACAATATATATTTTTTTCGTATATAAAAATAATAAATTATATTTTTTGTTTTGATAATATTTATAAAAATATATGAATCTATAGTAAACTTAGTCACGTTTATAAATATAAGACTGTTTCAAAATATTTGATGACGATAAAATTAATCCATAATAATAAAAATCTTCAATTTACAAATTATAGTGAAGTAATATTAAAGCAAAGTATATTCTATGTAATATAATTGATTAAAATCAATTTACAAAATCAAGAGTATATTCTATGTATGAAGCATATATCATAGAATTTTTACAAATAAGAAAATGAGTAGATTTGTATTGAAAATAGCTACGTGCCATAAAGATAAAGTTGAAAACATCATATATTAACTTTAGAAAGAGGTCACTACAAACACTAATGTGCATTACATTAAGAAGACAAAAAACATATTAAATTAGCCGACAAGAATTCGAACCAAGTTCCATCAAACTTAATCACTAAACCTAAAACTCCTCGCTGTCAAATAGTTGTTCCAGGTGTAGTCTTGCTCATCATCATCATCAGAATCAACGATTTCGTAGTCCGGTTCTTGACCATCATCTGAATCAAATTCTCGAATCCTTCTACCCATTCTTCCTGATCTCCTGATTCTTCTCCTCTTTCGTCTTTGTCGCACAGCAGGGGCCTGAGGAACCTGTTGGAAAAAACCAGTAAATGAACATAAACATAATATGTCAAGTGACATGAAGAGAAAATAGAACGGACTATGTCATGAAATTTCATTAAGGTGTATTCCCATGAACATATGAAAATAAGGTTGATGCAGTATAAAAAACGGCAAAAAGAACCAGGATAAAACAGAGTCATACCGGCTGGGCCTGCTGAGGTTGTTGAACATGGGGAGGTTGTTGGTGCGGTAAAGGGTGGTGGTAGTCGGTGTGTGGTTGAAGCCCTGGAAGTGGTTGGTTGTCAGCAACCCGTGTTATCTGGACAACAGGTTCGACATTTTGTTGCGTCTGTTGATGTAAAAAAAATTTATTGAAAGAGGGAGAAAGAAAAAATGGAGACATGTATGTATTTATTGAAAAATGAAGTACGTAATGTAGGATCTGGAAAAAAATTCTTAGAGCGTTCTCTCTGATGACTAAACGGGGACGAGGGAGGCCGAAATCTACGGCGCCTCCGTTACCGGAGAACCATCCTCCACCGGAGATACAACCGGAGGTGGAGAACGTGATTACTGTTGAAGAAGATCGTATTAGCATCCATGAGAACGAGAGTGACAACAATGAAAAGGAGAAATCCCAAATAGGAACGGAAACCCTAGCAGATAACATGAAATCGGAAGCAGCTGGTAGGAAACTTGGGGTGGATGTTCTTAGTGACAGCCGCAATCATGCTAAGGGTTTAGCCATGGAGTATGTGGCTCCTAAATTGATGAATGGCGTGGTGGAGGTTGAAATTGCATAAGAGGACATTGAATCAGAGCTTCGATTCTGGGATATTGCGTTAATCTTGTATGTGATGGGCGAAGAATTGAGTATGAATATAGTGAAGAATTTCATGATGAAGACTTGGAATTACGTGCAATTACCCGATCTCTACTATCATGATGAGGGGTATTTTCTCCTTAGATTCAAATCGTATGCGGATAGAAATGCGGTTATGATGAAGGGACCTTATTCAATTAGAAACATGCCTGTAATTCTGAAGGAATGGAGGCCTGGTTTTAATCTGAAGAAGGATTTGCTTAGCACGTTACCTATTTGGGTAAAATTGCCACAATTTCCTTTGGATCAATGGGGAGTGAAAAGTCTGAACAAGATAGGGATTATTATAGGAACACCACTGGTAACAGATGAATGTACTGCCAATAAGCTTCGAGTTTCCTATGCTAGAATCTTAGTGGAAGTTGATATTACTCAAGAGCTAGTCAAAGAGATTCACATAAGGAATTGTGAAGGTGATATGATCAAGCAACAAGTGGAATACGAGTGGAAGCCAAAGTTCTGCCAAAAATGTCAAAAGATAGGCCATCAATGTGAAGAACCGCAGAAGATACAGAAATGGAAAGTCAAACAAAAACCACCTGATGAAAATAGGGTAACACATTAGAAAAAGGAAAATGAGGTAGAACAAAATGAAATGAAGGTACATGAGGACAACCCTTGGACTAGTGTGAAACCACCTGCCAGAGACAAAGGGAAAGATATAGCTCTTGATTCTAGCACTGCTATTAACTGTAATAATGGTTTTGAGGTTCTTGAGGTTTTGAATGACCAAATTGGGACCTCTAGCAGTTATCCATGTTAGTTTCATGGAACATCAGGGGGCTAAATAAAAGTGGCAAAGTTAGAGAGGTTAGCTCCCACCTCTTAGAGCTTAGGCCAGATATTGCTGTGATTCTTGAAACTAGAGTTAAAAAGAAGAATGCTGAGAAAATCCGTGCCAAACTTAACTTTACTGCTTCTTATGTTGATAATTAACCTGATCATGAGAATGGGAGAATTTGGGTAGGGTGGGATAACAACAAGATTGATGTTAGGAAAATGCAGAGTTCTAGTCAATACATCCATTGTGGAGTTTTTGACAAGGCAGGTGTTTTTTCTTATTGGTTAACTGCTGTTTATGCCCATAATCAATTGGACAAGAGGAGGATTCTTTTGAAGGAATTGGAGTATATGTATGGTAACCTCCAAGGCCCTTGGTGTGTGATAGATGACTTTAACAATGTCCTTAAAGCCTATGATCGTATTGGGGGGAATATGGTGATTGAGAAAATGTATGAAGACTTGAAAAATATGATGATAACAACTGGTCTTAGTGAAATGGATAGTACAGGTGATTACTACACTTGGTTTAATAAACATGTGATTGAGACAATCTATTCCAGGATTGACAGGGTGCTGGGTAATGTGGAGTGGTTCCAAGCTCACATGGAGGCTACCATGAGGATTTTACCACCTAATGTTTCTGATCATGCTGTGTTGTATTTGGAGAGTAAGATTAAGAAGCAAAAAACTAATAGTAAATTTAGATTCACAAACTGTTTAGCTGAGCTTCCTGGCTATGAGGATATGGTGAAAAAGAGTTGGGATCAACCTATTAATGGGAATCCTATGATGGTCCTGTGGAAGAAACTTATGAGATTGAAGATGGATATAAGGCAGTTTAGTAAACCTATATCCAATTTGAAGCAACAAATCAATGAGGCAAGGGATAAGTTGAAGAAAGCTCAAATTGATTTGGTTGATAATAGAATGGATAACACAAAGATTGAGATTGCGAAGAACCTCACTGATGAGATTATCCACCTAAATGAGCTAGAGGAAAAAGTGTTTATGCAAAGAGCTAAGTTGGATTGGTTAAAAAAGGGTGATGGCAACAATTCTTTCTTTTATGCAACCATAAAAGCCAGACAGAGTAATCAAAGTATGAATAAACTTTGTAGAGATGATGTGACTGTCATTGATGAGCAAAAAGACATTGAAACTGAAGTTTTGGATTATTATGGTCAACTAATGGGGAAAAGTGAGAATACTTGTACCCATATAGATATTGAGGCTATGAGAATGGGGCCCCAGTTGAGTTTGGAGAACCGTGAGAATCTTCTGAATAATGTCACTGACTAGGAGATTTGGCAAGCTATGAAAGGTATTGGAGACTTAAAGAGTCCTGGCATGGATGGTTATGGAGCTGGTTTTTTCAAGTCTAGCTAGACCATAATTAAAGATGATGTGACAAGGGCTGTTAGAGATTTTTTTGATAAAGGGTTTATCTATAAACCTTTTAATAGTACATTGGTAACTATGATTCCTAAAGGGAACTGTGCCAAGCATGTTAGAGATTATAGACCCATAGCTGGCTGTACCACATTCTACAAAATTATTTCAAGAATTCTGACTGATAGGTTGAGTAAAGTTTTGCCTACCATCATCAGCCATAATCAAGCAGTTTTTGTTAAAGGGCAAACAATTTAGAATCACATTCTTTTGGCTACAAAGTTAATCAGAGGCTATGAGAGGAAAGGAGGGACTCCTAGGGTTATGATCCAAATTGATCTCCAGAAAGCTTATGACATGGTCAACTGGCAAGCTTTAGAGATTATCTTGAAGGAAATTGGTATTCCTATTCAGTTCATTATTTGGATTATGGCAGGTGTTACCACTGTGTCTTATAAGTTCAATATTAATGGTATTCATTCAGATTTTTTGCAAGCAAAAAGAGGTATCAGATAGGGTGATCCCATATCACCTCTGTTGTTTGTTATTGTGATGGAATATATGCACAGGTCTCTTATGAAGATGAAAAGGAATGCTAATTTTAATTTTCATTCTAAATGTGAATCTATGAAGCTGACTAACCTGGCTTTTGCTGATGATGTTTTGCTATTTTGTCGTGGTGATAGTATTTCTGTGAAAATGTTGATGCAGGCTTTTAACAGTTTTATTGATTCTACTGGGCTGGTTATTAATCAAAGGAAGAGTAAGATGTTTCTTGCAGGCTTGGATATCTGGGATAGGTCTGATATGTTGAATTTGACAGGGTTCCAAGAAGGGAAATTGCCTATAATGTATCTAGGAGTTCCTCTTTCCAGTAAAAAGCTGAATATATGCCACTACTTACCCCTTATTGATAAGATTGTGAGTAGAGTGCACCATTGGTCCTCAAAGCTCTTGAGTTATGCTGGTAGGGTTCAACTTGTGCAAAGTATTTCGTGTACTATTGCTCAGTATTGGATGCAGAGTTTTCTTTTACCTCAAGGAGTGATTCACAAGATAGATACCATATGCAGAAGTTTTATTTGGAGTGGTGGCGAGGAGGTGAAGAGAAAGAGTCTTGTGGTGTGGAAAACCCTCTGCAGACCTAAAGCTCAAGGTGGTTTACATGTTCTGAATCTCTCTATATGGAATAAAGTTTTGTTGATGAAATGCCTTTGGAATCTCTGCAAGAAATATGATAACCTCTGGGTTAAATGGATTCACATATATTATTTCAAAGGGAAGAGTGTTATGGATTTTGATTTGAAGAATCAACATTCTTGGTTAATGAAGGGTATCATGAACCAAAGGGAAAACAAAGTCCAGGTGCAATAGCAGTGGGATAGTATGTTGGGTCTGCAGAAGTTTAAATCTTCTGACATGTATGCGGTTCTGATTGATGATGGTTATCGAGTTCCTTGGAGAAATTTGATAAAGCATAATATGGAAAGACCCCGTGCTATATTATGTCTTTGGTTAGCTTGCCACAGTAAATTGGCCACGAAGGATAGATTGAAACGTTTTAATTTGCTGCAGGAAACTGATTGTGTTTTATGCAATTCTGAGGAGGAATCTTTGAACCACTTATTCTTTAGCTGTGCTAAAACCAAGCATGTTTGGAGTGAAGTTTTAAGCTGGCTGGAAGTACACCATACTCCTTTGAATTGGGATGAGGAATTAATATGGGTTACTAGTAAGGCTAAGGGCAAGGGCTGGAGGGCATCCCTCTTGCGTATGGTTGTGGCAGAGATAGTGTACCTCATATGGAGTTATAGGAATGCTGTTATTTTTTGGAAGAAGGAAGACTTTAATAGTATAGGTAGAAATATCATTGATAATGTGGTATATAGGAGTTGGAAAAATAGAAAGTTAAGGACTAAAATAGCTCTTTTGTTGATGTAATTAGTTAATTGGTGGTTGGACCCTTGGGGTCACTTTGTGTACAGTGTGTTTTTTGAATATAATATATTTCTTTGATTAAAAAAAATGTAGGATCTGAACCTGTTGATGTTGTTCGACTTGAGATGGCTGTTGCAAGGTCGTAGATGGTTGTATCTCAGCCGCCGTCAGACCCTCAGAGGGCTGTGCAACCTGGACTACGTTGTTGGTCAACATAGAAATAATGATAGGTTTCTGTTGATTTGTTTGTTTTGGTGAGAAAAGTAGTAGGTTTATATAGTTTGGAAAAGGCCTCTTAAGCTTCTCCCTGACTTTGGTAATGCAGAGGCATTAATTTTCTTAAAACTGTAATAGTGGAAAATAGAGAGGCAAAATAATAATTAGTGATGATGGTCAAGATTACCACTAAGTTGGAAAAACTGTTTGTGATATGACTGCACATTAAAGCTAGAGGGAACTGACCTTGGAAAACCGAAAATCATTTAGTGAATCACCAATTAAACGACTGTGATCGAAGTACTTTCAAATAATTAATCACATTAGGTCTTAACAATTCTGCAGCTTTACTTGATCCTGAAAGAACAACAAAAATGAATGCGTGAAATATGAGGAAAACCTGAATGTAAAATGGGATACAAATTTAATTTCCTAACATAAACTAACATTCGCAATGACGCAAACAATTCTTGCTTGGTTACAACTTTCATCCTAACCACAGACAGACTATTCCTTTGTAACAGAAAACATGAAAATTAAAAACTCATCTAAACATTACATGTAAGAACAATACCATACAGATGCGACTCCATTGGGGCATTGAAGATCCGATTTAGAGACTCAAGCTATTTGGGGCATTCAGATTTGTTAACACATTCAGATTTTTTAATGCTTTGCATTAAAAAATAGAAAATATCATTATACATAATAAATGAAACCGTTGATATAACCATGAATAAGCGAAATATCATAAGATTCGAAAGACAAATTCAAGCACCACATGAGAAAATGTCAAGAAGATATGGCCAGTATAGTCATTTAAGTGTGTAATACATTTTAAAAACTGTAATGAACAAATATACTATATGCAACATGATAAGAAAGATGATTACCTCTGAAGCCGAGATCGGTCTGATTTCATTGAAGTATTTCAAATGATAGTTGAGTGAACGATAAGAAACATAAATTTGCAAGTATACCTCTTGCACCACTAAGTTAACAGATTCGCGAATAACATTCTTCAATCTTTTATCATGTACAACATAATATTGAATTTCTTTAATCTGGACATCACCGACATCAATTACCATTCGTGCGTCTTGTAATTCCTTAACTGCATATGTTGGGCTGTGAGATAAGAAATGATGTAAGGGATTTGATAGAACTAAAGAGGAATACAAAAGTTACTTCATCATATAGAACTGTATATGCATAGAGGTATTGGCAAGAGCCTTGAGTGTACTTGCATACACGCTGGAAGGATAGTTTGATTATAAAGAATAGACTAATCAAAACCAATATAAGAAAGATGGTAAATTCAAAAGTGAATTTACATCCCAACAAACAAAAAAACGACTATTAGTGACAATGCACTCAAGAAAAAAATACAAAATTTTACTTGATTAATCTTCAACTTTAAAAGATCTCTTCTACCAGCTTACTCTTCCAACTTTAATTCCTCTTCCAGCTTCTAACATTCTCCGGTGAACCCATAAATTCAAAAAACCTAACTTGAACCCACAAAGTTATACAACAATAACAAAAACAGTAAAAAACCTTACAATCAATATAAGATATGGATATTTTTTTGCCTCAAATCATACAATAATAGATGGACAATATTGGGTTTCAGTACCAACAAAAATTTTGTATCAAATACATTGACGTACCCGTCGAAACCCGATTCAATTCTTCCTGAAACAAGAACAACGACAACTCAGATACGACAATATATCTCTATTTTCTGGCTCAACACTTCGTTTAGTATAGTGTTGTCAAGTAGCAGCTAAAATGGCATTACAACACAATAGCACAGAAGAATGTGATTTCCTACCCAACCAAATGCAAATGGTAGATTATTCCATGTGCCCAAGGGAACCGTCACAACAGGGGGGTGAATGAGATAATTTGATATCATAAACAACTCCAAACAACCAACCAGCTGTTCCATCACCTCCTACAACAAATAGATAAAATACACATCAAAATCTCAAACGAAATAAAAAAAACCATTTGCTTATAAAATTAAACATATGGGTAAAACATGTTAACATTATATAAATTTAAAAAATTAAAAACAAAAACTGCAACATTAAGAATTAAACAAATCCATCACAGTACCCAGAAAATCATCTATCATCACTCAAAATCTCAAAGCCAATTTCAATTCTAAAAAGCCTAACCACAAATTAACCCCTTTTTCATTAGCAACACCAACGAAAGTAAAACCCTAACATTGTAGATTCATTTTTTTTCTCACATAACCATATCTTTCTATTTTACCTACAAATCCTTAGTTGTTGTTGATGACAAAGAAAGTTAGTAACCCAGAGATCAAACTTGAAGAACCTGGAAAACAAAAATAGAGCAAAGTTAAAATAAATGGAGAGGATTTCGATATTCTTGCTATGTTAGTAAATTGATGAAGAAGTAATAGAAAAATAACACAACATTTAACAAAAACCAGATTTAAAGAGAGAAGGGAGATGTTGACGGTGAGGAAAAAGACGGACCTTCAGTCCACAGTCGACAGGGAGAGAGAAATAGAACGAAAAATGACGATAGAGAGAAAGTGGATCCTCCAATTTTTTTGATTATTTAATTAAAGTGTTTTTTGAAAGAAGAGGAAATCAGGGAAAAAGTAGAAATTGATTATGGGTTACCACTTGAATAGTTGAAAGTGGGGTTAAGTAAGTGACATGTGTCCCAAAGGGCAAAATAGTATTATTGGTGGTATCAAACTTTCTTATATGGTAGATGTATATCATATTATCATTTCTAATTCTATCTTATCAAGAGTATAATTACAAAAAATTTATAATTATAATTAAATATTTTTAAAGTGGCATCCATATCAATAAAATACATTTAAAAAATAGTGATTAAAATAAACCACCTTGAAATTATGTTTAGGAAGAAGGAAAATAAACCACGTATTGATTTCAAAACTCTAAGAGTGTTTTTATAATACCCTATAGAATATGTCTAGTGTAACGCCCCAGTTTTAGTATTTTGTTTAATTGAATCGTTTTTGATTATTTTATTATTATATTATTTTATTTTCGACTTTTATCTGAAATTATGTTATTTTTCGATATGATTATATTTTATCGCATTTTGGGAACGGTTGCGAGATATTTGAGCGTGGGGGCATTTTGGTCATTTCACATTTATTTTACTAAGTTAGAAAAGAAAGAAAAAGAAATAGAAATAGAGGGAATTAGAAAAGAAAGAAAAATAGTAAGAGAAAGAAAAGGAGAAGAAGAAAAGAGAAGGGAAAGAAGAAAAGAGAGAAAAAGAGGAAAAAGCTAGGAATCAAAGAAAACAACTTCTAGGAATCGATTTAATCGGGTAAGGGTGTGAAATTCAATTATCTTATACATGTGTATGATTATGTGTGTGTTTGTTTGTTATTTTGTTGGATTATATGAAAAATATAACAAAACCCATTTTTGTAGAAAATGTTAGAATTCGATTTAATCGTGTTGGAAATGATGTTTTTGGTGTTCCTTGTTGTTGATACTTGATAGATATGTGTTGTTGTGAATCAAATTGGTAATTTTCTGGATTTAGGTGATGGATTTGGGATGATTTTGGTTGGAAAACGCAAGACTCGTTTCTGCAGAATTTTTCTGGGTTTCTGCAGGTCATACGCGTATGGGGCATGTCCATACGCGCATGGGACTCGGCAGTACGCGTAACATTGGCCTATGTTTAGGTCATTACGCGTATGAGAGATGGTGATACGCGTATGGTGTTGGGCATATGCGTATGGGGTTCAAAATGAGAATTTTGGGAAGAAAATGGTTTTGCCCATACGCGTATGGCCTTGGGCAATACGCGTATGGCATGGCGAGGAATTTGGGCAATACGCGTATGGCCTTGGGCAGTACGCGTATGGCCAGGAGATTGGAAAGATGTGATTTTTGAAAATGTCGTTTCGTTTTCGTCTGTAACTTTTATTCCGTTTATCTGATTTTGACATTCTTGGTGTCGTTGGAAAGGTATTGAACTGTACTTTGTGATTATGATGTTTTGGAATTTATTGGCCGATTTAATTATGTCGGAAAAGGTGAATAGTGTCGATTGTCGACTTTTGTCGGTGTAAGTGTGCATAATTGATGTGTATTATGCTATGAGATGTTGTGATGATGGATTGTTGTGGTTGATGGTGAGTAATTCTTGATGTGAATTGATATGGGTGTAAATGATGAAATGCTATTTGTTGTGGGTTGTAGTTAGTGATAAATACATTGTTTAAGTAAGTATCAATGTATGTGGTTTCGAGTGTATGATTAATGTATGATATGGCGGCCTCTGTGGCGTAGATCCACAGCAAGATGAATGGTAGGGTATTGATTATCATGGGATTGCTATAATAGTAATATTTGGTGTGTGGAATGAATTCCAATTGTGTTAGAATACTCATTGGGGTAGAATGGCTTATATGTCATTCCTAGTGAGGTATTAATGTTTTGGTCGAACACATTAGGGTAGAATGACTGTATGTTGTTCCTAGTGTTGTTGTTGTGCTCATTAGGGTAGAATGACTATATGTCATTCCTAGTGAAGTGCGAGTGTGTCGTTGTGTCCACTGGGGTAGAATGACGTTGATGTCGTTCCTGGTGGAGTACTCACTGGGGTAGAATGACTATGTTGTCATTCCTAGTGATGTACAATTGAGTTGTCGTGTCCACTGGGGTAGAATGACTATGTTGTCGTTCCTAGTGGGATACTCATTGGGGTAGAATGACTATGATGTCATTCCTAATGAGGTGTGCACTGGGGTAGAATGACGTTGATGTCGTTCCTAGTGTGGTACTCACTGGGGTAGAATGACTATGTTGTCATTCCTAGTGATGTACAATTGAGTTGTCGTGTCCACTGGGGTAGAATGACTATGTTGTCGTTCCTAGTGGGATACTCATTGGGGTAGAATGACTATGATGTCATTCCTAATGAGGTGTGCACTGGGGTAGAATGACGTTGATGTCGTTCCTAGTGTGGTACTCACTGGGGTAGAATGACTATGTTGTCGTTCCTAGTGATGTACAATTGAGTTGTCGTGCCTAGTGGGATATTCATTGGGGTAGAATGACGATGTTGTCATTCCCAATGAGAGGTGTTCTAGAGTGGAATGACTATGTGTCGTTCCTAGTGAGGTATATTGGGTAGAATGACTATGCTGTCATTTCCAGTTATGTGATGCGTGGTATCGTCGGGTCTTGATTGGATTGGTGAATTACGCATGATGTATATTGAGTGAGATGTGATGATTGGTGCATAGTAAACATAGTATGTATGTTTTTGTAGTATGATAGAATGGTGAGAATATGTGGTATATGTGTATTTTTATGTTGATATATATAATTATATGCATTTATATTATGGTTGTTTTTCTCACCCTTCTGCTCGTTTTATAATGCTCTATGAGGCATTGCAGATTAGAGTTGCTGGAGGTCTTTTGTGAAGCTTTGTGTCTTCACCCTTTTTGTCGGTCGGCTCTGATATGTGACACCGGGTAGCTAGGGTGGCTGTTTGTGCTATTGTGTACTATGTATATATGTTAATCAGATTTTAGATTTTCCGCTTTAATTCTAATTTCTGAAAATGTGGGTGTAAGGAACGAAGTTTCCCCTGTATGTTTTCTACCCCACTGTTGCATATCTGTATGGGCAGGTAATGTATGAATTTCTTTGGTTTCAATTGATGTGACCCTTGGTCTATGCCATGTTTTCAAATATACTCTGATCAAATTTCGAATTTTCTTTTATTGCTTTAAATGCATGCTAATTTGGGGGTGTAGATTGGGGGCGTCACATCTAGAATAATAACTCTCGACATTAAAATTTTGATACTAAATACATTAGAAATTCAAGAAATAACAAAACTATTCAAATATCCCAACAATGGAATTCTTAATACAATACAATAATTTTAATTGCAACATGATTTATTGGTCAGACATTTTGCACAACAGAAAATTTCATTCAACGGAGCTTCAGCGATAAGTCTTCAACTATAAGCCTATTCGTACATCTGTTTATCTAAAAAAATAAAAAATGTAGGATAAGATAATGATATCAGTGAGTTCTCGAACTAAGCCACTGAATCTCTCACTACTCTTTTACAAGGTTCAAGGCATAATTGAATAGTCCATCAGGGCACATACACTCGTTGTGATTTAAATATCGACTAAATACCTCAATATTACCTCACTCAGGATCACATATTTAATGCCTCATATATGATTCCTTTACTGAAATAGTATACCTAATCTGTAACGTTTCCCCAACTAACTACCATGATACTCATGTGTCCCAAGCTTAATCAAGCATCATCAACCATCCAAATCCTATGTAACTCACCTAGATCATGACCCCCTGGGGTCCTTTTCATGAACATAACTTATAGATCTAGTCTACCATACTACCACTCACAAGGTTTGAACCATGCATAATCCCTTATAACAAAGCATAGTATAGAGAGTGAAACCATCCCCTTTACTCATAAGAGGCCATAAACTATACATGTTAGTACTCAACAATCTAGGGTGGCATTCATATCATTTGTTGTTCCTTTTGATTGACTGGATTAGGTAAAAATAACATGGGTAGTACAAGATGCATTTTTGGTGAAGATGCAATATGTGGGATGTAACACCCCAATTTTTAGTAAATCATTTTAGTTAAGTTATTTGTGAATTCTTTGTGATTTATATGTGTGTAAATAGATAAATAAGAGGGTAGGGGTGTATGTCCTATAGGTAGAGGTGTAGAGAATAAGTTGTAACTTGTTGGAGTTGATAGAAACTATTTAGTAATTATTTAGAATATTGATAATTAGAATAAGTGTGATGAGAGTGTGTGACCTTGAAAAGGGAGTGTAGAGAGCAATTAGAAATTGGTAAATTTTATTTAGAGTTATTTTACTAACTAAAGTAATGCTCTAGTTTTATTATTTAAATAAAATAATGAGATAAAGGAAAAGTAGGAGTTTATAGAGATATTGAGGACAATGTGAGAATTAAGGAAAAAATGTTGAGGGTATAGTAGAAATATCCTAATGAGGGAATTAGGTTTTTATTTTAAAAATAGATTTAAGAAGAAAGAGTTTTATTAGTACGTAGAAAAGGAGGCAAAAAGGGAGAAAGAATTAGGGCATAGAGAAGAACAAGATGAAAGCTAGAGCTTTCGGAGAAGGGGCCCATAGAGATTGTTTACTTTTGCTGGAATCATAAGAAAATGGGGAGAATAACCTTAACCTCCAATAAGGTTTGTTTATCCATTGACTCTTAATGAATATATGATGATGAATCTGTTGTTATATGCATTGGTTTGAATTGCAATGATGTGTTGTTGTTATAAGGTTGTGTTCTTAAATTTTGATGCGAAATTGAGATTTTTAAAGTATGAACAATTCTAATTTTTTTTAGTTGAAACAGTGTAATAACATGTTAGATTAATAGGAATTAACATGCTATTGTGGTATTCATGTGCTATAAGTTTCTATACAGGGATGTTTGGGATTGAAATTGGGAAGGTTTCGGAGGTTCTTCAGTGCAAAATCACGTTTATGGGTTCTGTCAGCTTCGCCAGGCGAGCTAGTCTCGCTGGGTCTTTGGCATGCGAGCACAGGATATTTCGCTACTGACTTGTCTCGCCCCTAACTCGCCGAGCGAGCATGACAGTACATAGCTATTGGTTGCAGTATAGGGCAAGCAAGCAAAAAGAATTGGAAGTATTTTTCCAGGAATTATCGTGTCCACAGAGATCGGTGCTACTGAACTGCCGTTCGACAATTTAATTGTTAATGAGTTTGGGTTTAAATGGTTTAAAGCGTAAAAACAGAAAAGTAAGTAAAAACATAAAAATAACTCATTCTTCAAAAAGACGAACTTATCAAGCATAGATATAATCCACTCGTCACAAACATAAATTTACCGACCAATTATACTCCACCTGCAATACTCGTCAAAATCATCCAGCATCACTCACAACAGTGTCCATCTCTGGCACACTGAGTTGAGAGACAACCGTGTTACTCTCTTCATCACTCTCGCGCACGAAGCCTCGAAACACGGAAGACATTAAGTTCCGACACCAAAAAGATTATCATCTAAATCTATCTCTAGCATCTAGACAATAGATATCCATCCCTAATCAAGATTTGTGATGTTTATCTCTAACACAACACAAATCCAAACATAAATGCAAAAAGATCAAGGAAGACATCGATAATGATTTGTAAAGCAAATTTCATATAATATTAAGATCAACAAAGATACATATGTTCATAGTAACTATACAATACCCAACAAAAAGAAATTACAAAGAGAAGAGAGAAGAGGAACCAAACATTTCTTGGTTTGTCAACACCAATCGACGAGAGATTCGACTTCGGATCATCCAAATGCAAGCTCCAATGATGTTTTCTAAGCTAATCTACAAGAAAAATGAAGTTTGATGGAGTTGGGAGCAAAAAATACCCAAAACCATCCCTAAAAATGTGTTTTTAACCCATATTTATTGCTGTCATCATCGCAGACCGCGCTCAGCGCGCTTTTGGGCGCACAACGCGCCCTTATTAATGTTAAACCGCCTTAAAAGCGCGCTCAGCGCGCTACTCGCTGGAATTTGCTCTTTCCGTGGGCTAGGAGCGCGCTGCATGCTTGAAAATCCAAAGCTTGTTTTCTTCATAACTTTTGAACCGTAATTCCGTTTTTCGCCCGGTTCGAAGCGTTGGAAAGCTTATTCAATGCTCTATACAACAATGGCAAAATCCCACTTCTTGAATACCTACAAAAATGAGATAAAATCAATTAAACTCAATGATATATACACGAAACGCAATATATACACTAAAATGTAAACTATACATATTTATAAACAAAACAGGGTTTATTCGTATGATATTTAACAAAAAGCAACGATAAGTGCAACAAAAATCATATACAAAAATAGGTACATTTTGCACTTATCAAACTCTCCCCAACTTACATAATTGTTTGTCCTCAAACAAAGCCAACAACTAAAGGAACAAAAGCGAAATCCAAGAAATCACGCAACAACAAGTTTTTACAAACAAAAACAAATGCAATGGTTCAATCGAAAATGATACACACAAAGTAAATACTTACCACTAAACTTCAACGATAACATAATCACGAAACAAATGCTAAATACAAAAGTTATGCCAAACATTCTAAAACAACACAAGTTCAAATGTGAATCACACCTAGCAAAAACAATCATCGGTAGATGAAAAACACAAAATGAGGGATTTTTCACTCACACAACAAACTTGCAAACAAAAGACTAAATTATGCAACCATCCAAAAATCATATTGAACATACAAAGGCAAGAATCACAAGGACTTTTCAAGGTTGTAATGTGGTCGGGCAAACAAACAAGGGGCAATTCCTAAAGCTAATTGAAACAAAAACTTGCCTAAACCTAAGGGAGTGATCAACTCACAAAAGTTCAAACACAAAATTTCAATCAAACTTCTTTCAAATCCCAAGTGTTACACAAAACACAATACTTATTTAGCCCAATTATTGAAACTCTTTTTGTTTCCTTTTTCAAGGATTTTTCTTTTTTCTTTTTTCTTTTTCTTTTTCTCTTTCACAAATTTTTCTCTTTTTTCTTTTCTTTTTCAATCCTCATAGAATCCAACTAATGAATACATAATCATTCTCTCCCCAACTTGAATTCAACCACATCATCATGTGAATACTCCCTACTTTCTAAGGCAAGGTAAAAAAAATCCATACAACAACACAAAGTTGAGGTCCAAGAAAAAAAAAATCCATCAAAAATAAGTGAACTAAATACTCATAGACAAGCATTAAGTTCAAATAAAACATGGATAAAAAAGCTCAAATGGGTTACGAAAGATCACACGCTCATAAGATGAATGACTATTTGGCTAAGGTAGTTGTGCTCAAAATGAAACAATTGCCTTGATCCTTTTCATGCATTCATATACACAACATAAACAACAGATTAAGCATAATAAAATCCAGTTAAAACAAGAATATTGGTACTCCGAGCATATATGAACAATGGAAGGCTTCCTCACAAAAAAGGTTGGGAACTAAAGTGATTCACACAAGAACAAGTATACAAAAGAATAAATGGCATGAAAGTTGTAAAAAGCCTAAGTATCATGAATATGCTAAAGTCAAGAAAGCGATAAACACATACCTTGAACGTGTACAAAAATTTAAACACTATCATTACCACGCATTCGCAAGTTGAAACACTCAAAATCGGAAAATCACCGAATGCGACTTCAAGCAATCGAGCCAAAATTTGAGTCCAAACAACAACAAAAGAATTAGAAAAATTACTAATAATTACTAATATATAAGGCCTTGGTGGAAGTGGGAAGAAGGGGGAACCAAGTGAACAATTAAAAGAATTCACTGGTTCAGCCCAGCAGAGCACGCTAAGCGCGCAGGCCCGCGCTAAGTGCGCTACACCAGAAGCAGAAAAACCAGTACAACAACAAGGCTCTGGTGTAGGCCTCCACTTAACACCTACACAATCTCATATACAATGAAAAAGTAATAACGGAACAAAAAACGATAAAACATGCTTGTTTTATGTCGTAAGCTCGACGCCTATTATTTATACACACTTCTCCAAGTTGCCTCTTTACACGGTTAACGCTCACCGACGACGAAACTTAACCAAACACTTAGCAAACGTGAAGAGAATTGATTTGGATCAGAATTCTTGAAAAAGAAAAACACTCTATTAGAAATAACAATTTATCTGTTAGCATGTAAACAACGTTATTTTTCAGAGATTGACTATGGAATCAAAATATCACATTCATATTACTTCTCCCCCTTTTGTCATTGATCAAAAAGTTAAGTGATGAAAGGGTGAAAAACAAGGATCTAATGACAAAAAAAAGACATAAAGATTAGGTGCCTCCAGAGGTTATCTTGTCCCATTTTTTCTGAAGCATACCCTGAAGATTAGCATTGACAGTCTTTTGTTCCTCAAAGTTTTCTCTGAACTTCTGTTGTTCTTCTCTAATTTCTCCAATTGCATTTTCCAAACGTTTTACATCGGGATCAGATGTAGAAACAACTGCAGCATCTTGTGCTATTATGGCTTTTTCAGCAGCCTTTTCTGCAAGAAGTCTTGCTTCCTCAGCCGCCTTTTCTTCAACTTCTTTCTGCTTTGCCGCCAAGAACTTAAGTATCCTGATCCGCTCTTCAGTTTCTGCTCTCTCCTTTGCCCGTTGAATTCCAGTAGTGATGGTTGCGTCTGAGAAGCTTACAATTCTTGCAAGTTCACTATCCAACCATTTCTGGAAGATTTGACATGGGGTTTCATGCTCCAAGGGCTTGGCACTTACGTTGAAGTCTTTTTTTAGGTTAGTAAACTTGTTTAATGCCTTTTCACTGAATTGACCTATGCACTCTTCAAAAGATGTTGGAAGCGGTATGTCATAGATAACCAAAGCAAGGTCAGATTTGGCAGAATTTGTTGGTTGATCAGCAGGATATGATACCTCTATAGTGTCTGAAACCATGAGAGGTTCAGAGATTGGAGATGGAGGATCACAATGTTGAATCGAGGATTCAGTAACACTGGTGTCATACCCCAAATTTTACCCTCAGATTCTGATCATTTCATATCATTTTAAGTCGGTCTCTGTTTTCGCATTTTTAGTAAACATCTCATTAATCATGCATTTTCTTCTTCATGTCATTCTTGATTTAAATTATTTATTATTTTTGTATTTTTAGTTAGATTTTTATTTTTAAATTTGTTTAAAATTTATGTAGTTAATTTCGATTTAGTTTATCTCTTTTACATAGTTTATAGTTAATTTAGTTTATTTCCAATTATTATTAATTTTAAATTTAACTTATTTTTAACTTTAACTTATTTTTAACTTTAGTTTAACTCTTATCCTTTTATTTTAGTTTAATTTTAATTAGATTAATTTTGATTTAGTTTACTTAATCTAGTTATAATTTAGTTCGATTTTAATTTTATTCTTTAGTTTAGTCTTAATTAGGTAAATTTTAATACATTTTTAATTATAGTCAAATTTTAATTTTAATTTTTAATTTTGATTCAATTTAAGTTTATATTCTAATTTTATAAAAAATCACAAAAATAGTCATTAAGCCTTCACCAAGTCTTTGTTGTCACTACACTATAAACTTTGACCACAAATTATACTGCCAAGAGAGATCCCTTTCACGCATGGCACCCTGCATCACTCTGCGCTTTCAAAGCCAAACCAAGAATTACACCAAAATCCACCCTGCCAACACTGCTAAAACCAAGCACCAAGACCAAAGTTGCATAATTGCTCCTTACGTGACAACTATAACACAACTGTTGCCACTACACTCCAAGATCGAACCAAAACAAAAACTGCTAAAAAACCTACACAAAAAGATACTTTCAGAGGACCCTTCATCAGCTCCACACAACCTGTTGTGACCACTACAAAAACACCATAACACTTCCTGATTCCTACAACAAAAAATCATAAACAAACTCTCTCCTCTCTTTCACTGGGAAGCTTTTCTCCACCATACCTTATCATCTCCATCCAACCAGAAACATCACTATAACAACAACAGCCAAGCAGTAAACCGACACCCTCTTATTTGTTTTACTTTCTCTCTCGCAAAATACACCACCACCACCACTACTCCAAGAACCAAACCTGTAAGAGCACACAACCATCATCACCTTAACACTGCCCTTTGTTCGGACACCTCAAAACTGTGAGACACACAATGTATTCAAACTTCCACCCTCAACTCACGTTGCAGCCTCCGTAAGCACCACGTACTCCGGTGAAGTTTCCGAAACCTTCATCGTCGTTTTTCTGTATCGGTAATTAATACCTCTTTCAATTTAGGATGTTGTTTATTGCTAATCTCTGTTGATTTTTCTTGTGTTTTGTGTTGTTTAATAGACTTTGAATTTAGTGTGAGACAGAAGGAAATTTGTTTGAAACAGAGAAACATGTTATTGAAAACGAGAGAAGGAGAGGTTAAGAGAACCCGTAGTAAGGGAAAGGGAGATTTGCAGTGACGTTTGAAGAAAAGTACACGTGATGTTAGTTTCTGATGCCCTGCTTTCACTCTTGTTTTTATTTATTTACTGTGTGATATATTTATGTTGTTATTGATCCTGTCATTTTATCTGCTGTTGTTATTGATCCTGTCATTTTATCATTTTTTTAAAAATATATTTATGTTGTTTGATTGTTAATATAATTTGTGTTGCAAGTTGTTCATGTTATGTGATTGCACTATTGTTCTGTATGTAGTGTATTAGTTACTGGTATCCGCACACACATGAAAAAGGAATGGTTTGTTTAGTTTTTGTTATTGTTCTTTAAATTCAAAGAATGTCATGTGCATGGATTTAGTTCTTAATTTAATTTTGAAAAATCATACCCTTTTTAATGTTTTTTTGTCATGTATTTTTATTATATTAAGATTATTATTATTATAATTATTTTTGTTATTATGAGTTTTATATATTTATTTATGTTTCAATTTGGTTTTATATAAATGCTTCGGTTTAGTTTATATATATATATATATACACAGTTAGTATACTATTTCATATATACATATATATAGTTTGTTTGTTTTTAATTCATATATAAAAAAAAAATTTTGTCTTAAAATTATATATGTGTGTTTCGCTAGCTCTCTCTTTTCATGACGTTTCGTTTTCAACTTCATTAGGTACTTTTTATTTTTATTTTTTTAGTTAACATATATTACTGCTTTTAGTTTAGTTAATTTTTAGATTTTAGATTTTAATCAATGTTAGTTTTAATTAGATTAATAGTTAGTTAGCCTTTTAGAATTAGTTTTTAAATTAAAAATTAATCAGTTAGTTAGATTTTATTGGTTAATTAGTTTTTAGAATTAGTGAATTAGATTTTTTTAATTAGTTTTCTAGTAGAATTTAGTTAATCAGTTTAATTAGATTTCTTTTTTTAGTTTATTTATTTATTTAATTCTTAATTTTATCTTGACATGTCATCATATTTTCATTTTATTCAATTCCCGATGTTCAGTCTGTGGGTTTAATTCTTGTTGCATCTGCTGTATATATATTGTTGTTTACTTTACTCTTGACACTCGAGGTTTTCCTCTCTGTTTCTGTGCCTCACATTCCAAAGGAAATGATCCCTATAATTGAATGTCACGTCAGTTGTCATAGCCTTGTCCGTCTTTCCCTATCTCATCGCCGCCGCGCGATCGAGACTTGCATTCCCTTTTAACCTAGCCTTAGGTTTGGAGTCACCGCACTCCACGTAGGTGTCTTGCTATTAGACCCTACTTTCCCTTGGAACCTTGACCACAGTCAAGAGTTCTCACCCCCGTTGAGGGGAACTACGAATGCTCTGATTCCATTCCCGTCAGGATACGTAGGCACAAGATGCGACGTCTTGGCGAGCATACTTAGCGTACATACCCCTAGGTTTTTCTTTACCTTAGCACATTTCCTTTAGCAAGCAAACTTTAGCATAACACAAATACTAACAAGAGGTTCCTGTAGAGTACTACGGATACTTAGGGTGCTAATACCTTCCCTTAGTATAACCAACCCCCGAACCTAGATTCTCTTATTAGGATTTTCGTTCTTTACCATTTCCTTTGGATAAATCAAAGCTCGATGGTGAATTTTATGTTTTGTGATGCAAGTTAACTAATAGCTTGATATCCGATTCTCACCGCAACAACTGGTCTGATGAAAATTGTAAGACATCGATGAGACAGGCATGTCTGATTGGATGATTGAGGTGGTTGTTGATGGAGTGTATGTAGGAATTGCTATGGATTGGATAGACTTACTAATTGATGGAAGGGAGATTTGTGGAATAGAAATCATTTCATTTATAGGAATAGATATTGGTGGTGGTGGTATGGAAAAAGATGGAAGTTTGAGACTGACTTGTGGATGTGAAGTGGAAATGAAGGTAGTTTGTTTTGAAGATGGAATAGAAACTGATTCAACTCTAGAAACAGATGGAGCAGAAACAGACTTACTAGTTTTCTCTAATGTAGAGGTTAGAGTAGTAGTTTTGGAGAATTTTGATTGGTTATTCTTCTTCCTTTTTTGAGGCTCAGAAATTACAGTAGCTTGCTTTCTTTTTCTTCTGAAGGATTCTGCAAGAGTTAGTTTAGGAGCAGATTCATCAGCCTCTTTAGTTTGCTCTTCCTCTTCTTTGTCGAGTTCAACTTCTTCATCCTTGACCTCAGATGCATCATAACCCCGTGCTTTCATTGCATCTACAAATGCTGCAATTTCTTCAATTCAGTCGCTTTTATAATAGGTAGGGTAACTTGGCACTGTGATCCTTCGTTTGATTAAGTCCTCAGAGATAGCAAAAGGTTGCACTCTTTATTAATTATTCTCATGTGCTTAAGTGTTGTGGCGTTGACTGATTCTCTAAGTGTTTCAGTCAAATCTTCTGTGTGTTGAACTTCTGTAATAAGAGTTTCCACTATACCACTTTCATAGAATATGTCTGAAAGCATTCTTCCAAAAGGAATGTACTTAGGTATATCATTTTTTGATCCACCTGTTGTTGTCTTTTTCGCCATATCTCTCAAATGGTAAAATAAGATGGAGGGTAAGCACATCCTTTCCTTGGTGAACAAGTAATATAGCATATACTTCTGATTTGCATTGAAGTAATCTGCAGCATATGATGAAGGTCTTGGATTGATGCAACCAAGAATGATTTTGTGCCAGATTTTCAGATTTACATGCAAATCTTCTCTATTGTACTCTGTTTTATTTGGTTGATGGTTGGTGTAAATAGTTTGGTTGATTATCTTTTTCACAAACGGAGATTTATTGACTCTTCCATACACTCTCTTGTTCTTCAGAAATTCCAGTTTGTAAAGTTCAACAATTGATTTTTCGGTGATGACACAAGACATAAGAGACAACATGGAGTTTATTACAAACAACTTGTCTCCAAAAATCTTTTACGAGTGCTTCAAAAATTGGACCTTTAAGCCTATCAAAGAAATTATTCCAGCCTTGAGCTTCCACATCATTGATCAGATTAAATCCATTTTCAGCAAGATTTTCAAAATCTACATGTAGTTCCTTGAGTACAAGTAGATTCTCAAGAGTACAGGTAAATGTGGCTTCTCTTTGAGTTACATGATCTTTATCTATCTTAGAAGACTGTGAAGAAGAGGGGGTAACTGTCGCAGTTGCTGTAGACATTGTTGAAGTAGTAGACGCCACTACTGAAGAGGATGATGACCCTTTCGAGGGATTCAAAGATGCTTCTGTTTCTTTGAAGAAATTGACTGTTTCTTGTTGAATGTGATTCATCATGGTGATAGTTAAGACTAGAGAGGATGAGAACACGATTTGAGTTGGTTTGAAGGAGATAGAGAAAGAAAAACGATTAGGGTTTTTAGGGTTCGTAAAATGTGGGAGTGGAAGTGAAGTGGCATAAATGGGTTTATAAGGTGTTTTTGAAATTTGAAAAGTCGAAACCACAGTATTGGGAGTTAAGAAATGAACGCAATTATGATTTTAAGTCAATTCCAAGAAAATTACTGTTCGTTTGATTTGAATAGATATAGTGAATTAGATATAATCTAATCACATGCAAAAATTATTTTCTAATGACATGTCAGAACTGACTAGAAGAAAAATTTATCAGAGCTGAGACACGTCTCACAAAAGTGGTTCTGAAGATTTTAAAATTATTTGTTCCTTATGACTAAACATATTGGGTTCTGAACATAGTCTCATTCTGGACAGTACTCCATTTTCAAATGTTTTAAAATAATTTGAAATCTATCTTCAGCTAAGGGTTTTGTAAAAATATCAGCCCATTGATGGTCTGTATCAATAAATTTTAAGCATAAGGTTCCCTTGTGAACATAGTCTCTGATTAAATGGTGTTTTATTTCAATATGTTTAGCCCTAGAATGTAAAATTGGACTTTTACTTAAGCAAATAGCAGCAGTATTATCACAGAAAATAGGAATGTTACTCTCATATATCTGATAATCTTCCAGCTGGTTTTTCATCCAAAGCATTTGTGTACTGCAGAGAGAGGCGGAGATGTATTCAGCTTCTGCTGTAGAGAGAGCAATTATAGATTGCCTCTTGCATGACCATGAGATTAGGTTGTTCCCTAGGAACTGAGAGTTTCGTGATGTACTTTTTCTTTCCAATCTGTCTCCAGCATAGTCTGCATCGCAGTAACCAGAAAGAGTGCACTCTGATGTTTTCTCATACATCAAGCCAAGGTTAGCTGTTCCTTTCAGATACCTTAGAATTCGTTTAACAGCAGTTACATGAGATTCTCTTGGATCTGATTGGAATCTAGCACACAAATGCACACTGAATAATATATCAGGTTTAGAAGCAGTTAGATATAAGAGAGAGCCTATCATACCACGATAGAGCTTCTGACAAACCTTAACTCATGTTTCTTCTTTTCCCATGACACATGTTGGATGCATTGGTGTTTTAGCTGTATTATAATCTATCATGTTGAATTTCTTCCGAATTTCTTTTGTGTACTTACTTTGATGAATGTAGGTGCCTTCTGATTTCTGATCTATTTGAATTCCCAAAAAGAACTTTAATTTTCCCATCATACTCATTTCGAATTCTGCTTGCATTAACTTTGAAAATTCTTCGCATAAAGAGGTGTTAGCAGAACCAAAAATAATATCATCAACATAGATTTGAACTATAAGAATATCATTCTTATATGTTTTACAGAAGAGAGTTGTGTCAACCTTTCCTCTAGTAACATTGTTTTCTAAAAGAAATTTGCTCAATCTATCATACCAAGCTCCGGGAGCTTGCTTTAAACCATAGAGTGACTTTTTGAGTTTAAAAAACAAAATCTAATTTTTTTGAATTTTCAAAACCAGGAGGTTGTTTGACATAGACTTCTTATGATATATAACCATTTAAGAATGCACTCTTAACATCCATCTGATATAGGGTGATGTTATGATTTACTAAAAAGGAAATTAATAACCGTATTGCTTCAAGTCTGGCGACTGGAGCAATGGTTTCGTTGTAATCAATTCCTTCTTGTTGACTGTATCCTTGAGCAATAAGTCGTGCCCTGTTTCTGACAACTTCTACCTTCTTATTTAGCTTGTTCCTGAATACCCACTTGGTTCCAATAACATGAACATTCTTAGGTTTTGGAACTAGATCCCAAACATCATTCTTTAAGAATTGATTCAGTTCTTCTTCCATAGCCAAAACCCAGTCTTTGTCCATAAGAGCTTCTTCAACTATAGCTAGTTCGATTAACGACACCAGTCCCAAGAGTGTTTCTTCTGATGGTCTGAAGGCTGATCTGGTTCTCATTGGAGCATCCTTTCTGCTCAGAATTAGTTCCTTATGATGAGAAGTAGACATTCTTCTTTTCTTTTGATGCGGAGTATTCGGAGTTACATCAGTGGTATCCGACGTAGGATCTTGCTGGTCTTTAACTTCATCTGCCTTTTCTTTAGGTTCTGAGAAGCTAATTTCTAAATCTGTAAGTTTTTCAACTAGCTCTGACTTTTCAGAGTCAGGCTTGTCATCGAATCTAACATGAATTGATTCTTCCACAATCTGTGATTCTATGTTATAAACTTTGTAGCCTTTTGAGCATTCAGAGTATCCTAACAGCAGACACTTCTGTGCTTTGGAGTTAAACTTGCCAAGATTCTCTTTAGTATTAAGCATAAAACAAGTACATCCAAATGGATGAAAGTAAGAAATATTGGGAATCTTATTCTTCCATAATTCATAGGGAGTTTTATTCAAGATAGGTCTAATAGAGATTCTATTTTGAATATAACATGTTGTGTTAATTGCTTCTGCCCAAAAGTGCTTAGCCATGTCAGTTTCTTGGATCATGGTGCGAGCCATTTCTTGTAAAGTTATGTTCTTTCTTTCTACAACTCCATTTTGTTGTGGAGTTCTAGGACAAGAAAAATCATGGGATATCCCATGTGAATAAAAAAGGTTTTTAAAGTCTTTGTTTTCAAATTCTCCACCATGATCACTTCTGACTTTGATGATTTTGTAAATTTTCTCATTTTGTACTTGAGTGCAGAAGGAAGCAAACACAGAATGTGACTCATCCTTGTGTTTTAAGAATTTCACCCATGTCCAACGACTGTAATCATCAACGATGACTAGTCCTTATTTCTTACCATTAATAGAAGCAGTTTTCACTGGTGCAAAAAGATCAATGTGAAGAAGTTCTAACGGTCTGGAGGTGGAAACAATATTCTTTGCTTTAAAAGAGGTTTTTTGAAAACTTGCCTTTCTGACATGCTTCACAAAGAGCATCTGAAGAGTACTTCAGATTTGGCAAGCCTCTGACAAGTCCAAGCTTGTTCATCTGAGAAATTCTTCTCAAGCTAACATGACCAAGACGTCTGTGCCATACCCATTGCTCTTCATTTACAGAAAGAAGACATTTTACATTTTGATGTTTTAAATCTTATAATTTAATTTTGTAAGTATTGTTCTTCCTCTTTCCGTTGAACAGGACATATCCATCCTTTTGACTTACAGCTTTACAGGATGTTTGATTAAAAATAACGTCATAACCATTGTCACTAAGTTGACTAATTGACAATAGATTATGCATTAGACCTTCAACTAATAGAACATTATTAATAGAAGAAAGCTTACCATTTCCAATAGTTCCGAAACCAATAATTCTTCCTTTATGATTTCCTCTGAAACCGATGACACCTCCGGGTTTAAGTTTCAGATCTTGGAATATATGCCTTTCTCCCGTCATTTGTCGCGAGCATCCACTGTCCAGGTACCATGATTGGTGTTTCAATGGTGCCATTAAGGATGTATGTAACATAAACTATCTCATTCTTAGGTACCCATTTTGTGGGTCCTTTCACATTAGTTTTTCTAGAGGTTCTGACACCTTTGGACTTCCTTATATTAGGATAATAGTGTGGAACTTGTGCATAGTGTTTAAGTTTAGGATTTTTATTCAGTGTCTGTGTTTGTGTAGTGATAGATTTTGAACCTTTTTGTTCAGAACATTTTAAGATAGTGATTGAGGGTGCAAAATGTTTGGACAGAGGTATTATCTTGATACTCTTAGTCTCATCATATGGTTGTGATGGTCCTGAATATCCCATACCTCTGTTACCATTTCTGCTAACTCCATAGATCATTGAAGCCATTTTGCTTATGTCTATGCTTTTAGCGAGAAAGCGTTGGAAAGCTCTATCATACTTGACTACTTCATTAGTATTGGTTATGTTAGAGGTGATTTCTTCTTCTAACCTAGAGACTTTACTTTTTAATGTAGTATTTGAATTTTCTAGAGAAAGTAGTTTTTCATTTAATTCAAGGACGGTTTGTTTTCTTTTAGTAAGATCTTCTGAAGGAACCACAAGAGTCTTTTTCAGAGTTTTGTGTTTTCTTCGAAGGGTTTGATATCTTTCCATAAGTTCATATAATCCAATTTCAAGTTCAGAGCGAGATAGGGAAGAAAGTACCTCTCTTTCGTCGTCGGAGTCTGATGGTTCTACTTTTGATAGAACGTCGTTGGTTTTAGCCATGAGTGCTACGTTAGCACGTTCTCCATCAGAATCATCTTTGGACTCTGAATCAACCCAAGTTGCCATAAGACCCTTTTTAGCTTTCTTAGGTCTTTCATCTTTCTTAACCTTTGGACAATCATTTTTGATATGT
Source organism: Lathyrus tuberosus (assembly GCA_022829125.1). Lineage (NCBI taxonomy): Eukaryota > Viridiplantae > Streptophyta > Magnoliopsida > Fabales > Fabaceae > Lathyrus > Lathyrus tuberosus. The sequence continues at coordinate 21,008,433 of JALAZF010000043.1, forward strand.
CCAGGTTCCTTGCATTCAAAACACGTAACATCTCTTCCATAAGTTCTCTTTTAACCATATGTAAAGTCAGATCTTCTTTTTGGTCCTCTGAACTTATTTCTTCTGTATTTCCATAGTTGAATTAATTTTCTTGATATGAGAGATATGTCATCCTCGTCTGACTCTTCTTCAGATTCTTCCACTTCCTCCTCTGCTTGATACGCCTTTTTCTTTTCAGATTTAGCTTTTAGAGCAATGGATTTTCTTTTCTTTTGGGGTTCATCTTCTTGGAGCTCTATTTCATAACTTCTTAAAGAACTGATTAGTTCCTTAAGACTTATGCTATTCAGATCCTTTGTTAGTTTCAAGGCAATCACCATTAGTCTCCTTTTGACAGGTAGACTTTTGATAATTTTCTTGACATGATCAGCAGTACAATAGCCTTTGTCCAGAACTCTGAGTCCTGCAACAAGCATCTGAAATCTTAAGAACATGGTTTCCACAGATTCATCATCTTCCATCTTGAAGACCTCATATTTTTGAATTAATGCAAGAGCCTTCGTCTCCTTGACTTGAGCATTGCCTTCGTGAGTTATATGAAGAGAGTCAAAGATGGACTTTGCAGTTTCTTTGTTTGTAATTTTCTCATATTTCGTATAAGAAATTGCGTTTAACAGAATCGTTCTTACTCTGTGATGATTTTTGTAAGATTTCTTCTGTGCATCTGTAAATGCACTTCTTTCAATCTTTTTGCCTGCAGAATATACAGGGTGACTGTAGCCATCAATGACCAGATCCCATAGATCTAAGTCAAACGACAAAAGGTAACTTTCAATTCTATCTTTCCAATAGTCAAATTTTCCCCATCAAAGATAAGAGGTTTTGCACTATAAGAATCTCTTTCATTTACAATAACACTTGTCTCAACATTTGGTATAGACATTGTTTTTCACACTTGGATCGGTACTGAACACTGTTAAGTGCTTGATAAAAATTCAACCTTTTTATCACCTCAGAACCGAAGCTCTGATGCCAATTGAAGGCGTGAAAAACACAAGAAAGGGGGGTTTGAATTAGTTTTTCAAAATAAAATTGTTTCTTTTAGGAAAACTTACTTTTTATAAGACTCTTTTGTTTATCAATAAAAACCTTTTTGAATCACAACAAGATAACCCGTTATGTTTATACTAGTTCACTTGAGAAACACTCAAGTTAGTCTAGTCCACCCGCCAAGGTGATTTCACCTCTCCCAACAAGGTCTTAATCCACTATTCAATCAAATCAGTACAATGCACTAGCCAAAACGCTGGTGACTAACACAACCTCTAAAACTCTCAAGTTTTAGACTTCTCAAGTAATACAACCTCACAGGTCTTACTTAAGGAACAACCTCTTGTCATACCCCAAATTTTGACCACTAAGATTTCCCATCATTGTGCTAATCATCATCACAATATAGATGTACCTTTATGCCTCATCAGTCTCCCCAAAGGGGGATGGACATTCACTACAATCAAAATTAGGGTTTTAGGCCCTCTCAGAGCCTTTAGACAAAGGATGAATCAAGGAATGACATGATCTTCAACTTGTCTACACTCTTAAACATTCACAAAGGATAAAAAAGGACTCCCACTTCAAGGATTAAGCACAAAGTTACTCCCTTCTAGGTGGATCAAGCCTCAAGATCGCCAGTGTCACCAAATTAAGGTTTTGGTCGACCAGGGCCTCCAGATGGAAAATTTCCTTTGGGCATGAGCCAATACTTCAAAGCATAGCCTAATATTCTCCATGGAACCTCATGGACCCCATCATCAAGTCAATTTAGCCTCAGGGGATGCATTCATCAAAAATCAGGAATTAGGGTTTCTTGACCTAATTCACCCCTAAGTTGACTTTTGGGACAAATCATGAGCCAAGACCTCAAGACATGATTTTAGGGTCTCTAATATACCACATTTATCCATTTACAATAACGGATTGATCCAAGAAGCTTGAGCAACAAGTCTCAATTTCATCTGGACCACAATTAGGGTTTCGCGGAAAAAGTCAACCGTAACTTTGACTTTTTGACCAGGATATGCTCCCAAACCCTGGGACATGATTCAATACACCCTATAACACCCATGGAACATGTCCATCAAGTTTGATTTAGGTCAAGGACATGATTTCCTAAAGGATTGCACAGTTTGGAATTCATCTGATAAAAAGTCAACTGTGCACAAAAGTCAACTTTGACTTTTTGAGATTTTTCACAAAAATGGTTTTTTAACCCTAAAATGATGTTAATGTATGATTTGAATCATCATTCATCAAGAAAAATCAAAGAAAGTGGGATAACTTGTAAAAGGGGTAACCATAAAAACTTAAAAAATTTTCTAAGTTATGAACAAAGTGGCAAGGGTACCAACTTTGGAGGATCATAACTCCTAAACCACAAAGCCATTTTTCCCCATCCAAAGCTTGATTTATAGCCCTCATGGCCCTCTACAAAAACTTCAACTAGACCTCATTCCAATTCATTAGGGATTTTGAGTTATGGAATGATCAAAATGGCTGAAAACATGAAATGTCACCTTTTCCAACACTTAGTGAAATTTTCACTAAGTCAGAATCTGCCTTCACTTTTTTCCAAATGTAGGGGGATTTTTCACTTGGATCCAAAAGGTATAAAAACCAAATATGATTAAACAATTGTTGTATCATATGAGGGCTTTCCAAAATGGCCAAGAACATCACCAAATTCAATTTGAGCTAAGAGTTATGGTAGAGGCAAAATTCCTTGCTGAAAACTGCCAAGGCAAGGCAGAATTTTGCATTTTTGGTCGATTTGCCAAAATCAGCCAATTTCAAGCCTTGTCATCATCTTGGACACATCTGAGGATCAAATCTAAAGGGGACAATCACTGAGCCAAGCCTCTAAAGTCCTTGGAACAAGAAGTAGCATGCCAAACCTAGAATTGCCTAAAATTGGGACAAGACTCCAATTTTGGATTGGATCATTCAATAGATGCTTAGAGGTGGCATGGACTGACACATTTGCAACTGAATTCAGTCAATATTCCTCCAACAACTAGGGAACCAAAGCTATGTGCTCTAACCTCTAGTCAGTGGCTAGAGGAGACTTGAATTTTCATTTGCCAACATTGGCCAAACCTCTGCTGCAGTTGCCATTCACTATTGATCCCAAAACAAACTTGCTCTACTATAAATAGAGCTCATTTGTGCTCAGTTTGAGTACACCAAAGCCATCAAACAAATGCTTTCCTCAAAATCCCTCTCTTTAGGCCAAAATGCCTTCTCTAGCAAGGTAACTCTGAGTTTTTGAGTTTAAGAGCATTTTCAATCAAACCAATCACACACACACCTCATAAACATCATATGTAGGTGATCAAAACACTCACAAGTGACCTGTAACACCAAAATCGCAAAGTCACCTCTCAAAACCTCAAAATAGGCCTTTTGTGCATTTTCCAAGCCTTGTCTTGATTCAGTCACTTTCCAAACCAGATAAAACCTCAAACACACTCCAAATATCATCCTTGAACTATCCCAAATGGTTCCCCCTATCTGGAACACCATTTGAGAGAGTTGCTATTTTGGTCACTTTTAACCCCTTTTGCAAGAAAGGGCTAGTTTGTGTTTTTGCAGGTACCAGCTGATTCCAATCATCCTAAAAGCTTCTAAGGGATCATTTGAGTGTGTCCAAAGCATCAAATCATTTATGGAACAAGAGGCTTGACAGATTGAACAAAAACTCCAAAAAGCTCAAAAAGAAGCAAGCCTCATGACTTAAACTTTCCAAAATATGCATTGCTTTGAAGTCCACTGATCATGCACACCTCATACATGTTATATATATGTTGTGTTTGAACCAATTGATCATGTAATTCATGCCTGTATCAAAGTGTAGCATAGAAAATGCAATTATAGGTCTTTTTCAAAACCACTATCGAATTTTGAGGAGGGAGTATGATCTGAAAAAAATACCACCACCATTGGATTCCTTGTGAAATTCTGGTCCAGATGCATATAAATTTTGTCTCAAACCATTAATAATTGAGAAAGTTATGACCTTCACGTTTCTGAGCCAAAACTTGCCTTGCCTTGCCTTGGGCCAGGCCTAAAACCAAGGCATGACTTGTATATTTGTGGTTTCACTTCAAACAATGGATGTATCGCCACCCCAGTGGTAAGGCGCGCGCCTTGTAACCTTGAGGTCGTGGGTTCAAACCCCACCCATGCCATTTTGTGTTTTTTCACATTTTTGCTATTTTCCCAATGTTTTGATGTTTTATTAATTAATTGGAAAATTAATAACTCTCTCAATTTTAATTATTTTTGATTGGTTCTTTTTGAAAAAAATCACAAAAATGTTGAAATATTTTATTCCACAAAAAAAGTAGACTTATATTATTTATTTAATATAATTAGTATTTTTGTGAATAAATTCCTTTTTAATTGTTTTTAAACATTTTAAAAGTGAATATTTACCTTGAAAATCAAAACCAAATGAGTTTTAATTCATCTTGTGATTAAAACCTAATTTTTCAAACCTTAAACAAAAATTACAAGTGGTTTATTCAAATTTATTTGGTATTTTTCATTGATTTTCTTTTAATATTTACTTTTAAAAGAAAACAAATTAGGGTTTCTTTGATTTTCACCCTCACAAATCATTTTCAAACACTCATGGGCCTCTATTAGAGTGTAAGACCCAACCCTTTGTAAATACAAACCCTTGTTGGGCCTCACTTATTGTATAAGTCCCGTTGTATTTCAAAAGTTCGGCGCGATCGTCGCCCATTTAAAATAAACCATTTGGGCCTCTCCTCGAGGTATAAGACCCATTCAAAATCTTTGGGCCTCTATTAGAGTGTAAGACCCAACCCCTTTTTAACCAAACTTTTTTTGGGCCTCAGATATTGTATAAGTCACTCTGCGTTAAAAGAAACCTCGACGCGATTGCCATTTCAAAACAAAAATCATCTGGGCCTACCCTCGAGTAGTAAGACCCATTTCTTTTCTTAAAACACTCTTTGGGCCTCTTGAGAGAGCGTAAGACCCATCCCTTTGTACAGAAAACCTTTCTCGGGCCTCCGTCACTTGTATAAGTCCCTCTGTACAAAAACCACAGTGCGATCACTGATAAAACCTTGGGCCTCTCCTTGAGCTATAAGCCCCAACCTTTCTTTTTCAAAGTACTTTCTCCTTTGATTTTGAATATACTATTGTTTTCAATCTTTCTTTGTTGAACAACTAACCAAACAACATGGAAGCTCTATAACCGAGTAAGTGTTTATACGCTTTCATTTACCGCTTTCATATACATATAACTGTATTGTGGGGCTGTTTCGCTGTAAGTCTTCTTTCATAAACTCATATCGACTGTGTAATAATAGTATAGATATTTAGAGTTTCCCCGGCAACTACGTCTAGCACTAAACCCAGTTGGTCACTCTTAGAGACAAAACTAGATCCCTCATAGGAGCACCAGATACAGTCTTCTCTTCGGCTGTCCTCCTTAGGAATTGTCAAGAAACTCTAACTCCCCAGAGATGATCTTTTCTACGTGAATGGAATCTCTTGAGTTTCTTCCAAATTATCGAACCTTCTTGGCTTGATCTATTCTTGGTGAATAGCATATCTTGAATTTCTCGGGGTTTGGGGACCCACAGGTTTCTTAAAAGCATCATCGCCTCCTCTTGGGCGTTGTACAAGGACCCGTCAGCTTCTTAAAAGTATTCACAACCTCCTCTTAGGCTTCGTATAAATGATTTCTTCCTTCGGGAATGATAGACTCCTCTTGGGCTTCGTACAAATTGTCCCGACGACCTCCAAGAGGTATAGGAACAGAAATTAGTCATCTCAATAGAACAGTCTTTCAAAGAGTCTAGATCCTGCTACTATTGTTTCCCAAAGCGTAGCATGAAAGATAAAACTCTAGACTTGGACAGTCTAATTTCCTTGAGTCCCAAAGACATTCTCAAGCTCCTTTCAAAAATAGGAAGAAAACCCGCAGACTTGGATAGTCTCAATACCCTTTGGATTTCCCATTTCCTTAAAGAACAAGAAATAACCCTGATCCTCGAATCAAATCCCTGAGTACAACATTACTCACATAAGAACTGGTGTTCTCTTTAAACCAACATATTGGACCTGTCACTCGACTGAAACAGTTACCATAGCCTCCTCTTGGGCTTTGTACAAATGATTCTCTCCAGTAGAGCTAACCTTTTCAGACTCTCTTGTTGAGTCAATCTCATTTTCGCCTCTATCTCGGGCTTTTTACGAGACACAAAAAGACCTTTAGCCTCCATCTCGGGCTTTGTACGAGATACAAAAGACTCTCTTGTTGAGTCAAACAACCCTTTAGCCTCCATCTCAGGCTTCGTACGAGATACAAAAATGACTCTCTTGTTGAGTCAGCCACCTTCAGCCTCCATCTCGGGCTTCGTACGAGATACAAAACACTCTCTTGTTGAGTATAAAAGACTCTCTTGTTGAGTCAAGCCTTTAGCCTCCATCTCGGGCTTTATACGAGATACAAAAAGCACTCTCTTGTTGAGTCAACCCTTTCAGTCTCTCTCTCGGGCTTCGTACGAGACACATGAAAACACCCTCTTGTTGGGTCACTAGCCTCCTCTTAGGCTTTGTATAAGGAAACCCCGGTTGAGTCAATCAACCTTTTAGCATCAAAGCTGTGCCTCGTTCACAGTATACAAACATCGACAACTCCTTCATCTAATTGGTGTAAGCGGCAAGCCTCTGGATCATCAACATCCACACCACTGTCCCTCTTTTAGCATGAGAAATTCCTAAGGAAAGATGGCATTGCTCTACACTGAGTTAAAGTCTTCTCCTTCAGGTTGGAAATCCCCTATGAAGGAAATTATGGCATTACCGAATTCACATGTCCCGGTTAAAGTAATTTTCCTTTATAACCAGTCACCCAACAGTTGTGACCGCCAAACCCCTCTTTAGAGATGACAAATTTTCTCTAAAGTCGAGACCTTTCAGCTTTATATCTTGGGCTTTGAACAAGATACAAATCACTTTTAGCTTCATATCTTGGGCTTTAAACAAGATATAAATAGAACTTTCAGCTTCACATCTTGGGCTTTGAACAAGATACAAATCACCTTTAGCTTCATGTCTTGGGCTTTGAACAAGACACCAAAACACCATTTCCTCCCATAGAATAGGACGAACTACGATCGCTCTGATTTCCCTGTTTCGGAAAACGGGAATACGTAGGCATAAGATTGAAAGAAAAATCTTAGCGAGCACACTAAACAAAAACCCAAAATCCCATACCCGCATACATAAATAAAAAAAAATCAGTCCTAACATCCTACCCATGAACCGTCCAATGTTTTCACTCTTAAAAAAGAACGAAGAAAAAGGCCTAATTACCATATAGCATCCGTAACCTAATAGACCGTTGTTTAAACTCAGTATGCAAGCAGGGTTAATTGGAGACATCTATTTCCCTTCCTTCCTTAGCTTTCAATAGGATAAAAAGTGAATCGACCTATATTAAACCCCAAAGAGCGACAACGCCTAAGAACCGCGTTCCAAATCGCTCGCTACAGAAAAGTGGCTCCCACCGTGGGGTCGAATTCTTCTCGTTCTTATAATCTAGGGTGAAAACCTTGGACAAATCCTTTTCTTGGCAGTGTCTTCACTGGGGATGAGACTTTTTGTTGACTTCACTAGGATCTTAGGTCAAAAACCTTTAAATTGGGAAGGAACCACAGAGTGGCGACTCTGCCGGGGAGCCATTTTCTGTCAGGAACATAGGATTCATAGCTTTTAAAAGTCTAGGACATTAGGACAAATATATATACTGCTTTTCCTAATTGATATATGTGTTTATTTTTCTGCTAATGGGAATGCGTGTGATGCCGCATGTGGAAAGATTGAGTATACACCTAGGAAAAACCCCTTTTAGTGGTGCGGAAGCTATCAGAAATAGTTGTCATGCGATATCACCCTCTTCTGAGGACTCTTCGAAAAACACCACCTAGCACGGTTCCCGGCCCGCTGGTGATGATGAGAGACAGGTACAAAAATCACTAGTATAAACCTTTGGGATGGGTAGAGCCTTGACTCCATGACACCGACCCTTTGACCCCATGTTTTTTCTATGTTTTTGTGTGCTGCATTCATGCATTCATTTAAAAAACATTAAAAACAAAGAAAATTTTTTCTCTTCTAGTCTCTCTTTTTCAAACTAAACTAAGACAATGATTGCAAATGTCAGAGAAGGAGATTGCGCTTCTGGATTTCGGTAGAAGGAGAACTCATAAGTATACCTTCAGGATTCCAAAACTAGAGGATTTGAGAGGTTTGGCGAGAATGATCACAAACTAAGAAGCTTTCAGAGCCAAGTACGGAGGTCTGATACCTCTGTTAAGGGTCCATGTGATTGAGGGAATCCTGGAAGCACTCATTCAGTTTTATGATCCGGTTTATCACTGCTTTACATTCCTGGATTATCAGCTAGCACCAACGCTAGAGGATTATTCTCATCTGATTGATTTACACATTACTGATCGAGCTCCATTTTCTGGACTGGAAGAAATTCCAAAGGATCAGACCATTGCAAGAGCAATTCATTTGGATGAGTCAGAAGTCAGGACTCACATGACCATTAAGGGTGGCATACAAGGTTTGCCAGCCCAGTTTCTGACAAAGAAGGCCCTGTACTTTGCTAGTATAGGGAACATGACTGCTTTTGAAAGCATCTTTGTTTTACTCACCTACGGGTTATTTTTGTTTCCCAACATCAATAACTTCGTCAATATCAACACCATTAAGGTTTTCCTCATTGGAAACCCTGTGCCGACTCTGCTTGCAGACGCGTATCATTATGTACACTTAGGGAATTTGTACAGTGGAGGGGAGATCACATGTTGTGTGTCCCTGCTATACAAATGATTTATCTCCCATTTGTCTAAGTCTGCCACTTTTTGGGATCACAAGAGTGCCTTATGTTGGTCGCAGAAAATCATGCCTCTTACCAACTCTAACATAGATTGGTGCAATAGGATTTATGATGGAATCAGGATCATTGACCATTGTGGAAACTTCCCCAACGTACCCCTTATAGGAACTAAGGGAGGAATCAATTACCATCCAGTTCTCGTTCGTCGTCAATTTGGATACCCGATGAGGCATGTCCCGCGCAACGCTCATCTGGAAGGTCTTTTCTTCAAGGAAGGAGAAAATGACAGGGCACTAAAGACAGAAATAGTGCACGCTTAGAAGCACATTCATAAGAAAGGACGGGAGTCTCTAGGAAAACCGGACTGTGTCTCGGTGGAGCCTTATCTCCATTGGGTACAAACTAGAGCTCTCAAGATAAAGATGCCTTATCCTCGTCAAGAAGTTCTTCTACCAAGGGAATCTGTCATGTACTTTATGACTGAGACGGAAAAACTCCAGGTTACTCTCAACAAAGTTCAACGGGAGAGGAGATCTTGGAAGAACAAGTATCGCACTCTCAATGTGGAATGTATCAAAATACAACAACTACTGAAAGATAAGGATGCTCTGATTGAAATTTTGGAGTAGCATGCTGTAGAGAATCAGGATGACCAAAGGAATTTGCTCATTCCTTTCACCTGGAAAATGAATGACAACCCGACAACGGCCCAAGAGCCCCGGTCCAAGAAGAGGAAATTACCAGAATCAGCACCCGAGTTCTCCTCAGAGAGGACTCGGGACCCATTAGCTTAGGTTTCTATTTCCGCACCTTGTAATCTACTGTATTTCCGTTTCCGTAATCCTGTGAATTCAATAAAACGGGGTTTTCCCCACTGTTTGATATTTGCAATCTAATTGTCGAAGTTTATTTTGATTAAACCAAAAAATAATTAATATATTCATTGCATTCTTCATTCTCCCGTCACGTATTCTTCTTACCTGAGAATCTCACATTTGTGTCTCGGTTCTAGAGTCAAACTGTCTCATTCGTACAATACTCGGGCCAATCGTCAGAAAAAGGTGGATGATCTTGAGGAAGAGAACAGAGAGTTGAAAGAAGAGATCGACGCTCTGAGAGAGGATATGAGAAAGCTTCGTAACGACATGCAAGCCATGGTAGAATCTCAACAACAAAGAAATGTGATCTCAGAGATCACCTCGACGCCCATAGTGGAGAAGTATGATCCTAGGTATCAAATGCCGAAAGATCGTCCCTGGGGCATGCCTGTTAACTATATCCCAGAAGGATATGTTCCTCCGATCACTGATGATAAGGGAATCATAGCAGAAGCCGCTGGGCCTGAAGGTTACAAACTTTGGGAAAGCAAAGATGCCAAAGGCATATTGAGGACCCCTGAAGGTTACAAACTTCTGGAGGTGCCAAGATTCACCGCTGTAGTCACGGTACCACCCCCTGTGGTGCACACTGTCCCGGAAGGACAGATTCCACAGATACCTTCTGGTAGAAAGGAAACTATGTTTAACAGAATGGATGAATTCCAGGAGCAGTTCCTGGAAATACAGAAGGAACTACAAGCCATTCGCCAAGTTCCAAGTGCCCGACTTTGAAAAATACAAGGGTAATTCTTGCCCTCAGAGTCACTTGGTGATGTACGCTCGACGAATGTCAGCTCAGACAGAGAATCAGGACCTACTGATTCACTACTTTCAGGATAGTTTAACCGGTGCCGCCTCAAAATGGTACATGGGTTTAAACCGTGCTACGATTAGCATATTCAGAGATCTTGGTACTGACTTCGTCCAACAATACAAGTACAATTTGGACATGTCACCGGACAGAGATAAACTCAGATCAATGTCACAGAAGGACAAGGAAACCTTTAAGGAGTACGCTCAGAGATGGCGTGAGATCGCCGCCCAAATTTGTCCACCTCTTGAGGAAAAAGAGATGACAAAGATCTTCTTAAAGACCTTAAGCTCATTTTACTACGACAGAATGGTCGCCAGTGCGCCCAGTGATTTCACCGAAATGGTCGGCATGGGAGTTCGTCTTGAGGAAGCCGTTTGAGAAGGACGTTTGGTAAAAGACGCTGGATCATCAAGTAGTACAAAACGATACGGTAGTGCTCTCCCTAAGAAAAAAGAGCAAGATATTGGGAATATCTCTCTCGGAAAGCAAAGGCAACGATATCAACCAGTAGCAGCTATAACTCCTGCTATCAACCCCGCGCCTGCTCCTACGTATCAACCTCAGGTTGCGCAGAGCCAACCTAATCAGCAGCAAAGGACACAACAGCCTCTTCAGCAGGCTCGTCCTCCATACAACAACAACCGTACAATGCGGCCATAAGGATTTGATCCTATACCCGTATCGTACGCAGAGCTATTCCCGTTACTACTGGACAAGGGGCACATCCAGATTAAGTCCCCTCTTACAGTACCGAAAAATCCGCCTTTTTGATTTAAGGTGGACCAGACATGCCTTTATCATCAAGGAAGACCAGGGCATAACATAGAGAATTGCCTTAATTTCAAATCCGACGTGCAAAAGCTTGTTAGGAGCGGGCTCCTATCTTTTAAAGATACGGATCCCAATGTTCTTACGAACCCGCTGCCTCAACATGAGAAAGATGTAGTCAACCTGATAGAGGGAGAGTCTAACGATGTCTATCAAATTCACGATGTACGCCTGTTGAAGACCAATTTGGTCAAGATGCATTGTAGACAGAGTGGATATGGCCATGTGCCACCTCATAATTATCATCAATGTGATGTCTACTCTAAAAGCACTCAAGGATGTTCTGTGGTGCAATCAGCTCTACAGGAACAGATGGATCTCGGATGGGTCCATGAGCACCGAGTTCGTGGAGTTTACATGGTTTATACGAATTCCAACATCATTCAAAACCATGACATCCTAATGATGAATGTCAACTTGGTGGCGATGCACTCAAGGCAAAGCCAGTATCATAATCTGCAGTGACACGATTACAGTTCTTGTCTGACTTGCTCGGTAAACAAACAGGGATGCTCTTTTGTACAAGAGGCCCTCCAGCGTCAGATGGATCTTGGATGGATCTAGGACTACCATGATAGGAATCCCTATCAAATCAACATGGTTCAAATCTTCTATATTCTCTTGATAAATACCAACCTGGTAGAGTTACATGCTGAGCAGGTCCGACTCGGGTTCCTGATATCACATGACTATCAAAGCTATACAGCGGGTTGCAAAAATGATCAAGGTTGTGCCCTTGTCCAGGAAGCACTTTAGCACTTGTTAAATCACTGGTGAATGCCAATCTATATGGATGAAGATACTCAGAAAATTAGTATCAATAACAAGAACCCTACTCGGCGTCAAAGTCAGGATGTCCGATCTGTGGAAGCTAATCTAGTAAGGTTACATTGCAATCAAAGCGGGCGTGGCCAGGTTCCACCACACAACTATGAATGTTGTAGAGTCTGTTCGGAAAGTAACTAAGGGTGTTACCTTGTGAGAGCAGCTCTTCAGGGTCAAGTGGATCATGGAGAGATTCGCCCATATCCGGGTTCCGGACCCATCAACTGGACGCCGAATTACCTTGCTGATCGGATCGAGGATGTTGTCGTAATCTTTGATCATCAGAGGGCCAGGGATATTTTTTCCATTATCCCTATACTTGATGAATCGAGAGTTCCTAACCAGGAACGGATCGAGATTACTTACGATGGTCAGAAAAACCAGAAGGTTCCCATAGTCATCTATCTACCGGGACCACTACCATATGAATCAACTAAGGCTATCCCTTACAAATACGGTGCAACGATAATTGATAATGGAAAGGAAATTCCATTACCCTCCATCGTGAATATTGCAGACATAAGTCGGGTAACACAGAGCAATCAAATCTTTAACCGAGGAGTTGGAGAACCTAACAAAGAAAAAGAACTTCAGACGGAACTTCCCAATCTGCCAGTCGGTCAATCCAGTAATCCCGACCTTTCGAAAAATGATGATGAGATGTTGAAGGTCATCTAGAGGAGTGAATATAACATTGTTGATCAGCTGTTACAAACTCCTTTGAAGATCTCGGTATTATCACTGTTACTAAGTTCAGAAGCGCATAGGGAGGCTCTACAGAAAGTCTTGGAGCAAGCCTTTGTGGAACAGGATGTAACAATCAGACAGTTCGATAGCATTGTCTCTAACATCACTTCCTGCAATAATTTGGGATTTAGTGATGAGGAATTACCTGAAGAGGGTCGCCGTCATAACATGGCGCTCAATATTACAGTCAACTGCCTGGACGATGCTTTAGCCAGCGTACTGGTAGACACAGGGTCAGCCCTAAATGTTATGCCGAAGTCCACTTTGACGTAATTATCATTCAAAGGCCCTCCGATGAGAATCAGCGATGTTGTCGTCAAAGCAGTTGACGGATCCAGAAAAATAGTTATCGGAGAAGTCGACCTTCCCATAACTATCGGTCCTCACACTTTCCAAGTCACTTTCCAGGTCATGGACATCCGGGCAACGTACAGTTGTTTATTAGGAAGGCCTTGGATACATCAGGCTGGAGCGGTCACCTCGACCCTCCACCAAAAGCTAAAGTTCATCCAGAACGGTCAACTCATCATAGTCTGTGGGGAACAGGCTTTGCTCTTAAGCAACTTATCATCATCCACTTATGTGGAACCGGAAGGGGTAATTGGGACCCAGTTCCAAGCGCTTTCGCTACACAGTGGCGATCAGTCAGAAGGGGGAACTTCTATTTCCTCATACAAAGATGCTATCAAAGCGGTCGAAGGTGCCAATACAACAGGATGGGGACAACTTGTCATTCCTACTGACAATAAAACAAAGAAGGGTCTTGGTTTTTCTCCAACATGTACCCAGACAGCTGCCAACGATGAAAGTCTTCATCCCATTCGCAACTTCTTTCACAGTGGAGGTTTCCTTCAACCAGTGACTCAAGAAGTACACACTATTAATGAGGAGGATCCCTCTGACACGGATGAAGAATGGAAGTCCTACCTCAACGAGGACGGTTATATATCTCAGGATGAAACGCAGATTCCCTTTTGCTTTCCTACACAGAGTCCAAGATTTATACCCCGGTCAGATGTCGAAATGATATATGGAGATTGTGATTCGGAAGGATGCCGTGCTCCACCAAATTCATTAGAGGAAGACACTTAGATGAAGGACAATCTTGACTACACCTACTCTGGCCTGATGGATGATCTGCCGATGTGGCAACCTTACCCAGGGACTTGGGGCAAGAAAGTCAGCCGAACAATGAGAATCAGCTGAGCCTCATTGAACAAAATACCTGTGTCTCCACCATGTCATGGGATCAACACTCAGATCATTCAGAGCCTACTCAGCATGACTGTTGGCTCTTGGATTGGCTAGAATTTTGGTAAAACAAAGTTGTTCAATGTTGATGTCACATGGGTGATATCTTAACATTGAGTCTTAACATTGGTTTATGTTAAGTACTTAACTTGTTGAAGTTGTGATGTCTGATGTCACATGTGATGTCATGACATCATATATGCAGATCAGTAAAACATCAGGTTTGAGATGTTTCTAGGGTTAAGCGTTTTAGCTGGAATTTGGGAGAGCTGGTAGAGTAATTGGATGCGAATATCTTGGAGGAGATATTTTCTGTTACAAACAGATTTGATGCAGATTTGTAGGAGTGTTTAAAGGCTGAAGATTTAAGAAGATTTTGAGAGAGAAAATCTGTTGAAGATTCAGTTTTAAATAACAAATCAGGTCAGATATTGTAGCAGGTCCAAGACCAGATCAAATAGCTATATAAAGCGCATCAATCCTTTGAAGAAAGGAACGAAGAAAGAGAGCTAAAGACTGAGAGTCGTTTGTGTCTTCATGTATGTGTTGTAAACCATTCTAGTGTGAATTGGTGTTGTTGTTTTGAGTTGTTCTTGATCAAAACTGTGAAGCAGAATCAAGTTGTGTTTTTCAAAGTGTGATCTTTGAATTATATCACTGAAGTGAATTAGGGATTGAGTAGTGTTCTCATACCTAAGTGGTCTCTTAGGTAGAAGGTTCATTAAGTAGAGATTAAGTTTAGGAGATGTCAACTGGGTTGTTGAGTCTGTAAATTAATTCTACTGATAGTGAAATTCATCTCTGGCTTGGTAGCTCCCAGAGTAAGTTGTTTAACTGAACTGGGTGAACAATTCTTTGTCTACTCTTCTGTTGTTTTATCTTGTCCATTGCAGAGTGTGTTGTTGTGACATCACACGTAACATCACATATCTGGTACCAAAATTTCAATTGGTATCAGAGCAGGCATCCTGCTCTGAATCTGGGTGAGATCTAGGGCTGATACTTTCTGGTAAAGATGGACAAGGAGGTTGGTGGATTTGTAAATAGACCCCCTATTTTGGATGGCTCTAATTATGATTATTGGAAGCCAAGGATGATTACCCTTTTGAAATCATTGGATAGCAGGGCTTGGAAGGCTATCATAAAAGAATGGAAAGCACCTGTTGTTGTTGAGAAAGATGATGCTGGGAAAGAAATAGAAGGCAGCTCAAACTGAAACCTGAAGAAGAATCGACCAAGGAAGAAGATGAGCTTGCCCTTGGTAATTCCAAAGCTTTAAATGCTATTTTCAATGGAGTTGATAAGAACATATTCAGGTTGATCAATACCTTTGAATTTGCCAAGGAAGCTTGGGACATCTTGAAGACTACTCATGAAGGAACTTCAAAGGTTAAGATGTCAAGACTTCAACTTCTGACATCAAAGTTTGAAAGTTTAAAGATGAAAGAAGATGAAACTATTCATGACTTTCATATGAGTATTCTTGAGCTGTCCAATGCCTCTAGTGCTCTTGGAGAGAAGATGACTGAAGAAAAGTTGGTGAGGAAAATCCTTAGATCCCTTCCCAAGAGGTATAAGATGAAGGTGACTGCAATTGAAGAAGCTCAAGACATCAGCAAAATGAGAGTTGACGAGCTAATTGGATCTCTTCAAACCTTTGAGTTAGGGTTGAATGAAGAGGAACCTGAAAAGAAAACCAAGAGTATAGCCTTGGTATCTAATACTCAAGAAGAGAAGAAAGGGAATGGTGCTGAATCTCAGGAGGAGCTGTCTCAGGCCATTGCTATGCTAGGAAGACAATTTAACAAGGTTTTCAAGAGGATGAATAAGAACTACAAACCTAATGTTAAGAACATCTCCTCTGACATCAGCAAGTCAAAAGAGAAGGATGAAGAGAAGACTGCTCAAGACAAAGGGATTCAATGCTTTGAGTGTGAAGGATATGGACATGTCAAGAAAGAATGTCCTACATTCCTTAAGAAGCAGAAGAAGGGCATGACAGTTTCCTGGTCTGATACTGACAGTGAAAGTGAAGAAGAGTCAGCCAAGCATGTCAGAGCTTTGACTGGGACATGTGTGTCTGATGGAGAATCAAGTGATGAGGAACTGACTTTTGAGGAGTTAGCTGCCTCCTATCATGAGTTATGTCTGAAGAGTGCAGAGGTATGTCAAGAAAGTGAGAAACAAAAGAAACAAATTATTCAGCTTGAGACTGTCAAAGTTGATCTTGAAAATGAAGTCGTGTTGGTCAAATCTCAACTTGATCAAATGACAAAATCTGTTAGAATGTTGAACAGTGGATCTGATACTCTTGATAAGATTCTTCAGGAAGAAAAAGTAGCAGGAGACAAATCTAGCTTAGGATTTGTTGAGAAGAAGGTTTCTGCTGAAGCTAGTACTTCAGGAACCAAAAAGGACACGTCTTTACCAATGTCTCAACATAACAAAAAGAGACATAATCCTAAACCCAAGCAGGTTGCTCACCAACAGCCTCAAAATGTTGGGAAAAGGTATGCTCATGGTCCTCATCAAGGGAAGGTACATACTTATGGAGCTAGGCAGTATATGCCTCCTCAATACCATAGGAGTATGCAGGCTCCTAGGTTCAACATGTTCCATCAGATGTCTCAACATCAGGGGAACATGTATGGCTTTGAATATAATAATGTTGTGCCTCACTATTATGGAAGAAGGAAGCCACATCACCATAGAAGACAGCCTAAGAGACAGAATCCTCACTACAGGAGACAGACAAACTATGGAAGAAAACATCACCAGTACTATGGATGGCTGCCACAGCAGTTTCATCATCAAGGTGGCAGGAAGTTTAACAACTTCAGAGAAGAAAGAGTAAGGTGCTTCTATTGTGGAAGATTTGGCCATATGCAAGTTTCTTGCTACAAGCTTCATGGCTTTCCCAAGTCTATCCCTCAACCTAGACAGAAGGATAACAGGCCCAAGGTTGTTAAACAGTGGGTTCCTAAGGCTGAGGTTACATGTCTATTGGCTCATATTTCAGATAGACAATCTGCTTAGGATGAATGGTATTTTGACAGTGGCTATTCAAAGCACATGACTGGATGCAAAAACCAATTGGAGGATGTCAATTATTGCTCCTCAATTGATGTTACTTTTGGAAATGGAGAGAAAGGGGTAGTAAAAGGTGTTGGAAAAGTGAAGTGTCATGATGGACCTGATCTTGACAATGTGCTTCTTGTCAAAGGATTGAGTGCTAACTTGATTAGCATAAGTCATCTCTGTGATGATGGATATAAGGTTAGCTACACTAAAGATAAGTGTTTGATAACTAATGAGGAAAATGAGGTAGTTATGAAAGGAGTCAGATCCAGAGATAATTGTTATCAATGGATACCTCAAGAATTCTGCTCATCTAATGATGTTAAGGTTGATGTTGTGACATCAGACTGTAACATTAAGTGTGAAAGTCTGAACATGGTGAAAGGTCAATTAGGGTTAATAACTTATGGTGTGAATTCTTTTAAAAATTTAAAAGGAAAGTTATTTTGGAGGGAGAAACTCATTGATGGGCGTTTAAGTGATCCACAAAATCAGGCTCCCTAATTTAGGCCATCATTTCCTATTGTAGCTTTCACACGCTTCATCAAACATCATACCTCTAGACTATTCGTCTCCTTCTCCATCAACAGAAGTAGCAATCCTTCACTGATCCTCAAGTGCTTCACATGAACAATGTCAAAACATATATCATCTCCATATAAGAAATCTGCTTCATAAAGTTCATCACTCGAAAAAGCTAGGGTTTTTACAGAGGAGGGACCTGCTGAAGAAGCGTTGAATGTAGCAGCCATCTCCATGATGGTTCCTGAATCTGGTAAGTCAAGACCTTTAAAACTTCAACCAAAAAGGGCTGGAACAAAATTTAATGATAATGAAACTAAGAGGCTAGTCACGAGTGTACTTTTTAGTGATAAATCTGCATCTAGGTCATCTACCTCTCAAGCTGTTGAAGAGAGGGTTGATGTTGATGGCAGTCTTAATCAGATTGCCACCAAAATTTTGGATAAGGGTTTATCTGTAAGAGGCATTTCTATTCCCCTTAGACAAATGCCTGCTGAAAAGGAGGACATGCAAAGTGCTGATACAAATCTTCACAGACTGGCTATGTCTGTCATAGAAGATGCTGAAGTAGGTGTTGAAGAAGAAAGTGTTCATGAGGAAGCTGATGTCGAAACAAATGTCAGAACATCGCCTGATAGGGTGTTGAAATTAGGCCTAGTGAAAAGAAGAATACTGATCAGGTGGATGTAATTGATCTGTCTGATAATGAAGTGATTGGAAAAGCTGTCCCTGGGATTGCAAATAGATTGAAAACAAGGAAAGGAAAGAATGTGGAATCCTCTCCTATGAAGCCAGCTGAAGGAAAGAAGAAAAAGGCTTCTTTGGTTGGTCCTACCAAGTCATGGAGCAAAGTGGCTGTGAAATTCAAAAAGAGAAAGGTAAGGGAGGATTCAGAGTCTGAAGTTGATGTTGAGGATGATGTTCAAGACATCACACCTGTGAGAAAGTCAATCTTGAAGAGAATTACTGACAAGATACCTGATATCCCTGTTGACAACATTTCATTCCACTATGCTAGCAGTGCATCCATGTGGAAATTTGTCTGTCAGAGGAGACTAGCATTGGAGAGAGAACTTGGTGGAGATGCCTTGGATCTTAAGGACGTCATTGAATTGATTAGATTTGCTGGGTTAGTGAAGACTGTGTCTGGACTATCCAAGTGCTATGATGGATTAGTCAAGGAATTTATTGTCAACATTCCTATGGCTATTAATGACAGCAGAAATATGGATTTTAGAAAGGTTTATGTGAGAGGTCAATGTGTAAACTTTTCTCCTGAGGTAATTAACACTTACCTAGGAAGGGATGAGCAGGAGTATAGAGAGTTAGAAGAAACAGACAATGTTGTGTGAAAGGAAATCACAGCAGGGCAAGTGAAAGTCTGGCCTCTGAAAGGAAAATTGTCTGCCAGTTTGTTAAGTGTCAAATATGCTATTCTGCACAGAATAGGAGCAGATAATTGGGTCCCTACCAATCACAAGACAACTATCTCTGTTGGATTGGGAAAATTTATTTATGCTGTTGGGACAAAGAGGTTATTTGATTATGGGGCTTATATGTATGATCAGACTATCAAGCATGCTGCTACAAATGCAGTGAAGATGCCTATTGCCTTTCCCTCTCTCATTTGTGGGATCATCTTGTCACAACATCCTGAGATTCTTCACCAATCTGATGTGGTGTGTAAGATAGAATCTGCCTTGTCAATCCACTATAAGTTGTTTGAAGGGAAGCATGTCCCTGACATTGTCAAGACATCAACTTCAACATCACAACAGCCACCTGCCAAAACTGGGTTGATTTCAGAATTGGAGGAGGCTTGCAAGGAGTTGGATGAAGTCATCAGAGTGAGTACTGAAAGAAAGCTAAAATTTGAAAAACTTCTCATGACTCTGAGATTGGCAGAAAAAGAAGATGAAGCAATCAATGCTAGCCAAAATGATGATGATGTTGAAGGACCAGGATCTGATGAAGACGGGTCTAGCTCTGATGAAGATTAAGTTTCTTTTGTTGTTTCTGCTAGACAATAGTTTTTTTTGCTTTTGTTGTTTTGTTCTGCACTTGATGTGCTTAAGTATATAATTCGAATATTGTGGCTTTTTAAGCACTTTTTATGTTCTATGATTTGTCTTGTCTTGTATGCTGACTTTAGACTGACAATGAGAGCTAGCTTAGGACTAACTGGTAGTTAGTAGGTGTTTGTCCAATTATGGCTAAAAAGGGGGAGAGTGTTTGTGCAGCTGTATGCTGGTTCTGGTTTTGAGGGGGAGCTTGACCCTTTGCTGAGCTGATGAAGTATGTGCAACATTTTGAAGTAGGAGCTGTTTTGAAGGAGTGCTTTGAAGGAGTGCGGCTGCTACTGCTAACTGCTAGGAGTTTTTAACTTTTTCAATTTTTATCCGTTGCTGAAGTCTCTGATGTTGCAGGGATTGTTTTAGCCAAAGGGGGAGATTGTTGGCTCTTGTATTGGCTAGAATTTTGGTAAAACAAAGTTGTTCAATGTTGATGTCACATGGGTGATGTCTTAACATTGAGTATTAACATTGGTTTATGTTAAGTACTTAACTTGTTGAAGTTGTGATGTCTGATGTCACATGCGATGTCATGACATCAGATATGCAGATCAGTAAAACATCAGGTTTGAGATGTTTTTGGGGTTAATCGTTTTAGCTGGAATTTGGGAGAGCTGGTAGAGTAATTGGATGCTAATATCTTGGAGGAGATATTTTCTGTTACAAACAGATTTGATGCAGATTTGTAGGAGTGTTTAAAGGCTGAAGATTTAAGAAGATTTTGAGAGAGAAAATCTGTTGAAGATTCAGTTTTAAATAACAAATCAGGCCAGATATTGTAGCAGGTCCAAGACCAGATCAAATAGCTATATAAAGCGCATCAATCCTTTGAAGAAAGGAACGAAGAAAGAGAGCTAAAGACTGAGAGTCGTTTGTGTCTTCGTGTATGTGTTGTAAACCATTCTAGTGTGAATTGGTGTTGTTGTTTTGAGTTGTTCTTGATCAAAGCTGTGAAACAGAATCAAGTTGTGTTTTTCAAAGTGTGTGATCATTGAATTATATCACTGAAGTGAATTAGGGATTGAGTAGTGTTCTCATACCTAAGTGGTCTCTTAGGTAGAAGGTTCATTAAGTAGAGATTAAGTTTAGGAGATGTCAACTAGGTTGTTGAGCCTGTAAATTAATTCTACTGATAGTGAAATTCATCCCTGGCTTGGTAGCCCCCAGAGTAAGTTGTTTAACTGAACTGGGTGAACAATTCTTTGTGTACTCTTCTGTTGTTTTATCTTGTCCATTGTAGAGTGTGTTGTTGTGACATCACATATCTGTGTAGCGAGCGATTTTGGATGTGGTTGCGAAGCACTACCGCTCTTTGGTATCTACAACTCGATTCATTTTTTATCCTATTAAAGCTGATGAGAGAAGGGAAATAGATGTCTCAAATTAACCCTGCTTGCAAACTGAGGTTAAACAGTCAAAACTGTTGGTTTACAGATGCTACAAAGATTCGGGGTCTCTATTAGGTTTATTTTTTTAAAAGGGGTGTTAAGATGTTAGGACGGATGTATGAAAGTATGGGATTTTGGGTTTTTGTTTAGTGTACTCGCTAAGATATATTCTTTCAATCTTATGCCTACGTATTCCCGTTTACCGAAACAGGGAAATCAGAGCGTTCGTAGTTCCTCCTATTCTATGGGAGGAAATGGTGTTTTGGTGTCTTGTTCAAAGCCCAAGACGTGAAGCGAAAGGTGATATATTTGTATCTTGTTCAAAGCTGAAGATGTGAAGCTAAAGGGTCTATTTGTATCTTGTTCAAAGCCCAAGATATGAAGCTAAAAGGGTTTGACTTTAGAGAGAATTTGTCATCTCTAAAGAGGGGTTTGTATGTCACAACTGTTTATAAAGGAGAATTACTTTAACCGGGATGTGTGAATCCGACAATGCCATAATTTCCTTTATAGGAGATTTTTAACCTGAAGGAGAAGACTTTAACTCAGTGTAGAGCAATGCCATCTTTCCTTAGGAATTTCTCATGCTAAAAGAGGGACAGTGGCATGGATGTAGATGATCCAGAGGCTTGCCGCTTACAGCGATTAGATGAAGGAGTTGTTGATGTTTGTGTATTATGAACGAGGCACAACTTTGATGCTAAAAGGTTGATTCGATCAACAAGTGGTTTTCTTATACAAAGCCTAAGAGGAGGCAATTATGTGTCTCGTACAAAGCTCGAGAGAGAGGCTAAAAGGTTTTGACTCGACGATGGAGTCCTTTGGTATCTAGTATAAAGCCCGAGATGGAGGCTATGGGGTTGATCCTACAAGAGAATCTTTTATACTCAACAAGAAAGTGTTTTTGTATCTCGTACAAAGCCCGAGATGGAGGCTAAAATTTGTTTGGCTCAATAAGAACCTTTTTGTATCTCGTATAAAGCCCAAGATGGAGGCGAAAGGTTTGTTAGACTCAACGAGGGAGTCTTTTGTATCTCGTACGAAGCCCGAGAGAGAGGCTAAAATTGTTACCTCCGCTGGGGAGAATCATTGAACAAAGCCCAAGAGGAGGCTATTGTAACTGTTTCTGTTGAGTGACAGATCCAATATACTGATTTTAAAGAGAAAATCAGTTTTTATATGAGTAACACTGTACTCAAGGATTCGATTCGAGGACCAAGGGTATTTCCTTTTCTTTGAGGAAACGGGAAATCCAAAGGGTATTGAGACTGTCTGAGTCTACGGGTTTCCTTCCTATTTAACGAAGGGGTCACTTAAGAATGTCTTTGAGACTCAAGGATATTAGACTGTCCGTGTCTAGAGTTTCATCTTTTGTACTATGCTTTGAGAAACAGTAGTAGACTCTTTGAAGGGCTGCTCTATTAGGATGACTAAGTTCTGTTCCTATACCTCTAGGAGGTCGTCGGGACAATTTGTACGAAGCCCAAGAGGAGGCTGGAAACTTTTAAGAAGCCGAGTGGTCCTTGTATGAAGCCCAAGAGGAGGCTATCATTCCCAGAGGAAAATATCATTATACGAAGCATAAGAGGAGGCTGTGAATACTTCTAAGAAGCCGACGAGTCCTTGTACTAAGCCCAAGAGGAGGCGGGGATGATTTTAGGAAGCCTGTGGGTCCTTGTACGATGCCCAAGAGGAGGCCGATGCTTTTTAGAAGCCCGTGGGTCCCCAAACCCCGAGAAATTCAAGACAGGCTATTCACAAGGAATAGATCAAGCCAGGAAAGTTCGAGAATTTGGAAGAAACTCAAAGATGCCATTCACGGAGAATACATTCATCTCTGGGAGTAGAGTTTCTTGACAATTCCTAATGAGGACAGCCGAAGAGAAGACTGTATCTGGTGATCCTATTGGGGATCTAGCTGTCTATTTCTACGAATAAACAAAACGACTTTACCTAGTTCTAGATGTAGTTGCCGGGGAAACTCTAAATATCTATACTATTATTACACAGTTGATATGAGTTTATGAAAGAAGACTTACAGCAAAACAGCCCCACAATATAGTTATATGTATATGAAAGCGGTAAATGAAAGCGTATAAACACTTACTCTGTTGTAGAGCTTCCATGCTGTTTGGTTAGTTGTTCAACAAAGAAAGATTGAAAACAATAGTATAATTCAAAATCAAAGGAGAAAGTGCTTTGAAAAAGAAAGATTTGGGGCTTACAGCTCAAGGAGAGGCCCAGGGTTTTACCAGTGATTGCACTGTTGAATTTGTACAGAGGGACTTATACAAGTGACTGAGGCCCAAAAGGTTTTCTGTACAAAGGGATGGGTCTTACACTCTCTCAAGAGGCCCAAAAAGTTTTTTAAAGAAAAAGAGTGGGGCTTATAACACGAGGGTAGGCCCAGATGATTTTTGTTTAAAAATGGCGATCGCGCAGAGATTTTCTTTTAGCGCGAAGGGGCTTATATAATATCTGAGGCCCAAAATGGTTTTGGTTAAAAGGGGGTTGGGTCTTACACTCTATTAGAGGCCAAAAGTTTTGAATGGGTCTTATAGCTCAAGGAGAGGCCCAAAAGTTATTTTTCAAAAGGCGACGATTGCGCCGTTTATTTTTGACGGTATCGGGACTTATACAATACACTGAGGCCCAAAAATGATTTGGTCAAAAAAAGGATTGGGTCTTACACTCTATTAGAGACCCAAAGTGTTTTGAAAATGATTTATGAGGGTTGAATTAATCCAAAAACCCTAATTTGTTTTCAAAATGTATTTTAATTGAATAAAAATTTAATTAAAATGATCAAAATTGTTTAACATAGGGAAAACAAATTGTGATCTTGGATTAATGCTTCAAAAATTAAGTATTGACCTACAAAATAATTAGAAGGCATTAAAAGTTGCAAAATCAAGGTGGAAAAAATATTCAAAATGTCAAAAACAATTAAAATATTAATTCTTTGCAAAAATATCAATTATATGAAATATATAATATTTTTGGGATTTTTTGGGAAAATAAAATATTTTAACATTTTTGTGAATTATTAAAAAAAGAATCAACTCAAAATCATTAAAACTCAGAGAGAAATTAATTTTTGAATCAATTAAATAAAAATCACAAAATTCAAATATTTAAATGTTGGAAAATGGCGCCAAGTACAAAGGCAAGAACACGCGCGTGTTCTGAGTTTCCCAGATTTGCATTTTCTATCCAATCTCACTGAATACTTGATCATATCATACAATCCACATACCAATCAACTCGTTTCAACCTCACGATCATGTCTATGACAATTAATTTCATTTAAATTAAGCATAAAACAAGAAATCACGAAAAATCCTCAAGAACCCTAAATTCTGCATGAAGGCTGGGATTTTTGATACACGATTCAAACAAATCAATTACTTGAGGGGAAACATTCCATGCATGATTATGAACATTTGGCAAAAGTATTGTGCGAGGAAATATGCATAGATTGAGAGATGACCAAGTTTAGGCTTACCTCTAGGTCGTGACAGAAAGAGCAAATTGATTTCTGAGTAGGAGGTGTTACAGATGAATTGTGATGATCTGAACAGCTTCCCTACACCCTATGGAGTGTGTTTGAATGCTTGGACTTGATGGAAATTGGCTGGATCACTTCATGGCATCTCAACTGCAACTTGGTTAAAACCTTGAGCAATTGACTGGTGATTCTGAGAAATCAGTGTTCCAAATGTTGTTTAAGTGTTTGATCAGCTCACATATGATGTATATGAGGTGTGTGTGTGATTGGTTTGAGTGGAATTTCTCTCTAATGAAAAACCCGATAGTGACTTGCTAAGAAAGGTATTTTTGAGAGTGAGAAGTGGTTTTTGAGAAAGGCAAGTGTTGTAGGCCTTTGGTGTACTTAAACTGATCACAATTGAGCTTTATTTATAGTAGAGCAAGTTTGTTTTGCAAGGAGTAGTGAATGTCAACTGCTGAGTAGGTTTGGCCAATGTTGGCAAATGGAAATCCAAGTCTCCTCTAGCCATTGACTAGAGGTTAGGGCACAGGCTGCTGGTCCCCTTGGTCTTGGATAAGTCTTGACTGAATTCAGTTGCTAAGAGCTCAGTCCATGCCACCTTGATGCTTCCATTGAATGCTCCAATCCAAAATTGGAGTCTTGTCCCTATTTTGGCAATTCTAGGTTCAACATGCTATTTCTTGTTCCAAAGACTTTGGAGGCTTGGCTCAGTGATTGTCCCCTTTAGATTCAATCCTCAGAGGTTTCCAAGTGGATAGGAGTATTTGGATTTGGCTGAGTTTGGAAAATGGACCAAATGTGCAAAAATCTGCCTTGCCTTGGCAGATTTCAACAAGGCAACTTGCCAATGTCATATCTCATGGCCCAAATTGAATTTGGTAATGTTCTTGGTCATTTTGGAAAGCCCTTACATGATACAACAACTGTTTGAACATATTTGGTTTTGATCTCTTTTGAATCCAAGTGAAAAATCCCCCTACATTTGGAAAAAAGTATAGGCAGATTCTGACTTAGTGAAATTTTCACTATGTGTTGGAACAAAGTGACTTTTCTTGATTTTGATCACTCCATAACTCAAAATCCATGAGGAATTTGACATAGGTCAGTATGAATCTTTTGTAGAGGGCAATGTGATCTACAAATCAAGCTTTGAATGGGGAACAATGGCCTTGTGGTTTAGGAGTTATGGTCCTCCAAAGTTGGCACATTAGTGTCACTTTTTCCATAACTTAGAAATTTTTCTAAGTTTTTATGGTTACCCCTTTTACAAGTTATCCCACTTTCTTTGATTTTTCTTGATGAATGATGATTCAAATCATACATTAACATCATTTTAGGGTTAAAAATCCATTTTGGTGAAAAATCTCAAAAAGTCAAAGTTGACTTTTGTGCACAGTTGACTTTTTATCAGATGAATTCCAAATTGTGCAATTTTTCAGGAAATCATGTCCTTGACCTAAATCAAACTTGATGGACATGTTCCATGGGTGTCATAGGGTATATTGAATCATGTCTTAGGGTTTGGGAGCATGTCCTGGTCAAAAGTCAAAGTTACAGTTGACTTTCCTCGCGAAACCCTAATTGTGGTGCAGATGAAATTGAGACTTGTTGCTCAAGCTTCTTGGATTAATCCATTGTTGCAAATGGATCAATATAGTATATTAAAGCCCCCCAAATCATGTCTTTAGGTCTTGGTTCATGATTTGTCCCAAAAGTCAACTTAGGGGGGAATTAGGTCAAGAAACCCTAATTCCTGATTTTTGATGTATGCATCCCCTGAGGCCAAATTGACTTGATGATTGGGTCCATGAGGTTCCATGGAGTATATTAGGTTATGTTTTGGATCATTGGCTTGTGCCCAGATGAAGAATTTCCATCTGGAGGCCCTGGTCGACCAAAACCCTAATTTGGTGACACTGTCGATCTTGAGACTTGATCCACCCAGAAGGGAGCAGCCTTGTGCTTAATCCTTGAAGTGGGAGTCCTTTTGATCCATTGTGGATATTTTAGAGGCTAGACAAGTTGAAGATCAAGTCATTCCTTGATTGATCCTTTGTCTAAGGCTTTTTGAGGGCTTAAAAACCCTAATTTTGATTGTAGTGAATGCTCAACAACCCTTGAGGCATTTGATGAGGCATGATGGTTCATCCATATTGTGATGATGATTTGCACAATGATGGGAAATCTTAGTGGTCAAAATTTGGGGTATGACAGATGCCCCTATTTAATCTTCTTGGACACGAAGGTGTGAATGACGAAGGTATTCAGGCATTCGGGGTGCAAGAGGATTAAATATCGGAATACCTGAAATTTTGATGGCTATGAATGGCAGCTTGCGCATTCATCTTCTTTTGCTAAGCAATGATGCTTAGAAAAGGTAGACTTCCCCTCGATCCTGGTATCCTACCAAGGAACCGGTCTCAGTTTCTGATGTAAACTTCCCCTCGATCCTGGTTTCCTACCAAGGAACTGGTCTCAGTTTCTGATGTAAACTTCCCCTCGATTCTGGTTTCCTATCAAGGAACTGGTCTTAGTTTCTGATGTAAACTTCCCCTCGATCCTGGTTTCCTACCAAGGAACTGGTCTAAGTTTCTGATACAAACTTCCCCTCGATCCTGGTTTCCTACCAAGGAACTGGTCTTAGTTTCTTTTATCAATAAACTTTATTGACAAGGAACGCTATGTGTAGCGATTTTCCTTCAAACTTCTCGCCGAATTTTCCTGGAGAGATGCCATTTGATAGAAAATTTTTTGATGTCAGACTTGCTGGGGAACCCATTCGTCTGAGTTGTAGAGGTATACAAACTTCTTTGTTGGAGACACCATTTGTCGAATCTACTGGGGAGAGCGAGTCTCTTGAGAGACTGCTGTCTGCTTGGGGTCTTACATCATACTTTTCTCGGGATCTTCCTGGAGAAATGCCATATGATGGGCTCCAATTTTGAGGTACCGATGACCTTTTCATCAGCGGTCTTTCGGAGAAAGGCAGCTATACTGCCAAATCTCTGCTTAGGAGGCTTTATCTGGGGATTTTTCTTAATTCGGGAAAGCAAGGATATCATCTTCAATGGCGAAGAGTGATGTTGACTGAAGGTTCTCTGGCTTTTCAGAGGTTCAAGTTATCAAAGTGGTCGAGTGCCGACTCTAATCCAGAGATACACTGGAGGCGAGATTGTTCAAACGCAGCATTTACTGACGAGGCAAGAACTGACAACTCGATTGAGAAGACTGTTATCACTAGGGGACAAGACTGACTAGAGTGATAGTGATGCAATATGAATACGAATGCAAATCAAATGCATGATGTATGTATGTATGTATATGCTGACAAAACTGACGCGACATACAGACTGACGAGTGAACACGACTGGATACTCGGCCATCGCGGGGCGACGAAGTATCGTTGGTCAAAAAAGTAGCAATTCTACCTTGCTTAGGAGAGATAGTCCCTACGGGGAATACCGTTGATCGGGCTTAGGAGATAAGAACTCGGCCGAGGGTATCAGATGGGAAAGCCGCATCTCATACAGTTGATCCTTCTTTCATGCATACTGTCCTAGAAGGAGTACTTTGATTCTGCACTTTGAAATTCAAACGCCTTTGGAGACGCAATCGATGTTCTTTCGATGTTCAACAGTCAAAAGCAATTTCCATCTTTAATTTAAATGCAGAAAAAGTTTTAACAAGTAAATTCATTTTTGTTTCATTTCAAGAATCGCTAATCATGTTAAAACACCATTCTGTAAAGCTAAAACAAATAAGAATTACAAACAAAAGCACAAGGGCTCAAATTTTATTGATAAGATGGAGATCAGCCAAACACGTGATTCCAAAGAGTATATACAAAGTTAGAAAATGGTAATTTACAGGGAAAAGGGCTACGTTGAAACATAACAACCACTATCCTCCTACCAACTTTGAATTATGGGCATCCTGAGCTTCTGTCGAAGATGACCTTGACTGGAGTTTTCCTCCGATGGATGATGTAATTGCTGCTGAGGGATTTGCCTCTGTTGAACATAGTTACTTGCCATTATCCCTAATTTTTGCCTGGATTATACTTTGAGATTTCCAATCCACCGGGATGATTTTTTTCATGTCTCTAACTTTTGCCTGGACCGCCCTTTCGGGTTTTCAATCCACCGAGACATTTTTTTTAGTTTAGGCGAAGTATTTCTTGACTACATCAACATTCGTGGGGTAGGCAAATTCCTCTCCGTCCATGGTTGCAAGTCTCAAGGCGCCGCCTGAGAAAGCTTTCGTGACCAGATAGGGGCCATCATAATTTGGGGTCCATTTGCCCCGAGACGCAGTGAGAAATGATTGTATCTTCTTGAGCACGAGGTCTCCTTTCCTGAAGACACGAGGTCGGACCTTTTTGTCGAACGCCCTCTTCATTCTCTGCTGATACAACTGACCGTGGCATAGTGCCGTGATTCGCTTCTCTTCGATCAGGTTTAATTCATCGTGTCGACTTTGACACCATTCAGCTTCTGAAAGCTTAGCTTCCATCAATACCCGGATTGATGGGATCTCTACTTCTATGGGGAGAACTGCCTCCATGCCATATACTAGAGAGAAAGGGGTTGCCCCTGTTGAAGTGCGGACAGATGTGCGATAACCGTGAAGAGCAAAGGGTAGCATTTCGTGCCAATCTTTATAGGTTACAACCATCTTTTGAACGATCTTCTTGATGTTCTTGTTAGCCGCTTCTACCGCTCCGTTCATCTTGGGTCGGTAGGGAGATAAGTTATGGTGTTCGATCTTGAACTCAATGCACAACTCTTTCAGCATCTTATTGTTCAAGTTAGATCCATTATCTGTAATGATCTGGCTCGGAACACCATAACGGCAGATGATATTGCTTTTGATAAATCGGACCACCACTTGTCGGGTTACATTGGCGTACGACGCTGCTTCGACCCACTTGGTGAAGTAATCAATGGCTACCAGGATGAACCGATGTCTGTTTGAAGCCTTGGGCTCAATCATACCAATCATGTCGATTTCCCATATGGAAAAAGGCCACGGGGAAGAAAGAACTTTGAGATGTGATGGCGGTACATGAATTTTGTCGGAGTATATCTGACACTTGTGACACCTCCTCATGTACTTGTAGCAGTCGGATTCCATGGTCAACCAATAATACCCAGCCCTGAGAATTTTTCTCGCCATTGTGTGTCCGTTGGCATGAGTGCCAAAGGATCCTTCATGAATTTCTTTCATAAGCATGTCTGCTTCGGGTCTGTCGATGCATCGGAGCAAGACCATGTCAAAATTTCTCTTATAAAGAGTGTCACCGCTCAGGAAGAAGTTTCCAACCAATCTTCTGAGGGTTTTCCTGTCTTTTCTGAGTGCCCCAGATGGGTACTCTCGTTTCTGAAGGAAGCATTTGATATCGTGATACCAAGGTCTGTCGTCTATGACTGCTTCGATCGCGAAGATGTAAGCGGGCCGTTCAAGGCGCATGATGTCGATCTTAGGTATGTCATTCCATCGACCTACACTAATCATGGAAGAGAGAGTGGCTAATGCATCAGCCATGTGATTCTCATCACGAGGGATGTGATGAAAGTCGACTCTGTTGAAGAAGGGTAACAACCTTCTTGCATAGTCTTTGTAAGGAATCAATCCTGATTGGTATGTGTTCCAATCTCCTTTTATCTGGTTAATAACCAAGGCTGAATCGCCATATACGTCCAAGTTTTTGATCCTTAAATCAATCGCTTCTTCGAGACCCATGATACAAGCTTCGTATTCGGCCTCGTTGTTCGTACATTTGAACGTGAGTCGAGCGGTGAAAGGAATGTGGGAACCCTGAGGGGTAACAATGATTGCCCCAATTCCGTTTCCATAATGATTGACAGCTCCGTCAAAGATAAGTCCCCACTGGGAACCTGGTTCTGGCCCTTCACCGGGTAACGGTTCATCGCAATCTTTCATTTTTAGATACATGACATCTTCGTCTGGGAAGTCAAACCCGATTGATTCTTGATTGTCAATCAGTTGATGAGCCAAATGATCGGCTAAAATACTTCCTTTAACGGCTTTCTGAGCGTGATACTCTATGTCATATTCTGATAGTAGCATCTGCCAACGGGCAATCCTTCCCGTGAGAGCAGGTTTTTCGAAAACGTACTTGATTGGATCCATTTCGGAGACCAACCAAGTAGTATGATGAATCATGTACTGGCGAAGACGTTGGGCTGCCCAAGCCAAAGCGCAACAAGTTTTCTCAAGCATTGTGTACCGAGTCTCGCAGTCGGTGAATTTCTTGCTCAGATAGTAGATGGCAGACTCTTTCTGTTTGGTTTCATCTTGTTAGCCAAGTACACATCCCATTGATTCCTCTAGGACTGTGAGGTAAATGATCAGTGGTCTTCCTTCCACTGGAGGTGATAGAATCGGCGGATTCAACATGTATTCCTTAATACTATCGAAGGCGATTTGGCAATCTTCTGACCAAACGCAATCCTGGTTCTTTTTGAGTAATTTGAAAATCGGCGCACACGTGGCGGTCATAAAGAATATGAATCTGGAGATGTAGTTCAAACGCCCCAAGAATCCTCTGACTTGTTTTTCAGTTTTCGGAGAAGGCATTTCTTGAATGGCCTTGACCTTGTCAGGACCGACCTCAATTCCTTTCTGGCTGACGATAAACCCTAAAAGTTTCCCCGAACGGACACCGTTGGTGCACTTGTTGGGATTCAAGCAGAGTTTGTACTTCCTCAAACGCTCGAATAGTTTCGACAGGTGGGTCACATGCTCCTCTTCTGTCTTAGATTTTGCAATCATGTCATCGACATATACCTCTATCTCTTTGTGTATCATGTCATGAAACAGAGTAGTCATGGCCCTTTGATAGGTTGCCTCGGCGTTCTTCAAGCCGAATGGCATCACCTTGTAACAAAAGGTACCCCATGGGGTAATGAACGAAGTTTTCTCCATGTCTTTCGGTGCCATTTTGATCTGGTTATAGCCCGAGAATCCATCCATGAAGGAGAAAATTTTGAACTTTGCTGTGCTGTCTACCAGCATGTCAACGTGTGGTAGAGGAAAGTCGTCCTTTGGACTTGCCTTGTTCAGATCCCTGTAATTAACACACATTCAAACCTTTCTGTCCTTTTTGGGAACGGGTACAATGTTGGCTAACCATTGAGGATATTCAAATGTAGCGAGGAAACCTGCGTCGATCTGTTTCTGTACCTCCTCTTTGATTTTGATGGCCATGTCTGGATGAGTGCGTCTCAACCTCTGCTTTACTGGCGGACATTCCGATCTTAACGGTAAGTGATGTTCCACGATGCTGGTATCCAACCCTGGCATATCCTGATAGGACCAAGCGAATACATCGGGAAATTCTCTAAGGAGCTTTATCAAACCCTCTCTGGCAGTTGGACTGAGCAGTGCCCCAATCCTGATTTCTTGTCTCTCTTTTTCTGAACCCACATTGATCATTTCCAACGGCTCTTTGTGAGGTTCAATGGACCTTTCCTCCTGTCTGTGTAGTCGGGAGATCTCTTCTGGAATTTCATTGTCAACTTCTTCTTCAGCCCCAAATATCGGGAACCCATTAGCGGCGAACCCCACGGGGAATCACAAAGTCTGGCACCTTCCTTGATTTGTCTTCAGAAATAACGCTGATTTCTGGTGGAGCAGGATCATTGGAATCTGTCTACCAGGCAAAGTTGTCGTAGGAGAATTCCTCTGTTGCATTTTGCATAGCATTTGTGCTCTCAGCTGTATCTCCCTATCCAGTTGGCTAGATATCTTCGAGCCTGATACGAGAGCTTTCGGGAGCGGTGTACTTGACCATATAGTTAAATTTTCCACTTGGTCGTCCCAAGGTGTCCCACACTTCTTTGGAACTGGAGGAGTCATCCCTCTCGATGACGTTGACTTCGGGAAAAGCATAGTTGATGAATTCTAGTCCGGCAAACGTTGCAAATTCATCGTTATGTTGATTAGTTTCTGAATGATCTGAGTGTTGATCCCATGAAATGGTGGGGACACAGGTATTCTGTTCAATGATGCTCAGCTGAGTTTCATTGTTCGGCTGACTTTCTTGCCCCAAGTCTCCTGGATAAGGTTGCCACATTGGCAGACCATCCATTGGGCCATAGTAGGTGTAGTCAAAATTGTCTTTCATTGGAGTGTCTTCCTCTAATGAATTTGGCGGAGCACGACATCCTTCCGGATCACAATCCCCGTATATCATTTCGACATTTGACCGTGGTATAAATATCAGACTCTGTGCGGGATAGAAAAATGGCGTAGGCACCTCTTCCTGAGACATATAGCCATCCTCGTTAAGATAGGAGTTCCATTCTTCCTCTGTGTCAAAGGGATCTTCCTCATTGATAGCATGGACTGCTTGAGGGACTGGGTGAAGAAAACCTCCACTGTGGAAGAAGTTCTGAATGGGATGAAGACTCCCATCGCTGGCAGCTGTCTGGGTACAGGTTGCAGAAAAACCAAGACCCTTCTTTGTTTTATTGTCAATAGGAATGACAAGCTGTCCCCATCCGGTTGTATCGGTACTCTCGACCGCTTTGATAGCATCTTTGTATGAGGAAATCGAGGTTCCTCCTTAGGATTGACTATCCTTGCCCATCGACAGCGCTTGGAACTGCGTCCCAATAACCTCCTCGGGTTCTACACAAGTAGATGATGATAAGTTATTCACGAGCAAGGTCTGTTCTCCACAGACTGTGACAAGTTGATCGTTCTGAACGAACTTTAGCTTTTGGTGGAGGGTCGAAGTGACCGCACCAGACTGATGTATCCAAGGTCTTCCTAATAAACAACTGTATGTTGCCCGGATGTCCATGACCTGGAAAGTGACTTGGAAAGTGTGAGGACCGATAGTTATGGGAAGATCAACTTCGCCGATAACTATTTTTCTGGATCCGTCGAACGCTTTGACGACGACCTCGCTGATTCTCATCGGAGGGCCTTTGAATGATAATTGCATCAAAGTGGACTTCAGCATAACATTCAGGGCTGACCCTGTGTCTACCAGTACGCTGGCTAAAGCATCGTCCTGGCAGTTAACTGTAATGTTGAGCGCCATGTTATGACGGCGACCTTCTTCGGGTAATTCCTCATCACTAAATCCCAAATTATTGCAGGAAGTGATGTTAGAGACAATGCTATCGAACTGTCTGATTATTACATCTTGTTCCACAAAGGCTTGCTCCAAGACTTTCTGTAGAGCCTCCCTGTGGGCTTCTGAACTGAGTAACAGTGATAATACCGAGATCTTTGAAGGAGTCTGTAACAGCTGATCAACAATGTTATATTCACTCCTTTGGATGAGCTTCAACATCTCATCATTATTTATTGAAAGGTCGGGATTACTGGATTGACCGACTGATGGATCGGGAGCTTTTTTCTGAAGTTCCTTTTCCTTGTTAGGTTCTCCAACTCCTCGGTTGAAGATTCGACCGCTCCGTGTTACACGACTGATGTCTGCAATATTTATGACGGAGGGTAATGGAATTTCCTTTCCATTTTCAACTGTCGTTGCACCGTATTTGTAAGGGATAGCCTTAGTTGATTCATACGGTAGTGGTCCCGGTAGATAGATGACTATGGGAACCTTCTGATTTTTCTGACCATCATAAGTAATCTCGATCCGTTCCTGGTTAGAAACTCTTGATTCGTCGAGTAGAGGGATGATGGTAAAAACATCCCTGGTCTGGTGACGACCAGAGATTGTGACAACAAACTCGACTTGATTGGCAAGGTAGTTTGGCGACCAGTTGATGTGTCCAGAACCCGGATATGGGCGAATCTCTCCACGATCCACCTGCCCCTGGAAAGCTGCTCTCACAAGGTAACACCCTTGGTTACTTTCCGAACAGACACTACAACGGTCATAGTTGTGTGGTGGCACCTGGCCACACCCACTTTGAATACAATGTAACCTCACTAGGTTAGCTTCCACAGGTCAGACTGTCGCTCCCGGGATTTTCATCCAAGTACAAACGCGAAAGTGGCACCGAAATAGAGTCGCCAGCAATGTGTATTTATCCCAAGAGAGGGAAAGGAAACACCGCATAAACCTGAAGGGAAGGAAAAGCATGGTCTTGCGACCAAGAGAACTAAGTTCGGGAGTCGGTTACTCGAGAGGAAGGTATTAGCACCCCCTTGCGTCCATCGTACCCGATGGGATCCACGCTTGCTGCTTCAATCAAAGGGTGTAAGGAAAGATGCTGGAAAAAGAACTAGAAAAGGAATGGAAAGAGAAAGAGAAACAAATGTAGGGAAAATAAAAGAAGTGCTCGCATGGGCCCTACCCCACTACCTACGTATCTCATCGGGAACATGAGAATCAGAACGACGTAGTTCCCCTCACTAGGGAAAGTTGTTTGTGTTTTTAGTGGAATACGTCAACGTTTGCGTCCTGGCAGTTTAGGTATTGCAGCTCGCTGTAGGGAGACTTAGGCGTTACCTGTTTGCGGTAGAACGGAAATGACGCATCCTTAAGGAATGAGTGAATGAGATGAGGAGAGAAATCCCGGAGGAAAGACGTTATTGTTTGTTTTTGTCTTTTAAGAGTTTTTTCATTTGTTTACGTATGATAGTGTATCTAAATCTTAGTCATTGGAATGTGTATATCCTCACATTCCAAGATGGAATGAGTAAGAAAGTACACTAAGGGTGAAGAAGACCCTCACACTTAGTTCCAATTATTAAGGTTCAAACACAATAGCATACTTGTATTTATTAAGTATTTTTGTTGATTATGAAATGAAGAAGTGTTTTTCTTTATTTGTACCTTCAACAAGCATTGCATTTAAGTCCCTCATACAAGATCAAATGTTTAACACATTGACCCAAGATGGGCTATATGCTACACATTCT
This sequence comes from Lathyrus tuberosus, assembly GCA_022829125.1. Lineage (NCBI taxonomy): Eukaryota > Viridiplantae > Streptophyta > Magnoliopsida > Fabales > Fabaceae > Lathyrus > Lathyrus tuberosus. The sequence goes on from JALAZF010000043.1 coordinate 21,044,142, forward strand.
AAGATTATAAGAGAAGACCCCTTTATAATCTTTTCTTTATATGAAAGGCCTAAATGCAATAAATGCCTACCTTTATTAAGTATTTTTTACTTTTGTTTGAAGATGAGAGATGAAAGACTCAAGAGCGGAACAAAGGTAAAACCTAATGGGAAACAAAGACACACCCTAGTGTTAGCATGCTTGGAGGTCCTAAGGTTTAGTGTGGTATGAGAACACTATCCTAAAAAAAGAGGAGAAGAACATAAGAAGCAACTTACTTCCAAGATGGAAGTTAAGTTGATCTTAAAGAGGGATGAAGAAAATTAAGTAAGCAAAGAAGCATTTAATCATGAACTCAACAGAAATTAATCAATAATTAATCAAGAATAGGCAATTAAAATCATGGTCAAAAATAACCAAGCTAGAATTAAAATGCTAATAAAAGAAAGAAGATTAAAATCTAACAAGATGAGTTACTCTAAAATTAATTCTAAATCTAAAATTAAACCTAAAGTTAATTCTAGTTAATTCCTAGACTAATTCTAAAGTTATAAACTAATTAAAAGAAAATTAGTTCTAAAACTAATTCTAGAATTAAAAACTAATATTAATCCTAAAATTAATATCTAAATCTATTGTTTATTCAAATTAATTCCTAAAAATCTAATTCTAAAATAAAATCAAATCCTAAAGTCCTTTTTAAATCCAAAATTTATAATATCTACTTAAAAGAAAATTAAATCTAATTATTAACAATAAAAAACAAGCAAAGGAGGAGTGTAACTCAGAAAATGGTGGTGGAAAAAGGAGATAGGCGCACAGGCTGGTCTTTTAGGCCCAAGGTTTGTTGTGAAACCAGAAGGGGGTGCAAAAAGTGAAACGAAGGGTACGAAAAGTAAAAATAAAACGGGCCTTTGAGCCCTGTCCATGAAGGCACAAGAAAACCCTAATGTTTACTTTAGAAAAGCTCATCAACTCAGCACTCCCTTCCTCCTGCGCCGTCACACACCATCATCCTCTCCCAACGTTCTTCTCTCGCCGGCGACTAACCACTCGCCTCTCTCACCTCTCAACACATTTCTTCTCCTTCACAACAAACCGCCGATGGCTCTCTCCGTCCTACTTATCAAATACAAGAACCTCCACGTCGTTGATGCCGTACTCCTCTTCATCACCTTCCTTTGATTTGTCGCGACAAGCTCCACCAAACGCCCACTCTCTTCTTTCACCGACATCGTCTTCATCATCTCTTCCTTCGTCAACATCACGCGGTCAATCAATAACAATAGCTCTCCACTCTCCGTCCACCTTCATCACAACCTCGCCGTCGTCATCATCTTCGTTGCTTCCGCCGGAGCTCCGTCCACCGTCGTCTACTTCTCATCCGTTCTTGCAAAAAAAACTCCATCCATTTCTGTTCTTCTTCTTCTTCTTTAATCACACAGCAATACTCAAACCTCACTCTTAAACTCTCAATGATATTGCGAAAAGAAAATCCAACAGAAAACCTAACTACTAAATTGATTCAAAGATTTAACCAATTCCAGTTACACAAAGAGATCGATGGAAGAAACCAAACCTGAACCTGTGGCAATGAGACCAAGATTTAGAGAACCAGAAAACCAGAGAGGAGGTTCCACAGCACCATGAAGCTTCAAAATCAGGTAATCTTCTCTTAATTTTTTTGCAAATTCGAACGGAATCCTTCTCCTCTTCTTCTTGCAGATCTTTTTTTGTTGTTGCGTTGGTTATTGTTGTTGATGTGAATTCTAGGAAATGATGAAGATGAGGTTGTATGAAGCTTATTGATGAATTCTGCAGAGTGAATTCGTTGGAGAACCGGAGTTTGTTACAGAATCGGAGAAGAATTCGTGTTGACGAAAACTTGCGGATGTTGAAGATTAGTGAAGAATATTGATGATGAAGGTTGATCGAAGAAGAAGAAGAATTGAAGCCAAGGAGGAAGAAATCGGTTATGGAGGATGCAGAGAAGATTCAAGAGATGGTTGAAGGTGGAGATGATGAGAGATTGAAGATTGGTGAAATTATGCAGAATGATCAGGGAAGAATGAATCGTGGAGAAGAAAAAGAATGAGAGAGATTGAAGGTGATGCAAAATGAGGAATTCTGTAGAATGAAGATGATGATGAAGCTTTATAGAGAAGATGGAGGGTAGTTTGGTCTGCACAATTGAAATTCGGTTAGAGTTTGTTAGAGTTGGTTAGAGTGAATTTGTGAAATGCTGTTGAGGTTAGTTTTTCGGTTAGGGAATTGGCAGTGAGTTTTTGTAACTGTTATTGAAGGTGTGTTTTTGGGTTAGAAACTGTTAGCCTTTTTTCTTTCTTTTTAATTTCTGTTGTTGCATTTCTTCTTCACCTTACTGCTATATTTTCCATTTTCTGATGAGGGTTTTGAAATGAAAATTTGGTTGTATTCTCAGTGCATAATTCTTGTTTTGGTACGTTGAACTCCTGCACTTTTGTTGTTGCTCGTTGTATGATGTACTGGTGTATTGATTTCACTGAAAAAACACCTTTCCATACCATTTGTCAGCATCAACAACTTGGTCTAAGAGCTAAAATTACCAATCTTATTTTTCTGACATCCTGAAGAATTAAATGAGCAGTATTGCGTCCATTTTGATGGAGTTGTCCCCTCTATTTCGAAGAAGAACAACCAAGCTTTTTTTTTTTGGAATCCTGATAAGAAATGCCAGCAGCCTCGGCCCCATCATCTGTGCAAGTAGACCTCATAATCAGGCTTGGGTTCACGGCCGCGGATATATTCAACAACATACTTCAGTGGTAGATCATAGTTGATAACCAAATTAACCTGTTGTTGATTAAAGCCACAGGCAAACATCAGTTGATATATGAACCTCAGTCAAACCATCTCTAAACTTCTTGACTATCTCGTCTCTCCCGTCATGTTCAAGAGCACCTTGTATGGACGTAACTTCATAGCCCAATTCAACATGGGCTTTACGCAACATTTTTGCACTATTTCTAGTACGCACAAATATAATAGTTTGCCCCACATTCTCTCCTATTTCAAATATATAACTTTTAATCACTTTTCCTCTTTTTCTTAAGGTAGCAGTAGATTGTTATAACCCGATCCTTAGCGCCAGGAAATGCATCCACAACCTTGACTAATTTTGAAGCAGCTCTTGTATAAGTAACAACTCGAGTCAAACAGGACATGTCTTCACCTTTCCAGGACAAAGCTCCCTCTTGTAAATTTGTTATCTCTTTATATGGCCTTATGGATTTAAAAATGAGAAAATGGAATTTAGATTTAGTTTGGATAAATGGTTAATTGAATGGATAAGAAAGCGGGTAAGAATGACTTTTTGAATGAATATGGTTTTGGATGAGAAAATTACTATGGACTTTGGTGATTTGAAATGGTTATGAACATGAGTTGAAATGTACTTCGAATCTTGAGTTATAAGAAATCCACATGACCACACTTAACATGCTTAAACCTTGATAAATCAACATTCACATCCAGATTAAAACTCAAATACTTAACGAATTCTCAATTCCAATCGACTTCCATATCAACCCTCATTAACTTGTGTTACAAGCAACGAACCATAAGCAACTGAGAGAATAACACTGCCCTAACCGCAATATAAATCCACAACTGGATCTCATGTCAAGATGCCTTTGCCATGAACCCTAACCACCATCTCCAATTGGTGAATATCAACCAATTTGCACAAAAGATAAGAAACCTTGATCCCACGACTCAGGAACACATGCAAATGTATGAATAAGTTATGACCTAGTGGAAAATGTAGATGATTGTGAAACAAAAGCCAGAAAAAGTTAAAAAAAACTAGGGCAAATTTTGGGGTGCTACAGCTGCCCCTATTCAATCAACTTGGACCTGAAAGGATGATAGCAATGGCTTTCAGACATTTAAGGTACAAAGTGATTGAATACAAAGAGAATCGCAAAATTTGCTAGCCGCGAGGAGAAACAATGTAAATGGAGCCCAGTCACACTTTGCAAAGAAATCTGACGGAAAGACAACATTCCCAGAGAACCACATCGTCAAAGGGGTTTGACGGAAAGAAAATATGGAAACCTGACCAAAGGACACATCGTCATAGGGATGACGACAAGAAGACTCAACTGAAGGAACACATTGTCATAGGGATGACAGGAAGCAGACTCGACCAAACGAAGCACATTGTCATAGGGATGGCAGGAAGAAGACTCGACCAAGGGAAACACATTGTCATAGGGATGACAGAAAGAAGACTCGACCAAGGGAAACACATTGTCATAGGGATGACAGAAAGAGGACTTGATTGAAGGATACACATTGTCATAGAGATGACAGAAAGAAGATGAACCCCAAGAAACACCTCGTCAAAGGGTTGACGGGAAGAGGACTCGACCAAAGGAGACACATTGTCATAGGGATGACAGAAAGAAGACCAGGCCGAAAGCAACACATCGTCATGGGGATGACAGGAAGAAAAACCTGACTGAAGATAACCCACTGTCATAGGGATGACAAGGAGAAAATTCCACCATAGGGACACATTGTCACGGGGATGACAGAAAGACCCAACTTAAGGAACACATCGTCATAGGGATGACAGAAAGACGACTAAAGGAAACACATTGTCATAGGGATGACAGAAAGAAAACCCCATCGTAGGGGACACATCGTCATGGGGATGACGGAAAGAAAACTTGAACGAATGTCATCATCAAAGGGTTGATGGACAAGGACTGATCGAAGGTAAGATCGACGTATGATCTACGACCCAAAAGAAAGGTAAGCAGAGGGGTAGATTGTAATGTCTGCTGGGGATCTGTCACCGTCTTGATTGAACATTGATTTGGGCTTTCGCGCAAGGTACCAAATCTGGCTTATGCTTCGCATGCATATGTTTGAATTTTCTTTCTACGGCGTAATGCTCCACACGAAATGGAAATGCTACGCGTTTTGAGGATGCAATGATTACTATATGCAAAAAAGCCGATGTATGCTCGAGCTACCGGGAAAAGAAGGATGTGCCAAGTATAATCGAACTTTGCTGGCAAGGACAGGTGAAACCTGATGGTGATTGTTTTTTCAAAGGCGAAACCTTTCTGGGTACCAATAGGGATTAAATTTTGTATGAAGTGCCAAAAGGGATTGGACTTCAGGTTTGAAGGGAACGCCAATTGGGATAGGATTTCAGGTTTTGGCAATATGCCAGCAAAGTGGGTTGTGGAATGATGCCGAGCAAGGTTGGGCTATGGATTTGCTGTTTGGTTTTACAAGGCTTCATGCAATGCTATGCGAATGATATGCGATGACAATGCTTATGCAATGATGTTTATGATATGCAACAGGACCACTCCAACAAAATAAATGCTGAAGAGACGAGGCTAACTCCGCTGGGGGTAACAAACTGAACCGCCTTCAAGGTCATAAACTGCTCAAGATCTCGACTAAACCTTCTATTCGGCAGAAAAGTACGAATAACAAACTTCTGCTAGGAAACAACTCCGCTGGGGGTAATAAACTGAACTGTCTTCAAGGTCATAAACTGCTCAAGATCCCGACTAAACCTTCTATTCGGCAGAAAAGTACGAATAACAGACTTCTACTGGGAAACATCCCAGGAATCTGTTGAAGAAAAGTGCCAATGACAAGTCTTTTGAATTGTTGGGGAAAGCTAACCACCACCCAAAAAATATGCTTAGGGGTCAATGGTTGATGATATCAGCTCTGCTAGGGGACCAGATCAGACTTGCTCCTCTGTTGGGAATCTACCTTCTATCTTTACTCCGTTGGGTAGATGGGAACAACTTTACCGCAAACTGGTGAAGCATAAACCCAACACTTTGTACCAGAATATGAACTCTTGTTGAAAAGCAACAAACTTCACCAACCTGGCTAGGGGAGAGCGAACTCATGAACTCTTGCTGGGGAGAACAATCACAGTCTTCATAATGCTCTGCTGAGTGATAAAACTCCAGATATCTCTGCTAGGGAGAGAGACTCTACTGGGGTCATCACGTGTCAGCTATCAACATGGGCATGCAAGTGTGATATGACCAAAAGAGGTGTCCAGATGAAGTAGAAGCCCATAAAGGAACCTGTGAATGGACATGTCTTCAGGATGTCTCGTGAAGATCCGACGTATATTGCCCCAGACTGTGATTTACCGTTCTCTGGAGAGAATAACTTTTTGGGCTTTTGGAGTGGTCTGCCCCAGTTTTGAAATGATTTGTGCCCCTGACTGGCTGATCTGTGAAGGAGTTCCTCTAACTGACTAACCTTCGAGAGATTTTCTAAATCTCGACTTGATTGCCCCAGATTCTCAACATAATTGCCCCAGATTGACCGAACGGCAGAGATATTTCACAATGTAACTGCCCCAGACCGACAACTTCTTAGCACGAATTGCCGTGAAAGCACACACCCAACATAATCACTTGATAGCACGCCCTTGTCACACTCATCCCCAGAGTTTTCAAGCATCTCACTTTGGCGGGATCAAAATTCTCGACTGATGTTCACTTTGTAAGCCTTACGGGTGTCAAATACAGGTAAACAAGCGAAAATGTTTATTCCAAGAATGAGAATTATAATGCAACACGTATATTAATCTCGAAGTTTTATAGAAAAGATATTGCCAACACCTGTGAACGAGTCACTGATAAAGGTGCAACACAAAAATTTTAAATGGAAAATAGCATGCACATGCAATACCAACGAAGGTCTTTTAGCACAACTCATGGGAGTCAGGAATGCTATCTTATTGAAATACGCCTTCAGAATAAACCCTGTTTCAATTAGGACTTTTGAGGGTTAAGATTGAGGGTTTTTTCATTTTCAGAAATAAACTCCTACTTCTAGGCTCAACGGGGTTTTGACGAAGGTTTCACTCCCTTATATCTCCGGTGTTTAGGAATTTGAAACAATGCCTGTACATCCTCAACAGGGTTTTATCCAAAAACATACAACCAAAGATTGTGCGTTTTTATCTCATCATCCTCCCTCCAAGAGTTTAAATAAGACAGTTAATATTGCAGTGCATACAAACATTAAATGAGTGAATACGAATGAACTTTTCGAGAAAAACATATTTATTGCATTAAAATCATCATTCAAGAACAAACAAGTTTATTACATGCAAACATTAACTAGTAATGAAGATTACAAATGAAAATGCAGTAAAGAAAATCGATATTCGCCATTGCTGAGGAGACTTGGCTCCGACTGGACTGATTGCTTTAGGAGATGTATTTGTGGTCTCAAGTGCTCACTTGAGAAGCTTCAGTTAACATACAGACCGTCTTCAGTGAAAATGATAAGCCCAGCGTCAATGAGATCTTGCACCTTATGCCTGAACACCTTACTGTAGCGAGCGATTTTGGACGCGGTTCTTAAGCGCTGGTCGCTCTCTGCGGTTGAGCTTGAACTACAGGTCGATTCATTTTTTATCCTATTGTGAGCTGAATAAGGAAGGGAAATAGATGTCTCCAATTAACCCTGCTTGCATACTGAGTTTAAACAACGGTCTGTTAGGTACGAATGCTATCAATGTGGGGGGCCTTGTACTGGTTATTTGTATTTTCGCCAATACTGTTGTCTTTCTTTTTACCTGGGCAGAAGGTTTCTGGCGGGGAACAAGGGTTAGGATGTCAGGACGGATGTTTGTGAATTACTGCTTTTGATTGATGGAGATATGGGATTTTGGTTTTTTGTTGATTGTGCTCGCTTAGATCTTTTCTTTCGATCTTATGCCTACGTATTCCCGTTTACCGAAATAGGGAAATCAGAGCGTTCGTAGTTCCTCCTATTCTATGGGAGGAAATGGGTGTTTTTGGTGTCTTGTTCAAAGCCCAAGACGTGAAGCGAAAGGTGGTTTGTATCTTGATCAAAGCCCAAGATATGAAGCTGAAGGGTCTCTACTTTAGAGAGAATTTGTCATCTCTAAAGAGGGGAGAAGGAGAATTACTTTAACTGGGATACGCGGATCCGAGCAATGCCATAATTTCCGAAGAAAGGGTTTTAACCTGAAGGAGAAGACTTTAACTCAGTGTAGAGCAATGCTATCTTTCCTTAGGAATTTCTCATGCTAAAAGAGGGACAGTGGCATGGATGTAGATGATCCAGAGGCTTGCCGCTTACAGCGATTAGATGAAGGGAAAGGAGTTGTTGATGTTTGTGTACTGTGAACGAGGCACAACTTTGATGCTAAAAGGTTGATTGGATCAACCAGTGGTTTTCTTATACAAAGCCTAAGAGGAGGCTAATTTCTGCTAGGAAAATCATTATACAAAGCCTAAGAGGAGGCTATTTTGTGTCCCGTACAAAGCCCGAGAGAGAGGCTAAAAGATTTTGACCCGACGATGGAGTCTTTGTGTCTCGCACGAAGCCCGAGATGGAGGCTATTGTTTGCTTGACTCAATGAGGGAGTCTTTATGTGTCTCGTACGAAGCCTGAGAGAGAGGCAAAAAGGGTTGACTCAACAGGAGAATCTTTTATACTCAACAAGAGAGTGATTTTGTATCTCGCATGAAGCCCGAGATGGAGGCTAAAAGGTTTGACTCAATAAGAGAGTCTTTGTATCTCGTACGAAGCCCGAGATGGAGGCGAAAGGGGTAATTGACTCAACGAGGGAGTCTCTTATGTGTCTCGTACGAAGCCCGAGAGAGAGGCTAAAATGTTGTTTGACTCCGCTGGGGAGAATCATTGTACAAAGCCCAAGAGAAGGCTAAGGTTACTGTGTCAGTTAAGTGACAGGTCCAGTATACTGATTTTGAAAGAGAAAATCAGTTCTTATATGAGCAACACTGTACTCAAGGGATTTGATTTGAGGATCCGGGTTATTCCTGTTCTTTAAGGAAGCGGGAAATCCGAAGGGTATTAAGACTGTCCGAGTCTACGGGTTTCCTTCCTATTTAACGAAGGGGTCACTTGAGAATGTCTTTGAGACTCAAGGAAGTTAGACCGTCCAAGTCTAGAGTTTTATCTTTTGTACTATGCTTTGAGAAACAGTAGTAGACTCTTTGAAAGGACTGTTCTATGAGGATGACTAGGTTCTGTTCCTATACCTCTAGGAGGTCGTCGGGACAATTTGTACGAAGCCCAAGAGGAGGCTGGAAACTTTTAAGAAGCCGACGGGTCCTTGTACGAAGCCCAAGAGGAGGCTATCATTCCCGGAGGAAGAGATCATTATACGAAGCCTAAGAGGAGGATGTGAATACTTCTAAGAAGCCGTAGGGTCCTTGTACTAAGCCCAAGAGGAGGCGGGGTTGCTTTTAGGAAGCCTGTGGGTCCTTGAATAATGCCCAAAAGGAGGCCGATACTTTTAAGAAGCCCGTGGGTCTATCATCTCCTTTCCATTAGGAGAGATAACTCTTTTAAAGATAAAAACCACTAGTAAATGTGCGAGGTTTACTATCCAGCGACTTTTAGGTTTTAAAGAGGGTTCCTTAGTTAAGGTCCAAGATTATGACCGTAGTGGGTACCCAAACCCCGAGACATTCAAGGCAAGCTATCCACAAGGAATAGATCAAGTCAGGAAAGTTCAAGAATTTGGAAGAAACTCAAAGATGCCATTCACGGAGAATACATTCATCTTGGGGAGTAGAGCTTCTTGACGATTCCTAAGGAGGACAGCCGAAGAGAAGACTGTATCTTGTGCTCCTATTGGGGATCTAGGCGTCTATTTCTTCGAATAAACGAAACGGCTTTACCTAGTGCTAGACGTAGTTGCCGGGGAAACTCGAAATATCTATACTATTATTACACAATAGATATGAGTTTATGAAAGGAGACTTACAGTGAGCATCCCCACAATATAGTTTATAATATGAAAGCAGTAAACGAAAGCAATAACCACTTACTCGGTTGTAGTGCTTCCATATTGTTTGGTTAGTTGTTCAACAAAGAAAGATTGAAAACAACAGTATATTCAAAATCAAAGGAGAAAGTGCTTTGAAAAAGAAAGATTTGGGGCTTACAGCTCAATGAGAGGCCCAGGGTTTTATCAGTGAGGGCACTGTTTGACTTTGTACAGCGGGACTTATACAAGTGACTGGGGCCCAAAATGGTTTTCTGTACAAAGGGATGGGTCTTACACTCTCTCAAGAGGCCCAAAAAGTTTAGAGAAAAAAAAGAGTGGGGCTTATAACACGGGGTAGGCCCAAATGATTTTTCGTTTAAAAATGGCGATCGCGCCGAGGTTTTCTTTTAACGCAGAGGGACTTATACAATAAGTGAGGCCCAAGATGTTTTGGTTGAAAGGGGGATTGGGTCTTACACTCTAATAGAGGCCCAAAGTGTTTTGAATGGGTCTTATAGCTCAAGGAGAGACCCAGATGATTTTTTATTTTTTAAACGGGCGACGATCGTGCCGTTTACTTGTACAGAGGGACTTATACAATGAGTGAGGCCCAAAAAGTTTTTGTACAAGGGGGGATGGGTCTTACACTCTCTCAAGAGGCCCAAAAATGTTTTGAAAATGAGTTATGAGGGTTGAATTAATCCAAAACCCTAATTTGTTTTCAAAATGTATTTAATTGAATAAAAATTCAATTAAAATGATCAAAAATTGTTTAACACATGGAAAACAAATTGGGATCTTGGATTAATGCTTCAAAAATTAAGTATTGACCTACAAAATAATTAGAAAGCATTAAAAGTTGCAAAATCAATGTAGAAAAAATATTTAAAATGCCAAAAACAATCAAAATATTAATTCTTTACAAAAATATCAATTATATGAAATAAATAATATTTTTGGGATTTTTTGGGAAAATAAAATATTTTAACATTTTTGTGAATTATTAAAAAAAGAATCAACTCAAAATCATTAAAACTCAGAGAGAAATTAATTTTTGAATCAATTAAACAAAATCACAAAATTCAAATATTTGAATTTCTAAAAATGGCGCCAAGAACAAGCTGAAGAACACGCGCGTGTTCTTGGTTTCTCAGATTTGCATTTTCTATCCAATCTCACTGAATACGTAATCATATCATGCAATCCACATATCATTATGCTCGTCTCAACTTCACGATCATGTCTATATCCATTAATTTCATTTAAATTAAACATACAACAAGAAATCACGAAGAGACCTCAAGAACCCTAATTTCTGCATGAAGGCTAGGATTTTTGATACACGATTCAAACAATGCAATTAATTGAGGGAAAACATTCCATGCATGATTATGAACATATGGCCAAATTATTGTGCGAGGAAATATGCATAGATTGAGAGATGCCCAAGTTTAGGCTTACCTTTAGGTCGTGACAGCAAGTTCAAAGTGATTTTTGATCTGGAGGTGTTACAGATGAGTTGTGATGATCTGAACAACTTCCCTACACCCTATGGATTGTGTTTGGATGGTTGGAGTTGATTGAAATTGGCTGGATCATTTTGTGGTACCTCAGCTGCACTTTGGTTAAAACCTTGAGCAACCAGCTGGTGATTTTGTGAAATTGGTGTTTCAGAAGTAATCTAAGTGTTTGATCAGCTCATATGTGATGTATGTGAGGTGTGTGAGTGATTGGTTTGATTGGAATTGCTCTCAAACTCAAAACCCGATAGTGACTTGCCTTAGAAGGCAAAAATGGAGTGAAAGAAGAGATTTTGAGGAAAGCATCTGTTTGATGGCTTTGGTGTACTCAAACTGACCACAATTGAGCTCTATTTATAGTAGAGCAAGTTTGTTTTGGGATCCACAGTGAATGGCAACTGCAGCAGGTGTTTCCTCAATGTTGGCCAATGGAAATGCAAGTCTCCTCTAGCCATTGACTAGAGGTTAGGGCACAGAGCTATGGTCCCCTTGGTCTTGGATAAGTCTTGACTGATTTCAGATGAGAATGGCTCAGTCCATGCCACCTTGATGGTTCCATTGAATGCCTCATTCCAAATTTGAAGTCTTGTCCCTATTTTGGCCATTCTAGGTTCAACATGCTATTTCTTGTTCCATGGACTTTGGAGGCTTGGCTCAGTGATTGTCCCCTTTAGATTCAATCCTCTGAGGTGTCCAAGTGGATAGGAGCAATTGAATTTGGCTGATTTTGGTAAATTGACCAAAGTTGCAAATTCTGCCTTGCCTTGACAGATTTCAGCAAGGTAACTTGCCAATGTCATATCTCATGGTGTAAGTTGAATTTGGCAATGTTCTTGGCCATTTTGGAAAGCTCGATGTAATACCCCGTAAAGTTATAACGCTCTAGTTAATATTATTATGATCAACTGGGTTCCGGAGTACTCTGAGTAATTATTTGGTAAAATAAATAGAGTAAACTGGCGAACTCAGAGTTGATTAATTTAGTAGTGTTTAACTTTGAGTTTTATAATTTGATGTATTTGAGCTAATTTTGGACATTTAGTAGTGTTACTAAAAATGATAGTTTCTATACTATCTATTTTTCTTTTCATTTTCCTTGGAAAAACAAACAAAAGATAGAAACAAAAGCTAAAGAGAAGAAAAGAAAGGAAAAAGGAAGGAAGGAAAGGAAAAGAAAGAGGAAGAAGAGAAATTTTCCAAAAAGCTCAAGAATCATCATCAATTCATCTGTTCTTCGTCTAATCATCTCAGTATCAATCTCCTCGTCTAGTAATCCAGGTGGGTTCTAGTTAGACTCTTTAGAGTAGGATTATTTTGAGTTTAGAGTTAGATTGGAAAATGGGAAAAATGGGTATTTTGGTATAAAATCTTGAATCTAACTGTTAAAACTCAATGTGTGATTATATGCTATACTGGTTGTTGTATTATAACATGTTTTGTTGCTTGATGATTAATCAAAATGTGATTTTGGGGTTGATTTGGACCAAACTCGTAGCAGATTCTTCTGCTGGTTTTTCTGCAGATTTCCTCTGCCCATACGCGTATGGGGCCTTGCCTTACGCGTATGGGGTATGGCATTACGCGTACGGCATGGGCAATACGCGTAATGGTTTTAAAAACGTGAATTTTCAAAGGAAAACGTCTCTGCCCATACGCGTACGGCCTTGGGCAATACGCGTATGGATGGCCGAGCATTTTGAGCAATACGCGTATCGCTTGGGGCAATACGCGTATGGCTGGGCGAGTATTTGGGCAATACGCGTACGGGGAGTGCCAATACACGTACGGCCAGGAGAGTTGCAGAATTCTGCTGTTGTGATTTATTTTTCCGATCGATTGGTTGCAATGCCGTAACTTTTTGTACGTAACTCGGATTGGAACAATTTTGGTATCGTTGGAAAGATAATAAAATGTACTTTCTTAATTCGTTGGTTTTAAGATTGTTGGCCGATTTAATTATATCGGGATTTTGAATTATTGTCGTTTTGTCGACTTTTAGTTGTAAATGATGTGAAATTGTTGTGGAAATGTATGCTAAAATATGAGATAGGTAGAGTGAGCATTATTACCCTAAACAGTGTTGGAAATGTGGAGTCTTATGTGTGGCAATGCTCGTGCATGAAAGGCCGAGGCGTGTGCATTCTGTTTATCAATAACCACAGTGTTTTGTTAGTGCGTTTCATGGGTCTCGAGCTCCTCTGAAACATATGCACCATTACTTGGCAGGTTTGAGTCCCATGTTAGTACGATTGGAGCCTACGGGTAGAGACTTGAGACGGCGTACGGTCCGTGAGAAGTGACGGATCACGGTGTACGGCCCGGGATCCCGAATCCAATTGGTATGCCAAGTAATTCGAGGATCCATGACTCGGATCTCCTTCTAGACGTAGAAGGGTACGGGAAAAGGGGATGCCTTGGTATTGGTTATTGATATGCGAGTTCTTGAGTGTACGGACTCAGAACGCACTTCGGTACTTTGTGAATCCTTGAGTTTACAGGCTCAAGAGGTACTTCGGTACTAGTGTGAGTTTACAGGCTCACCGTGACGGTTACTTGTGCGTGTGTACTCATGGTCTTTCCCCTTTCCCCTTGGACATGAGTTAGGACTTTGTTAGAACCTTGTAAAGCCGAGAGGACTTTAAGATAGGGAACTCACTGAGATTTGATGTATCTCACCCCACTGTTGTTGTTTACATCACAGGTTCTGCAGGTTTGGCGAAGGGTAAGGACAAGGTTATTTGACTTTCCTTACGGATCGTGGTTTTGTGATGGCATGGCTTCCGCTATGGCGTTATGTTTTGAGATCATTGTATTGATCTAGTTCTTAGGTTTTATCATTTTGGAACATCTTGTATATGTAATGCCTTAGACTTTTAGGTGTTTTGTATTAGAGGCATTTATGTGTATAATGTGTTAACTAGGAACTTGTTATGTTTCAGTACCAAAGGTGAAACTCATGTATAATATATGATTTGAGGCATGTATTGTATATGGTCTTTACACTCTTACATGATACAACAACTGTTTGAACAAGCTTGGTTTTGATCTCTTTTGATTCCAAGTGAAAAATCCCCCTACATTTGGCAAAAAGTGAGGCAGAATCTGACTTAGTGAAAATTTCACTAAGTGTTGGAAAAAGTGACTTTTTCACTTTTCAGCCACTTTGATCACTCCATAACTCAAAATCCTTAATGAATTGGAATGACTTGTAGTTGAAGTTTTTGTAGATGATAATGAGGGCTACAAATCCATATTTGGATAAGAAAAAATGGCCTTGTGGTTTAGGAGTTATGGTCCTCCAAAGTTGGTACCCTTGCCACTTTATTTTTAACCTAGAAAAATTTCTAAGTTTTTATGGTTACCCCTTTTACAAGTTATCTCACTTTTCTTGATTTTTCTTGATGAATGATGATTCAAATCATACATTAACATCATTTTAGGGTTAAAAATCCATTTTGGTGAAAAATCTCAAAAAGTCAAAGTTGACTTTTGTGCACAGTTGACTTTTTATCAGATGAATTCCAAACTGTGCAATTCTTCAGGAAATCATGTCCTTGACCTAAATCAAACTTGATGGACATGTTACATGGGTGTCATAGGGTATATTCAATCATGTATTAGGGTTTGGGAGCATGTCCAGGTCAAAAGTCAAAGTTACAGTTGACTTTTCTCGCGAAACCCTAATTGTGGTGCAGATGAAATTGAGACTTGTTGCTCAAGCTTCTTGGATCAATCCATTGTTCCAAATGGATCAATATGGTATATTAGAGACCCTCAAATCATGTCTTGAGGTCTTGGTTCATGATTTGTCCCAAAAGTCAACTTAGGGGTGAATTAGGTCAAGAAACCCTAATTCCTGATTTTTGATGTATGCATCCCCTTAGGCCAAATTGACTTGATGCATGGGTTCATGAGGTTCCATGAAGTATATTAGGTCATGTTTTGGATCAATGGCTTGTGCCCAAATGAAATTTTTCATCTGGAGGCCCTGGGTGATCAAAACCCTAATTTGGTGACACTGTCGATATGGAGACTTGATCCACCTAGAAAGGAGCAGCTTTGTGCTTAATCCTTGAAGTAGGAGTCCTTTTGATCCTTTGAGGATGTTTGAGAGATTAGACAAGTTGAAAATCAAGTCATTTCTTGATTGAGCCTTTGTCTAAAGCTCAGAGAGGGCTTGAAACCCTAATTTTGATTGTAGTGGATGCTCACCCATCTTTGGGGAGACTGATGAAGCATAAAGGTACATCCATATTGTGGTAATGATTTGCACAATGATGGGAAACTTTAGTGGTCAAAATTTGGGGTATTACAGATGCCCCTATTTAATCTTCTTAGACCCGAAGGTGTGAATGACGAAGGGATTCGGGCATTCAGGGTGCAAGAGGATTAAATATCGGAATACCCGAAATTTTGATGGTGGTTATGACTGGTAGCTTACGCATTCATCTTCTTTAGCTAAGCAATGATTCTTAGAAAAGGTAAACTTCCCCTCGATCCTGGTCTTCAGCCAAGGAACTGGTCTCAGTTTTCTTTTGTCAACTTCCCCTCGTTCTTGGTTTCCTACCAAGGAACTGGTCTTAGTTTCTGATTTAAACTTCCCCTCGATCCTGGTTTCCTACCAAGGAACTGGTCTTAGTTTCTGATTTAAACTTCCCCTCGATCCTGGTTTCCTACCAAGGAACTGGTCTTAGTTTCTTAAATAAACTTCCCCTCGATCCTGGTTTCCTACCAAGGATCTGGTCTCGGTTTCTGATATAAACTTCCCCTCGATCCTGGTTTCCTACCAAGGAACTGGTCTTAGTTTCTTTTGTCAATAAACTTTATTGACAAGGGACGCTAGGAGTAGCGGTTTTCCTTCAAACTTCTCGCCGAATTTTCCTGGGGAGATGCCATTTGAGTGGAAAAACTTTTGATGTCAGACTTGCTGGGGAACCCAGTCGCCTGAGTTGTAGAGTTGTACAAACTTCTCTGTTGGAGACTCTATTTGTTTCTACTAGGGAAAGCGAATCTCTTGAGAGACTGTTTTCATTTGGGATCTTTCATCATACTTTTCTCGGGATCTTCCCGGAGAAACGCCATATGATGGGGTCCAATTTTGTGGTGCCGGTGACCTTTTCATCAGCGGTCTTTTCGGAGCAAAACTGGCGTGCTGCCGAATCTCTGATCACGAGGCTTTCTCTGTGGATTTTCCTTAATCCGGGAAAGCAAGGATATCATCATTGATGGCAAAGAGTGACATCTGTTGAAGGTTCTCTGATCTTTCAGAGGTTCAAATTATCAAAGTGGCCAAGTGCCGACTCTGATCTAAAGATACACTGGTGGCGAGATTGTGCAGACGCAACACTTTCTGACGAGGAAAGAACTGACAAACTCGATTGAGAAAACTGTTTATCACTAGGGGACAAGACCGACTCAAGTGATAGTGATGCAATACGAAATGCGAACGCAAATAAAATGCATGAAGTACGTATGTATATGCTGACAAAACAGACGCGACATACAGACTAATGGATGAACACAATTGGATACTCGGCCATCGCGGGGCGAAGAAGTACCGTTGGTTAAAAATAGCAATTCCACCTTGCTTAGGAGAGATAGTCCCGTTGGGAGCTATGTTGATCGGGCTTAGGAGATGAGAACTCGGCCGAGGTGTGTCAGACGAAACAAGGTCTCTGGCACAGTTGATCCCTTCATTCAGGCATACTGGCTTAGAAGGAGTACTTTGATTCTGCACTTTGAAGTTCGCTTACTTCGGGAGAAGCGATCGATGTTCTTCTGATGTTCAACAGTCAAAAGAAATGCCATCTTTAATTTAAAAGCCGAAAAAGTTTAACAAGTAAATTTATTTTTGTTTTATTTCAAGAATCGCTGATTAAGTTTAAACAACGTCGTTCTGTAAAGCTAAAACAAGTAAAGAATTACAAACAAAAGCACAAGGGCTCAAATTTCATTGATAAGATGGAGATCAGCCAAACGCGTGATTCCAAAGAGTATATACAAAGTTAGAAAATGGTAATTTACAGGGAAAAGGGCTATGTTGAAACATAACGACCACTATCCTTCTACCAAATTTGAATTCGGGACATCCTGAGCTTCCGTCGAAGATGACCTTGACTGGAGTTTTCCTGACAGATGATGTAACTGCTGCTGCTGCTGAGGGACTCGCCTCTGTTGAACATAGTTACTTGCCATTATCCCTAACTTTTGCCTGGATTGTACTATGAGATTTCCAATCCATCGGGATGATTTTTTTCCATGTCTCTAACTTTTTCCTGGACCGCCCTTTCGGGTTTTCAATCCACCGAGACGTTTTTTTTTTTTTAGTTTAGGCGAAGTATTTCTTGACTACATCAACATTCGTGGGGTAGGCAAATTCCTCTCCGTCCATGGTTGCAAGTCTCAAGGCGCCGCCTGAGAAAGCTTTCGTGACCACATAGGGGCCATCATAATTTGGGGTCCATTTGCCCCGAGACGCAGTGAGAAATGATTGTATCTTCTTGAGCACAAGGTCTCCTTTCCTGAAGACACGAGGTCGGACCTTTTTGTCAAACGCCCTCTTTATTCTTTGCTGATACAACTGACCGTGGCATAGTGCCGTGATTCGTTTTTCCTCAATCAGATTTAATTCGTCGTGTCGAATTTGACACCATTCAGCTTCTGTTAGCTTAGCTTCCATCAATACCCGGATTGATGGGATCTCTACTTCTATGGGGAGAACTGCCTCCATGCCATATGCTAGAGAGAAAGGGGTTGCCCCTGTTGAAGTGCGGACAGATGTGCGATAACCGTGAAGAGCAAAGGGTAGCATTTCGTGCCAATCTTTATAGGTTACAATCATCTTTTGAACGATCTTCTTGATGTTCTTGTTAGCCGCTTCTACCGCTCCGTTCATCTTGGGTCGGTAGGGAGATGAGTTATGGTGTTCGATCCTGAACTCTGCACACAACTCTTTCATCATCTTATTGTTCAAGTTAGATCTATTATCAGTAATGATCTCGCTTGGAACACCGTAACGACAGATGATATTGTTTTTGATAAATCAGACCACCACTTGTCGGGTTACATTGGCGAACGACGCTGCTTCGACCCACTTGGTGAAGTAATCAATGGCTACCAGGATGAACCGATGTCTGTTTGAAGCCTTGGGCTCAATCATACCAATCATGTCGATTTCCCATATGGAAAAAGGCCACGGGGAAGAAAGAACTTTGAGATGTGATGGCGGTACATGAATTTTGTCGGAGTATATCTGACACTTGTGACACCTCCTCATGTACTTGTAGCAGTCGGATTCCATGGTCAACCAATAATACCCAGCCCTGAGAATTTTTCTCGCCATTGTGTGTCCGTTGGCATGAGTGCCAAAGGATCCTTCATGAATTTCTTTCATAAGCATGTCTGCTTCGGGTCTGTCGATGCATCGGAGCAAGACCATGTCAAAATTTCTCTTATAAAGAGTGTCACCGCTCAGGAAGAAGTTTCCAACCAATCTTCTGAGGGTTTTCCTGTCTTTTCTGAGTGCCCCAGATGGGTACTCTCGTTTCTGAAGGAAGCATTTGATATCGTGATACCAAGGTCTGTCGTCTATGACTGCTTCAATCGCGAAGATGTAAGCGGGCCGTTCAAGGCGCATGATGTCGATCTTAGGTATGTCATTCCATCGACCTACACTAATCATGGAAGAGAGAGTGGCTAATGCATCAGCCATGTGATTCTCATCACGAGGGATGTGATGAAAGTCGACTCTGTTGAAGAAGGGTAACAACCTTCTTGCATAGTCTTTGTAAGGAATCAATCCTGATTGGTATGTGTTCCAATCTCCTTTTATCTGGTTAATAACCAAGGCTGAATCGCCATATACGTCCAAGTTTTTGATCCTTAAATCAATCGCTTCTTCGAGACCCATGATACAAGCTTCGTATTCGGCCTCGTTGTTCGTACATTTGAACGTGAGTCGAGCGGTGAAAGGAATGTGGGAACCCTGAGGGGTAACAATGATTGCCCCAATTCCGTTTCCATAATGATTGACTGCTCCGTCAAAGATAAGTCCCCACTGGGAACCTGGTTCTGGCCCTTCACCGGGTAACGGTTCATCGCAATCTTTCATTTTTAGATACATGACATCTTCGTCTGGGAAGTCAAACCCGATTGATTCTTGATTGTCAATCAGTTGATGAGCCAAATGATCGGCTAAAATACTTCCTTTAACGGCTTTCTGAGCGTGATACTCTATGTCATATTCTGATAGTAGCATCTGCCAACGGGCAATCCTTCCCGTGAGAGCAGGTTTTTCGAAAACGTACTTGATTGGATCCATTTCGGAGACCAACCAAGTAGTATGATGAATCATGTACTGGCGAAGACGTTGGGCTGCCCAAGCCAAAGCGCAACAAGTTTTCTCAAGCATTGTGTACCGAGTCTCGCAGTCGGTGAATTTCTTGCTTAGATAGTAGATGGCAGACTCTTTCCTTTTAGTTTCGTCTTGTTGGCCATGTACACATCCCATTGAGTCCTCTAGGACTGTGAGGTAAATGATCAGTGGTCTTCCTTCCACTGGAGGTGATAGAATCGGAGGATTCAACAGATATTCCTTGATATTGTCGAAGGCAGTTTGGCAGTCCTCTGTCCAAACGCAATCCTGGTTCTTTTTGAGTAACTTGAAAATCGGCGCGCATGTCGCGGTCATGAGGAATATGAATCTGGAGATGTAGTTCAAACGTCCCAGGAATCCTCTGACTTGTTTTTCAGTTTTCGGAGAAGGCATTTCTTGAATGGCCTTGACCTTGTCAGGATCAACTTCAATTCCTTTCTGGCTGACGGTGAACCCTAGTAATTTCCCCGAACAGACACCGAAGGTGCACTTGTTGGGATTCAAGCGGAGCTTGAATTTTCTTAGACGTTCGAACAATTTTGACAGATGTTCAACGTGCTCACTCTCTGTTTTTGATTTTGCAATCATATCATCGACATATACCTCGATTTCTTTGTGTATCATGTCATGAAACAGAGTAGTCATGGCCCTTTGATAGGTTGCCCCGGCATTCTTTAAACCGAACGGCATTACCTTGTAACAAAAGGTACCCCATGGGGTAATGAATGAAGTTTTCTCCATGTCTTTCGGCACCATTTTGATCTGGTTATAGCCCGAGAATCCATCCATGAAGGAGAGAACTTTGAACTTTGCTGTGCTGTTAACTAGCATGTCAATGTGTGGTAAAGGAAAGTCGTCCTTTGGACTTGCCTTGTTCAGATCTCTGTAATCAACACACATTCTGACCCTTCCATCCTTTTTGGGAACGGGTACGATGTTGGCTAACCATTGAGGATATTCAGATGTAGCGAGGAAACCCGCGTCGATCTGTTTCTGTACCTCCTCCTTGATTTTGATGGCCATGTCCGGGTGAGTGCGTCTCAACCTTTGCTTTACTGGCGAACATTCCGATCTTAACGGTAAATGATGTTCCACGATGCTGGTATCCAACCCTGGCATATCCTGATAGGACCAAGCGAATACATAGGGGAATTCTTTGAGAAGCTTTATCAGATCTTCTCTGGCAGTTGGACTGAGCAGTGCTCCGATCCTAATTTCTTTTCTCTCTTTTTCTGAACCCAAGTTTACCGTTTTCAATGGCTCTTTGTGAGGTTCAATGGACCTTTCCTCTTGTCTGAGTAGTCGGGAGATCTCTTCTGGAATTTGGTCGTCATTTTCTTCTTCAGCCTCGAATAATGGGAACTCAAAGTTGGGAGAAGGCATCGGATCGTATGTTTCAACGGGGTATAAAACAAGCAATCTGCATGACGTGATGATTCGTGTTTAGAAGAGATAGAGAAAATGTAGGTGTGTGCAGTGTTTTGATTTTACTGCTTGTTTTTATTATTGAATGTTTTTTAGGATTACCATTTTCTGAGAAAAAGCAAAAAGAGAAAACAACAATAATGTGGAAATTACAGAATGACGTTATTTTATTAATGCACAAGTCGGTTCTTGAAACTACAGCCCTATAAAACAAAACTCACTCGCTTTGGGAAAAGCGAAGAGGGAAATTTTACAGAAAGCGAGCCCTATCAAAACATCCGTTTCACCTGGGCAGGGTGAAAGGTTAAAGATGGCAATTACTTTGACTGGCGAACGACCTTCGGAACATCGACGGCAACCCATTGGCGGCGAACTCCTCGGTGAATCACAAAGTCTGGCACCTTCCTTGATTTGTCTTCAGAAATGACGCTGATTTCTGGTGGAGCAGGATCATTGGAATCTGTCTCCCAAGCAGAATTGTCGTAGGAGTATTCCTCTGTTGCATTTTGCATAGCATTGGTGCTCTCAGCTGTATCTCCCCATCCAGTTGGCTGGATGTCTTCGAACCTGATACGAGAGCTTTCGGGAGCAGTGTACTTGACCATAAAGTCGTATTTTCCACTCGGTTGTCCCAGAGTGTCCCACACTTCTTTGGAACTGGAGGAGTCATCCCTCTCGATGACGTTGACCTCAGGGAAAGCATAGTTGATGAATTCTAGTCCTGCAAACATTGCAAATTCATCGTCATGTTGAGTAGTTTCTGAATGACCTGAGTGTTGATCCCATGACATGGTGTGGACACAGGTATTCTGTTTAATGATGGTCAGCTGAGTCTCATTACTCGGCTGACTTTCTTGCCCCAAGTCTCCTGGGTAAGGCTGCCACATTGGCAGGCCATCCATCGGGCCATAGTAATTGTGGTCAAAATTATCTTTCATCGGAGTGTCTTCCTCTAATGAATTTGGCGGAGCACGGCATCCTTCCAGATCACAATCCCCGCATATCATTTCGACATCTAATCTTGGTATAAATCTCGGACTTTCTGTAGGAAAGCAAAAAGGCATAGGCACCTCTTCCTGAGACATATAACCGTCCTCATTGAGATAGGACTTCCACTCTTCATCTGTGTCAGAGGGATCTTCCTCATTGATAGCATGAACTGTCTGAGACACTGGGTGAAGAAAACCTCCCCTGTGGAAGAAGTTTTGAAGGGGATGAAGACTTTCATCGTTGGCAGCTGTCCGGGTACAGGTTGCAGAAAAACCAAGACCCTTCTTTGTTTTATTGTCAATAGGAATGACAAGCCGTCCCCATCCTGTTGTATCGGTACTCTCGACCGCTTTGATAGCATCGTTGTATGAGGAAATCGAGGTTCCTCCTTTGGACTGATCGTCCTTGCTCATCGATAGCGCTTGGAACTGAGTTCCAATAACCTCCTCGGGTTCCACACAAGTAGATGATGATAGGTTACTCATAAGCAAGGCCTGTTCTCCACAGACTGTGACAAGTTGGCCGTTCTTGACGAACTTTTACTTTTGGTGGAGGGTTGAAGTAACCGCTCCAGCCTGATGTATCCAAGGTCTTCCTAATAAACAACTGTATGTTGCCCGGATGTCCATGACCTGGAAAGTGATTTGGAAAGTGTGAGGACCAATAGTTATGGGAAGATCAACTTCGCCGATAACCATTTTTCTGGATCCGTCGAATGCTTTGACGACGACCTCGCTGACTCTCATCGGAGGGCCCTTGAATGATAATTGCGTCAAAGTGGACTTTGGCATAACATTCAGGGCTGAACCTGTGTCTACCAATACGTTGGCTAAAGCATCGCCCTGGCAGTTAACTATAATGTTGAGCGCCGTGTTATGACGGCGACCCTCTTTGGGTAATTCCTCATCACTAAATCCCAAATTGTTGCAGGAAGTGATGTTAGAGACAATACTATCGAACTGTCTGATTGTTACATCTTGTTCCATGAAGGCTTGCTCCAAGACTTTCTGTAGAGCCTCCCTGTGCGCTTCTGAACTGAGTAAAAGTGATAATACTGAGATCTTTGAAGGAGTCTGTAACAGTTGATCAACAATGTTGTATTCACTTCTTTCGATGAGCTTTAGCATCTCATCTTTGTCTTTTGAAAAGTCGGGATTACTAGATTGACCGACTGGTGGATCAGGAATTTCTGCCTGAAGTTCCTTTTCTTTGTTGGATTCTCCAACCCCTCGATTGAAGATTCGACCGCTCCGTGTTACACGACTGATGTCTGCAATATTCACGACGGAGGGTAATGGAATTTCCTTTCCATTCTCGATTATTGTTGCACCGTATTTGTAAGGGATTGCCTTAGCTGATTCATACGGTAGTGGCCCCGGCAGATAGATGACTATGGGAACCTTCTGATTTTTCTGACCATCATAAGTAACCTTCATTCGTTCCCGGTTGGGAACTCTAGATTCATCAAGTAGAGGGATGATGGCAAAAACATCCCTGGTCCTGTGATGACCAGAGATCGTGACAACATCCTCAACTTGCTCGGCAAGGTAGTTCAGCGACCAAATGATGGGTCCTGAACCTGGATATGGACGAATCTCTCCACGATCCACCTGACCCTGAAGTGCTGCTCTCACAAGGTAACACCCTTAGTTACTTTCCGAACAGACGCTACAACTGTCATAGTTGTGTGGTGGCACCTGGCCACGCCCACTTTGAATACAATGTAACCTCACTAGGTTACCTTCCATTGACCGGACATCCTGACTTTGACGACGAGTAGGATTCCTGTTATTGATACTAATCTGCTGAGTATCTTCGTCCATATAGATTGGCATCCACCAATGATTTAACAAGTGCTGAAGTGCCTCCTGGACAAGGGTACAACCCTGATCGTTTTCGCAACCCGCTTTACAGCTTTGATAGTCATGTGATATTAAGAATCCAAGTCGGACCTGCTCAGCATGTAACTCTACCAGGCTGGTATTCATCACGCGAATATCGAAGATCTGAACCATATTGATCTGATAAGGGTTCCTATCATGGTAGTCTTGGATCCATCCAAGATCCATCTGACGCTGGAGGGCCTCTTGTATGAAAGAGCATCCCTGTTTGTTTACAGAGCAAATCAGACAGGAACTGTAATCGTGCCATGGCAGATTATGATACTGGCTTTGCCTTGAGTGCATCGCCACCAAGCTGACATTCATCGCACGGATGTCGTGGTTTTGAATGATGTTAGAATTCGTAGAGACCATGTTAACTCCACGAACTCGGTGCTCCTGGATCCATCCGAGATCCATCTGTTCCTGTAGCGCTGCTTGCACCACTGAACATCCTTGGTTATCTTTAGAGCAGATATCACACTGGTGATAGTTATGAGGTGGCACATGGCCATATCCACTCTGTCTACAATGCATCTTGACCAGATTGGTCTTTAACAAGAGTACATCGTGAATTTGATAGACATTGTTGGTCTCTTTCTCAATCAGATTGACTGCAGCTTTCTCATGTTGAGGCAGCGGGTTCCTGAGAACATTGGGATTCGTATCTTTGAAAGATAAGAGCTTGCTCCTAACAAGCTTTTGCACGTCGGATTTGAAATTGAGACAAGTCTCAATGTTATGCCCTGAACCTCCTTGATGATAAGGGCATGTTTGATCCACTTTAAACCAAAAAGGCGGATTTTCCGGAACTGAAAGGGGAGACTTAGTCTGAATGTGCCCCTTAGCCAACAGTAACGGAAACAGCTCTGCGTACGTTACGGGTATAGGATCAAATCCTGGTGGCCGTGTTGTACGGTTGTTGTTATATGGAGGACGAGCCTGCTGAAGAGGCTGTTGTGTCCTTTGTTGGTCAGGTTGGCTCTGCGCAACCTGAGGTTGATACATAGGAACAGGCGCGGGGCCGATAGCAGGAGTAACAGCTGCTACTGGCTGATAACGTCGCCTTTGCTTTCCGAGAGAGATATTCCCAATATCTTGCTCTTTTTTCTTAGGGATAGCACCACCGTATTTTTTAGTACCGCTCGTCGATCCAGTGTCTTTTACCAAACGTCCTTCTCGGACGGCTTCCTCGGCCGTAGTAAAATGAGCTCAAGGTCTTTAAGAAGATCTTTGTCATCTCTTTTTCCTCAAGAGGTGGAAAAATTTGAGCGGAAATTTCACGCCAACTTTGAGCATACTCCTTAAAGGTTTCCTTGTCCTTTTGTGACATTGATCTGAGTTGATCTCTGTCGGGTGCCATGTCCAAATTGTACTTGTATTGTTTGACGAAGGCAGTACCAAGATCTCTGAATGTACTGATCGTAGTACGGTTTAAACCCATGTACCATTTGAGTGCGGCACCGATTAAACTATCCTGAAAGTAGTGAATCAGCAGGTCCTGATTCTCCGTCTGAGCTGACATCCGCCGAGCGTACATCACCATATGGCTCTGAGGGCAAGAGTTACCCTTGTATTTTTCAAAGTCGGGCACTTGGAACTTGTGCGGGACTTTCACATTTGGGACCAAGCAGAGGTCTGCGGCGTCCTTTCCAAATAGATCCTGACCGCGAATGACTTGCAGCTCTTTCTGCATTTCCAAGAACTGTTCCTGGAATTCATCCATTCGGTCAAACATAGTTTCCTTTTTACCAGAAGGTGTCTGTGGAATCTGTCCTTCCGGGACAGTGTGCACCACAAGGGGTGGTACCGTGACTACGGTAGCGAATCTTGGCGCCTCTCGAAGTTTGTAACCTTCAGGAGTCTTCAGTATGCCCCTGGCATCTTCGCTTTCCCGAAGTTTGTAACCTTTAGGCCCAGCGGCTTCTGTTGCGATCCTCTGATCTTCAGTGATCGGAGGAACATATCCTTCCGGGATATAGTTAAAAGGCATGCCCCAAGGATGATCTTTTGGTATCTGATACCTAGGATCACACTTCTCCACTATGGGCGTTGAGGTGATCTCTGAGATCACAGTTCATTGTAGCTGAGCTTCTGCCATGGCTTGCATGTCGTTACAAAGCTTTCTCATATCCTCTCTCAGAGCGTCGAGCTCTTCTCTCAACTCTCTGTTTTCTTCCTCAAGATCATCCATCTTTTTCTGACGATTGGCCCGAGTATTGTACGAATGAGACAGTTTGACTCTTTAGAACCGAGACACAAATGTGAGATTCGTAGGGAAGAAGAATACGTGGTCTGAGAATGATGAATGCAATGATTATATTAATTGTTTTTTGGTTTAATCAAAATAAACTTCGACAATTAGATTGCAAATATCAAATGGTGGGGAAACCCCTTTTTATTGAATTCAAAGGATTACAGAAATGGAAATACAGTAGATTACAAGGTGCAGAAACAGAAACCTAAACTAATGGGTCCCGAGTCCTCTCTGAAGAGAAATCGGGTGCTGATTCTGGCATCTTCCTTTTCTTTGACCGGGGCTCTTGGGCCGTTGTCGGGTTGTCATTCCTTTGCCAGGTGAAAGGAGTGAGCAAATTCCTTTGGTCATCTTGATTCTCTACAGCATGTTGCTCCAAAATTTCAATCAGAGCATCTTTCTCCTTCAGTAATTGCTGTATTTTGATGCACTCTACGTCGAGGGTGCGATACTTGTTCTTCCAAGATCTTCTTTCCTTTTGAACTTTGTTGAGAGTAACCTGAAGCTTTTCAGTTTCCATCATGAAGTACATGACAGATTCCCTCGGTGGAAGAATTCCGTAACGAGGATAAGGCATCTTTAGCTTGAGAGCTCTAGTTTATACCCAATGGAGATAAGGCTCCACCGAGACACAGTCCGGTTTTCCCAGAGACTCTCGTCATTTCTTATGAACATGTTTCCAAGCTTGCACTATTTCTATCTTTAGTGCTCTGTCGTTTTCTCCTTCTTTGAAGAAAAGACCTTCCAGATGAACACCCAGTGGGATGTGTCTCATCGGGTATCCAAATTGACGCAGAACCAATACCGGATGGTAGTTGATTCCTCCTTTAGTTCCTATGAGGGGTACGTTGGGGAAGTTTCCACAACGGTCAATGATTCTGATTCCCTCATAAATCCTATTACACCAATCTATATCGGAATTGGTGAGAGACAAGATCTTCTGCGACCAACGTAAGACACTCTTGCAATCCCAAAAAGCAGCAGACTTGGGCAAGTGGGATATAAACCATTTGTAGAGCAAAGGTACACAGCATGTGATCTCCCCTCCGCTGTACAAATTTCCCAAGTGTACAGAATGATACGCATCTACGAGCAAAGTCGGCACAGGGTTTCCAATGAGAAAAACCTTAATAGCGTTGATATCGATGAAGTTATTGATGTTGGGAAACAAAAATAACCCGTATGTGAGCAAGACAAAGATGCTTTCAAAAGTAGTCCCGTTCCCTATACTAGCGAAGTATAAAGCCCTTTTTGTCAAGAACTGGGCTGGCAAACCTTGGATGCCACCCTTAGTGGTCATGTGAGTCCTGACCTCAGACTCGTCCAAATGAATTGCTATTGTAATAGTCTGATTCTTTGGAATTTCTTCCAGTCCAGAAATGGAGCTCGATCTGTGATATGTAAATCAGTCAGATGAGAATATTCCTCCAGCGTTGGTGCAAGCTGGTAATCCGGGAATGTGAAACAGTGATAAACCGGATCGTAGAATTGAATGAGCGCGTCCATAATCCCCTTAATCACATGGACTCTTAACAGTGGTAGCAAACCACCGTGCTTGGCTCTGAAAGCCTCTGGGTTAACGATTATCCTCGCTAACTTTCTCAAATCCTCTAGCTTTGGAACCTTGAAGGTATACTGGTGAGTTCTCCTTCTACCGAAATCCATTAATGCAATCTTTTTCTCTGATATTTGCAATCACAGTCTTAGTTTAATTTGAAAAACAGAGAGACTAGAAGAGAAGTTTTTTGAATGTTTTAATGTTTTATTAAATGAATGCATGAATGCAGCACACAAAAACATAGAAAAAACATGGGGTCAAAGGGTCGTTGTCATGAAGTCAAGGCTCTACCCATCCCCAAAGGTTTATACTAGGGTGATTTTTTGTACCTGTACTCATTATCATCAGCTTCTCCCAAGAAAGCAAAACAACAAGCGGATCGCCAGCGAGTTGTAGAGCAATCTTAGAGTAAGTGCCATTCACCGAGAATAGATCACCAGCCTCAAATGAGGGTAGTATCGCGTAACAACTATTTTCGATAGTTTCCGCACTACGAAAGGGTTTGGCTCCTCAGCTTCTCAGACTTAACAACCGGCCCATTGGCTAGAAGAGTGAATGGGTTGCGTTGGTCAGCCTCCACTGAGGTTGATGGTCGACCCCGTCGCCATCACTTATCTTAAGTGTATATCCATTCTCACCACATGCGGCATCACACGCATTCCCATTAGCAGAAAAATAAACATGTATAGCATTTAGGAAAAGCAGTATATATATTTGTCTTAAACATCCTAGACCTTTAAAGCTAAGAATCCTAAGTTCTTGACAGAAAATGGGTTCCCCGGCGGAAGCCCCAATCTGTGGTATACACAAGAGGTGAAAAGAAGACCGTGTCTAGATCTAACTTTGAAGGGCCCCACGGTGGGCGCCACTTTTCTGTTGGCGGCCACCGCCATGGAAATGACTTACCTAAGGTTTAAATTGTAATAAAGAAATAATCGGCCCCACGGTGGGCGCCACTTTTCTGTAGCGAGCGATTTTGGACGCGGTTCTTAAGCGCTGGTCGCTCTCTGCGGTTGAGCTTGAACTACAGGTCGATTCATTTTTTATCCTATTGTGAGCTGAATAAGGAAGGGAAATAGATGTCTCCAATTAACCCTGCTTGCATACTGAGTTTAAACAACGGTCTGTTAGGTTACGAATGCTATCAATGTGGGGGGGGGGGCTTGTACTGGTTATTTGTATTTTCGCCAATACTGTTGTCTTTCTTTTTACCTGGGCAGAAGGTTTCTGGCGGGGAACAAGGGTTAGGATGTCAGGACGGATGTTTGTGAATTACTGCTTTTGATTGATGGAGATATGGGATTTTGGTTTTTTGTTGATTGTGCTCGCTAAGATCTTTTCTTTCGATCTTATGCCTACGTATTCCCGTTTACCGAAACAGGGAAATCAGAGCGTTCGTAGTTCCTCCTATTCTATGGGAGGAAATGGGTGTTTTTGGTGTCTTGTTCAAAGCCCAAGACGTTAAGCGAAAGGTGGTTTGTATCTTGATCAAAGCCCAAGATATGAAGCTGAAGGGTCTCAACTTTAGAGAGAATTTGTCATCTCTAAAGAGGGGAGAAGGAGAATTACTTTAACTGGGATACGCGGATCCGAGCAATGCCATAATTTCCGAAGAAAGGGTTTTAACCTGAAGGAGAAGACTTTAACTCAGTGTAGAGCAATGCTATCTTTCCTTAGGAATTTCTCATGCTAAAAGAGGGACAGTGGCATGGATGTAGATGATCCAGAGGCTTGCCACTTACAGCGATTAGATGAAGGGAAAGGAGTTGTTGATGTTTGTGTACTGTGAACGAGGCACAACTTTGATGCTAAAAGGTTGATTGGATCAACCAGTGGTTTTCTTATACAAAGCTTAAGAGGAGGCTAATTTCTGCTAGGAAAATCATTATACAAAGCCTAAGAGGAGGCTATTTTGTGTCCCGTACAAAGCCCGAGAGAGAGGTTAAAAGATTTTGACCCGACGATGGAGTCTTTCTGTCTCTCACGAAGCCCGAGATGGAGGCTATTGTTTGCTTGACTCAACGAGGGAGTCTTTATGTGTCTCGTACGAAGCCCGAGAGAGAGGCAAAAAGGGTTGACTCAATAGGAGAATCTTTTATACTCAACAAGAGAGTGATTTTGTATCTCGTATGAAGCCCGAGATGGAGGCTAAAAGGTTTGACTCAATAAGAGAGTCTTTGCATCTCGTACGAAGCCCGAGATGGAGGCGAAAGGGGTAATTGACTCAACGAGGGAGTCTCTTATGTGTCTCGTACGAAGCCCGAGAGAGAGGCTAAAACGTTGTTTGACTCCGCTGGGGAGAATCATTGTACAAAGCCCAAGAGAAGGCTAAGGTTACTGTGTCAGTTAAGTGACAGGTCCAGTATACTGATTTTGAAAGAGAAAATCAGTTCTTATATGAGCAACACTGTACTCAAGGGATTTGATTTGAGGATCCGGGTTATTCCTGTTCTTTAAGGAAGCGGGAAATCCGAAGGGTATTAAGACTGTCCGAGTCTACGGGTTTCCTTCCTATTTAACGAAGGGGTCACTTGAGAATGTCTTTGAGACTCAAGGAAGTTAGACCGTCCAAGTCTAGAGTTTTATCTTTTGTACTATGCTTTGAGAAATAGTAGTAGACTCTTTGAAAGGACTGTTCTATGAGGATGACTAGGTTCTGTTCCTATACCTCTAGGAGGTCGTCGGGACAATTTGTACGAAGCCCAAGAGGAGGCTGGAAACTTTTAAGAAGCCGACGGGTCCTTGTACGAAGCCCAAGAGGAGGCTATCATTCCCGGAGGAAGAGATCATTATACGAAGCCTAAGAGGAGGCTGTGAATACTTCTAAGAAGCCGTAGGGTCCTTGTACTAAGCCCAAGAGGAGGCGGGGTTGCTTTTAGGAAGCCTGTGGGTCCTTGAATAATGCCCAAGAGGAGGCCGATACTTTTAAGAAGCCCGTGGGTCTATCATCTCCTTTCCATTAGGAGAGATAACTCTTTTAAAGATAAAAACCACTGGTAAACGTGCGAGGTTTACTATCCAGCGACTTTTAGCTTTTAAAGAGGGTTCCTTAGTTAAGGTCCAAGATTATGACCGTAGTGGGTACCCAAACCCCGAGACATTCAAGGCAAGCTATCCACAAGGAATAGATCAAGTCAGGAAAGTTCGAGAATTTGGAAGAAACTCAAAGATGCCATTCACGGAGAATACATTCATCTTGGGGAGTAGAGCTTCTTGACGATTCCTAAGGAGGACAGCCGAAGAGAAGACTGTATCTGGTGCTCCTATTGGGGATCTAGGCGTCTATTTCTACGAATAAACGAAACGGCTTTACCTAGTGCTAGACGTAGTTGCCGGGGAAACTCGAAATATCTATACTATTATTACACAGTAGATATGAGTTTATGAAAGGAGACTTACAGTGAGCAGCCCCACAATACAGTTTATAATATGAAAGCAGTAAACGAAAGTGATAACCACTTACTCGGTTGTAGTGCTTCCATGCTGTTTGGTTAGTTATTCAACAAAGAAAGATTGAAAACAACAGTATATTCAAAATCAAAGGAGAAAGTGCTTTGAAAAAGAAAGATTTGGGGCTTACAGCTCAATGAGAGGCCCAGGGTTTTATCAGTGAGCGCACTGTTTGACTTTGTACAGCAGGACTTATACAAGTGACTGGGGCCCAAAATGGTTTTCTGTACAAAGGGATGGGTCTTACACTCTCTCAAGAGGCCCAAAAAGTTTAGAGAAAAAAAAGAGTAGGGCTTATAACACGGGGTAGGCCCAAATGATTTTTCGTTTAAAAATGGCGATCGCGCCGAGGTTTTT
This sequence comes from Lathyrus tuberosus, assembly GCA_022829125.1. NCBI lineage: Eukaryota > Viridiplantae > Streptophyta > Magnoliopsida > Fabales > Fabaceae > Lathyrus > Lathyrus tuberosus. The sequence continues at coordinate 21,075,743 of JALAZF010000043.1, forward strand.
TTTTAACGCAGAGGGACTTATACAATAAGTGAGACCCAAGATGTTTTGGTTGAAAGGGGGATTGGGTCTTACACTCTAATAGAGGCCCAAAGTGTTTTGAATGGGTCTTATAGCTCAAGGAGAGGCCCAGATGATTTTTTATTTTTTAAACGGCCGACGATCGTGCCGTTTACTTGTACAGAGGGACTTATACAATGAGTGAGACCCAAAAAGTTTTTGTACAAGGGGGGATGGGTTTTACACTCTCTCAAGAGGCCCAAAAATGTTTTGAAAATGATTTATGTGGGTTGAATTAATCCAAAACCCTAATTTGTTTTCAAAATGTATTTAATTGAATAAAAATTCAATTAAAATGATCAAAAATTGTTTAACACATGGAAAACAAATTGGGATCTTGGATTAATGCTTCAAAAATTAAGTATTGACCTACAAAATAATTAGAAAGCATTAAAAGTTGCAAAATCAATGTAGAAAAAATATTTAAAATGCCAAAAACAATCAAAATATTAATTCTTTACAAAAATATCAATTATATGAAATAAATAATATTTTTGGGATTTTTTGGGAAAATAAAATATTTTAACATTTTTGTGAATTATTAAAAAAAGAATCAACTCAAAATCATTAAAACTCAGAGAGAAATTAATTTTTGAATCAATTAAACAAAATCACAAAATTCAAATATTTGAATTTCTAAAAATGGCGCCAAGAACAAGCTGAAGAACACACGCGTGTTCTTGGTTTCTCAGATTTGCATTTTCTATCCAATCTCACTGAATACGTAATCATATCATGCAATCCACATATCATTATGCTCGTCTCAACTTCACGATCATGCCTATATCCATTAATTTCATTTAAATTAAACATACAAAAAGAAATCACGAAGAGACCTCAAGAACCCTAATTTCTGCATGAAGGCTAGGATTTTTGATACACGATTCAAACAATGCAATTAATTGAGGGAAAACATTCCATGCATGATTATGAACATATGGCCAAATTATTGTGCGAGGAAATATGCATAGATTGAGAGATGCCCAAGTTTAGGCTTACCTTTAGGTCGTGACAGCAAGTTCAAAGTGATTTTTGATCTGGACGTGATACAGATGAGTTGTGATGATCTGAACAGCTTCCCTACACCCTATGGATTGTGTTTGGATGATTGGACTTGATTGAAATTGGCTGGATCATTTTGTGGTACCTCAGCTGCACTTTGGTTAAAACCTTGAGCAACCAGCTGGTGATTTTGTGAAATTGGTGTTTCAGAAGTAATCTAAGTGTTTGATCAGCTCATATGTGATGTATGTGAGGTGTGTGAGTGATTGGTTTGATTGGAATTGGTCTCAAACTCAAAAGCCGATAGTGACTTGCCTTAGAAGGCAAAAATGGAGTGAAAGAAGAGATTTTGAGGAAAGCATCTGTTTGATGGCTTTGGTGTACTCAAACTGACCACAATTGAGCTCTATTTATAGTAGAGCAAGTTTGTTTTGGGATCCACAGTGAATGGCAACTGCAGCAGGTGTTTCCTCAATGTTGGCCAATGAAAATGCAAGTCTCCTTTAGCCATTGACTAGAGGTTAGGGCACAAAGCTATGGTCCCCTTGGTCTTGGATAAGTCTTGACTGATTTCAGATGAGAATGGCTCAGTCCATGCCACCTTGATGGTTCCATTGAATGCCTCATTCCAAATATGAAGTCTTGTCCCTATTTTGGCTATTCTAGGTTCAACATGCTATTTCTTGTTCCATGGACTTTGGAGGCTTGGCTCAGTGATTGTCCCCTTTAGATTCAATCCTCTGAGGTGTCCAAGTGGATAGGAGCAATTGAATTTGGCTGATTTTGGCAAATCGACCAAAGTTGCAAATTCTGCCTTGCCTTGACAGATTTCAGCAAGGTAACTTGCCAATGTCATATCTCATGGTGTAAGTTGAATTTGGCAATGTTCTTGGCCATTTTGGAAAGCTCTTACATGATACAACAACTGTTTGAACAAGTTTTTTGATTCTAAGTGAAAAATCCCCCTACATTTGGCAAAAAGTGAGGCAGAATCTGACTTAGTGAAAATTTCACTAAGTGTTGGAAAAAGTGACTTTTTCACTTTTCAGCCACTTTGATCACTCCATAACTCAAAATCCTTAATGAATTGGAATGACTTGTAGTTGAAGTTTTTGTAGATGATAATGAGGGCTACAAATCCATATTTGGATGAGAAAAAATGTCCTTGTGGTTTAGGAGTTATGGTCCTCCAAAGTTGGTACCCTTACCACTTTATTTTTAACTTAGAAAAGTTTCTAAGTTTTTATGGTTACCCCTTTTACAAGTTATCTCACTTTTCTTGATTTTTCTTGATGAATGATGATTCAAATCATACATTAACATCATTTTAGGGTTAAAAATCCATTTTGGTGAAAAATCTCAAAAAGTCAAAGTTGACTTTTGTGCACAGTTGACTTTTTATCAGATGAATTCCAAACTGTGCAATTCTTCAGGAAATCATGTCCTTGACCTAAATCAAACTTGATGGACATGTTCCATGGGTGTCATAGGGTATATTCAATCATGTATTAGGGTTTGGGAGCATGTCCAGGTCAAAAGTCAAAGTTACAGTTGACTTTTCTCGCGAAACCCTAATTGTGGTGCAGATGAAATTGAGACTTGTTGCTCAAGCTTCTTGGATCAATCCATTGTTCCAAATGGATCAATATGGTATATTAGAGACCCTCAAATCATGTCTTGAGGTCTTGGTTCATGATTTGTCCCAAAAGTCAACTTAGGGGTGAATTAGGTCAGGAAACCCTAATTCCTGATTTTTGATGTATGCATCCCCTTAGGCCAAATTGACTTGATGCATGGGTTCCTGAGGTTCCATGAAGTATATTAGGTCATGTTTTGGATCAATGGCTTGTGCCCAGATGAAATTTTTCATCTGGAGGCCCTGGGTGATCAAAACCCTAATTTGGTGACACTGTCGATCTGGAGACTTGATCCACCTAGAAGGGAGCAGCTTTGTGCTTAATCCTTGAAGTAGGAGTCCTTTTGATCCTTTGAGGATGTTTGAGAGATTAGACAAGTTGAAAATTAAGTCATTTCTTGATTGACCCTTTGTCTAAAGCTCAGAGAGGGCTTGAAACCCTAATTTTGATTGTAGTGGATGCTCACCCATCTTTGGGGAGACTGATGAAGCATAAAGGTACATCCATATTGTGGTGATGATTTGAACAATGATGGGAAACTTTAGTGGTCAAAATTTGGGGTATTACACTTACACTCTTCAAGGATATGCCCCTGTGTCCCCGAGTGGCACTCGCATCTAACACTCTTGTCATAATTTGGAGGAAGGGGAAATGGGATAGGACCAGCTTTCTCTAGCTGAATCAAAGAGTCTTGAAGTAAACGATCGAGCAAGTAACTGTAAGGAATAGTAATGGGATCAAACTTTCTCTCCTGCCTTCTGGGTCTTTGCTGTCTCCTCTGGGAGCTAGTTTGTTGTCGATATCGACTTGTGCCTTCTTCTCGTTCGGGTGCTTTCTTCCACAAACTTGGCTTAAGAGTAGGAAACAAATGAGGACTAGAAGATTCCGAAACCATAGGTTGCAAGAAATTCCCCTGAATTGATGTAGCTTTAGGAGAGACAACAGGGATATCCACTTCTTTTGCAGCAACAGGAGTAAGACCACCTTGTACGCTTACGCCGCCCGACGTGAATTCAATTGCTTTCAAGTCAATCAGATCCTGGACCACATGATGAAATGCTTTACATTTTTCCACATCATGCCCCGGCGCACCAGAGTGAAAATCACAATGGGCATTTGCATCGTAACCGAATGAGAGCTTTCCACGAGGAGGATTTATCGTCCGAAGTCCAACCAATTGGAGCTGAAGTAGATACCTTAACAACCGAGCATAATACATAGGAATCAGATCAAAGATTCTGTCAGCTTTCTTCGACTTTGGTGGGTACTTCTTAGCCTCGAGGTTGTCTTGGGAGACGAGAGGTAACTGCTGATGAGGAAATTCCGGAAACCTAGGTTGTGCAGAAGATCCGTGAGGTAAATCACTCTTTGGGATAGATTCTACAGGCAATGGTGGAATGACAATTTCTATTGTAGCCTCAGGCATGGGATTATCATTCTTTTTTAGCACATTTCTCACAACTTCCATAACCAGACTCATCTGAGTCTTCAGTTGGTTGACCTCTTCCTTCAGCACTTTCTGGTCTTGAATCAGAGCTTGAATGTCCCACACAAACTCCCCTATTTGGCTTCGCATTAACCTCAACTCTGCTTGAATCAGATCCATGGTCAACTTCCGAATGGCTTGAGCAGTTAAGTCTGAAATTCCAAAGAAAACCAGACCAGAATAAGAATAACCAAGCCTCGAACACCTGCTATGCAAATGATTATGAAAATGCAATGTTATGAATGCAATAAGACATGGGATCAAAGCTTCCATATAATCTGAATAATCACTGTTCTGTGCTGATGACTGAATAGGTTCATGAGTCTGTTCTGAAGAGAATACCAGAATAACCAGAATACCAGACTGATAAGTCTACACTGATAGGAAATCCAAAATACCGGGTATGTAGAAGGTTACGGTTACCTGCAAACCTGTAAACATCCCACCCATACTCACGTGTGGTTCCTAGAAAACAAAGCTTGCCAGCTTCGAAGGTTTGAGAAGCGATAGCACATTCAGCCCGTAGGATACAATGCTATGCTAATCAAAGAGGTCGTCCACTGACTCACCTTAGAAAATAAAGGTCATCCTATGCAAGTTCCAAAGTGGGCCCTCGGGTACGAGTGGGTTTTCCACAGAATGTGGTCTGCCACTGTCACCACTAAAAAGAGATGTTTCCACTAAGGTCCTCATGATCGGTCACTAGAGTCGACAACTCTCTAGATCGACATCCTGGAATACGCAAGATGCGTACGCCATGATTGGTCCCAAGATAGCCTCGTCTAGCTGTGAATTTCGTGATTACCCAACGTACACAGATGATACGTAGGTCCCACTACTCTCCACTCTAAATCTAAGTGTATACTCAAGCCTGTGTACTGGGCTCATCTCTCAGAAATCCCATCCCGCCAAATAGACAGAACAGTGCAACACAATATAATATACGAAATGTAAATGTTAACACGCTGTAAATATGGTACAAGTAATAAAATACAGTAAACAGCAAATACAAGATAACAGTAAACACCCAATGAAAGAAAAGAAAACAAGCGCTAGGATTGACTCGTTTAGGATGGACCAGCAATAGGTCAACCTATCCTCAGCAGAGTCGCCAGCTATCGCTCCCGGGATTTTCATCCAAGTACAAACGCGAAAGTGGCACCAAAACAGAGTCGCCATCAATGTGTATTTATCCCAAGAGAGGGAAAGGAAACACCGCATAAACCTGAAGGGAAGGAAAAGCATGGTCTTGCGACCAAGAGAACTAAGTTCGGGAGTCGGTTACGCGAGAGGAAGGTATTAGCACCCCCTCGCGTCCATCGTACCCGATGGGATCCACGCTTGCTGCTTCAATCAAAGGGTGTAAGGAAAGATGCTGGAAAAATAACTGGAAAAAGAATGGAAAGAGAAAGAGAAACAAATGTAGGGAAAATAAAAGAAGTGCTCGCATGGGCCCTACCCCACTGCCTACGTATCTCATCGGGAACATGAGAATCAGAGCGACGTAGTTCCCCTCACTAGGGAAATTTGTTTGTGTTTTTTAGTGGAATACGTCAACGTTCGCGTCCTGGCAGTTTAGGTGTTGCAGCTCGCTGTAGGGAGACTTAGGCGTTACCTGTTTGCGGTAGAACAGAAATGACGCATCCTTAAGGAATGAGTGAATGAGATGAGGAGAGAAATCCCGGAGGAAAGACGTTATTGTTTGTTTTTGTCTTTTAAGAGTTTTTTCATTTGTTTGCGTATGATAGTGTATCTAAATCTTAGTCATTGGAATGTGTATATCCTCACATTCCAAGATGGAATGAGTAAGAAAGTACACTAAGGGTGAAGAAGACCCTTACACTTAGTTCCAATTATTAAGGTTCAAACACAATAGCATACTTGTATTTATTAAGTATTTTTATTGATTATGAAATGAAGAAGTGTTTTTCTTTATTTGTACCTTCAACAAGCATTGCATTTAAGTCCCTCATACAAGATCAAATGTTTAACACATTGACCCAAGATGGGCTATATGCTACACATTCTAAGATTATAAGAGAAGACCCCTTTATAATCTTTTCTTTATATGAAAGGCCTAAATGCAATAAATGCCTACCTTTATTAAGTATTTTTTACTTTTGTTTGAAGATGAGAGATGAAAGACTCAAGAGCGGAACAAAGGTAAAACCTAATGGGAAACTAAGACACACCCTAGTGTTAGCATGCTTGGAGGTCCTAAGGTTTAGTGTGGTATGAGAACACTATCCTAAAAAAAGAGGAGAAGAACATAAGAAGCAACTTACTTCCAAGATGGAAGTTAAGTTGATCTTAAAGAGGGATGAAGAAAATTAAGTAAGCAAAGAAGCATTTAATCATGAACTCAACAGAAATTAATCAACAATTAATCAAGAATAGGCAATTAAAATCATGGTAAAAAATAACCAAGCTAGAATTAAAATGCTAATAAAAGAAAGAAGATTAAAATCTAACAAGATGAGTTACTCTAAAATTAATTCTAAATCTAAAATTAAACCTAAAGTTAATTCTAGTTAATTCCTAGACTAATTCTAAAGTTATAAACTAATTAAAAGAAAATTAGTTCTAAAATTAATTCTAGAATTAAAAACTAATATTAATCCTAAAATTAATATCTAAATCTATTGTTTATTCAAATTAATTCCTAAAAATCTAATTCTAAAATAAAATCAAATCCTAAAGTCCTTTTTAAATCCAAAATTTATAATATCTACTTAAAAGAAAATTAAATCTAATTATTAACAATAAAAAACAAGCAAAGGAGGAGTGTAACTAAGAAAATGGTGGTGGAAAAAGGAGATACGTGCACGGGCTGGTCTTTTAGGCCCAAGGTTTGTTGTGAAACTAGGAGGGGGGTGCGAAAAGTGAAACGAAGGGTACGAAAAGTAAAAATAAAATGGGCCTTTGAGCCCGGTCAATGAAGGCACAAGAAAACCCTAATGTTTACTTTAGAAAAGCTCATCAACTCAGCACTCCCTTCCTCCTGCGCCGTCACACACCATCATCCTCTCCCAACGTTCTTCTCTCGCCGGCGACTAACCGCTCGCCTCTCTCACCTCTCAACACATTTCTTCTCCTTCGCAACAAACCGCCTGTGGCTCTCTCCGTCCTACTTATCAAATACAAGAACCTCCACGTCGTTGATGCCGTACTCCTCTTCATTACCTTCCTTTGATTCGTCGCGACAAGCTCCACCGAACTCTCACTCTCTTCTTTCACCGACATCATCTTCATCATCTCCTCCTTCGTCAACATCACGCGGTCAATCAACAACAATAGCTCTCCGCTCTCCGTCCACCTTCATCGCAGCCTCGCCGTCGTCATCATCTTCGTTGCTTCCGCCGGAGCTCCGTCCACCGTCGTCTACTTCTCATCCGTTCTTGCAAAAAAAACTCCGTCCATTTCCGTTCTACTTCTTCTTCTTTAATCACATAGCAATACTCAAACCTCACTCTTAAACTCTCAATGATATCGCGAAAAGAAAATCCAACAGAAAACCTAACTACTAAATTGATTCAAAGATTTAACCAATTCCAGTACACAAAGAGATCGATGGAAGAAACCAAACCTGAACCTGTGGCAATGAGACCAAGATTTAGAGAACCAGAAAACTAGAGAGGAGGTTCCACAGCACCACGAAGCTTCAAAATCAGGTAATCTTCTCTTAATTTTTTTGTAAATTCGAACGGAATCCGTCTCCTCTTCTTCTTGCTGATCTTTTTTTGTTTTTGCGTTGGTTATTGTTGTTGATGTGAATTCTAGGAAATGATGAAGATGAGTTTGTATGAAGCTTATTGATGAATTCTGCAGAGTGAATTTGTTGGAGAACCGGAGTTTGTTACAAAATCGGAGAAGAATTCGTGTTGACGGAAACTTGCGGATGTTGAAGATTAGTGAAGAATATTGATGATGAAGGTTGATCGAAGAAGAAGAAGAATTGAAGGCAAGGAGGAAGAAATCGGTTATGGAGGATGCAGAGAAGATTCAAGAGATGGTTGAAGGTGGAGATGATGAGAGATTGAAGATTTATGAAATTATGCAGAATGATCAGGGAAGAATGAATCATGGAGAAGAAAAAGAATGAGAGAGATTGAAGGTGATGAAAAATGAGGAATTCTGTAGAATGAAGATGATGATGAAGCTTTATAGAGAAGATGGAGGGTAGTTTGGTCTGCACAATTGAAATTCGGTTAGAGTTTGTTAGAGTTGGTTAGAGTGAATTTGTGAAATGCTGTTGAAGTTAGTTTTTCGGTTAGGGAATTGGCAGTGAGTTTTTGTAACTGTTATTGAAGGTGTGTTTTTGGGTTAGAAACTGTTAGCCCTTTTTCTTTCTTTTTAATTTCTGTTGTTGCAATTCTTCTTCACCTTACTGCTATATTTTCCATTTTCTGATGAGGGTTTTGAAATGAAAATTTGGTTGTATTCTCAGTGCATAATTCTTGTTTTGGTACGTTGAACTCCTGCACTTTTGTTGTTGCTCGTTGTATGATGTACTGGTGTATTGATTTCACCGAAAAACACCTTTCCATACCATTTGTCAGCATCAACAACTTGGTCTAAGAGCTAAAATTACCAATCTTATTTTTCTGACATCCTGAAGAATTAAATGAGCAGTATTGCGTCCATTTTGATGGAGTTGTCCCCTCTATTTCGAAGAAGAACAACCAAGATTTTTTTTTTGGAATCCTGATAAGAAATGCCAGCAGCCTCGGCCCCATCATCTGTGCAAGTAGACCTCATAATCAGGCTCGGGTTCATGGCCGCGGATATATTCAACAACATACTTCAGTGGTAGATCATAGTTGATAACCAAATTAACCTGTTGTTGATTAAAGCCATGGGCAAGCATCAGTTGATATATGAACCTCAGTCAAACCATCTCTAAACTTCTTGACTATCTCGTCTCTCCCGTCATGTTCAAGAGCACCTTGTATGGACGTAACTTCATAGCCCAATTCAACATGGGCTTTACGCAACATTTTTGCACTATTTCTAGTACGCACAAATATAATAGTTTGCCCCACATTCTCTCCTATTTCAAATATATAACTTTTAATCACTTCTCCTCTTTTTCTTAAGGTAGCAGTAGATTGTTATAACCCGATCCTTAGCGCCAGGAAATGCATCCACAACCTTGACTAATTTTGAAGCAGCTCTTGTATAAGTAACAACTCGAGTCAAACAGGACATGTCTTCACCTTTCCAGGACCAAGCTCCCTCTTGTAAATTTGTTATCTCTTTATATGGCCTTATGGATTTAAAAATGAGAAAATGGAATTTAGATTTAGTTTGGATAAATGGTTAATTGAATGGATAAGAAAGCGGGTAAGAACGACTTTTTGAATGAATATGGTTTTGGATGAGAAAATTACTATGGACTTTGGTGATTTGAAATGGTTATGAACATGAGTTGAAATGAACTTCGAATCTTGAGTTATAAGAAATCCACATGACCACACTTAACATGCTTAAACCTTGATCAATCAACATTCATATCCAGATTAAAACTCAAATACTTAACGAATTCTCAATTCCAATCGACTTCCATATCAACCCTCATTAACTTGTGTTACAAGCAACGAACCATAAGCAACTGAGAGAATAACACTGCCCTAACCGCAATATAAATCCACAACTGGATCTCATGTCAAGATGCCTTTGCCATGAACCCTAACCACCATCTCCAATTGGTGAATATCAACCAATTTGCACAAAAGATAAGAAACCTTGATCCCACGCCTTAGGAACACATGCAAATGTATGAATAAGTTATGACCTAGTGGAAAATGTAGATGATTGCGAAACAAAAGCTAGAAAAAGTTAAAAAAAACTAGGGAAAATTTTGGGGTGCTACACGGACATCCTGACTTTGACGCCGAGTGGGGTTCCTGTTATTGATACTAATCTGCTGAGTATCTTCATCCATATAAATTGGCATCCACCAGTGATTTAACAAGTGTTGAAGTGCCTCCTGGACAAGGGTACAACCTCGATCGTTTTCGCAACCTGCTTTATAGCTTTGATAGTCGTGTGATATTAAGAATCCGAGTCGGACCTGCTTAGCATGTAACTCTACCAGGTTGGTATTCATCACGCGAATATCGAAGATCTGAACCATGTTGATCTGATAAGGGTTCCTATCATGGTAGTCTTTGATCCATCCAAGATCCATCTGACGCTGGAGGGCCTCTTGTATGAAAGAGCATCCTTGTTTGTTTACCGAGCAAGTCAGACAGGAACTGTAATCGTGTCGTGGCAGATTATGATACTGGCTTTGCCTTAAATGCATTGCCACCAGGTTGACATTCATCACACAGATGTCGTGGTTCTAAATGACGTTGGAATTCGTATAGACCATGTTAACTCCATGAACTCGGTGCTCTTGGATCCATCTGAGATCCATCTGTTCCTGTAGAGCTGGTTGCACCACAAAACATCCTTGATTGCTTTTAGAGCAGATATCACACTGGTGATAATTATGAGGCGGCACATGGCCGTATCCACTCTGTCTACAATGCATCTTGACCAAATTGGTCCTCAATAAGAGTATATCGTGAATTTGATAGACATTGTTAAATTCTTTCTCAATCAGGTTGACTGTAGCTTTCTCATGTTGAGGCAGCGGGTTCGTGAGAACATTGGGATTCGTATCTTTGAAAGATAAGAGCCCGCTCCTAACAAGCTTTTGCACGTCAGATTTGAAATTGAGATAATTCTCTATGTTATGCCCTGGACCTCCTTGATGATAAGGGCATGTCTGATCCACCTTAAACCAAAAAGGCAGATTTTCCGGCACTGTAAGAGGAGACTTAGTCTGGATGTGCCCCTTAGCCAGTAGTAACAAAAATAGTTCTGCGTACAACATGGGTATAGGATCAAACCCTGATGGTCGTGTTGTACGGTTGTTATTGTATGGAGGACGAGCCTGCTGAAGAGGCTGTTGTGTCCTTTGCTGATTAGGTTGGCTTTGTGCAACCTGAGGCTGATACGTAGGAATAGGCGCAGGGCTGATAGTAGGAGTTACAGCTGCTACCGGTTGATAACGTTGCCTTTGCTTTCCGAGAGAGATATTCCCAATATCATGCTCTTTTTTCTTAGGGAGAGCACTACCGTATCATTTTGTACTACTTGATGATCCAGCGTCTTTTATCAAACGTCCTTCTCGGACGGTTTCCTCAAGACGAACTCCCATGGCCACCATCTCGGTGAAGTCACTGGGTGCACTAGCAACCATTCTGTCATAGTAAAATGAGCTTAAGGTCTTTAAGAAGATCTTTGTCATCTCTTTTTCCTCAAGAGGTGGGCAAATTTGAGTGGAAATTTCACGCCATCTCTGGGCGTACTCCTTAAAGGTTTCCTTGTCCTTTTGTGACATTGATCTGAGTTGAACTCTGTCCGGTGCCATGTCCTAATTGTATTTGTATTGTTGGACGAAGGCAGTACCAAGATATCTGAATGTACTAATCGTAGTATGGTTTAAACCCCTGTACCATTTTAATGCGGCACCAGTTAAACTATCCTGAAAGTAGTGAATCAGTAGGTCCTGATTCTCCGTCTGAGCTGACATTCGCCGAGCGTACATCACCAGATGGCTCTGAGGGCAAGAGTTACCCTTGTATTTTTCAAACTCGGGCACTTGGAATTTGTGTGGAACTTTCACATTGGGGACCAGACAGAGGTCTGCGGCATCCTTTCCAAATAAATCCTGACCGCGAATGGCTTGCAGTTCCTTCTGCATTTCCAAGAACTGTTCCTGGAATTCATCCATTATGTCAAACATAGTTTCCTTTTTACCAGAAGGTATCTGTGGAATCTGTCCTTCCGGGACAGTGTGCACCACAGGGGGTGGTACCGTGACTACGATAGTGACTCTTGGCGTTTCTCGAAGTTTGTAACCTTCAGGAGTCTTCAATATGCCTCTCGCATCTTCGCTTTCCCAAAGTTTGTAACCTTCAGGACCAGCGGCATCTGTTATGATTCCCTGATCTTCAGTGATCGGCGGAACATATCCTTCCGGGATATAGTTAACAGGCATGCCCCAGGGATGATCTTTCAGCATTTGATACCTAGGATCATACTTCTCCACTATGGGTGCTGAGGTGATCTCTGAGATCACAGTTCTTTGTAGCTGAGCTTCTACCATGGCTTGCATGTCGTTACGAAGCTTTCTCATATCCTCTCTCAGAGCGTCGATCTCTTCTTTCAACTCTCTGTTCTCTTACTCATGATCATCTATCTTTTTCTGACGATTAGCCCGAGTATTGTACGAATGAGACAGTTTGACTCTAGAACCGAGACACAAACGTGAGATTCGTAGGTAAGAAGAATACGCGATGTGAGAATGATGAATGCAATGATTATATTAATTGTTTTTTTGGTTTAATCAAAATAAACTTCGACAATTAGATTGCAAATATCAAATGGTGGGGAAACCCCTTTTTATTGAAATTCAAAGGATTGCTGATTCTGGTATCTTCCTTTTTTTTGACCGGGGCTCTTGAACCGTTGTTGGGTTGTCATTCCTTTGCCAAGTGAAAGGAGCGAGCAAATTCCTTTGGTCATCCTGATTATCCATAGCATGTTGCTCCAAAATTTCAATCAGAGCATCCTTATCTTTCTGCAGTTGCTGTATTTTGGTGCACTCCACGTTGAGGGTGCGATACTTGTTCTTCCAAGACCTCTTTTCCCGTTGAACTTTGTTGAGAGTAACCTGAATCTTTTCAGTTTCTGTCATGAAGTACACGACAGACTCCCTCGGTGGAAGAATTCCGTAATGAGGATAAGGCATCTTTAGCTTGAGAGCTCTAGTTTGTACCCAGTGGAGATAAGGCTCCACCGAGACACAGTCCGATTTTCCTAGAGACTCCCGTCCTTTCTTATGAACATATTTCCAAGCGTGCACTATTTCCGTCTTTAGTGCTCTGTCATTTTCTCCTTCCTTGAAGAAAAGACCTTCCAGACGAGCATTCCGGGGAACATGCCTCATCGGGTATCCAAACTGACGGCGAACCAATATCGGATGATAGTTGATTCCTCCCTTAGTTCCTATAAGGGGTACGTTAGGGAAGTTTCCACAACGGTCAATGATCCTGATTCTATCATAAATCCTATTGCACCAATCTATGTCAGAGTTGGTGAGAGACATGATCTTCTGCGACCAGTGCAAGGCACTCTTATGATCCCAGAAAGCAGCAGACTTAGGTAAATGGGAGATAAACCATTTGTAAAGCAAAGGTACACAACATGTGATCTCCCCTCCGCTGTACAAATTCCCTAAGTGTACAGAATGATACGCATCTGCGAGCAAAGTCGGCACAGGGTTTCCAATGAGAAAAACCTTAATAGCGTTGATATCGACGAAGTTATTAATGTTGGGCAACAAAAATAATCCGTAGGTGAGTAAAACAAAGATGCTTTCAAAAGCAGTCCCGCTCCCTATACTAGCGAAGTACAGGGCTTTCTTTGTCAAGAACTGGGCTGGCAAACCTTGTATGCCACCCTTAGTGGTCATGTGAGTCCTGACCTCAGACTCGTCCAAATGAATTGCTCTTGCAATGGTCTGATTCTTTGGAATTTCTTCCAGTCCAGAAAATGGAGCTTGATCTGTAATGTGTAGATCAATCAGATGAGAATACTCCTCCAGCGTTGTTGCTAGCTGGTAATCCTGGAATGTAAAGCACTGATAAACCAGATCGTAGAATTGAACGAGCGCGTCCATGATTCTCTCAATCACATGGACTCTTAGCAGAGATAGCAAACCTCCGTACTTGGCTCTGAAGGCCTCCTGGTTTGTGATCATTCTTGCCAAACCTCTCAAATCCTCTAGTTTTGGAATCCTGAAGGCGTACTTATGAGTTCTCCTTCTACCGAAATCCATTAGCACAATCCTTTTCTCTGATATTTGCAATCACAGTCTTAGTTTAATTTGAAAAACAGAGAGACTAGAAGAGAATTTTTTTTTGAATGTTTTAATATTTTTTAAATGAATGCATGAATACAGCACACAAAAACATAGAAAAAACATGGGGTCAAAGGGTCGTTGTCATGGAGTCAAGGCTCTACCCATCCCAAAGGTTTACTAGTGACTTTTGTACCTGTCTCTCATCATCATCAACTCTTGTCAAGAAAACACCAGCGGGCTGGGAACCGTGCTAGGTGATGTTTTTTGAAGAGTCCTCAGAAGAGGGTGGCATCGCATGATAACTATTTCCAATAGCCTCTGCGCCACTAATTTGCTCCTCAGCTTCTCAGGCCCCACAATTGACCCATTTCCTGTGAGAGGGAATGGGTTGCATTGGGAAGCCTCCACTGAGGTTGATGGTCGACCTCATCGCCATCACCTATCTTAAGTGAATACTCAATCTTTCCACATGCGACATCACATGCATTCCCATTAGCAGAAAAATAAACACATATATCAATTAGGAAAAGTAGTATATATATTTGTCCTAATCATCCTATACTTTTTAAAGCTATGAATCCTATGTTCCTGACAGAAAATGGGTTCCCCGGAGGAAGCCCCAATCTGTGGTTTTCACACAAGAAGCGAAAAAAAGGTTAGAAGAGCCCTACGGTGGGCGCCACTTTTAAACTTTCCACCTAATAGATGGGAAGAGAACAAGATCTCGCTACAAAGGTGAGATTGATCCCAATGACACGTCCCCAGCAGAGTCGCCATTTTTCTGTAGCGAGCGATTTTGGATGTGGTTGCGAAGCACTACCGCTCTTTGGTATCTACAGCTCGATTCATTTTTTATCCTATTAAAGCTGATGAAGGAAGAGAAATAGATGTCTCAAATTAACCCTGCTTGCAAACTGAGGTTAAACAGTCAAAACTGTTGGTTTACAGATGCTACAAAGATTCGGGGTCTCTATTAGGTTTATTTTTTTAAAAGGGGTGTTAAGATGTTAGGACGGATGTATGAAAGTATGAGATTTTGGGTTTTTGTTTAGTGTGCTCGCTAAGATCTTTTCTTTCAATCTTATGCCTACGTATTCCCATTTACCAAAACAGGGAAATCAGAGCGTTCGTAGTTCCTCCTATTCTATGGGAGGAAATGGTGTTTTGGTGTCTTGTTCAAATCCCAAGACGTGAACCGAAAGGTGATCTATTTGTATCTTGTTCAAAGCCCAAGATGTGAAGCTAAAGGGTCTATTTGTATCTTGTTCAAAACCCAAGATATGAAGCTAAAAGGGTTTGACTTTAGACAGAATTTGTCATCTCTAAAGAGGGGTTTGTATGTCACAACTGTTTATAAAGGAGAATTACTTTAACTGGGATGTGTGAATCCGGCAATGCCATAATTTCCTTTATAGGAGATTTTTAACCTGAAGGAGAAGACTTTAACTCAGTGTAGAGTATTTGGATTTGGCTGAGTTTGGCAAATCGACCAAAAGTGCAAAAATCTGCCTTGCCTTGGCAGATTTCAACAAGGCAACTTGCCAATGTCATATCTCATGGCCCAAATTGAATTTGGTAATGATCTTGGTCATTTTGGAAAGCCCTTACATGATACAACAATTGTTTGAACATGTTTGGTTTTGATCTCTTTTGAATCCAAGTGAAAAATCTCCCTACATTTGGAAAAAAGTAAAGGTAGATTCTGACTTAGTGAAATTTTCACTAAGTGTTGGAACAAAGTGACTTTTCTTGATTTTGATCACTCCATAACTCAAAATCCATGAGGAATTTGGACATAGGTCAGTATGAAGCTTTTGTAGAGGGCAATTTGATCTACAAATCAAGCTTTGAATGGGGAACAATGGCCTTGTGGTTTAGGAGTTATGGTCCTCCAAAGTTGGCACATTAGTGTCACTTTTTCCATAACTTAGAAATTTTTCTAAGTTTTTATGGTTACAACTTTTACAAGTTATCCCACTTTCTTTGATTTTTCTTGATGAATGATGATTCAAATCATACATTAACATCATTTTAGGGTTAAAAATCCATTTTGGTGAAAAATCTCAAAAAGTCAAAGTTGACTTTTGTGCACAATTGACTTTTTATCAGATGAATTCCTAACTTTGCAATTTTTCAGGAAATCATGTCCTTGACCTAAATCAAACTTGATGGACATGTTCCATGGGTGTCATAGGGTATATTGAATCATGTCTTAGGGTTTGGGAGTATGCCCTGGTCAAAAGTCAAAGTTACAGTTGACTTTCCTCGCGAAACCCTACTTGTGGTGTAGATGAAATTGAGACTTGTTGCTCAAGCTTCTTGGATTAATCCATTGTTGCAAATGAATCAATATAGTATATTAAAGACCCCCAAATCATGTCTTTAGATCTTGGTTCATGATTTGTCCCAAAAGTCAACTTAGGGGTGAATTAGGTCAAGAAACCCTAATTCCTGATTTTTGATGTATGCATCCCCTGAGGCCAAATTGACTTGATGATTGGGTCCTTGAGGTTCCATGGAGTATATTAGGTTATGTTTTGGATCATTGGCTTGTGCCCAAATGAAGAATTTCCATCTGGAGGACTTGGTCGACCAAAACCCTAATTTGGTGACACTGTCGATCTTGAGACTTGATCCACCCAGAAGGGAGCAGCCTTGTGCTTAATCCTTGAAGTGGGAGTCCTTTTGATCCATTGTGGATATTTTAGAGGCTAGACAAGTTGAAGATCAAGTCATTCCTTGATTGATCCTTTGTCTAAGGCTCTGAGAGGGCTTAAAAACCCTAATTTTGATTGTAGTGAATGCTCAACAACCCTTGAGGCATTTGATGAGGCATGATGGTTCATCCATATTGTGATGATGAATTGCACAATGATGGGAAATCTTAGTGGTCAAAATTTGGGGTATGACAATCTGCTACCAGAATTTCAATGACAATGAATTTGCAACATTTGCAGGACTAGAATTCATCAACTACGCTTTCCTGAGGTCAACATCATCAAGAAGGATGACTCCTCCAGTTCCAAAGAAGTGTGGGACACCTTGGGACAACCAAGTGGAAAGTACAACTACATGGTCAAGTACACTGCTCCCGAAAGCCCTCGTATCAGGTTCGAAGACATCCAGTCAACTGGATGGGGAGATGTACCTGAGAGCACAAATACTCTACAAAATGAGACAGAGGAATCCTCCTACGACAATTCTGCCTGGGAGACAGATTCCAATGATCCTGCTCCGCCAGAAATCAGTGTTATTTCTAAGGACAAGTCAAGGAAGGTACCAGACTTTGTGATTCACCGAGGAGTTCGCCGCCAATGGGTTGCTGTCGATGTTCCGAAGATTGTTCATAAGACAAAGTAATTGCCGTCTTTATCTTAACCTTTCACCCTGCCCAGGTGAAACGGATGATTTGATAGGGCTCGCTTTCTGTAAATTTTCCCTCTTCGCTTCGCCCAAAGCGACAGAGTTTTGTTTTATAGGGTTGTAGTTTCAAGATTTGACTTGTTTATAAATAAAATAACGTCGTTCTGTAATTTCCGCATTAATTGCTGTTTTCTCTTTTCGTTTTTCAGAAAATGGTAATCCTAAAAAAACAATTCAAATAATAAAAACAAGCAGTAAAAAAAAATACACTGCACACACTTGCATTCTCTCTATCTCTTCTAAACACAAATCATCACGTCATGCAGATTGCTTGTTTTAAACCTCGTTGAAACATACGATCTGATGCCTTCTCCCGACTTTGAATTCCCGATATTTGGGGCTGAAGAAGAAGTTGACGACGAAATTCCCGAAGAGATCTCCCGACTACTCAGACAGGAGGAAAGGTCCATTGAACCTCACAAAGAGCCGTTGGAAACGGTAAACTTGGGTTCAGAAAAAGAGAGAAAAGAAATCAGGATTGGGGAACTGCTCAGTCCAACTGCCAAAGAGAGTTTGATAAAGCTTCTCAAAGAGTTTCCCGATGTATTCGCTTGGTCCTATCAGGATATGCCAGGGTTCGATACCAGCATCGTGGAACATCATTTACCATTGAAATCAGAATGTTCGCCAGTAAAACAGAGGTTAAGACGGACTCACCCAGACATGGCCATCAAAATCAAAGAGGAGGTACAAAAACAGATCAACGCGGGTTTCCTCGCTACATCAGAATATCCTCAGTGGTTAGCCAACATCGTACCCGTTCCAAAAAAGGACGGAAAGGTCAGAATGTGTGTCGATTACAGAGATCTAAACAAGGCTAGTCCAAAGGACAACTTTCTGTAACACCCCCCTTTCTATACCCCCAAATAATCACATAATCATTTAGGCACATATTTAAAATTTCGTCAGAGTATAATTATAAACACAGTATAAAAGAGGTATGTTATGAAATTAAAACATTCAACACATGCTCAACATTGATATGCAACAGTGGGGTAACTTTGCAACAGAGGAACTTAGTCCTTACACCCACATCTCAATATTTAGAATAAAAGCGGAAAATCTAAACATTGAATAACATCAAACATATATATATATATATCATCAAGTATTATCCACCAACATAATTCATGTTTACATAAACATTCATCAACCAGATACATGTACAAATGTATCACAAAAGAATCATATACATCCTAGCTACCCGGTGCTACATATCAGAGCCGACAGACCAAAAGAATGAAGACACGCTTCACAAAAAGACCACCAGCATACCTACTCTGCAATGCCTCATAGAGCATCATAAAACAGCAGAAGGGTGAGAAATATTATCATAATAACAATGCATAAAATTATATATCTTAACATAAAAATACACATATTCTACATTCTCACCACAATTCATCACAATTCACTCATATACATTACAATGTATATATATACAAATCCAAGCATATTTATCATGCAAACTTTCACAATCCTTATCAATCCACATAAACATACATATTTATGTTTATTCATTGTAATACCCCAAAATTTGCTCTCCCTCTTTGTCATCATAGCATGGCATTATCATTTATCATATCATATCCACCTCATTAACATTACATTGCATTTAACATAGAAAAATGAAGCATGGCATCCTTCTTACCATCAGGGCATGTGATCAGGTGGAAGGTGGACAATCAAGGAATCATTCAAAGCACAAAAAGGTCAATCAAGTTGGCTCTAGGCAAGCCAAGAGGTCTCTCATGTCTCATACTATCTCAATTGATCTTCCAAAACCTCAAGGAAGTGAGATTCAATGGGAGATTGAAGCACTACATCTTTCACCATGCAAGAAGTCCAAAAATTGAAGGAAAATCCTCAAAGGAGATAGCTCATTGATTCAAAATCATTCTCAAGTGGCATTTCTCATCATCCTTTAAGAGGATACACAACATACTCTGAGGAATTTGGATTTGGAAGATGTGCAATTTCCTCCTAACCAGAGAGGGTCAAAATTAGGGTTTCTAATAAAATCAGGATATCTCTGATTTTTTGGACAAAGCTTGTTGTCATGATATTCTACATGTTCTTAAGTGTATGTGTATGGAAAATTGCCTCTCAATTGGTTTTGGAAGTGTTTCAATTGGAAGAAAGATAAAAAATCAGGGAATTTGGGGGAAAGTCAAATAATCAGAGGAAAAAGTCAACTCTTGACTTTTTGAGGCCAAATTCATGAAGTTCATGTTACATATGTCCAATGTACAAAATTTGGTCAAGAAACTCCAAAGGAATCATGAAAAAATCAAGATGTGGAAAGTTGCCATTTTTGGAAGAGGAAGGGTTACTAAAAATAGCAAGTTTTGGCCATTTTGCATCAGAATTTGAACCAAGGCCATTCAAATTTGGAGTACCAAATGAAAATTCCACTCTGCCTCAATGAAAGGCCTTGCTTTAGGCTTCAAATCCATGTGTGGAACATCTCCATTGGATAAAAAATGAGGGAGATATGATTGATCAAAGTTTGAGCAAAGTAGGTTCAAAACTAGGTCATGACCAAGTTTGGCCAGGTCTGCGCGCAGTCATTTTCTCAAACAGTTGGTGGGCAAAATGTAGGGATCAATTACTCATGGTTAAAGGCTTCAAATGAAAAATCTTGCAACATCAAAGTTGTTCCCCTATGTGAGATCTTCAAGATTGATGTTCATGATTTTTTCATTTGATCAAAGGACAAGGAGTTATGATAGCTCAAAGATTGGTCAACACAACTGAAAATCCATGCCATGCACACCTTGCCAACCAACCTCATTTCCTCGCCCATAACCAGTTTCCAAACCTTATTGTTCTAAGTCATTTTCAACCTCTCCCAAGCATCATTTCTATTCAATTTTCATGCCAAAGTAGTTCTACTACAATCCCTCTTGCCAATAACTCCAAGAACTCATCAAATCATCCACAATGCAAAGAGAAAATCACCATTAAACACCCATGTCTGCAAACTGTTATAAAAAACCAGAAAAAAACCAATGTTGTTGATGTTGTTGGTACAAGCTTGCACGTGCTTTATTCATACCAGCTATCCATTGCCTTTTTAAACCAAACACATTGCATACACACCATAGCACGTGCTATGCATGAAAGTAGAAATGACAAGCTTGCTGAACAAGTTTTGTGTTACACAGCCTTGCCATTCCATTTCTCTCGTCACCATCACCATAGCTTACCATGAACTATCATCACCTTATCATTGCTCTCCCTAACTAACTTGACTCAGTTAGTTAGGGATGACTCACCTAAACCACCATGACTCAGTTGATTCACCCAGTTAACCATGGTTAAGCTCAACATATAAAACAAATCTTCCCTTCACGAATTGGCAGAGCTTCATTTTTCTGATATTCAATTGAGAAACTCTTTCCATTCTCTCTCAATTCCTCCACATTTCAACTGATTTTCGAGCTCCACTTCATCTCCCTCATCTTCTTCTCAGAATCTCTCTGATTCTCTCTCCCATTTTCATCACATTGCAACTGTTTTGAATCTTGGATTTCAGCTCTCCTTCACTGAAGTATCATCCACTCTTGTATCTAAGCCTTTATTTGGCCACATTGGAGCTCAAGAACTCAAGGCAACATCTCTGGTTTTCTTTTGAACAAAGAATCTTCAAGTTTCAGGTTTGGAATTTCTTAACTCATCTGGTGCGATTCATTGATTTTTAAGCTTGTTTCATGTTGATTATGGCTTATTAGAAGCAATGAAACATTTCTGGCTAGTTGATAGACCTCTCAGAGGTGTAGATCTAAACTTAGGGCAAAATGTTTGTGATCATTTCTTGCTGTGTGTGCATTGTTTGGTGATTTCAGTGCTAAATTCTTGATGTACGTAAGTTTAGCTTTCATTTGGTATGTGGATTGTGAATTTCTGGAAGAATTGAGGTTGCAGACGGTGGCGGTGTGACCGGAGAAGGTGACCGGAGGTCACCTCCGGCCGGTGACTGTAATTGCTAGGGTTTGTCTTGTTTTAATCATGCCCGTCCATTTTCTAAGATCGTAAGGCTTGTATGATGACAACACATTAAAATCCATGTGCTCCTCACGTGCGTTTTTCTGATTTCACTTAAGCATTTTGTGGTGTGGTGCATTGTATGTTGTGTGGTCATTCACATGTGCGCGTTGATGTTGTTTACTTTGACTATGGTTTGACTGTGACTTGATCCAATGGCCATGAGTGAGTCAAAATGGTTGACTGATGGTACACGCTAGTTATGGTGTTTTGCGTGCTTACTGGACCTAACCTGAATGCTATTTGCACCTTCTCTTTTTTAAAGCCCAATGATTTTGAACTGTCCAATTGCTATGTTCATACCCCCCTGCATTTTGCATTTATTTTTCATTTTTATTTCTTTCTACACGTTTGATTTCTAATTTTTAAAAATACCAAAACATATTGGAAAATTCTACAAAAATTCATGTGTATTCTTAAAACATTTAGGAAATTTTTCATGATTTTATTTTCTGATTTTATGACCTTTTTACCCCTGTTCCATAATTTTCTTTGAATTTCCACTTAGATGCATTCTAAGCATGATACATGAATTTGTTTAATTTTGTTCTTGCTTATTACCAACTGTTCTGACATGATTCTTTTTGCATTGATTCACTAATACATTGAAGCATGTTAGGTGATTTTTGTTTGATTTTTTAGGTCACTTTATTACATGTCTTGATGCCTATATTTGTACCACTTTGCATGATATTTCAACTTGACCTAATTGCTTTGTTTGAAGTCATTTTGCTTTGAATTTTGATATGCTATTTTTATATGTGATTCATCTCTGATTAGTGAACTCCAATACCATGTTTTCATAATTTTCATGAGGCCATTTGATTTTTGTTTGATACATTTCATTTAAAGCATTATAACATGTCATATCATTGTAATCTTTGGTGCATGTTTTCTTTTGTGTATACTTGCATGATCATTTGCATATTTGGTGAACCATTCACTTGGCATTATAGGTCATTGATACATATTATAGGTCATCTTCACATGTTCATTTGAACTTGAACTTTGTGCATCCTAACATGTATTGT
Source organism: Lathyrus tuberosus (assembly GCA_022829125.1). Lineage (NCBI taxonomy): Eukaryota > Viridiplantae > Streptophyta > Magnoliopsida > Fabales > Fabaceae > Lathyrus > Lathyrus tuberosus. The sequence goes on from JALAZF010000043.1 coordinate 21,098,345, forward strand.
TTGCACCTTCTTTTTGAGTTTTCATCTCACTTCTTCTTCTATTACTTCTTGAATGTCTTGATGGTTGATTCATAAATACTTTTGAGATGTTTATAAACCATTTTCCATTTAGTTTCAATTCTGGTTGTTGATTTACATGTTCCATTTATGCATGTCCTCTTCATTTCTTTCCATCTTTCATCTATCCCTTCTTCTTGTAACATGTTTAAATGCTAATGGGTGATGATGGTTGCTTATTCACTTGCACTTGTATGATGATAACCATTTGTTTCCATATGATGTACATTCTGGTTGTGGCTCTAGGATTTGGTTTCTCATTTAATTCTTTTGAGTTTTATGATGCATTACATGTTCTTTTACTTCTTATACTTCTTATACATGTTTACTAACCATGTAGGGGCTTTGGTAAGTTTCAATTGAGTGTGGATAAGGAATCCACATTCAACTTCTATCCTTTCTCTTTTACAATTCCATTTTATGTTTTGTTAAGCACTTATGTGCTTTCTTTTAATAACTCATCACTTTCCCTTTTTGAATTACAATTCATCTTCTACTTTAGAAGTGAATTGTTTAATTCTTTCTTTCTTTAGACTTTAGGTTGAAACCTCACAAACCATTAGGATCACTCCCTTTAATCTTCAATTAGGATTGAGTCTTAGTCCATATAGATTTTTACCTTTATCCTCTCTTGAGTCTCTTTTCTCATCTCAAAGAAAATTCAAAATATATAATAAAGGTAGGCATTTATTGCATTTAGGCCTTTCATATAAAGAAAAGATTATAAGGGGTCTACTCTTATAATCTTAGAATGTGTAGCATATAGCCCATCTTGGGTCAATGTGTTAAACATTTGATCTTGTGTGAGGGACTTAAATGCAATACTTGTCGAAGGTGCAAATAATAAAAAACACTTCTTCATTTCATAATCAACAAGACACTTAATAAACACAAGTATGCTAGTGTGTTTGAACCTTGACAATTGGAACTAAGTGTGGAGGTCTTCTTCGCTCTTAGTGTGTCTTCTTGCTCATTCCATCTTGGAATGTGAGAATGTACACATTCCAATGACTAAGATCCAGATACACTGTCATATGCAAACAAATCCAAAACACTTCCTTCTAAAAGACAAAAACAAACAATAACGTCTTTCCTTCGGGAATTCTTTTCTCACCTCATTCATTCTCAACGCACGAACGCGCTTCTACTCGTTCTCTTGCAAGATGGTAACGCACTCGGACCAGCGAGCCTGCAACACCTGAGCTAGAACGTAAGCCGTTCTCTAAAAAACAATCCATCCCTAGTGAGGGGAACTACGTCGCTCTGATTCTCATGTTCCCGATGAGATACGTAGGCAGTGGGGTAGGGCCCATGCGAGCACTTCTTTTATTTTCCCTACATTTGTTTCTCGTTCCTTTCTCCTTTCTTTCTTTCAGTTCCTTTTCCAGTATCCTTTCTTTACACCCTTTGATCGAGACAAGCAAGCGTGGATCCCATCGGGTACGATGGACGCGTGGGGGTGCTAATACCTTCCCCGCGCGTAACCGACTCCCTTACCCTTTCTCTTGGTCGTAAGACCATGCTTTTTCCTTTCCTTCAGGTTTATGCGGTGTTTCCTTTCCCTCTCTTGGGATAAATACACATTGCTGGCGACTCTGTTTCGGTGCCACTTTCGCGTTTGTACTTGGATGAAAATCCCGGGAGCGACAGCTGGCGACTCTGCTGGGGAAAGACTATTGCTCAGAATCTCTGGTTTCCTTAGCGAGTCAATCCTAGCGCTTGTCTGTTTTTCTTTCATTGGGTGTTTACTTTGATGCAGTATGTTGCTGTATTTACTGTTGTATTGTATTGCTATTTTTTGTATTGCTGCTTTACTGTATTTTACTGTATTTATCGCATTTACTGCATTACATATCATTATTATACTGGACTGTGTTGTTTTCTGTTTGGCGGGATGGGTGTTCTGAGAGATAAGCCCACTACCAAGGCTTGAGTACATACATAGGTATTAGAGTGGATAGTCATGACGCTTGCGTGGTGGTGACCACGTATTGTTGTTCATGAGACCCACAACCAGACGAGGTTCTATCAGGAGCTTTCTGCTACTGCATGTTATGCAGGCCAGTGGTTATTCTCTTGAGGAACTGTCGACTCTGGTGACCATTCCCGAGGACTCAGTTGCGGCACTCCTCCCGAGATGTGACAGTGGCAGACCACATTCCGTGGCAAACCCATTGCACATTCTCGATCCGAGGACCCAATGCTGGGAACTTGCTATAGGTTATCCCTTTTGAAAGAGAATCAGTGGAGGCACTCCTCGATTGGCGATAGTACTGTACCCCGAGGGATGAATGTACTATTGCTTCTCGACCTCAGTGTCAGAAGCTGAGGACCTTTCGTTTTGGAGAATCAGTTGAGGCCTCCTCGATTGATGATGATGCCAAACCAGAAATGGTGAACGTATCATCATTTCTCGACCTGAGAGCCCGGGATACTGAACATCCTAGTACCCACATGTGAGAGGGGCGGGTTGTTTACAGGTTTGCAGGTAACCTTGACTTTCATCCTACCCGGTATTTTGGATTTCCTATCAGTGTGGACTCCTCAGCCTGGTATTATGGCATCATGATTATTCTGATCATCCCGGTATTCTGATCAGGTCGGTGCTTTGATTATGCCTATATTCTGGCCTGCTGGTATTCTGATTATGCCGATATCCCGGCATCCTGGCATTCTGATTATTCGGATATTCCGGTATTCCGGTATTTTCTTCAGAGCAGACTTATGAGCTTATTCAGTCGTCAGCATAGCAATTATCCAGATTATATGGAAGCCTTGATCCCATGTCTGTTGCATCTGCATCATCATTTTCGCATACATGTTCTTGTATTTCCAAGGGATGTTAACTTTGAGACTTGCCACTGAGCATTTCCATCCATTTCTTATTTTTTTTCTAAAAAAAATTTTTGAATCAAAGCATAATGATTTCTTGGAAATATTTGAACATGGCATTTTGCATGGCATCCTCATACTCATATGCATAACAGGTGTTCCGGAGCGGATTTCTCATTCTGATTGGGTATTCTCTGCTGAAACGGCCAACATGACTTCTTCCAACTACTCGATTCACCACAATCAATGTTCAGATATGGAACAGCTCCGAGCGGAGGTGATTGAGATGAAGGCCCGGCTGGGGCACTTTATGGTGGACATTCAAGCGTTGTCCCGCGGTCAGAAACTGCTGAGAGAAGAAGTCAACGGGGTGAAGTCTCAGATGGGTCTGCTTACAGAAATCCAGAAGGCGGTATTAAGGAAATAAAGCAATCCTCATCCTCGTTGAGGGGAACTACGTCGCTCTGATTCTTCATTAGTCAATGGAGATACGTAGGCAGGAGATCGTGTAAGATCTTTGCGAGCAACCTTATCCATCAACCTTATTTATTAATTTCTTTCCTCCAGATATCTCTTGTCAGCTTCCAACTCCATCTCCCCAAGAGAGTCCTAGGGGCAGAGCATATGGGCAAAGGCCAGAACAACTTGAGAAGAAGTTTGATCCCACTCCGATGCCGTACGCGCAACGGGTTTCCTTGTTTGCTCAAATTCAAACTGGTTGAGCTAGTCGCGTCAGGATCATCTTCGACAAAGCTTCCTTTGGGGTTTCAATGCCAAATGCCAGGTATGACTACCATTCTGGAGCACCTGACCATTTAATTGACGATTGCAAGTCTTCCAGAGGTAAAGGTAAAGACAAGGTGCAGAACTTGATTGACTCAAAGGTTATCACACCAGACGGGTGGCCCATAAATTGAACTTTCTTCATCAGATTGAGCACCCAGTTTGCAAAAACATCATCAGAAGCAACAAGTCCAGACGGAGTCAAGCCTCCTCAACAAGGACAATCATTTAGCTTCTTTACTGCATTCTCATGTGTAGCTTTTTATATTTGTCAAAACATTTGTATGCATGCATGAAATCTGTTTTTCTTTTTATGTTAATCATAATACAATACGCATGTTTTTCCTGAAGTAATCCATTCGTATTCACTTATAAGTTTGTATATGTGCATTGCAATACCAACTGTCGTGCTTAAACTCTTGAAGGAGGATGATGAGTTGAAAACACAAAAATCTCTGATTGTGTGCTTTTGGATAAAACCCTGTTGAGGATGTACAGGCATTGATTCAAATCCCCAAACACTGGAGATATAAGGGAGATAGACCCTCGTTAACCCCTTTGAGCCTTGAAGTAGGAGTTTCTTTCATACGAAAAAAACCCTCACATTTAACCCAGGGGCAGGGTAGGCGTCAGTTGATTTGACCAAGCGTTCAAATTGCAAAAGGAGTGCGCATCTAAGGATCCATTACCTTCTAATCCGCCATCAAGAGGTCAAGAGATGTGAAACCACAATGGTTATCCATCCACAATCAAGAAGTGAGGCAGTCACAACCCTTTCAACAAAGTCAAGACAAGCCAGTGTCACACGATTTGTTCCCAAAAAAATAAAAAATAAAAATAAAAAAAAAAGAAAAAAAGAAAGAAAGAAAGCCCGCTAAGTCGAAACTTGAAAACAAGCGACTTAGGCAAAAGTTAGGGCATCCCGCTAGACTTCAAAATCAAAGATTCGAAAGAATCTGTCTAGGCAAAAGCTAGGGATAAGCAAAAGAATGTGAAAGCGAAAAACAAAAGGATTACAAAAGAAAATCCTCAAGCAAGAACAAAGTCGTGTGACTACGAACAAAAGACAAAAGGGGTGACTGTTACTCCAAAGCCTCATTAAGCCTCAAACCATCAGATGCATGGGTTCCTGAAAGATCACAAAATTCTTTTTGAGAGGCGAACGCTTGGGCAAATTAACTGAATGTAGGACTGGAGAACATCACGAAGAGTGGGTGGGCACCAATAAACGTTGAGCCATAAACCATTTTTCTCAAAACCGTGAACCAGGCCACGATACAACCCTCAAAAGTCCTAATTGAAGCAGGGTTTATTTCGAAAGAATACTACCAAGAGATAGCGTTCCTGACTCCCAGGAGTAATGCTAAAAGATATTATTGGTATTGCATGTGCATTGCATTCTTTCATTCAAAAATTAATGTCGTATCCTAACCCGTGATTCGCTCACAAAAGGGTTTGCTACATCTTTTTAGTAAAACTTCGAGATTAACATGTTGTGTTGCATTAGAATTTTCATTTTCAGAATAAAACATTTTCTGCTTGCATACATTTGTTTGACATCAAAAGAAGTTTACATATGAAAATTTAGTCCAGAAGCTTAATCTTGTCGAGTTGAGGATCCTGAAACTCCCGAAGGGCAGCCATATCCAATGGTACTTCCTCAGGAAACTTTGTTGGGCAGGGGCTTTCCCAACAAGTTGTGCTAAGACGTAGTCGATCTGGGGCAATCACGTCGAACCATCTCTTTAAGGTGTAGCTCATCTGAGCCAATCACGTCGAGAAATCTCTTCAAAGTTCAACCAAACTGGGGCAATTATTGCGAGATTCAAATCCCTACAAATGCAAGCATTTTTGGTTTTCCTTCGAAGATCAGTAGTCAGGGGCAAAACCACTTCAAGGTTCATACTGGGGCAAGCTATACCAAGAGCACGAGAAGTTAGTCCATCCAAACGACTAATCAGCCTATCCAGGGTTCAGAATGCTGGGACAGAATATCTCACGAGATTGCTCATGAATCTTCTCAGGGCGAAATCCTCTGAAAACCATATGGTCCGGGGCAGTTACGAGACGAATCTCTACAAGAGTTTGAGGACATTGAGGCATTTTGAATGTCAAGTCTTCTGTAAAATCCTCTTGGGACAATTTCTTTCGGTGGACCATGTTGGTTTGGGACAAGTGAAGAAAAACAGTTGGTCACGCATATGCAGTCAATCAGCCAAAAGGAGTGAAACTAAGGGGCATTCCAACCCAAGGCATTTTTGGTCCCCGTCTTCAGTAGGGTTCATTAATAATGTTCTCCAGCAAGAGATTGCATGCAAACCTTTCTCCCCAACAAGTGGTGGTTCAGAGTTAGATTTTCTCAGTTGCAGAAGTCATATCTCGCACGGGGTATACGTGCATATCCTTTGCTTGCAGGTAGCAGCCTCATACTAGGCTCAAAGGCAAAATTGAAGCCTTTACGAGATCATGGGATCATGTCTTCTAGACGAGTAATCACTTATTTCCATGCAGAAGACTGGGGCAATCATGTTCGAGAAAGGTGGTCACCCTTTTGTCACAATGTTCACTGATTAAGTCCATCATTCGGTCGACGGTCGGTCACAATGATTCGATATCAACGAATTGAGCTCAACTGGGTATCGTGGTATCTTATTAAGTCGATTCTCTTATTCAGTCCTTCCAACAGCTACAAGCTTTTCTGTGTCGATAACGGTCACAGGTTCCCCAAAAGAAGGGTCTCGTCGACACCGAAACTGATGGTCATTATCCCCAGCGAAGTCACAAGAGTTTGAAGAGGCTAGATCTTCTGTAAAATCCTCTTATGACATCCTCTTCGGGGACGAATTGTTGTGTTGTCCAAGCATGGGGCATGTTTGTTTCCCCATCATGAAGTGTTGATCATCCCCAGTAGAGTTAAGGACAGTTGGTCTTCTGTAAAATCCTCTCAAAAGGCATTCCCCAACACGAGACGCTTTAAAGCAGTTTTCTCCAGCAGAGTTTGTTATAAACTCGTCATCCCCAACGGAATTGTCTAAAGGGAAAGCTCGCCTAACATGGGGCATTGTAGTACTTATCCTAAGCTCGACAGTCACATTCTTCAGCAGACTACTGTGGATTTGCTTTGGGTTTCCCCAACAGATCTCTAAGGACTCTTTCTAGCAAGTTGCAGTGGAATGTTCTAACCAGGATTTGCATATCCCTGGCAGAGTAGCCCTGATACCCAGCAAGATCGTATCTCTGGTCATGGTATCCCCACAGAGGTCAGCATCGAATCTTGTCAGCAACTTCCAGCTGAGTTGTTGTTCTCTCCGCAGAGGTTTATCAGATCGACAGAATCTATTCCTCAACAAGGATGGTACAACCTTTCCCCAGCCGGGTCAGAAGGTTGATAATCCCTATAAAGGATCTTGGGTTGAATAAATCCCCAAGCAGAGTTTTAATGGCTCATTTCCCCAGCAGGACGTCATTTAAAAATTCTCATCCCCAGCGGAATCGCTGTGACCAGAATTCATTCCCCCAAACAGATGGAATAATTCCTGGCAGAGTCGTCATTCCCTCATATCTTAAAGTCCAATTTATTTTTGGCAAGCTTGACAATTCGAAGCAGACGGATTGTTCATCCATTCGCCAGCAGAGATATTATCCTTTTAGGAGTCTCCGAGATTAAATCATTGATTGTGGTTCCTCAGCAGAGTCGGCAGAGATGTCTGGCGCAGAGGCAGAGAGTAATTCGATTTTAAAATTCTAAAAGTCCAATAGTGGATTGGCAAAAGTCCGTCTTCGGGTGGCAAAAGTCCAACAGTGGATTGGCAAAAGTCCGTCTTCGGGTGGCAAAAGTCCAACAGTGGATTGGCAAAAGTCCGTCTTCGGGTGGCAAAAGTCCAACAGTGGATTGGCAAAAGTCCGTCTTCGGGTGGCAAAAGTCCAACAGTGGATTGGCAAAAGTCCGTCTTCGGGTGGCAAAAGTCCAACAGTGGATTGGCAAAAGTCCGTCTTCGGGTGGCAAAAGTCCAACAGTGGATTGGCAAAAGTCCGTCTTCGGGTGGCAAAAGTCCAACAGTGGATTGGCAAAAGTCCGTCTTCGGGTGGCAAAAGTCCAACAGTGGATTGGCAAAAGTCCGTCTTCGGGTGGCAAAAGTCCAACAGTGGATTGGCAAAAGTCCGTCTTCGGGTGGCAAAAGTCCAACAGTGGATTGGCAAAAGTCCGTCTTCGGGTGGCAAAAGTCCAACAGTGGATTGGCAAAAGTCCGTCTCCGGGTGGCAAAAGTCCAACAGTGGATTGGCAAAAGTCCGTCTTCGGGTGGCAAAAGTCCAACAGTGGATTGGAAAAAGTCCGTCTTCGGGTGGCAAAAGTCCAACAGTGGATTGGCAAAAGTCCGTCTTCGGGTGGCAAAAGTCCAACAGTGGATTGGCAAAAGTCCGTCTTCGGGTGGCAAAAGTCCAACAGTGGGTTGGCAAAAATCCGTCTTCGGGTGGCAAAAGTCCAACAGTGGATTGGCAGAAGTCCATCTTCGGGTGGCACGAAGCTGCAAAGTCCACCAGTAGCGTGGCAGGCCAGTAGTCGTCTGGAATTGCATAAAAGACATTTCCAAAGTCCACCAGTAGTGTGGCAGGCCAGTAGTCGTCTGGAATTGCATAAAAGACATTATTAAAGTCCACCAGCAGCGTGGCAAGCCAGTAGTCGTCTGGCGTCGTTCAAAAGACAGATCTCTCCGACGTTTCATCGAAGATTCAATCCAGCAGTCTCGTTGGGTTTATATCCCTTTTCTTCTTCATCACCCAGAGCAAATTTTTGGTTATTTTTGGTATTCAATCACTATATACCTTGAAAGTCCGAAAGCATTTGCTTTCAGGCATTCAGGTCTACAGCGCTTGAATAGGGGCAGCTGTAATACCCCAAAATTTGCTCTCCCTCTTTGTCATCATAGCATGGCATTATCATTTATCATATCATATCCACCTCATTAACATTACATTGCATTTAACATAGAAAAATGAAGCATGGCATCCTTCTTACCATCAGGGCATGTGATCAGGTGGAAGGTGGACAATCAAGGAATCATTCAAAGCACAAAAAGGTCAATCAAGTTGGCTCTAGGCAAGCCAAGAGGTCTCTCATGTCTCATACTATCTCAATTGATCTTCCAAAACCTCAAGGAAGTGAGATTCAATGGGAGATTGAAGCACTACATCTTTCACCATGCAAGAAGTCCAAAAATTGAAGGAAAATCCTCAAAGGAGATAGCTCATTGATTCAAAATCATTCTCAAGTGGCATTTCTCATCATCCTTTAAGAGGATACACAACATACTCTGAGGAATTTGGATTTGGAAGATGTGCAATTTCCTCCTAACCAGAGAGGGTCAAAATTAGGGTTTCTAATAAAATCAGGATATCTCTGATTTTTTGGACAAAGCTTGTTGTCATGATATTCTACATGTTCTTAAGTGTATGTGTATGGAAAATTGCCTCTCAATTGGTTTTGGAAGTGTTTCAATTGGAAGAAAGATAAAAAATCAGGGAATTTGGGGGAAAGTCAAATAATCAGAGGAAAAAGTCAACTCTTGACTTTTTGAGGCCAAATTCATGAAGTTCATGTTACATATGTCCAATGTACAAAATTTGGTCAAGAAACTCCAAAGGAATCATGAAAAAATCAAGATGTGGAAAGTTGCCATTTTTGGAAGAGGAAGGGTTACTAAAAATAGCAAGTTTTGGCCATTTTGCATCAGAATTTGAACCAAGGCCATTCAAATTTGGAGTACCAAATGAAAATTCCACTCTGCCTCAATGAAAGGCCTTGCTTTAGGCTTCAAATCCATGTGTGGAACATCTCCATTGGATAAAAAATGAGGGAGATATGATTGATCAAAGTTTGAGCAAAGTAGGTTCAAAACTAGGTCATGACCAAGTTTGGCCAGGTCTGCGCGCAGTCATTTTCTCAAACAGTTGGTGGGCAAAATGTAGGGATCAATTACTCATGGTTAAAGGCTTCAAATGAAAAATCTTGCAACATCAAAGTTGTTCCCCTATGTGAGATCTTCAAGATTGATGTTCATGATTTTTTCATTTGATCAAAGGACAAGGAGTTATGATAGCTCAAAGATTGGTCAACACAACTGAAAATCCATGCCATGCACACCTTGCCAACCAACCTCATTTCCTCGCCCATAACCAGTTTCCAAACCTTATTGTTCTAAGTCATTTTCAACCTCTCCCAAGCATCATTTCTATTCAATTTTCATGCCAAAGTAGTTCTACTACAATCCCTCTTGCCAATAACTCCAAGAACTCATCAAATCATCCACAATGCAAAGAGAAAATCACCATTAAACACCCATGTCTGCAAACTGTTATAAAAAACCAGAAAAAAACCAATGTTGTTGATGTTGTTGGTACAAGCTTGCACGTGCTTTATTCATACCAGCTATCCATTGCCTTTTTAAACCAAACACATTGCATACACACCATAGCACGTGCTATGCATGAAAGTAGAAATGACAAGCTTGCTGAACAAGTTTTGTGTTACACAGCCTTGCCATTCCATTTCTCTCGTCACCATCACCATAGCTTACCATGAACTATCATCACCTTATCATTGCTCTCCCTAACTAACTTGACTCAGTTAGTTAGGGATGACTCACCTAAACCACCATGACTCAGTTGATTCACCCAGTTAACCATGGTTAAGCTCAACATATAAAACAAATCTTCCCTTCACGAATTGGCAGAGCTTCATTTTTCTGATATTCAATTGAGAAACTCTTTCCATTCTCTCTCAATTCCTCCACATTTCAACTGATTTTCGAGCTCCACTTCATCTCCCTCATCTTCTTCTCAGAATCTCTCTGATTCTCTCTCCCATTTTCATCACATTGCAACTGTTTTGAATCTTGGATTTCAGCTCTCCTTCACTGAAGTATCATCCACTCTTGTATCTAAGCCTTTATTTGGCCACATTGGAGCTCAAGAACTCAAGGCAACATCTCTGGTTTTCTTTTGAACAAAGAATCTTCAAGTTTCAGGTTTGGAATTTCTTAACTCATCTGGTGCGATTCATTGATTTTTAAGCTTGTTTCATGTTGATTATGGCTTATTAGAAGCAATGAAACATTTCTGGCTAGTTGATAGACCTCTCAGAGGTGTAGATCTAAACTTAGGGCAAAATGTTTGTGATCATTTCTTGCTGTGTGTGCATTGTTTGGTGATTTCAGTGCTAAATTCTTGATGTACGTAAGTTTAGCTTTCATTTGGTATGTGGATTGTGAATTTCTGGAAGAATTGAGGTTGCAGACGGTGGCGGTGTGACCGGAGAAGGTGACCGGAGGTCACCTCCGGCCGGTGACTGTAATTGCTAGGGTTTGTCTTGTTTTAATCATGCCCGTCCATTTTCTAAGATCGTAAGGCTTGTATGATGACAGCACATTAAAATCCATGTGCTCCTCACGTGCGTTTTTCTGATTTCACTTAAGCATTTTGTGGTGTGGTGCATTGTATGTTGTGTGGTCATTCACATGTGCGCGTTGATGTTGTTTACTTTGACTATGGTTTGACTGTGACTTGATCCAATGGCCATGAGTGAGTCAAAATGGTTGACTGATGGTACACGCTAGTTATGGTGTTTTGCGTGCTTACTGGACCTAACTTGAATGCTATTTGCACCTTCTCTTTTTTAAAGCCCAATGATTTTGAACTGTCCAATTGCTATGTTCATACCCCCCTGCATTTTGCATTTATTTTTCATTTTTATTTCTTTCTACACGTTTGATTTCTAATTTTTAAAAATACCAAAACATATTGGAAAATTCTACAAAAATTCATGTGTATTCTTAAAACATTTAGGAAATTTTTCATGATTTTATTTTCTGATTTTATGACCTTTTTACCCCTGTTCCATAATTTTCTTTGAATTTCCACTTAGATGCATTCTAAGCATGATACATGAATTTGTTTAATTTTGTTCTTGCTTATTACCAACTGTTCTGACATGATTCTTTTTGCATTGATTCACTAATACATTGAAGCATGTTAGGTGATTTTTGTTTGATTTTTTAGGTCACTTTATTACATGTCTTGATGCCTATATTTGTACCACTTTGCATGATATTTCAACTTGACCTAATTGCTTTGTTTGAAGTCATTTTGCTTTGAATTTTGATATGCTATTTTGATATGTGATTCATCTCTGATTAGTGAACTCCAATACCATGTTTTCATAATTTTCATGAGGCCATTTGATTTTTGTTTGATACATTTCATTTAAAGCATTATAACATGTCATATCATTGTAATCTTTGGTGCATGTTTTCTTTTGTGTATACTTGCATGATCATTTGCATATTTGGTGAACCATTCACTTGGCATTATAGGTCATTGATACATATTATAGGTCATCTTCACATGTTCATTTCAACTTGAACTTTGTGCATCCTAACATGTATTGTTTGCACCTTCTTTTTGAGTTTTCATCTCACTTCTTCTTCTATTACTTCTTGAATGTCTTGATGGTTGATTCATAAATACTTTTGAGATGTTTATAAACCATTTTCCATTTAGTTTCAATTCTGGTTGTTGATTTACATGTTCCATTTATGCATGTCCTCTTCATTTCTTTCCATCTTTCATCTATCCCTTCTTCTTGTAACATGTTTAAATGCTAATGGGTGATGATGGTTGCTTATTCACTTGCACTTGTATGATGATAACCATTTGTTTCCATATGATGTACATTCTGGTTGTGGCTCTAGGATTTGGTTTCTCATTTAATTCTTTTGAGTTTTATGATGCATTACATGTTCTTTTACTTCTTATACTTCTTATACATGTTTACTAACCATGTAGGGGCTTTGGTAAGTTTCAATTGAGTGTGGATAAGGAATCCACATTCAACTTCTATCCTTTCTCTTTTACAATTCCATTTTATGTTTTGTTAAGCACTTATGTGCTTTCTTTTAATAACTCATCACTTTCCCTTTTTGAATTACAATTCATCTTCTACTTTAGAAGTGAATTGTTTAATTCTTTCTTTCTTTAGACTTTAGGTTGAAACCTCACAAACCATTAGGATCACTCCCTTTAATCTTCAATTAGGATTGAGTCTTAGTCCATATAGATTTTTACCTTTATCCTCTCTTGAGTCTCTTTTCTCATCTCAAAGAAAATTCAAAATATATAATAAAGGTAGGCATTTATTGCATTTAGGCCTTTCATATAAAGAAAAGATTATAAGGGGTCTACTCTTATAATCTTAGAATGTGTAGCATATAGCCCATCTTGGGTCAATGTGTTAAACATTTGATCTTGTGTGAGGGACTTAAATGCAATACTTGTCGAAGGTGCAAATAATAAAAAACACTTCTTCATTTCATAATCAACAAGACACTTAATAAACACAAGTATGCTAGTGTGTTTGAACCTTGACAATTGGAACTAAGTGTGGAGGTCTTCTTCGCTCTTAGTGTGTCTTCTTGCTCATTCCATCTTGGAATGTGAGAATGTACACATTCCAATGACTAAGATCCAGATACACTGTCATATGCAAACAAATCCAAAACACTTCCTTCTAAAAGACAAAAACAAACAATAACGTCTTTCCTTCGGGAATTCTTTTCTCACCTCATTCATTCTCAACGCACGAACGCGCTTCTACTCGTTCTCTTGCAAGATGGTAACGCACTCGGACCAGCGAGCCTGCAACACCTGAGCTAGAACGTAAGCCGTTCTCTAAAAAACAATCCATCCCTAGTGAGGGGAACTACGTCGCTCTGATTCTCATGTTCCCGATGAGATACGTAGGCAGTGGGGTAGGGCCCATGCGAGCACTTCTTTTATTTTCCCTACATTTGTTTCTCGTTCCTTTCTCCTTTCTTTCTTTCAGTTCCTTTTCCAGTATCCTTTCTTTACACCCTTTGATCGAGACAAGCAAGCGTGGATCCCATCGGGTACGATGGACGCGTGGGGGTGCTAATACCTTCCCCGCGCGTAACCGACTCCCTTACCCTTTCTCTTGGTCGTAAGACCATGCTTTTTCCTTTCCTTCAGGTTTATGCGGTGTTTCCTTTCCCTCTCTTGGGATAAATACACATTGCTGGCGACTCTGTTTCGGTGCCACTTTCGCGTTTGTACTTGGATGAAAATCCCGGGAGCGACATTCATCAATTCACAATTACAAAGATGATAAATGCAAATCATAGAGACTGACTCACGACTCTATGCAAATGCAATGCGGTACCGACTCAATCATCTCAAGTTCACTCAGTAACTTATTGGAACCATCGCTCGTTACCAATGTAACTCCCCGTCGGGCCTACGATGTTCACCCATTGCTCACACCTCACATGGGCACACAATGTTTATGGATTGCTCACACCTCACATAGGCACACAATCCGATTGCTCACACCCCACATAGGCACACAATCGTTTGTAATCATCGCTCACACCTCACATAGGCACACGACTTTACAACGGATTCTCATTAGAATCACACAACACAAGCATGCACATCATTATGCTTCACATGCAAAATGGATCAAGACATTCTTGAAATGCATACATATTCACAATATATTCATGCATTCATCTAATACAATCACATACAATCTATATACATTCACATCAATGCACTATTGTATGATTCACATCCAAAACACACATTCAAACGGTAAAAGTCGCTAAATAACACTATTCCTGACTTTTCGACATAATTAAATTGGCTAACAATTTCCAAATCATCATAATAATAAAGTACAGCTCAATAGCTTCACAACAATACCAAGAATGTAAAAATCGGATAAACGGAACAAAAGTTGCGAAAGAAAAACGAAAACGATATTTGAAAAATCACATTTGTACATTTCTCCTGCCCATCCGCATATGGACCAATGTCATACGCGTATGGCCAAAAATTCGTACGCGTATCATACGCAAATCACCAGATGGCTGGGAAAACATGCATCCTATATGCGTATTGGCCCTGAAATGAGCCATCCATTACGCGTATTGCCCAAGTCAATACGCGTATGGCCTGCCCCAATACGCGTATGGCCAGGCGAAATGCAGAATTTTCCTGCAGAATTCTGTTATGCGTTTTTTCCCCAAACCACACCCAAATTCATCATCTAAACTCAGAAAAATACCAATTTGATGTCCAACAACATGTATCATTCGTGTATCAACAACAAGGGACCCGAAAACATCATTTTCAACACGATTAAATCGATTTCTACCATTTTCTACACAAATGGGTTTATACCAAAACTCATGAAAATCAACAACAACAACAACACAATCATACATAATGATATACATTGATAAGATAATAAGATTTCACACCCTTACCCGGATAAATCGATTCCTAGAAGTTGTTTTGAAGATTTCCTAGCTTTTCCCTCTTTTCCTTCTCTTTTCTCCTCTTCCTCTTTCTTTCTCTCCTTTTTCTCTCTATTTTTCTTTTCTTTCTCTTTTTCTTTTCTATTTTCTACTCAAATTCCATTAATTCATTTTCTCACACAATTCTATTTCCACTAAATTTCTAACTTATCATTAATTGAGAAATGTCTAAAATACTCTCCATTCTAATTTTCCCGAAAACTCTCAAAAACGGCAAAATATCATAACATGTCAACACAGCATATTAACACACCAATTTCACAGATAAAATAATTTATCACTCAATTAAAATAAAAGACTCAACAAAATGGGAAAAATCGGAATCGGGGCGTTACACTTTCCTTTACCACACATAGATATGCTGGTAGACAGTACAGCAAAGTTCAAAGTTTTCTCCTTCATGGATGGATTCTCGGGCTATAACCAGATCAAAATGGCGCCGAAAGACATGGAGAAAACTTCGTTCATTACCCCATGGGGTACATTTTGTTACAAGGTAATGCCATTCGATTTGAAGAACACCGGGGCAACCTATCAAAGGGCCATGACTACGCTGTTTCATGACATGATACACAAGGAAATCAAGGTATATGTCGATGATATAATTGCAAAATCTAAGACAGAAGAGGAGCATGTGACCCACCTATCCAAACTATTCGAGCGTTTGAGAAAATACAAACTCCACTTGAATCCTAACAAGTGCACCTTCGGTGTCCGTTCATGGAAACTATTAGAGTTCATCGTTAGCCAGAAAGGAATTGAGGTTGATCCTGACAAGGTCAAGGCCATTCAAGAGATGGCTTCTCCAAAAACTGAAAAACAAGTCAGGGGATTCCTGGGACGTTTGAACTACATCTCCAGATTCATATTCCTTATGACCGCGACATGTGCGCCGATTTTCAAATTACTCAAAAAGAATCTGGATTTCGTTTGGACAGAAGACTGTCAAACCACCTTCGACAGTATTAAGCAATACCTGTTGAATCCGCCGATTCTATCACCTCTAGTGGAAGGAAGACCACTGATCATCTACCTAACAGTCCTAGAGGACTTAATGGGATGTGTACTTGGCCAACAAGACGAAACCAAAAGGAAAGAGTCTGCCATTTACTATCAGAGCAGGAAGTTCACCAACTGCGAGACTCGGTACACTATGCTTGAGAAAACTTGTTGTGCTTTGGCTTGGGCAGCCAAACGTCTTCGCCAATACATGATTCGCCACACAACTTGGTTGGTCTCCGAGATGGATCCAATCAAGTATGTCTTTGAAAAGCCTGCTCTCACGGGAAGGATTGCCCGTTGGCAGATGTTGTTATCAGAATATGACATAGAGTACCACGCTCAGAAAGCTGTTAAAGGAAGTATTTTAGCCTATCATTTGGCTCACCAACCGATTGACGATCAAGAATCAATCAGGTTTGACTTCCCAGACGAAGATGTCATGTATTTAAAAATGAAAGATTGCGATGAACCGCTACCCAGTGAAGGGCCAGAACCAGGTTCCCAATGGGGACTAATCTTTGACGGGGCAGTCAATCATTACGGAAATGAAATTGGGGTAATCATAGTTACCCCTCAGGGTACCCACATTCCTTTCACTGTCAGACTTACGTTCAAATGTACAAACAACGAGGCCGAATACGAAGCTTGTATTATGGGTCTCGAGGAAGTGATTGATTTAAGGATCAAGAACTTGGACGTATATGGTGATTCAGCCTTGGTTATCAATCAGATCAAAGGAGATTGGAACACATACTAATCAGGACTGATTCCTTACAAAGATTATGCAAGAAGGTTGTTGCCTTTCTTCAACAGAATCGAGTTTCATCATATCCCTCGTGAGGAGAATCACATGGTTGATGCATTAGCCACCCTCTCTTCCATGATTAGCGTAGGTCGATGGAATGACCTACCTAAGATCGACATCATGCGCCTTGAATGGCCCGCTTACATCTTCACAATCAAAGCAGTCATAGACGACAAACCTTGGTATCACGATATCAAATGCTTCCTTTAGAAACAAGAGTACCCACCTGGGGCATCTAGAAAATATAGGAAAACCCTCAGAAGACTGGCTGGCAGCTTCTTCCTGAGTGGTGATACACTCTATAAGATAAATTTTGACATGGCCTTGCTCCGATGCATAGACAGACCAGAAGTAGACATGCTGATAAAGGAAATTCATGAAGGGTCCTTTGGCGCTCATGCCAATGGACACACAATGGCGAGAAAAATTCTAAGAGCAGGGTACAACTGGTTGACCATGGAATCTGACTGCTACAAGTACATGAGGAGGTGTCACAAGTGTCAGATATACTCCGAAAAAATTCATGTACCGCCAACGCATCTCAAAGTTCTCTCTTCCCCATGGCCTTTTTCCATATGGGGAATCGACATGATTGGCATGATTGAACCTAAGGCTTTGAACGAACATCGGTTCATCTTAGTAGCCATTGACTATTTCACCAATTGGGTCGAAGCAGCGTCGTACGCTAATGTAACCCGATAAGTGGTGGTCCGATTTATCAAAAACAATATCACTTGCCGTTATGATGTTCCGAGCCAGATCATTACTGACAATGGATCTAACTTGAACAATAAGATGATGAAAGAGTGGTGCGCAGAGTTTAAGATCGAACACCATAGCTCATCTCCCTACCGACCCAAGATGAACGGGGCGGTTGAAGCGGCTAACAAGAACATCAAAAGGATCGTTCAAAAGATGACAGTAACCTACAAAGATTGGCACGAGATGTTACCCTTTGCTCTTCACGGTTATTGCACATCTGTCCGCACTTCAACAGGGGCAACCCCTTTCTCTCTAGTATATGGCATGGAAGCAGTGCTCCCCATAGAAGTAGAAATCCCATCAACCCGGGTATTGATGGAAGCTAAGCTTACAGAAGCTGAATGGTGTCAAAGTCGACACGATGAGATGAATCTGATTGAAGAAAAATGAATCACGACACTATGCCACGATCAGTTGTATCAGCAAAGAATGAAGAGGGCGTTTGACAAAAAGGTTCGACCTCGCGTCTTCAGGAAAGGAGACCTCGTGCTCAAGAAGATACAATCTTTTCTCACTGATTCTCGGGGCAAGTGGACTCCGAATTATGACGGCCCCTATGTGGTCAAGAAAGCTTTCTCAGGCGGTGCCTTGAGACTTGCAACCATGGATGGAGAGGAATTTTCCTACCCCACAAATGTTGATGTAGTCAAGAAATACTTCGCCTAAATAAAAAAAAATGTCTTGGTGGATTGAAAACTCGAAAAGGCGGTCCAGGCAAAAATTAGAGACATAATCAAAAATCATCCCGGTGGGTTGGAAATCACAGTACAATCCAGGCAAAAATTAGGGATAATGGCAAGTAACTATGTTCAACAGGGGCAAATCTCTCAGCAGCAGTTACACCATCCATTGGAGTAAAACTCCAGTCACGGTCATCTTCGACAGAAGCTCAGGATGTCCCGAATTCGAAGTTGGTAAAAGAATAGTGGTCGTTATGTTTCAACGTTGCCCTTTTCCCTGTAAATTACCATTTTCTAACTTTGTAAATACTCTTTGGAATCATGCGTTTTGGTGATCTCCATCCTATCAATAAAATTTGAGCCCTTGTGCTTTTGTTTGTAATTCTCATTTGTTTTAGCTTTATAGAACGACGTTTTTAACATGATTAGCGATTCTTGAAATGAAACAAAATGAATTTACTTGTTAAAACTTTTTCTACTTTTAAAATAAAGATGGCAATTTCTTTTTACTGTTGAACATCGAAAGAACATCGACCGCTTCTCCAGAAGTAAGCGAACGTCAAAGTACAGAATCAAAGTACTCCTTCTAAACCAGCGCGCCTTGTCGCTCCCGGGATTTTCATCCAAGTACAAACGCGAAAGTGGCACGAAAACAGAGTTGCCAGCAAGGTGTATTTATCCCAAGAGAGGGAAAGGAAACACTGCATAAACCTGAGGGAAAGGAAAGAGCATGGTCTTGCGACCAAGAGAACGGGTTCGGGAGTCGGTTACGCGAAGGGAAGGTGTTAGCACCCAACACGTCCATCGTACCCGATGGGATACACGCTCGCTTGTCTCGATCAAAGGGCATCATCAACTGGATATAAGCTGCTCACTGGAGAACTGGAAAAGAAAGATAGAAAGAAAAGGGGGAAAAGAATAAGAACAAGAAGCAAATGTAGGGAAAATGAAGAGGTCCTCGAATGGGCCCTACCTCACTGCCTACGTATCTCATCGGGAACATGAGAATCAGAGCGACGTAGTTCCCCTCAGCTAAGGGAAAGTTACTTGTGTTTTTTAGTGGAAACGTCAATGTTCGCGTCCTAGCAGTTAGGTGTTGCAGCTCGCTGTGCGGAGACTTAGGCGTTACCTGTCTGCGGTAGAACGAAAATGACGAATCCTTACAGAATGAGTGAATGAGATGAGGAGAGAAATCCCAAAGGAAAGACGTTATTGTTTGTTTAAAGTTTTTTAGAAAGAAGTGTTTTGATTGTTTTGTGTTTACAACGCATATTGTATTTAAGTCCTTCACGTAGGATCGAATGCCTCGCATATCGACCCAAACCCTAAAGTTGTCATACATGGATGTTCCTATGGTTAATGTGGTTTAAGAAACCTAATCCTAAAAGAAAGGATAAGAAGAGCAAAAGAAGCAACTTACTTCCAAGATGGAAGTTAAGTTGATCTTGAAAAGGGATGAAGAAGAAGTTATTCAAGGAAAGCATATAAATGCTTATCATGCTCACAAGTTGAATTATTAAAAGAGATAAGAAAATATGAAAGAAATAGGTGTATGTGGAAGCATCTCCACACACTTACTTACCCTTAGCACCTACATGAAAAGGTTAGTTAAAAAACTATTTACAAGTAATGAAATAAGGAAAGAATACCAAATAATGATCAAACCAATTGAGAATCAATGGATAAAGATCCCAAGAGATGAAAATCAATCAAGGTCAGAACCTATGCTCTAAGTATGTTCTCTAATGTTAAGATATCTAACCCACACTAACTATGTACAAGCGAAGTCTTAAACATCAAATAAAAGCACCTATGAAAGGACAAGATGAAAGATGAGTGGACATGCAAAGTGATCATGCAATAATGCTTCATAAAAGATCAAGGTCAGAACCATATACCATTTATAAAAGTCTTCTAATGCACATGAATCATCACACAAATCATGGATAAAAGAATACAAGTAGAAGAAGTAAGATGAAGAAGAAGTAAGTATAAGAGCAACATGTTCAATTAGATGCACAAAGTGACATATTAGAGATGCATAACATGTGAAATGATTAATGAATGCATATGGGCAATGGCATACTATTGATGAGATGCAAATAAAAGGAGGTAAATGTCATACAAAATGCACACCTGAAACATGTAGAGCACATGAGGAGACAAGAGGCAAGGAAAGGAATCAAGTTAAACTTCAGGTTATAACACATAAATTCATACCAAATGCAAATACAAGTCCAAGTGACCCATAATGAAACAAATATGACCTATAATGGCATACAAATGAACTATAAAAGATGCACAAACAAACATTGTTAGTTCTTTAATTTTAAGGGTTGGCATTAATTTTATAAAACAAATAATAGCAACAATATGTTAGATAGTTTTGTTTATCTTACTAAAGAAGAACAGGTTGAGCAAGAAGTCCTAGTGTGCATTGGAACATGTTGAGCTGAAGTAGTGTTAACGTCTGGAACAACATGTCCTATCGAGATGTCCCATGCATGTTCATTTGACATCGTGCCAGAACTGAAGAGAATGTAGAATTCTGTTATATCCTAACAGATGCAGAAGTTTCAGGAAATTCCAGGTGGCGCTGAATTAAAAGGTTTGAAGATTCAAGTCGGAATTTGAGAAGAATATGGGAAAATATGCACTTTCTAAATATGGAGATATTTTAGGAAGTTAAAGATTGAAGTCCTATTATGTAGCAGAAGTCTCTGCTGATTTATAGCAGCTCATTTGCTATGTTTTTGTAGGCTCAAATCCAGTTGGTAATAGGTTATAAATAGATGTTTTATAACCTAGTTTGTCAACCGAACCAAAGATGTAAAAGTTTTATTATTAGGGTTGGTTCCTGTACCACTCGACCTGTGAGTTGGACAGTTTGTTAGTGTGATCCTCGAAACTGTTAAGTAAGAGGAGTATTGTTCTTGGAGGAAGCTGTTAAGTAACTCTAAGTTGTGTCTTGAAAGGATGATTTTCTTGCTGAATTATTGTATAGGTAAAGAGCCGTTGATGCAGTGGCTGAGATGTCATCTGCTAGACATCATTGTGATGATTGGGAGTGAGAAGGGTTTCTCATATCTAGAGAGGATCTAGGTAGAAGGGTCATTGGGTAGTGATTAAGTGATAAGTTGTAAACGGGTAGTTTAGCTTTGAATTGATACTACTAATAGTGGACTTCATCCCTGGCTTGGTAGCCCCCAGATGTAGGTTGTTGAACTGAACTGGGTTAACAATTATGTGTGTCTTGCTCTTTGCTTTTCAGTACCTTGTTTATTGCATTATACCTTGCCCTTTGTGATCATGTCATACCAGATGTCGAACGGCATGTTCTAGGACATCTGAATTCTGCACATGCACCAGAATTTCAATTGGTATCAGAGCGGGTCATTCTGTTCGGTATCTGGATGAGATCCCAGGGAAGATACTTTCTGGTTCATGGTCAAGGTAGAAGCTTTCTACTGAAAAGTTGTTTGAACTTGGAGAAGTTCATATAGGTGTGAGAATGGTCCCTAGAAGTGGAGGATGGACTGTTCGTGACAGGCAGTGGCATGTACTGAAGGCTTGGAGGAGTGGTTGAAAAGCTGCTGTGTTGGGGTTTGATTTATTTTCAAACCTGTGGTATCATGATGTCACCTGAATTATATTGCTAGGGCTGATAGGTGACACCTGAAGGCTTTGAGGAGTTTGTATTTTGACCCGCTGCGAATCTATCTTAAAACTCCTAAGGTTGTAACTGAGAAGGTTGTTCTTCTCTGATGGGATTTATGCATGACTGCTTCAACTTACAGTGTCAACGATACTTGAAGATTATTGTTCAAGTCCACTCATAAAGGCATTAATAAGTGAAGGTGTGAGGAAGAGAAGTAATTTACTTTTGCTTATACTCTTACAAGGACTAATCTCCAGTCTTTGATCTCTTGTTGTGTTCATTGGAATAATGTCCTATCTTGTGTTAGAACATCACGCCAGAATTGTGGTGAATTCTGTTGTCTGAAGGAATGGCACAATAGATGCTCTAGGTGCTAAACTAATGTGGTTTGATCACATGAGTTTGGAGCCTACTCCTGATCTGGAAGAGGAGGCATCTGGGTGGTATGTCTAAGAAGGTTCTGGCCCTGGAACTTATCTTAGTTGTGTGAGTTGGTCAAGGTGCGATCAACATACTCCTGAGGTCAGTTTATTTCTGGTCCTTTATGCAAGAGTGGAGAACCTGAGATTCAAGAAGTATTATCTCTAGCAGACTTCTTGGACAAGAAGGTCAAAGATCAAAAGGTCATGTTTTTACTCTGTTACTTGGAAGCATGTTCTGAATGATCTTGTGAAGCTAGATAAGTATTGACTGTGTGTGCTTAGGATTGATATGATCTAATCACAATCTGTGTTATTATTAAAGGGGAGAATGTATGATTCTCTGAAGTGTCCTTGGCAGATTCTGACCTGATGCATTAAGAATTTATTTTCTCAAGCTGCCTGGATGATGTTTCTCTGATGAAGGTTGTTTACTCAAACTTGACGATATTTATCAAGTCTATGAGAGCATGGAACTCTTGTTCTGGTGTAGTGGAGAACTTTCAAGGGCTAAGCACTGTGGAGTTAAATTAACTGGTGGGGTTGATTGGTGAACATATGCATGGAGTATCATCCAAATTGTCTGGGATGAGTTTGGCTGAAGGAGGCAGATTGGTTGAGTCAGACAAGATGCTGTGAGAAGACTCTTGAGATGTTCCTGCTGCTGAATGTAGTTGTGATATGACCTGGAAGCTTGATCAGCTACTGATGGTTGATCCTCGTGTGTTCCCCTGCTAGAGCTTGACTATAGATGATATCTTCAGAAAAGCTCTGTGAAGATGTGTAACTGAGATTGATGTTGGAGCATCAATTCAGGTGGTTATTGCCTGTTCAGCCAAGGTTGTTTTGCGCAGAAAGAAGTCCAAGATCAAGCCACTAATCCAAGTTAAAGTAACTTGTGAATAAATGTCATGACAATTTGTCATAAAGAAGAATCAGAAGTTGTCAGACGTGTGCAGAAGAAGATGTCAAACAAATTGTCATACCTTGTGTGAGAAGGTAATCTTTTTCTGACTAATAGTAGATACTTTGACGGGAGACTTAGTATTCATTATTGATGTTATGCATAAGGGTAAATACTTTGACGGGAGACTAAGTATTTGTCTAGACAATTTGTCAAGTCTGCAGTCTGGATATTATGGTTCAGGAATTTATTCTTTCTGAGTGGTTGTGGTTGATAACAACATGAGGTAGCCTTATCAGCCGACTGAATGAAAAGTGTGTGAATGAAGAAGTGAGCATCATCTGCTATTTGTTTGGATAACAAATACCTGGTCGGGAGCTAGGTATGAGTCTGATGGAGATGTGTATGTAACTAATGGTAAAGACCTTGTTGGGAGCTTGGTAGTTATCTGATGTGTGGATGCAATTCAGATTTCTGAATTATGTGAGAGTTTATTTCTCACTGTTGTGATCAGGTGGGTGTGAATAAAATGCAGAAGGTGTGATCTTTTGTCTCGTGCTGATGTCCTACATAATGTTACAACATCATTGGTTGTTGTGTATCTTGGATGAAGGTCTGGGACTGTGCTTGTGGAGTTGGAAGAAGCATCATTATTGTCTGAAGTGGCAGTTTTGACATAATGTGGATTAGAATGGGCAGATTCTGATCTTGATGTTAAGTAGTTTGTTCTGGCAATACATGACTACTTTCATGATGAAGACTTCTTAGGTGCTTGTGAATGTAAGGACAGAAGGTTGTTGTCAGTGGTGTGATCTGATCAGAATGGCTGAAGGTTCTTCTAATACAAGTAAAAGGTGGTGGCAATCCTTATCTTGTGTTGCAAGCAATCTAAAGACATTTGTTATGGAATGTGTGAATCAAGTGGGCTTTTATGTTGGACTTGGCATAAACCTGGTGAGATTATGCTCAACAAATACAAGAAGTGGTAGTTCTTGATGTTGAGAATGTGGCAATATCATTGTGCTATCATCTGGTGTCAAGTGTTCATCTTCATAAGGAGCTTTGTTTGTTCATGTCAGGGGGAGTTAAGGCTGTCGTCTATGGTCTATTACTGCAAGGGTGCAGACTTTTGTGTAGCATGTGCGCTGGTCAAGTTTGTGCAGTGTGATGTCGAACTTCATGATGGGATACATCATAGCTGTGTAGAAGAGGTCTAAAAAGTAGATTTGGTGGTTTTGGGTGACTTTATTTTTACTCTGCTGCCTTGAAGGAATCTAGAAGGGATTGAGAGAAGTCGTCTCAGTATCCATCAGATAAGAAGATGGGTTTGCGTAAGGGTCTGTGGAGTCTTGGGCAGATAATGTTGTGAGCAAGCAGACATTGTCTGATAAGATGTTAGAACATGGTACAGGACATGTTTTTTTTTGAGCCAAACAAGGAATTACTCTGGACGGTGGTATAAGGATAAGGCAAAACACGTGTCTCTGCCTATGCATGAAGCTTTATTGGCCTAATTTATGGTAAGATTCAGTTGAGAAACATTTAAGGCAGTCAAGGCAGTTTTTGGAAGGTAGGCATTGAATGTTGAATGGAGTTTTTGATACCTAAAATAGCGTTTCTTTGACCAAGAACCTTGACATATTCAAGGCTCGTTAATTCCTAAGTTACTGGTCAGCTATTTATAGGGGCTACTCTCTTCTCCTCCAGCCAAGTGAGTGTCTTGTTTCACTAGTCTTATGGCGTTTGTTCGTATTTGGGTAAGTGTCACTTGGGTCTGGTTCTGTGAGGGCCTTATTTGCCAAGTTTTGGCTAAAAAGGGGGAGAAAGGGTGTGTGAAATGGGTTATGCAGATGCCTTGTTCTGAGTCTGCACTGAGTCTGCAGTTCCAATTGTTTGCTAAGAGAGTGTTAAAATTCTTGAGTTGGTGTTGAGTTCTAATTGTGACTTGTGTCCTGAGTTATGAACACAGTTGTGACTTGTGTTCTGAGTTACCTGGGTTAATAGATTGATACTTCCTAAGTTTCATCTTATGCCACAGGTTGACTGGGGGCGTCTGATCAAGCAAGGTGTGGAGAAACCTCGTATGCCACCTTTGGTCCTTTGTGTTAAGACAGACGCTTCTTTTCTAGAGGAGTCTTCTTCTATGTAGCTGGATCCTTCTTGAAAGGAAAAAGAAATGTGTAGAAGAATGTTCCTCAAATTCCTGATTTGAGGGGGAGTATTGGATATCTTTTTCCTCATGTGCATAACTTCGAGACTTTCTACTTCTTACCTCCTGATGTGCTGCCTGAAGTGATTGTGGTGGGATGCTCGAAGGTGATGTTATGGAGCTCATAGAAATGTGCTGCCAAAAGAGTTGTCAGACATGATGTCCTAACATCATTCAAATATTCCCTAGAAGATGTTTCTCCAGGATTGCTGTTCACAGTAGCTACTGATGGTTACTGGTAGGTTCAGTAGTTACTGATGACTACTGACAGTAGTATAGAAGTGTGATTGCTGCTGAAATCTGAGTTGTAATGTTTATGTATTTGTTTTAGCCAAAATTTGCCAAAGGGGGAGAATGTTAGTTCTTTAATTTTAAGGGTTGGCATTAATTTTATAAAACAAATAATAGCAGCAATATGTTAGATAGTTTTGTTTATCTTACTAAAGAAGAACAGGTTGAGCAAGAAGTCCTAGTGTGCATTGGAACATGTTAAGCTGAAGTAGTGTTAACATCTGGAACAACATGTCCTATCGAGATATCCCATGCAGGTTCATTCGACATCGCGCCAGAACTGAAGAGAATGTAGAATTCTGTTATATCCTAACAGATGCAGAAGTTTCAGGAAATTCCAGGTGGCGCTGAATTAAAAGGTTTGAAGATTCAAGTCGGAATTTGAGAAGAATATGGGAAAATATGCACTTTCTAAATATGGAGATATTTTAGGAAGTTAAAGATTGAAGTCCTATTATGTAGCAGAAGTCTCTGCTGATTTATAGCAGCTCATTTGCTATGCTTTTGTAGGCCCAAATCCAGTTGGGAATAGGTTATAAATAGATGTTTTGTAACCTAGTTTGTCAACCGAACCAAAGATGTAAAAGTTCTATTATTAGGGTTGGTTCCTGTACCACTAGACCTGTGAGTTGGACAGTTTGTTAGTGTGATCCTCGAAACTGTTAAGTGAGAGGAGTATTGTTCTTGGAGGAAGCTGTTAAGTAACTCTAAGTTGTGTCTTGAAAGGATGATTTCCTTGCTGAATTATTGTATAGGTAAAGAGTCGTTGATGCAGTGGCTGAGATGTCATCTGCTAGACATCATTGCGATGATTGGGAGTGAGAAGGGTTTCTCATATCTAGAGAGGATCTAGGTAGAAGAGTCATTGGGTAGTGATTAAGTGATAAGTTGTAAACAGGTACTTTGGCTTTGAATTGATACTACTAATAGTGGACTTCATCCCTGGCTTGGTAGCCCCCAGATGTAGGTTGTTGAACTGAACTGGGTTAACAATTTTGTGTGTCTTGCTCTTTGCTTTTCAGTACCTTGTTTATTGCATTATACCTTGCCCTTTGTGATCATGTCAGACCAGATGTCGAACGGCATGTTCTAGGACATCTGAATTCTGCACATGCACCAGAATTTTAAACATAATATGGTGGCATAAATGCCTCATCAAAATATGTTAGCATGAAGTAGAAGAAAGTGCACAAAATTAATTCCAATCATGAAGCATCAAACAACTATCAAAGCACAGGAGAAAATTATATAAATGAGCCACAACTAACCTAAGTCAGAGGTAAAAACATGTATAAAAAACTCATGGCAAACTCAAAGAAAAAGTGCCTCAAAAGGACTCATGAAAACACTTTGAAAGACACCACAAAAATACTCAAATAAGCACTCCTAAAAACATGATAAAATGTCTTTAAAAATCAAAATAAAATTTATTTAGATGCTTTAATGGGTTATCTAAACAATGCAAAAAGAATGGATGAAAAATAGTGTGTGAAATGAGAGAAATAAAATGTACAAGTTTGAGTATCAATGAAGAATCTCATTCAAAAAGAAATTGAAAAGAAATTATTGAATAATATGCAAAATTCCATGAAATCAGAATTAAAAACAATATAAAATTATCTAAATGTGTTAAGAACATACATGAATTTTTATAGAATTTTATAATGAGCTTTGGTATTTTTATTAAAAAGAAATGGAAATAATATGAAAAAGAAATTAAAAATGGGATAAAATGTGCAGGAGGTGCAACGTGAGCAAATTTTCAGTTTAAAAATGGAATTGGGCTTAACGTGGGGCATGAAAAGCAAGTATGAGTCCAGTCGAATACAAAACGTGCATGTGTGTGATATGGTGCACGCGCAGTCAAATGAGGATGCAATCACAGCCACAGGATTCAGTCAACCACAATCAATCAAGAAAAGTAAACTAATCCAATGGTCCACACGTAAGCACATGATAATCAAAATACACGCACACGCATAGGAGCACTCAGAGTAAAAAATGAGGCACGTTACATGGACCCTCTTCATTTATGCATTGGCGCTTTAGGAAGCGTTAGATCAAATGGATCGGACGACCATGATATAAAGTTGAGAAACCCTAACTGCGCACCTCATCGGCCGGAGAACGACCTCCGGTCGTCTTCTCCAGCCATCTCCGTCACCTGCAATTCCTCCAACCTTCCAGAAAATCATAAACCATACACCATTCAAAAGAGGAGCTCACGCACATCACGAATCTAGGCTCAGTTTTCACATATCAAACACACATAAAGAGAATCGAAGAGATTAATATTGCCCTAGATTTTTTAACTATGCATCTAAAATGCCTATCAACTAGCTGGAAGCACCAATAGCTTCTAATAAGCTGAAATCAGTGTAAAACAACTTAAAATTAATGAAAATCAAGTGAGATAAGTTTGAACAAAAACCTAAAATATGGAGCAACTTGAACACACGAAAACCATAGAGGAGAATCCTTTGCTCTTGATCTTCTCAAAGAGCAAAATAAATGCTCTAGATCTTGAAATCTTGAAGAATACAGATGGATATTCGAAATGCAGAGAAGTTACTCTTGGTGAATTGATGTTGATTCTGCTTATTCTTGATCAATAATGAACTAGTGATGATGATGATGACGAAATGTGGATGAAGATGATGATGAGATGAAGAAGAAACTCGTGCAAATAGAGAATGTGCAGAGAAGATTTTCAGAGAGAAGAGTGAAAATGATTTTGTGAAATGTGGCCAAATGAGAGAGTCCTCTAAAATCTGTGTGAGTTTTGAATATATAGGCTGGGTTAGAACTTAACTACAATGGTTAATTGAGTTGGTTAAATGAGTTTGGGGAGGGTTAAGTGAGTCCAACCTAACTAACTGAGTTAAGTTAGTTAGGGCGAGTTATGAAGGTTTTGATATGGTATGGGTGAGTTAATGGCCAACTATGGTGAGGATAATGGAAAATGAATGGTGGTGATGGTACTGATGTAGTAGCAGCATGGTTACTTATGGTGTAAGTTTTTATTTTCCTCTTTGATGCATGGCACAACATGTACATCATGATTGTGTAAGGGAATGTTGGTTTTAAAATGGCAAAGAGTGGCTGGTGTGTGAATATGAACAATAATAACAATGTTGCAATCTATTTCTTTTTTTAGTCAATAACAACACATACTCAAAGTAGCTACTTCCATGGAGAATTACTTCATGCATAATGGATGAAATGATGAGATATTGATGGCATTAGAAAGGTGGTATATCATAGGACATTTTTGATGTTTGAATCTAATTGAATGGAGGCTTGGAAGTTAATGAAAAATGGCTTAAAACTCAAGTGGTTAGGACTGGTTCATGGGCGTGTGGCAACTTGCGTGCATGGCCATGTGACTTGAGGAAAATTCAGCATGAACACCTCAACTTTGGCCAACTATAACTCACTTATAACTGGCTCAAATGGAAAAATGTCCAACATTAAAGTTGAAGAGGACATTGAAATGAACAACTTTGATGTTCAACATTTTTTCATTTGAAGCTAACTTCAATGAGAAAAATGGCTTGACATTTGGAACACCAGGTGTTTGACAAAATTATGGCGCGCAGACCTGGTCTTGCTTGGTCATGACTTGGTTTTTGACCTAGTTTTGTCAAACTTTGATTGACTATAACTCCCTCAATTTTGTTCCAATGGAAAAGTTATTTATATGGATTTGAAGCTTAGAATTTGAAATTTAATTGGCTCAACTTGGGCCTGAGGTTTGAAGCTTTTATCATGGGGAAAGGAAGCCTCAAAGTGTGGTGCAAAATGGTCCAAACTTTCCATTTTTGGAAACCCTAAGTTTCTAAAAATGGAAACTTTGTACATTTCTTGATTTTTCACGATTCCTCCATCATTTCTTGATCAAATCTTGTCCAATGAACATATGTAACTTGAATTTCATGAATTTGACCTTAAAAAAGTCAGGAGTTGACTTTTTCCACTGCACAGTTGACTTTTCCCCAAATTTCCTGATTATCAACCAATTGGTCAATTGAAACTCTTCTGAAATGAATCAATGGGCAATCTTCCATCTCTAGACCCTTGAGGACATGTAGAATGCCATGAGGTCAAGTTTTACCCAAGAAATCAGAAATAAACTAATTTCAAGGCAAACCCTAGTTTCAAACCCTCCGTCTAGGAGAAAATAACACATCCTCCAAATCCAAATTCCTCTGAATATGATGTACATCCTGTCTAACAAAGATGAGATATGACATTTGGAGGTGATAAAAGCTCAAAGGTCTTGCCCATTGGGGCATTCTACTCAAGAATTCCAAAACCCTAGTTTTGCACTGATTAGGGAGGTGTGATTCCCTGCATTCTCTTGTCAAGCTTGATCATATGATGAAGTGATGACCCATTAAGACCTCTTGAGGCTCAAGGCTCCTTGGACTTGACTTAGACACCAATGAAATGCAAATGATGATTATGCAAAAATGCAATGCAACATAAGCCAGTAAAAGCTAAACGCAAGAGGGCAAATTTTGAGGTGCTACAGCTGCCCCTATTTAAACTCTGTGGATCCGAGGGTATGATAGCGACGGCTTTCAGAAAATCGGGATACGCGGGGTTTGAATACCAAAATAACCTGGAAATTTGCACACTGCGGGAAGATACGAAATAAAGTGGTCGCCACCCAAAGGTGGACTCAAAAGCAAGGGATACCAACCAAAAGTTGGATTACAACCAAAAGGTGTGCCAACCAAAACTTGGAATAACCAAGAGAATACCAACCAAAAGTTGGGATGAACGAAGGGTACCAACCAAAAATTGGAATAACCAAGAGAATACCAACCAAAAGTTGGGATGAACGAAGGGTACCAACCAAAAATTGGAATAACCAAGAGAATACCAACCAAAAGTTGGGATGAACGAAGGGTACCAACCAAAAGTTGGAATAACCAAGAGAATACCAACCAAAAGTTGGGATGAACAAAGGGTACCAACCAAAAATTGGAATAACCAAGAAAATACCAACCAAAAGTTGGGATGAACGAAGGGTACCAACCAAAAGTTGGAATAACCAAGAGAATACCAACCAAAAGTTGGGATGAACGAAGGGTACCAACCAAAAGTTGGAATAACCAAGAGAATACCAACCAAAAGTTGGGATGAACGAAGGGTACCAACCAAAAGTTGGAATAACCAAGAGAATACCAACCCAAAGTTTGGATGAACGAAGGGTACCAACCAAAAGTTGGAATAACCAAGAGAATACCAACCAAAAGTTTGGATGAACGAAGGGTACCAACCAAAAGTTGGAATAACCAAGAGAATACCAACCAAAAGTTGGGATGAATGAAGGGTACCAACCAAAAGTTGGAATAACCAAGAGAATATCAACCAAAAGTTGGGATGAACGAAGGGTACCAACCAAAAGTTAGAATAACCAAGAGAATACCAACCAAAAGTTGGGATGAACGAAGGGTACCAACCAAAAGTTGGAATAACCAAGAGAATACCAACCAAAAGTTGGGATGAACGTAGGGTACCAACCAAAAGTTAGAATAACCAAGAGAATACCAACCAAAATTTGGGATGAACGAAGGGTACCAACCAAATGTTGGAATAACCAAGAGAATACCAACCAAAAGTTGGGATGAACGAAGGGTACCAACCAAAAGCTGGAATAACCAAGAGAATACCAACCAAAAGTTGGGATGAACGAAGGGTACCAACCAAAAGTTGGAATAACCAAGAGAATACCAACCAAAAGTTGGGATGAACGAAGGGTACCAACCAAAAGTTGGAATAACCAAGAGAATACCAACCAAAAGTTGGGATGAACGAAGGGTACCAACCAAAAGTTGGAATAACCAAGAGAATACCAACCAAAAGTTGGGATGAACGAAGGGTACCAACCAAAAGTTGGAATAACCAAGAGAATACCAACCAAAAGTTGGGATGAACGAAGGGTACCAACCAAAAGTTGGAATAACCAAGAGAATACCAACCAAAAGTTGGGATGAACGAAGGGTACCAACCAAAAGTTGGAATAACCAAGAGAATACCAACCAAAAGTTGGGATGAACGAAGGATACCAACCAAAAGTTGGAATAACCAAGAGAATACCAACCAAAAGTTGGGATGAACGAAGGGTACCAACCAAAAGTTGGAATAACCACCGCAAATGCACAGGAAGTAGAATCAACAGACTTACGACCTGAAAAGAAGATAACTCCATTGGCGGAAGAGAAGTCTACACAGACAACTCTGTAGGGAAGGCTCACTGATTGCAGTGTATTGTCAAACAACATCTCCTGAATTACATCTCTTTCTGCTGGGGAAAGATACTGTCAAAAGAGCTCAAACCTGGCTTATGCTTTGAATGCATATGTTTGAATTTTTCTATGGCGTAATGCTCCATACGAAATGGAAATGCTACGCGTTTGGGAGGATGCCATGCAAGGATGCTTATGCAATGCAAAAGAAGCGCTCCAGCAAAATAAATGCTGAAGACAAAGGCAGCTCCACCGGGGATGACAAACTAAATTGCCCTCTGACTTAACAGACCATGCTGATGAAGACTTCCAAGAATGACTTCCTGATCCCAAACTCTGCTGGAGATGAAAACTTCGAGAGAACTTTCACTCTGTTGGGGATGGATGGAACTATTGAAGTGAAGCCCAAAGAGAAATGCTCTCCGCTGGGGATTACCAATGATTTCTACCTGAATCTGAAAGAATGCCAATAACGATTGGACTTAAGACCTGCTGGGGATATCAACTGCTATTGAACCAGCCACCGAGAGGATCACCACCACACTCTGCTTGGGAGAACAAGGCAATAATACCGAATCCTGCTTGGAGTATGTTGATTGATAACATCAGCCAGGGGATACCGTCAAGGTTAATCCTCTGCTGGGGATTAGATCAAACCATTGTCGGTGAGACAACCTTTTCTTGATCAACTAAGGAAGATAGGCGTTCAGACTCTGTGGGGAAATAACATCTTTGTCCAAATAAAATACTCCAACAGTCTCTTGTTGGGGATACATACATATCAATCTTCTGGCTATTTGCTAAGAGAGTAATGGACCAACCACCACTCTAGCTGGGGATATAATCTTCTGTACTCTGGCTGGGGAGAGTAATAACCTGCTGAGGAAAAGATTCACCTTACCCTGCTGGGTATTAGAGCACTCAGCTGCTAGTGAAACAAGCATTTCCTCTCCTGCGGAGGTAACCAAATACCAGACCTCTGACCGCTTGCCGTGGAGTAATGGATCAAACTCTGTTGAGGATGATGATCTTTCAGATGCTGAGGAGAGGAACTCTACTGGGGAGAAATCCTACTACCCTGCAAACACAATCAACAGACAATGCAAAATAGCTATCTAGATTATCATCCTAATGACTATTTCATGAGCAATTTCCACTGTTTTCTGATATGCTTCGCAAAGCTTAACATCTTGCATGCAATGTCTTATCAACATATCGGACTTTTCACAAACAGAATAGTAAAAATAAAACAAACATGGAAAACTCTTTGACTGAAGTGAAAATTTTATTGAATGAATTGGCCTGTAAATAGGCATTTACATTCGGAGGCAATTCCTGAAAAGAGGTAATTGCACAAAAAGTAAAAGAAAATACACATGTCGGCAATGTGGGGAACAGATGTCCACCATGATTCGATTCAGCTATCACCCGTATGTCTCGCTCATCCGCATATGCTTTGACCTTCGGAGAGGCTGATTGGGCAGATTCCTTTCCTTCGAAATTCCCGTGTATCAAAAATGTTCACAGATCGAACGCAGACAACAACCTCTTGCTTTCAAATCCCTAACTTTTGCCTGGATCGCCCTTTACGGGTTTTCAATCCACCGAGATACCCATTTTTGCCAAAGTTGCCTTGTCAGGTTTTCAACTTTGCGGGTTTATTCTTTTTTCTTTTTTATCCCTAACTTTTGTCCGAACCTTTTCTTTTTATGGTTAGTCGGGATGCCCCTTTTTGCTTGGATCTTCTTTTTATGTCCAGCGGGTCTCTTTTATGCAAAGTATTTTTTGACTACGTCTGCGTTCACAGGGGATGTAAAATCTTCGCCATCCATATTCGAGAGTAATAAGGCTCCACCAGAGAAAACCTGTCTTACTACATATGGACCTTCGTAATTTGGAGTCCATTTGCCCCTGTGATCTGTTTGGGGAGGAAGGATCCTTTTCAAAACCAATTCACCAGCTTGAAAACACCGAGGACGCACCTTTTGATCAAAAGCTTTCTTCATCCTGCTCTGGTACAACCGGCCATGTATAATGGCTGCCAATCTCTCTTCCTCGATCAGGTTCTGCTGATTCAGTCTAGAGCGTACCCATTCAGCTTCGTCAAGCTTCACATCTGCCAGAATTCTCAAAGAAGGAATCTCAACCTCTACGAGTAAAACTGCTTCGGTACCATATACAAGCGAGAAAGGTGTTGCCCCAGTTGATGTACGCACCAAAGTATGATAACCGTGTAAAGAAAAGGGCAACATCTCATGCCAGTCCTTATACGTCACTACCATTTTCTGCACAATCTTCTTGATATTCTTATTTGCCGCCTCAACAGCCCCATTCATCTTCGGGCGATAAGGAGAACAATTGTGATGTTCGATCTTAAAGTTCTGACACAACTCCTTCATCATCTTGTTATTCAAATTTGAACCATTATCAGTAATGATTCTCTCTGGGACTCCATACCGGCAGATGATGTCCTTCTTGATAAACCAGGCTACTACTTACTTGGTAACGTTGGCATATGAGGCTGCTTCCACCCACTTCGTAAAATAATCAATGGCAACCAAAATGAAACGATGCCCATTGGAAGCAGTCGGCTCAATCTTCCCGATCATATCAATGCCCCACATGGCAAAGGGCCAAGGTGATGACAACACATTCAGAGGAGTAGGTGGTACGTGTACGTTATCTGCATAGATCTGGCACTTATGACATTTCCGAGTGTATTTGAAACAATTCAACTCCATAGTCATCCAATAATACCTCGCTCTCAACAACTTTCTGGCCATAGCATGCCCATTGGCATGAGTACCAAAAGAACCTTCATGAACTTCTTCCATTAACATGCCTGCCTCGTGTTCATCAACACAACGTAGCAAGACCATGTCAAAGTTCCTCTTGTACAACACATCATCTTTATTCAAAAAGAAGTTTCCTGCCAGCCTCCTCAGAGTTTTCTTATCTCTGGTGGACGTGTCAACCAGATACTCTTGACTCTTCAGAAAAACCTTAATATCGTGATACCAAGGTTTGCCATCTGATACCCCTTCAACTTCAAACACAAAAGCGGGTCTATCTAGATGCATAATTCTGATCGAGGGAGTTTCATTCCAATGGTTCACCTGATAGATTGATGATAACGTTGCGAATGCATCTGTCATCTGATTCTCTAACCGGGGTATATAATGAAAATCGACTCTATCAAAGAAAGGCAACAACCTTCTGGCATAGTTGTTATAAGGCACCAAATTTGCTTGACGAGTTTCCCATTCACCTATAATCTGATTAACCACCAATGCGGAATCACCATAAACATCGAGGTTCTTGATTCTCAAATCAATTGCTTCTTCTAACCCCATGATGCATGCTTCGTACTCCGCCTCATTATTGGTGCATATGAACGCTAACCGGGAAGTAAAGGGTATATGAGAACCCTGTGGAGTCGTAATGATTGCCCCGATTCTGTTACCATATAAATTGACAGCCCCATCAAAGACTAGCTTCCACTGGGATCCAATTTCAGGTCCTTCATCATGCAAGGGCTCTTCACAGTCTTTCATCTTCAGATACATAATATGCTCATCAGGAAATTCAAACTTCATTGGTTGATAATCCTCAATTGGTTGTTCAGCAAGATATTCTGACAAAACACTTCCCTTAATGGCTTTTTGGGAAACATATTGAATATCGTACCCTGTCAGAACCATCTGCCAACGGGCTATTCTTCCAGAAAGCGCCTGCTTTTCAAACACATACTTAATCGGATCCATCTTCGAAATCAAGAGGGTTATGTGGTTTAACATATACTTCCTCAAACGCTTAGCTGCCCAAGCGAGTGCACAACATGTTTTTTCCAACATTGAGTATCTCGACTCACAATCAGTGAATTTTTTACTCAGGTAGTATATGACATGCTCTTTTCTACATGACTCGTCTTGTTGACCGAGCACACACCCCATTGAGTTCTCAAGAACTGTAAGATACATAATCAATGGCCTTCCTGGCACTGGTGGCATAAGGACTGGAGGTTCCTGCAAATATTCTTTTATTTTTTTAAACGCCTTTTGACAATTTTCATTCCACCTGATCGCTTGGTCTTTTCTTAGCAATTTGAATATTGGTTCACAAGTGGCTGTAAGATGAGATACGAACCTAGCAATGTAGTTCAACCTCCCCAGAAAACCACGAACCTCTTTTTCGGTCCTCGGCTCAGGAATTTCTTGTATGGCTTTTACTTTAGCTGGATCAACCTCGATACCTCTTTCGCTGACAATAAACCCCAGTAGTTTTCCTGATCTTACCCTGAAGGTGCATTTATTCGGATTCAACCTCAGTCTAAACTTTATCAACCTATCAAAAAGCTTCTGAAGATTCACCAGATGCTCTTCCTCCGTTTGTAACTTCACAATCATGTCATCAACATATACTTCGATCTCTTTATGAATCATATCATGAAAGAGAGTCACCATTGCCCGCTGATAAGTTGTCCCAATATTTTTCAATCCAAAGGGCATTACTTTGTAACAGAATGTCCCCCACAGTGTTATGAACGTTGTTTTCTCCATGTCCTCTGGGGCCATTTTGATTTGGTCATATCCAGAGAAGCCATCCATGAAGGAAAACACAGAGTATTGAGCAGTATTGTCCACTAACACGTCGATATGAGGGAGCGGGAAATCATCTTTTGGGCTTGCTCTATTCAAATCTCTGTAATCAACACACATCCTGACCTTTCCGTCCTTCTTAGGTACAGGCACAATGTTAGCAACCCACGGAGGATAACTTGTCACAGCCAGAAATCCAGCATCTATCTGCTTCTGAACCTCCTCTTTGATCTTGACAGACATTTCAGGTTTCGTTCTCCTCAATTTCTGCTTGACCGGAGTACATCCCTCTTTGAGCGGCAACCGGTGTACCACGATGTCAGTGTCAAGCCCAGGAATGTCTTGGTAAGACCAGGCGAAAATATCCACATACTTTCAAAGCATCTCAATCAATCTTCTCTTTACACTGTCACCCAAAGCAGCCCCAATCTTTACCTCTTTCTTCACCTCCTCGGTTCCCAAATTAATAATCTCAATCTCCTCCTGATGAGGCACGATGACCCTTT
Organism: Lathyrus tuberosus; assembly: GCA_022829125.1. Classification (NCBI taxonomy): domain Eukaryota; kingdom Viridiplantae; phylum Streptophyta; class Magnoliopsida; order Fabales; family Fabaceae; genus Lathyrus; species Lathyrus tuberosus. Next base: position 21,135,498 of record JALAZF010000043.1, read on the forward strand.
CCTCCTGTTTTAGTAGTCGGGCCAATTCCTCAGGAAGTTCATAGCCTTCCTCAACCTCTTCTTCAGCCTGATATATGGGATTATCGAAATCATACTGAGCCATAGCCGAATCATGGGGGATGGAATCTGAACGAAGTAACCTGCATGATAGATGATTCATGTTTTATTATGTATGCAACAAACAAAACACATTGCCATTTTGATGTGATTTTATGCACAAAAGAAAAATAGAAAAACAGGGATTAGAAATATTTGAATGCGAAAAGTCCTTTATTATTGAAAAGGAAAAGCATACGAAATGTTCAAGCCCTACAAACAAGAGTCACTACGCCTTGGGCAGAGCGTAGGATCAAACATAACAGAAACAACAGAGGCAATTACTCTGGTCCAGTCACTTAGATGATCTTCTCAGATGACCAGTTGCATGGGCTTTGACCAGGCATGCAGGGGCGGATCCAATTATCCATGTCGCAATCACTGTCCCCATCCTCCTCAATAGCGTTGACTCTATCAAAGAATACCCCAGCACTGGTAAAACGAACCGGGCCGTAAAACTTTAGAGGCTCTTTAGGACGCCTGGGTGGCTTGTAACCTAACCCATAGGTATCTTGCTTCTTCTGTACCTCAATAATCTGACTCCATTTTTGTGAGTTTCCAGCTTCAACTACAACCCTTACATCTTTAAGGGATGACATAGAAATCTCCGGTTGCTCTACCACTGTAAGCTGCTTAACCATTTCAGACGGGCTAACCTCCTTGGGAACTTCTTCATGAACTTTTACCATTTCAAAAGCTTGGCATAATGTTTCTTGTATCTCGCCATCTACCTCCACATATTTGAAAGTAGATAGATGGCTTATCATAATGTCCTCCTCTCCGCAAACTGTCCCCACATGTCCATCCACCATATTTTCAGCTTCTGATGGAGTGTAGATGTTACAGCCCCAGCACTGTGAATCCACGACCGACCAAGTAGGCAATTGTAAGCGGGCTGAATATCCATTATATAGAATGTGGCGTCAAAGACCTCCGGGCCAACCTTAATTGGCAGTACAACCTCTCCAAAAATAGCCCTTTTAGAACCATCAAATGCGCGCACCACCAAATCACTGGGCGTGCATATCAACCCTCGGGTATCCAACTTCATCAATGCCTTCTTAGGCAAAACATTTAAAGATGATCCTGTATCCACAAGCACATGAGACATCAACAACCCACGGAAATCGACAGAAATATGCAAGGCGTTGTTATGGTTTCTCCCAGCTGGAGTCAAGTTAGCATCAGTAAACCCCAAACCGTTGCCTGCATTAACATGGGCTATCACCCCCTCAAGCTGATTGACTGAGATCTCTTGGGGCACATAGGCAGCATTCAGTACTTTCAACAACGCGTTTCGGTGAGCTTCCGAACACAACAACAAGGATAATATGGATATCTTAGATGGGGTCTGATGCAAATGATCCACAATTTTATAGTCACTTCTTTGAATCAGCCTCATAAATTCCTCTACATTCTCGAAGAAGGGACTATCAACTAGCCTTACTGCAGAGTCAGTCACTGCCGGGGTCTGCATAGAATTATCCACGACCTGTTTACCCTTGTCCTGTCTGGAATTATCAGCCCATTCATCGGAAGAAGTGAAGATTTTACCGCTTCGGGTAATAGCTCCTGCTTTCTCAAGACTGGAACTTGCTACCGACGTTCCCATTAACTCTTGTTTCTACCCATTAACGAAAACTTCTGCACCATAGTTCCAAGGAATGGCCTTGGTGATCTCATAAGGAATAGGTCCAGGACCTGTAATTATAACCGGCGCTGGTCTTGCCGCTGCTGAAATTGTGATTGTCTTAAATGGAATAGTGATGGTAGCCACATCGCTGCCAATAACCTCTTTTCGTTGGTCTCATCTGTCAAACTGCAACCTACCTTCATCGATCAACTTTTGAACTCCTGATTTTAATAACCTACAACCATTCGTCTGTACAAACACTCTGAACAATTTTTGTCACAATCGGGATCCACTCCACCCTTCAATAATCTCTCCTTTACCACCATCAAAGGAGTTCTTAACTCGTTCACATCCATAAATAGATTCAAAGATTCATTCTCCTTTAACACAGCGTTAACCCTCGGCCCGCCATGATCCGACATTGGATTCTGGATAACATTCGGCACGTCATTTGAAAAATTGATGGCTTTTGAATCCACCAAGTCTTGGACTTTATGCTTAAAATCTTTGCAGTCCTCGATGTGATGTCCGGGTGCCCCAGAATGAAAGTCGCAGTGGGCGTTGGGATTATATCCCAGAGGTGGATTACCTGTGAGAGGGGCTAAGGTCCTCTTCTGGATTAACTGTAATTGTAGCAAATGCTGGAACAACTGGGAATACGACATGGGAGGTGTTTCAAAATGCCTATCAACCGTCCTTTGTCTAGTTGGGTAACGGCGAGGTGCCTGATTTTGCTGTTGCTGTGGAAGCGCCGCAGGAATCGTCACTGAAGCTACTTGCTATTGTAGTTCTAGTGCTGTTTCCCTTTACCTCGGTGAGACGAGACATAATTGGTTTCCTCCTTCTTTTTGTAATTCTCATATGGTTTCGTCCCCTGACCAGAAGATGACCCTTCATTACCCGATACTTTACCAGCTTTGATTCCACCCTCTAGCATCTCTCCAACCATGATCAAGTCGACAAACTTGCCCGACATGCAAGGTAACAGCTTTTCATAATAATGTCTCGGCAAAGTATCCATGAACAAATTCAGCATTTCCTTCTCCAGCATGAGTGGTTGTACTCTTGTCGCCAACTCGCGCCATCTCTGCGCATACTCTTTAAAGCTTTCACCACTCTTCTGAGACATATTTTGTAACTGCGTACGATTGGGAGCCAAGTCAGTATTATATTGATAGTGTTTCACAAATGCTTCCACCATTTCTCTCCAGTTGCGTACATGGCTCCTCTCAAGTTGCATATACCATTCCAGGGACGCTCCAGACAAGCTGTCCTGGAAAAAATGCATCAACAATTTCTCATAATGGGAGTACGCAGTCATCTTTCTTGCGTATGCCCGAACATGTGTCCTGGGGCAAGTAGTGCCGTTGTACTTCTCAAAAGTGGGGACTTGAAACTTATGAGGAATTCTCACATCAGGAACCAGCCCTAGGTCATCCAGATCCATGCCCACAGAATTTTGATTTACCACCCCTCTTAGCTGGTCTTCAATCATTCTAATCCTTTGGTCATCAACAACCGAGAGACCAGCATCTCCACATGGTACAGAGAAAACATCGTCTTGTTGGTCATCAAAGTGATGGCCATGAACTGCATGGATACTGTTTCCTCCCCCAACCACAGAAGGAATCACCATATTCTCTCCTTTGCCCAGAGGAATAACAACAGTGGGAACTGGAACTCCGCCCGGAGGTCTATTCTGAATATTGTGTCCATTGGCACCTCCGCCTGGAGGAACAACATTGTTCTGGAGACCACCATGTAGTACACCATTGTCATTTACTCTTGCCACGAGAGGTTGAACGAGATTTCTGAGTTGCTCTTGTCCCTGTACGACTTCTTGCATCATTTCCATGAATTGGGTGATACGGGCTTGCATGGCGGCCATTTCTGCTTGCATTTGCTCCATTGCTCTTTTCTGGTTAAGTCGAGTAGAATATTGATGAATCGGTTGGTCAGCTATCCTGCCTGAAACCAAATAAAGGTTAGGAAAAAAAATCGGAACAAGTACCTGCTATGCAAAAATGCTTATGATTATGAGAATGAAAATGTCATGTTTATCATTACCAGGGCGTTTTACACCCTGATTCCAGTTTTAATCACAAGGAGCTCAATAATAGTCACAAGATGTTGAGAGAAAAGTATTGAGAAGAACTGTGCTGTGATAAAATGTCGTGGTAATGTGCTGGTGAATATAGCGATGCCGAAGAAACCCCTTTTAATAAGCCATTCATTGAATTCAACAGAAAACTAATAAGCGCCGAAGCATTTTACAATGAGTCCGTAAATTAGAATTACATCAAGGAAATTACTCCATTAACAAGCCTGAGGGTAGCCAACATTACATCAACATAACTACATTAAGGAGATGGGAAAGTAAGATCAAACATCTAACTCCAAATCTTTCAATTTGTCACTAAAATACTTGATTTCTTCAAAAAGGATTCTGGTGCGCTGATGACCTGGCTTTTCAATAATCTCTTTGATCAAAATGTCTCTCTTATTCAGAGCTTCGGCTAGTGAATCCGCGTGCATCAAGAGAGCTTCATCAGTACTCACTTCCTTAAACTTTTTCACCCCAGCTTGTATCTTGAGTCTTCCCATCTCTGCCATGGCATCCTCAAGCTTTTTCTTGGACACTTTCAATTCATCGTTAACATTCTTCAACTGCTCTTGGCTTTTTCCAAAGTCTTCCCGATGCTTTCTCCGTTGTTCATGCGCTCTAAGAAGTTCGTCGTCCTTGGCCTTTAATTGCTCTCGCAACTCTGCATTCTCTATTCTAACTTCATCCCAGGCTTGCTGAAGCTTGGCTAGCGTGTCTTTAGTCTGAGCTAAAGTTTGTTTGGTCTTCTTATGAGCTTGAGTGGCAGCATCAGCACCTTTACTAATTTTCTGAAAATGTTGAGCTCTTTCGGTGAAATCCTTCTCTCTTCAGCTAAGATTCTTCCGGCGTCTTGGGCTTTATGCTCCAACTCTCTGTTGGCATGCAGAGTATTTTGAAGAAGACTACTCAAATCTGAATTCTCCACCCTAAGCTCCTTCACCAATGCTTGTAGTTTGTTAAACTCCTCCACGGCTACCATGGTAGGCTGCTCTGGAATTACAGGATATAAAGGGGGTTCCTTTGAAAAAAGCAAGAGTAATTCATTCACCTTTATTTCAATCCATCTTTCATATTCAAGATAAGATCTGCAATCCATTTTTCCAAAGACTGTTTTTCCTGTTTTACGCTGGTGTCCCCAAGCGTTCACAACTTCTCGCAACATTTCCTCATTTTCAGTCCCTGTAAAGAACAAAGATTTCTCGACATCCCGATCTGAGGGAGGATACCTGGAAGCGTATCCAAACTGTCTAATGGCCAGGATCGGGTTATAGTTGATTCCCCTTTTCCTGCCAATTAGAGGCACATTGGGAAAATTCCCACAACGGGTGATAATCTCTATTCCCATCAACTTACGATCGAACCAGACGATGTTATTGGCAGTCAATCCCATTATCTGCTTAGACCACTTTAGAGAATCCCTCGTGTCCACAAACGCACCAGATTGAGGTAAATGCTTCAGAAACCAATCAGACAAAAGTGGAGTACAGCAGTTGACAGGATCCCCCCTTCTTTTCTCATTCTTGAAGTGCACAGAGTAATAAAAATCTCCTAGCAAAGTAGGAACCGGATTTTTGAGGACAAAAACTCTTATAGCCTGCATATCCACAAAATCTTGTTGATTAGGGAAAAGAACAATGCCATAGATACACAAAGCCAGGATGGAATTGTAAACTGCCCAATCTTTTGCTCCAGCAGCCTCTTGAGCTTGATCAGTAAGAAAGGCTAAGTGAAAACCTTTGACCCCATTCTTGATAGCCACATTTCCTTTTAGCGCTGAATCTTTCACTTGTACCGCAGCTGCAATCTCCTCTATGCTAGGATGACTACCAGAAAAGAATGGTACTGCTGATTCAATCGGGATTCCCAAAATAAATGAGAACTCCTCCAAAGTAGGCATCAAAATGTAATCAGGAAAGAGAAAGCATCGCAACGAAGGCTCATAAAACTGTAGCAAAGTGTGAAGAGCATCATGTTCATACTGTGTGACTCTGCGGACCATCTCAACCAATTTCCCATATTTCCTCTGGAAAGTGATAAGAACACCCGGGTCAGCCATGGCTATCATTTTATGAAGCAAATCCAACGTTGGCTCTGGAAATTTGTAAGCGACATTATTCTTCCTCTTAGCATTTGTCTCCGTCGAACCCATTGACTGGAATCAAAGGTAAAATAAGCACCTGGAAATGACAAACATGAATGTTATGATATGATAATGCAATGCAAAAGGCATGGTATCAGGGTGCTCCGCGTCGGTCCTGGACTGTGTGCACGGTGTATGTGTAAATCTGAGAATAATACTGTAGATATAAACCCACTGACTGCAATAAAGTTACATCATCTGTCTGTGAAAATACCAGAATACTAGGGTATGTGGGAGGCATGGTCACCTGCAAACCTGTAAACACCCGTCCATACTCACATGTAGGTACTAGAACAACAGTTCCTCAGTTTCGGATTCTCTATTTTGAGAAACAATAGCACATTCAGCCCGTAGGATACAATGCTATCGCCAAACAAAGAGAACGTCCACTGATTCCCCCAAAAATAAAGGTCATCCTATGCAAGTTCCAAAGTGGGCCCTCGGGTGCGAATGGGTTTGCCACAGAATGTGGGCTGCCACTGCTACCACTAAAGAGGGATGTTTCCACTAAGGTCCTCAATGATCGATCACCAGAGTCGACAACTTTCTAGGTTAACACTCTGAAATGCACAAGACGCGCAAATCAGAACATATCCCAAGAAAACTTTGTCTGGTTGTGGATTTCGTATAACCCATACATAACAAGATGCTACGTAGGCCACACTACCGTCCACTCTAGTCCTATGTATGCACTCAAGCCTGTGTAATGGGCTTATCTCTCAGAATACCCATCCCGCCAAACAGAAAACCAACACGGCACAATCCAGTATAATAATGAAATGAAAATGCAATAAGTGCGGTAAATACAGTAAAATAGTAATACAGTAATATACAACAAATAAAGCACGACAATAAACACCCAATGAAAATAAACAAACAAGCGCTAGGATTGACTTGCAAAAGGGGATGGACCAGTAAGAGAACTTATTCTCCCCAGCAGAGTCACCAGCTGTCGCTCCCGGGATTTTCATCCAAGTACAAACACGAAAGTGGCACAGAAACAGAGTCGCCAGCAAGGTGTATTTATCCCAAGAGAGGGAAAGGAAACACTGCATAAACCTGAGGGAAAGGAAAGAGCATGGTCTTGCTACCAAGAGAACTAGGTTCGGGAGTCGGTTACGCGAAGGGAAGGTGTTAGCACCCAACACGTCCATCGTACCCGATGGGATCCACGCTCGCTTTTCTTGATCAAAGGGTGTCATCAACTGGATATAAACTGCTCATTGGAGAACTGGAAAAGAAAGATAGAAAGGAAAGGGGGAAAAGAATGAGAACAAGAAGAAAATGTAGGGAAAATAAAAGAGGTGCTCGAATGGGCCCTACCCCACTGCCTACGTATCTCATCGGGAACATGAGAATCAGAGCGACGTAGTTCCCCTCAGCTAAGGGAAACTTGCTTGTGTTTTTTAGTGGAAACGTCAACGTTCGCGTCCTAGCAGTTAGGTGTTGCAGCTCGCTGTGCGGAGACTTAGGCGTTACCTGTCTGCGGTAGAACGGAAATGACGAATCCTTAAGGAATAAGTGAATGAGATGAGGAGTGAAATCCCGAAGGAAATACGTTATTGTTTGTTTGAAGTTTTTTTAGAAAGAAGTGTTTTGATTGTTATGTGTTTACAACACATATTGTATTTAAGTCCTTCACGTAGGATCGAATGCCTCGCATATCGACCCAAGACGGGACGTATGCTAAACATTCTAAGAAAGTGAGAGAAGACCCCTCACTATCTCATTCTCACGTGAAAGGCTCAAATACAATATTTGTTATGCCTTTTATTAAGTGTTTTTTACTTTTGTTTTGAGATGAGAAGAAGAGACTCAAATGGAAGAAAAAGGTGAAAACTAATGAGGGAGACTAAGACTCAAACCCTAAAGTTGTCATACATGGATGTTCCTATGGTTAATGTGGTTTAAGAAACCTAATCCTAAAAGAAAGGAGAAGAAGAGCAAAAGAAGCAACTTACTTCCAAGATGGAAGTTAAGTTGATCTTGAAGAGGGATGAAGAAGAAGTTATTCAAGGAAAGCATATAAATGCTTATCATGCTCACAAGTTGAATTATTAAAAGAGATAAGAGAATATGAAAGAAATAGGTGTATGTGGAAGCATCTCCACACACTTACTTACCCTTAGCACCTACATGAAAAGGTTAGTTCAAAAACTATTTACAAGTAATGAAATAAGGAAAGAATACCAAAATAATGATCAAACCAATTGAGAATCAATGGATAAAGATCCCAAGAGATGAAAATCAATCAAGGTCAGAACCTATGCTCTAAGTATGTTCTCTAATGTTAAGATATCTAACCCACACTAACTATGTACAAGCGAAGTCTTAAACATCAAATAAAAGCACCTATGAAAGGACAAGATGAAAGATGAGTGGACATGCAAAGTGATCATGCAATAATGCTTCATAAAAGATCAAGGTCAGAACCATATACCATTTATAAAAGTCTTCTAATGCACATGAATCATCACACAAATCATGGATAAAAGAATACAAGTAGAAGAAGTAAGATGAAGAAGAAGTAAGTATAAGAGCAACATGTTCAATTAGATGCACAAAGTGACATATTAGAGATGCATAAAATGTGAAATGATTAATTAATGCATATGGGTAGTGGCATACTATTGATGAGATGCAAATAGAAGGAGGTAAATGTCATACAAAATGCACACATGAAACATGTAGAGCACATGAGGAGACAAGAGGCAAGGAAATCAATCATGTTAAACTTCAAGTTATAACACATAAATTCATACCAAATGCAAATACAAGTCCAAGTGACCCATAATGAAACAAATATGACCTATAATGGCATACAAATGACCTATAAAAGATGCACAAACAAACATAATATGGTGGCATAAATGCCTCATCAAAACATGTTAGCATAAAGTAGAAGAAAGTGCACAAAATTAATTCCAATCATGAAGCATCAAACAACTATCAAAGCACATGAGAAAATTATAGAAATGAGCCACAACTAACCTAAGTCAGAGGCAAAAACATGTATAAAAAACTCATGGCAAACTCAAAGAAAAAGTGCCTCAAAAGGCCTCATGAAAACACTTTGAAACACACCACAAAAATGCTCAAATAAGCACTCCTAAACACATGATAAAATGACTTTAAAAATCAAAAGAAAATTTATTTAGATGCTTTAATGTGTTATCTAAACAATGCAAAAAGAATGGATGAAAAATAGTGTGTGAAATGAGAGAAATAAAATGTACAAGTTTGAGTATCAATGAAGAATCTCATTCAAAAAGAAATTATTGAATAATATGCAAAGATCCATGAAATCAGAATTAAAAATAATAGAAAATTATCTAAATGTGTTAAGAACCTACATGAATTTTTATAGAATTTTTTAATGAGGTTTGGTATTTTTATTAAAAAGAAATGGAAATAATATGAAAAAGAAATTAAAAATGGAATAAAATGTGCAGGAGGTGCAACGTGAGCAAATTTTCAGTTTAAAAATGGAATTGGGCTTAACGTGGGGCGTGAAAAGCAAGTATGAGTCCAGTCCAATACAAAACGTGCATGTGTGTGATATGGTGCACGCGCAGTCAAACGAGGATGCAATCACAACCACAGGATTCAGTCAACCACAATCAATCAAGAAAAGTAAACTAATCTAATGGTCCACACGTAAGCACATGATAATCAAAATACACGCACACGCATAGGAGCACTCAGAGTAAAAAATGAGGCACGTGACATGGACCCTCTTCATTTATGCATTGGCGCTTTAGGAAGCGTTAGATAAAATGGATCAGACGGCCATGATATAAAGTTGAGAAACCCTAACTGCGCACCCTCACCGGCCGGAGAACGACCTTCGGTCGTCTTCTCCTGCCATCTCCGTCACCTACAATTCCTCCAACCTTCCAGAAAATCATAAACCATACACCATTCAAAAGAGGAGCTCACGCACATCACGAATCTAGGCTCAGTTTTCACATATCACACACACATACAGAGAATCGAAGAGATGAATATTGCCCTAGATTTTTCAACTATGCATCTAACATGCCTATCAACTAGCCGGAAGCACCAATAGCTTCTAATAAGCTGAAATCAGTGTAAAACAACTTAAAATTAATGAAAATCAAGTGAGATAAGTTTGAACAAAAACTTGAAATATGGAGCAACTTGAACACAAGAAAACCAGAGAGGAGAATCCTTTGCTCTTGATCTTCTCAAAGAGCAAAATAAATGCTCTAGATCTTGAAATCTTGAAGAATACAGATGGATATTCGAAATACAGAGAAGTTACTCTTGGTGAATTGATGTTGATTCTGCTTATTCTTGATCAATAATGAACTAGTGATGATGATGATGACGAAATATGGATGAAGATGATGATGAGATGAAGAAGAAACTCATGCAAATAGAGAATGTGCAGAGAAGATTTCAGAGAGAAGAGTGAAAATGATTTTGTGAAATGTGGACAAATGAGAGAGTCCTCCAAAATATGTGTGAGTTTTGAATATATAGGTTGGGTTAGAACTTAACTACAATGGTTAATTGAGTTGGTTAATTGAGTTTAGGGAGGGTTACGTGAGTCCAACCTAACTAATTGAGTTAAGTTAGTTAGGGCGAGTTATGAAGGTTTTGATATGGTGTGGGTGATTTCATGGCCAACTATGGTGAGGATAATGGAAAATGAATGGTGGTGATGGTACTGATGTAGTAGCAGCATGGTTACTTGTGGTGTAAGTTTTTATTTTCCTCTTTGATGCATGGCACGACATGTACATCATGATGGTGTAAGGGAATGTTGGTTTTAAAATGGCAAAGAGTGGCTGGTGTGTGAATATGAACAACAATAACAATGCTGCAACCTGTTTCTTTTTTTAGTCAACAACAACACATACTCAAAGTAGCTACTTCCACGGAGAATTACTTCATGCATAATGGATGAAATGATGAGATATTGATGGCATTAGAAAGGTGGTATATCATAGGACATTTTTGATGTTTGAATCTAATTGAATTGAGGCTTGGAAGTTAATGAAAAATAGCTTAAAATTAAAGTGGTTAGGACTGGTTCATGGGCGTGTGGCAACTTGCGTGCATGGCCATGTGACTTGAGGAAAATTCAGCATGAACACCTCAACTTTGGCCCACTATAACTCACTTATAACTTGCTCAAATGGAAAAATGTCCAACATCAAAGTTGAAGAGGACATTGAAATGAACAACTTTGATGTTCAACATTTTTTAATTTGAAGCTAACTTCAATGAGAAAAATGGCTTGACATTTGGCACACCAGGTGTTTGACAAAATTATGGCGCGCATACCTGGTCTTGCTTGGTCATGACTTGGTTTTTGACCTAGTTTTGTCAAACTTTGATTGACCATAACTCCCTCAATTTTGATCCAATGGAAGAGTTCTTTATATGGATTTGAAGCTTAGAATGTGAACTTTAATTGGCTCAACTTGGGCCTGAGGTTTGAAGCTTTTATCATGGGGAAAGGAAGCCTCAAAGTGTGGTGCAAAATGGTCTAAACTTGCCATTTTTGGAAACCCTAAGTTTCTAAAAATGGAAACTTTGTACATTTCTTGATTTTTCATGATTCCTCCATCATTTCTTGGTCAAATATTGTCCAATGAACATATGTAACTTGAATTTCATGAATTTTACCTTAAAAAAGTCAGGAGTTGACTTTTTCCACTACACAGTTGACTTTTTCCCAAATTTTCTAATTCTCAACCAATTGGTCAATTGAAACTCTTCTGAAATGAATCAATGGGCAATCTTCCATCTCTAGACCCTTGAGGACATGTAGAATTCCATGAGGTCAATTTTTACCCAAGAAATCAGAAATAAACTAATTTCAAGGCAAACCCTAGTTTCAAACCCTCAGTCTAGGAGAAAATAGCACATCCTCCAAATCCAAATTCCTCTGAATATGATGTACATCCTGTCTAAAAAAGATGAGATATCACATTTGGAGGGGATAAAAGCTCAAAGATCTTGCCCATTGGGGCATTCTACTCAAGAATTCCAAAACCCTAGTTTTGCACTGATTAGGGAGGTGAGATTTCCTGCATTCTCATGTCAAGCTTGATCATATGATGAAGTGATGACCCATTAAGACCTCTTGAGGCTCAAGGCTCCTTGGACTTGACTTAGACACCCTGATCCCATGCCAAAGAACTAATGAAATGCAAATGATGATTATGCAAAATGCAATGCAACATATGCCAGTAAAAGCTAAAAGCAAGAGGGCAAATTTTGAGGTGCTACACGCCTGAACGAAGGATCAGCTGTATCAGATACGGTTTTCCCATCTGATACCTTCGGCCGAGTTCTTATCTCCTAAGCCCAACCAACGGTATTCCCCGCAGGGACTATCTCTCCTAAGCAAGGTAGAATTGTTACTCTTGAACCAACGGTACTTCTTCGCCTCGCGATGGCCGAGTATCCAGTCGTGTTCATCTGTCAGTCTGTATGTCACGTCAGTTTTGTCAGCACATACATATATACATCATGCATTATTGATTTGCATTCATATTCATATTGCATCACTATCACTCTAGTCGGTCTTATCCCCTAGTAATAAAAGTCCTCTCAATCGAGTTTCCAGTTCTTTCCTCGTCAAGAAGTGAACCATATAAACGATCTCTCCTCTAGTTTATTTCTGGAATGAAGTCGGTCCCTTGACCACTTTGATAACTTGAACCTCTAAAAGACCAGAGAACCTTCGACAAGTGTCACTCTTTGCCATTGAAGATGATATCCTTGCATTCCCGGATTAAGGAAAATCCCCAGAGAAAGCCTCTTAAGCAGAGATTCGGAAATATGGCAGTTTTTATCCAAAAAACCACTGATGAAAAGGTCATCGACACCTCAAAATTGGATCCCATCATATGGCATTTCTCCGGAAAAATACCGAGAAAAGTATGATGTTAGACCCCAAGCGGAAGCAGTCTCTCAAGAAACTCGCTTTCCCCAGTAGAAACAAATGGCGTCTCCAATAGAGAAGTTTGTGCAACTCTACAACTCAGACAATTGGGTTCCCCAGCAAGTCTGACATCAATTTTTCCCGTCAAATGGCATCTCCCCAGGAAAATTCGGCGAGAAGTTTGAGGAAAACCGCTACAAATAGCGTCCCTTGTCAATAAAGTTTATTGACAAAAGAAACTTAGACCAGTTCCTTGGCAGGAAACCAGGATCGAGGGGAAGTTTACATCAGAAACTAAGACCAGTTCCTTGGTAGGAAACCAGGATCGAGGGGAAGTTTACATCAGAAACTTAGACCAGTTCCTTGGTAGGAAACCAGGATCGAGGGGAAGTTTACATCAGAAACTGAGACCCGTTCCTTGGTAGGAAACCAGGATCGAGGGGAAGTTTACATCAGAAACTGAGACCAGTTCCTTGGTAGAAAACCGAGATCGAGGGGAAGTTTATTTCAAAAACTGAGGCCAGTTCCTTGGTAGGAAACCAGGATTGAGGGGAAGTTCATTTCAGAAACTGAGACCAGTTCCTTGGTAGGAAACCAGGATCGAGGGGAAGTTTATTTCCGCAACTAAGACCAGTTCCTTGGTAAGAAACCAGGATCGAGGGGAAGTTTATTTCAAAAACTGAGACCAGTTCCCTGGTAGGAAACCATGATCGAGGGGAAGTTTACCTTTTCTAAGCACCATTTCTTAGCAAAAGAAGATGAATGCGTGAGCTACCATTCATAACCACCATCAAAATTTCAGATATTCCGATATTTAATCCTCTTGCACCCCGAATGCCCGAATACCTTCGTCATTCACACCTTCAGGTCCAAGAAGATTAAATAGGGGCATCTGTCATACCCCAAATTTTGACCACTAATATTTCCCATCATTGTGCTAATCATCATCACAATATGGATGTACCTTTATGCCTCATGAGTCTCCCCAAAGGGGGGGGGGTGAGCATTCACTACAATCAAAATTAGGGTTTCAGGCCCTCTCAGAGCCTTTAGACAAAGGCTCAATCAAGGAATGGAATGATATTCAACTTGTCTACACTCTCAAACATTCACAAAGGATAAAAAAGGACTCCCACTTCAAGGATTAAGCACAAAGCTGCTCCCTTCTAGGTGGATCAAGCCTCAAGATCGCTAGTGTCACCAAATTAGGGTTTTGGTCGACCAGGGCCTCCAGATGGAAAATTTCCTCTGGGCATGAGCCAATACTTCAAAGAATAGCCTAATATGCTCCATGGAACCTCATGGACCCCATCATCAAGTCAATTTAGCCTCAGGGGATGCATTCATAAAAAATCAGGAATTAGGGTTTCTTGAACTAATTCACCCCTAAGTTGACTTTTGGGACAAATCATGAGCCAAGACCTCAAGACATGATTTGAGGATCTCTAATATACCAAATTGATCCATTTACAACAATGGATTGATCCAAGAAGCTTGAGCAACAAGTCTCAATTTCATCTAGACCACAATTAGGGTTTTGTAGAAAAAGTCAACTGTAACTCTGACTTTTGACCAGGATATGCTCCCAAATCCTGGGACATGATTCAATACACCCTATAACACCCATGGAACATGTCCATCAAGTTTCATTTAGGTCAAGGACATGATTTCCTAAAGGATTGCACAGTTTGGAATTCATCTGATAAAAAGTCAACTGTGCACAAAAGTCAACTTTGACTTTTTGAGATTTTTCACAAAAATGGTTTTTTAACCATAAAATGATGTTAATGTATGATTTGAATCATCATTCATCAAGAAAAATCAAAGAAAGTGGGATAACTTGTAAAAGGGGTAACCATAAAAACTTAGAAAAGTTTCTAAGTTATGAACAAAGTGGCAAGGGTACCAACTTTGGAGGATTATAACTCCTAAACCACAAAGCCATTTTTCCCCATCCAAAGCTTGATTTGTAGCCCTCGTGGCCCTCTACAAAAACTTCAACTAGACCTCATTCCAATTCATTAGGGATTTTGAGTTATGGAATGATCAAAATGGCTCAAAACATGAAATGTCACTTTTTCCAACACTTAGTGAAATTTTCACTAAGTCAGAATCTGCCTTCACTTTTTTCCAAATGTAGGGGGATTTTTCACTTGGATCCAAAAGGTATCAAACCAAATATGATTAAACAGTTTTTGTAACATATGAGGCCTTTCCAAAATGGCCAAGAACGTCACCAAATTCAATTTGAGCTAAGAGTTATGGTAGTGGCAAAATGCCTTGCTGAAAACTGCCAAGGTAAGGCAGAATTTTGCATTTTTTGTCGATTTACCAAAATCAGCCAATTTCAAGCCTTGTCATCATCTTGGACACATCTGAGGATCAAATCTAAAGGGGACAATCATTGAGCCAAGCCTTCAAAGTCCTTGGAACAAGAAGTAGCATGCCAAACCTAGAATTGCCTAAAATAGGGACAAGACTCCAATTTTGGATTGAAGCATTCAATAGATGCTTAGAGGTGGCATGGACTGACACATTTGCAACTGAATTCAGTCAAGATTCCTCCAACAACTAGGGAACCAAAGCTCTGTGCTCTAACCTCTAGTCAATGGCTAGAGGAGACTTGGATTTTCATTTGCCAACATTGGCCAAACCTCTGCTGCAGTTGCCATTCACTATTGATCTCAAAATAAACTTGCTCTACTATAAATAGAGCTCATTTATGCTCAGTTTGAGTACACCAAAGCCATCAAACAGATGCTTCCTCAAAATCCCTCTCTTTAGGCCAAAATTCCTTCTCTAGCAAGGTAACTCTGAGTTTTTGAGTTTGAGAGCATTTTCAATCAAACAAATCACACACACACACCTCATAAACATCATATGTAGGTGATCCAAACACTCACAAGTGACCTGTAACACCAAAATCACAAAGTCACCTCTCAAAACCTCAAAATAGGCCTTTTGTACATTTTTCAAGCCATATCTTGATTCAGTCACTTTCCAAACTAGATAAAACCTCAAACACACTCCAAATATCATCCTTGAACTATCCCAAATGGTTCCCCCTATCTGGAACACCATTTGAGAGAGTTGCTATTTTGGTCACTTTTAACCCCTTTTGCAAGAAAGGGTCAGTTTGTGTTTTTGCAGGTACCAGCTGATTCCAATCATCCTAAAAGCTTCTAAGGGATCATTTGAGTGTGTCCAAAGCATCAAATCATTTCTGGAATAAGAGGCTTGACAGATTGCACAAAAACTCCAAAAAGCTCAAAAAGAGGTAAGCCTCATGACTTGAACTTTCCAAAATATGCATTGCTTTGAAGTCCACTGATCATGCACACCTCATACATGTTATATATGTTGTGTTTGAACCAATTGATCATGTAATTCATGCCTGTATCAAAGTGTAGCATAGAAAATGCAATTATAGGTCTTTTTCAAAACCACTATCGGATTTTGAGGAGGGAGTATGATCTGAAAAAAATACCACCACCATTGGATTCCTTGTGAAATTTTGGTCCAGATGCATATAAATTTTGTCTCAAACCATTAAGAATTGAGAAAGTTATGACCTTCACGTTTCTGAGCCAAAACATGCCTTGCCTTGCCTTGGGCCAGGCCTAAAACCAAGGCATGACTTGTATATTTGTGGTTTCACTTCAAACAATGGATGTATCACCACCCCAGGAGTAAGTCGCACGCCTTGTAACCTTGAGGTCGAGGGTTCAAACCCCACCCATGCCATTTTGTGTTTTTTCACATTTTTGCTATTTTTCAAATGTTTTTATGTTTTATTAATTAATTGGAAAATTAATAACTCTCTCAATTTTAATTATTTTTGATTGGTTCTTTTTGCAAAAAATCACAAAAATGTTGAAATATTTTATTCCACAAAAAATTAAGTTTATATTATTTATTTAATATAATTAGTATTTTTGTGAATAAATTCCTTTTTAATTATTTTTAAACATTTTAAAAGTGAATATTTACCTTGAAAATCAAAACAAAATGAGTTTTGATTCATCTTGTGATTAAAACCTCATTTTTCAAACCTTAAACAAAAATTACAAGTGGTTTATTCAAATTCATTTGGTATTTTTCATTGATTTTCTTTTAATATTTACTTTTAAAAGAAAACAAATTAGGGTTTCTTTGATTTTCACCCTCACAAATCATTTTCAAACACTCATGGGCCTCTATTAGAGTGTAAGACCCAACCCTTTGTAAATACAAACCCTTGTTGGACCTCACTTATTGTATAATTCCCGTTGTATTTCAAAAGTTCGGCGCGATCGTCGCCCATTTAAAATAAACCATCTGGGCCTCTCCTCGAGGTATAAGACCCATTCAAAATATTTGGGCCCCAATTAGAGTGTAAGACCCAACCCCCTTTTAACCAAACCTTTTTTGGGCCTCAGATATTGTATAAGTCCCTCTGCGTTAAAAGAAACCTCGGCGCGATTGCCATTTCAAAACAAAAACCATTTGGGCCTACCCTCGAGTAGTAAGACCCATTTCTTTTCTTAAAACACTCTTTGGGCCTCTTGAGAGAGTGTAAGACCCATCCCTTTGTACAGAAAACCTTTCTCGGGCCTCCGTCACTTGTATAATTCCCTCTGTACAAAAACCACAGTGCGATCACTGATAAAACCTTGGACCTCTCCTTGAGCTGTAAGCCCCAACCTTTCTTTCTCAAAGCACTTTCTCCTTTGATTTTGAAAATACTGTTGTTTTCAATCTTTCTTTGTTGAACAACTAACCAAACAACATGAAAGCTCTACAACCGAGTAAGTGTTTATACGCTTTCATTTACCGCTTTCATATACATATAACTGTATTGTGGGGCTGTTTCACTGTAAGTCTTCTTTCATAAACTCATATCGACTGTGTAATAATAGTATAGATATTTAGAGTTTCCCCGGAAACTACGTCTAGCACTAAACCCAGTTGGTCACTCTTAGAAATAGACAAAACTAGATCCCCCATAGGAGCACCAGATACAGTCTTCTCTTCGGCTGTCCTCCTTAGGAATTGTCAAGAAACTCTAACTCCCCAGAGATGATCTTTTCTCCGTGAATGACATCTCTTGAGTTTCTTCCAAATTCTCGAACCTTCCTGGCTTGATCTATTTGTAGCGAACGATTTTGGACGCGGTTCTTAAGCGCTGGTCGCTCTCTGCGGTTGAGCTTAAAACTACAGGTCGATTCATTTTTTATCCTATTGTGAGCTGAATAAGGAAGGGAAATAGATGTCTCCAATTAACCCTGCTTTGCATACTGAGTTTAAACAGCGGTCTGTTAGGTTACGAATGCTATCAATGCGAGGGGGGCCTTTGTACTGGTTATTTGTATTTTCGCCAATACTGTTTTCTTTCCTTTTTATGTAGACAGAAGGTTTCTGGCGGGGAACAAGGATTAGGATGTTAGGACTGATGTTTTTGAATTACTGCTTTTGATTGATGGAGATATGGGATTTGGTTTTTTTGTTGATTGTGCTCGCTAAGATCTTTTCTTTCGATCTTATGCCTACGTATTCCCGTTTACCGAAACAGGGAAATCAGAGCGTTCGTAGTTCCTCCTATTCTATGGGAGGAAATGATTGTTTTGGTGTCTTGTTCAAAGCCCAAGAAGTGAAGCAAAAGGTGATTTGTATCTTGTTCAAAGCCCAAGATATGAAGCTGAAAGGGTGTTGACTTTAGAGAGAATTTGTCATCTCTAAAGAGGGGGGTTGTATGTCACAACTGTTGAGTGACTGGTTATAAAGGAGAATTACTTTAACCGGGATACACGGATCCTAGCAATGCCATAATTTCCTTTATAGGGGATTTCAACCTGAAGGAGAAGACTTTAACTCAGTTTAGAGCAATGCCATCTTTCCTTAGGAATTTCTCATACTAAAAGAGGGACAGTGGCATGGATGTAGATGATCCAGAGGCTTGCCGCTTACAGCGATTAGATGAAGGGGAAGGAGTTGTTGATGTTTGTGCACTGTGAACGAGGCACAACTTTGATGCTAAAAGGTTAATTGGATTAACCAGTGGTTTTCTTATACAAAGCCTAAGAGGAGGCTATTATGTGTCTCGTACAATGCCCGAGAGAGAGGCTAAAAGGTTTTGACTCAACGATGGAATCTTTTGGTATCTCGTATAGAGCCCGAGATGGAGGCTATTGTTTGTTTGGCTCAATAAGAACCTTTTTGTATCTCGTATAAAGCCCGAGATGGAGGCTAAAGGGGTAATTGACTCAACGAGGGAGTCTCTTATGTGTCTCGTACAAAGCCCGAGAGAGAGGCTAAACATTGTTTGACTCTGCTGGGGAGAATCATTGTACAAAGCCCAAGAGGAGGCTAGGGTTACTGATTGTAAAAGAGAAAATCAGTTCTTATATGAGTAACACTGTACTCAGGGATTTGATTCAAGGATCCGAGTTATTCCTGTTCTTTAAGGAAGCAGGAAATCCGAAGGGTATTGAGACTGTCGGAGTCTGCAGGTTTCTTTCCTATTTTTGAAGGGGTCACTTGAGAATGTCTTTGAGACTCAAGGAGATTAGACTGTCCATGTCTAGAGTTTTATCTTTTGTACTATGCTTTGAGAAATAGTAGTAGACTCTACGAAAGGACTGTTCTATGAAGATGACTAGGTTCTGTTCCTATACCTCTAGGAGGTCGTCGGGACAATTTGTATGAAGCCCAAGAGGAGGCTGGAAACTTTTTAAGAAGCCGACGGGTCCTTGTTCTAAGCCCAAGAGGAGGCTATCATTCCCGGAGGAAGAGATCATTATACGAAGCCTAAGAGGAGGCTGTGAATACTTCTAAGAAGCCGTAGGGTCCTTGTACTAAGCCCAAGAGGAGGCGGGGTTGCTTTTAGGAAGCCTGTGGGTCCTTGTACGATGCCCAAAAG
This sequence comes from Lathyrus tuberosus, assembly GCA_022829125.1. NCBI lineage: Eukaryota > Viridiplantae > Streptophyta > Magnoliopsida > Fabales > Fabaceae > Lathyrus > Lathyrus tuberosus. The sequence goes on from JALAZF010000043.1 coordinate 21,155,291, forward strand.
GAGGCCGATGCTTTTAAGAAGCCCGTGGGTCCCCAAACCCCGAGAAATTCAAGGCAATGCTATTCACCGAGAATAGATCAAAGAAAGGAAAGTTCGAGAATTTGGAAGAAACTCAAAGATGCCATTCACGGAGAATACATTCATCTATGGGAGTAGAGTTTCTTGACAATTCCTAATGAGGACAACCGAAGAGAAGACTGTATCTGGTGATCCTATTGGGATCTAGTTGTCTATTTCTACGAATGAACGAAACGGCGTCACCTAGTTCTAGACGTAGTTGCCGGGGAAACTCGAAATATCTATACTATTATTACATAGTTGATATGAGTTTATGAAAGAAGACTTACAGTGAAACAGCCCCACAATACAGTTATATGTATATGAAAGCGGTAAATGAAAGCAATAACCACTTACTCGGTTGTAGAGCTTCCATGCTGTTTCGTTAGTTGTTCAACAAAGAAAGATTGAAAAAAACAATATATTCAAAATCAAAGGAGAAAGTGCTTTGAAATAAAAAAGATTTGGGGCTTACAGCTCAAGGAGAGGCCCAAGGTTTTTATCAGTGAGCGCACTGTTGAATTTGTACAGAGGGACTTATACAAGTGACTGTGGCCCAAAATGTTTTCTGTACAAAGGGATGTGTCTTACACTCTCTCAAGAGGCCCAAAAAGTTTAAAGAAAAAGAGTGGGGCTTATAACACGAGGGTAGGCCCAGTTGACTTTTCCGTTTGAAATGGCGAGCGCCGAGATTTTCATTTAACGCAGAGGGACTTATACAATAAGTGAGGCCCAAATGATTTTGGTTAAAAGGGGGTTGGGTCTTACACTCTATTAGAGGCCAAAATTGTTTTTGAATGGGTCTTATAGCTCAAGGAGAGTCCCAAGGTTATTTTTCAAAAGGGCGACGATCGCGCCGTTTGTTTTTGACGGTATCGGGACTTATACAATAGACTGAGGCCCAAAAATGATTTGGTCAAAAAAGGATTGGGTCTTACACTCTACTAGAGGCCCAAAAGTTTTGAAAATGATTTATGAGGGTTGAATTAATCCAAAAACCCTAATTTGTTTTCAAAAATGTATTTAATTGAATAAAAATTCAATTAAAATGATCAAAATTGTTTAACATGTGAAAAACAAATTGTGATTTTGGATTAATGCTTCAAAAATTAAGTATTGACCTACAAAATAATTAGAAAGCATTAAAAGTTGCAAAATCAATGTAGAAAAAATATTTAAAATGTCAAATACAATTAAAATATTAATTCTTTGCAAAAATATCAATTATATGAAATAAATAATATTTTTGGGATTTTTTGATAAAATAAAATATTTTAACATTTTTGTGAATTATTAAAAAAAGAATCAATTCAAAATCATTAAAACTCAGAGAGAAATTAATTTTTGAATCAATTAAACAAAATCACAAAATTCAAATATTTGAATTTGAAAGAAATGGCGCCAAGAACACACCAAGAACACGCGCGTGTTCTGGGTTTGGCTGATTTGCATTTTCTCCTCAATCTCACTGAATACTTGATTATATCATGCAATCCACATATCATTATGCTCGTCTCAACCTCACGATCATGTCTATAACACTTAATTTCATTTAAATTAAACATATAACAAGAAATCATGAAAAATCCTCAAGAACCCTAATTTCTGCATGAAGGCTAGAATTTTTGATACACGGTTCAAACAATGCAATTAATTGAGGGAAAACATTCCATGCATGATTATGAACATATGGCCAATTTATTGTGCGAGGAAATATGCATAGATTGAGAGATGACCAAGTATATGCTTACCTTTAAGCTGTGACAGCAAGTGCAATGTGATTTTTGATTTGGAGGTGTTACAGATGAGTGGTGATGATCTGAACAGCTTCCCTACTGTAATACCCCAAAATTTGCTCTCCCCTTTTGTCATCATAGCATGGCATTATCATTTATCATATCATATCCACCTCATTAACATTACATTGCATTTAACATAGAAAAATGAAGCATGGCATCCTTCTTACCATCAGGGCATGTGATCAGGTGGAAGGTGGATAATCAAGGAATCATTCAAAGCACAAAAAGGTCAATCAAGTTGGCTCTAGGCAAGCCAAGAGGTCTCTCATGTCTCATACTATCTCAATTGATCTTCCAAAATCTCAAGAAAGTGAAATCCAATGGGAGATTGAAGCAATACATCTTTCATCATGCAAGAGGTTCAAAAATTGAAGGAAAACCCTCAAAAGAGATAGCTCATTGATCCAAAATCATTCTCAAGTGGCATTTCTCATCATCCTTTAAGGGGACACACAGCATACTCTGAGGAATTTGAAATTGAAGACTGCACTTTTACCTCCTAACCAAAGGGGGCCAAAATTAGGGTTTCCATTTAAATCAGGGAATCTTTGATTTTTTGAACAAAACTTGATGTCATGGTATTCCATATGTCCTTAAGTGTATGTGTGTGGAAGATTGCATCTCAATTGGTTTTAGAAGTGGTTCAATTGGAAGAAAGATCAAGAATCAGAGAAATTGGGGCAAAGTCAAATAATCAGAGGAAAAAGTCAACTCTTGACTTTTTGAGGCCAAATTCATGAAATTCATGTTACATGTGACCAAGGTACAAAATTTGGTCAAGAAACTCCAAAGGAATCATGAAAAAATCAAGATGTGGAAAGTTGCCATTTTTGGATGAAGTAGGGTTACTAAAAATAGCAAGTTTTGGCCATTTTGCATCAGAATTGGAACCAAGGCCATTCAAAATTGAAGCACCAAATGAAAATTCCACTCTGCCTCAATGAAAGGCCTTGCTTTGAGCTTCAAATCCATGGGTAGAACATCTCCATTGGATAAAAATTGAGTGAGATATGATTGACCAAAGTTTGAGCAAAGTAGGTTCAAAACTAGGTCATGACCAAGGATTTTCAAGTCACGCGCATGTCATTTTCACAAACACATGGTGGGCCAGATGTTTTGACTTATTACCCATGGTTAGAGGCCTCAAGTGAAAAATCTTTCAACATGGAATTTGTTCATCTATGTGAGATCTTCAAGATTGATGGTCATGGTTTTTTTATTTGATCAAAGGATGAGAAGTTGTAATGGCTCAAAGTATGGGCTATGCAACTGAAATTTGACTAGGTCACAACCAAGTCATGCCACACATGCGCGCATTCTGCAGCATTGTAAGCCTGTCTTGAGTTCCTATGTTTGAAGCTCATTTTCAATATGTTGCAAGTCTCATTTTCACTTCTTTTCAACATCAAAGTTGTTGTACCATGTACACACTTTGAAATGGTACCAAGATCACTCATGTCCATGGCTTGAAGAGAGAGATATCCATGCGCAAACTTCACCATTTCCAACTGAGGAATCACATCAGAGTTAGCAGTTTGGTTCAGACATTCATCAAACAATCCATGAACTTTATTTCCACATTTGGTCAAGCACATATCACCTACACAATGTTTAACATCACGTGCCTTGCATGAAAATAGAGAGAACAACTTGTTGAGCAAGTTTCTGCCACAACAACCTTACCATTCCAAGCTTCACTTTTCATTCCACCATAACTGTCGTGAACATTCCCACACCACACCACAGCCATCAATGACTCGCCCCTAACTAACTTGACTCAGTTAGTTAGGGTGCACTCAGTCTAACCACTGTGACTCATCTAACTCAACTCAGTTTAACCTTGGTTAACTCACACTATAAAACCAAATCTCACCTCACAACTTCATTTTCTACCACATTCTCTCAAAACACTTCAAACTCTCTCTCACATTCTCTCTACTTTCTCTCTGATTTCACACGATTTTCACCATCTTCCATTCACATTTCATCTTCATCCTCATCAAGGTTTCACTTCTGATCAAGAACAAGAGAGAAGAAGTTCAGTTCATCAATGGCAGCTTAGTTCAGTTGAGTTTTCTTTGTGGTTTTCTTCAAGATCTCAAGTTCAGTGGCATTTATTTTGCTCCACTCAAGCTCAAGAGCATAGGAGGATCATCTCTGGTCTTCTGTTACTTTGAAGAACTTCAAATTCAGGTTTCTTCTCCAACCTTCGTTTTCTGAAATTTCACTTGTTTTCTATTGGTTTGAGCTTCTTAGAAGCTATGTTGAATCCGGCTAGTTGATAGGCCTCTTAGAGGCATAGTTTCAAAGCCTAGGGCATGATTTGATCTCCTCTGTTCTTGCTATGTGTGTGTGTTTTGTGATTTTTATGAGCATATTCATGATGTGCATAAGCTTAACTTTCGATTGGTACACATTTTGTGCATTTTGGTGACGTTTGAAGATTGCAGATGGTGGTGAGTGGCCGGAGAAGGTGACCGGAGGTCCCTCTCCGGCCGGTGGTCTTTATGTTAGGGTTTCTTGCAGTTTGAATGTCAGCCGTGCGATTTTGTTGATCCAAGGGTGGAAAGCTTGCCAGCACATTAAAACGCATGTGCATGTCATGTGCATCATTTCTGAATTCATTTAATCACTGTGTGGTGTAGTGTATGGTATGGAGTGTGCTCACTCAGGTGCGTGCGTTGATTTGGACTACTTTGACTTGCTTGTTGACTTGACCTGATCCAAGGGTGATAATTGCTTGACTTGTGTTTGACTGAGGGTTCATGTTTGTTAGTGTGTTATGCGCGTAGCTGGACCTAAGCCAGATTGATATCCACACCCCCTTGGTTAAGGCCCAATGTAATTTGAACTGAATAGTTACTAGGCATGCACCCCCATTCACATTTACATTCCATTTTATTTTTTTTCCATTTTGCTACACGTTTCATAATTAATTTTTAAAAATACCAAAACATATTGGAAAATTCTACAAAAATTCATGTGTATTCTTAAAACATTTAGGAAATTTTTCATGATTTTATTTTCTGATTTTATGACCTTTTTACCCCTGTTCCATAATTTTCTTTGAATTTCCATTTAGATGCATCCTAAGCATGATACTTGAATTTGTTTAATTTTGTTCTTGCTCATTATAAACTGTTTTGGCATGGTTCTTTTTGCATTGATTCACTAATACATTGAAGCATGTTAGATGATTTTTGTTTGATTTTTTAGGTCACTTTATGACATGTCTTGAGGCCTATATTTGTACCACTTTGCATGACATTTCAACTTGACCTAATTGCTTTGTTTGAAGTCATTTTGCTTTGAATTTTGATATGCTATTTTGGTATGTGATTCATCTCTGATTAGTGAACTCCAATACCATGTTTTCATAATTTTCATGAGGCCATGTGATTTTTGTTTGATGCATTTCATTTAAAGCATTATAACATGTTATATCATTGTAATCTTTAGTGCATGTTTGCATGAGTTCTTTTGTGCATATTTGTATGAGCATTTGCATAGTTGTGTGAGCCATTCATATGATATTATAGGTCTTTGATACACATTATAGGTCATCTTTACATGTTCATTTCAATTTGAACTTTGTGCATCATTAACATGTATTGTTTGCACCTTCTTTTTGAGTTTTCATCTCACTTCTTCTTCTATTACTTCTTGAAAGTCTTGATGGTTGATTCATAAATACTTTTGAGATGTTTATAAACCATTTTTCATTTATTTTCAATTCTGGTTGTTGATTTACATGTTCCATTTATGCATGTCCTCTTCATTTCTTTCCATCTTTCATCTACCCTTTCTTCTTGTAACATGTTTAAATGCTAATGGATGATGTTTGTTGCCTATTCACTTGCACTTGTATGATGATATTCATTTGTTGTCCATATGATGCCCATTCTGGTTGTGGTTCTAGGATTTGTTTTCTCATTTAATTCTTTTGAGTTTTATGATGCATTACATGTTCTTTTACTTCTTATACTTCTTATACATGTTTACTAACCATGTAGGGGCTTTGGTAAGTTTCAATTGAGTGTGGATAAGGAATCCACATTCAACTTCTATCCTTTCTCTTTTACAATTCCATTTTGTGTTTTGTTAAGCACTTATGTGCTTTCTTTTAATAACTCATCACTTTCCCTTTGTGAATTACAATTCATCTTCTACTTTAGAAGTGAATTGTTTAATTCATTCTTTCTTTAGACTTTAGGTTGAAACCTCACAAACTTTAGGATCACTCCCTTAACTAATCAATTAGGAGTGAGTCTTAGTCCATATAGATTTTACCTTTACCTTCTCTTGAGTCTTTCATCTTCTCATCTCAAAGAAAATTCAAAACATATAATAAAGGTAGGCATTTATTGCATTTAGGCCTTTCATATAAAGAAAAGATTATAAGGGGTCTTCTCTTGTAATCTTAGAATGTGTAGCATATAGCCCATCTTGGGTCAATGTGTTAAACATTTGATCTTGTATGAGGGACTTAAATGCAATACTTGTCGAAGGTGCAAATAATAAAAAACACTTCTTCACTTCATAATCAACAAAACACTTAATAAACACAAGTATGCTAGTGTGTTTGAACCTTGATAATTGGAACTAAGTGTGAGGGTCTTCTTCACCCTTAGTGTGCTTTCTTACCCATTCCATCTTGGAATGTGAGAAGGTACACATTCCAATGACTAAGATCCAGATACACTGTCGTATGCAAACAAATCCAAAACACTTCCTTCTAAAAGACAAAAAACAAACAATAACGTCTTTCCTTCGGGAATTCTTTTCTCACCTCATTCACTCTCAACGCACGAGCGCGCTTCTACTCGTTCTCTTGCAAGATGGTAACGCACTCGGACCAGCGAGCCTGCAACACCTGAGCTAGAACGTAAGCCGTTCTCTAAAAAACAATCCATCCCTAGTGAGGGGAACTACGTCGCTCTGATTCTCATGTTCCCGATGAGATACGTAGGCAGTGGGGTAGGGCCCATGCGAGCACTTCTTTTATTTTCCCTACATTTGTTTCTCGTTCCTTTTCCAGTTCTCTTTTCGTTCCTTTTCCGGTATTCTTTTCTATCACCCTTTGATCGAGACAAGCAAGCGTGGATCCCATCGGGTACGATGGACGCGAGGGGGTGCTAATACCTTCCTCTCGCGTAACCGACTCCCGAACCCATTTCTCTTGGTCGTAAGACCATGCTTTTCCTTTCTCTCAGGTTTACGCGGTGTTTCCTTTCCCTCTCTTGGGATAAATACACATTGCTGGCGACTCTGTTTCGGTGCCACTTTCGCGTTTGTACTAGGATGAAAATCCCGGGAGCGACAGCTGGCGACTCTGCTGGGGATCGAACCCAGAATCTCTGGTTTCCTTAGCGAGTCAATCCTAGCGCTTGTTTGTTTTTCTTTCGTTGGGTGTTTACTGTTGTGCTGTATTTACTGTTTTATTGTATGGTTATTTACTGTTTTACTGTACATTACTGTATTTACCGCATTTTAGCATTACATATCATATATTATATTGTGTTGCACTGTTTTGTCTGTTTGGCGGGATGGGTGTTCTGAGAGATAAGCCCACTACCAGGCTTGAGTACACACATAGGTATTAGAGTGGATAGTCATGACGCTTGCGTGGTGGTGACCACGTATTGTTGTTCATGAGACCCACAACCAGACGAGGTTCTATCAGGAGCTTTCTGCTACTGCATGTTATGCAGGCCAGTGGTTATTCTCTTGAGGAACTGTCGACTCTGGTGACCATTCCCGAGGACTCAGTTGCGGCACTCCTCCCGAGTTGTGACAGTGGCAGACCACATTCCGTGGCAAACCCATTGCACATTCTCGATCCGAGGACCCAATGCTGGGAACTTGCTATAGGACATCCCTTTTTGAAAGAGAATCAGCGGAGGCACTCCTCGATTGGCGGTAGTACTGTACCCTGAGGGATGAATGTACTATTGCTTCTCGACCTCAGTGCCAGAAGCTGAAGACCTTTTTGTTTTGGAGAATCAGTTGAGGCCTCCTCGATTGATGATGATGCCAAACCAGAAATGGTGAACGTATCATCATTTCTCGACCTGAGAGCCCGGGATACTGAACATCCTAGTACCCACATGTGAGAAGGGCGGGTTGGTTACAGGTTTGCAGGTAACCATGACCTCCTACATACCCGGTTTTCTATCATCGTTGCACAAAAAGGAAGTTTCATCCTATTGTATTCAGATGGTTCTTATCTATGGTTCTATATTAGTCTCAGAGCTACACTGACACCGTTCACAGTTCAGCACAGACACCTGATTACCTGATCACATTGCCCTTTGCATTGCATTATCATATCCTAACATACATGTTTATTCATTTCCAGGTGCATATATTACCCTTGATTCCAGTCATCAGGTCCCTGCAAAGATGAACGCTAAAGAGAGGAAGAATATCATCAGCTATAAGTTCCTTACGCCTACTTTGGGCCCTATTGTTGTGCTGAAGGGAATGGCGAGCCCGGCAGCACGAGAAGCTTTTGAAGAGAAATATGGGTGGATTTTATCGGTGGTCCGTAATGTCAGTGATTATGAAGCCAGAGGTCTCCATACGTTGATGCAGTTCTATGATCCGCCTCTGAGATGTTTTGTATTTCCAGACTATGTGTTGGTTCCTACCCTGGAGGAGTATTCCAACATGTTGGGGATTGCTATCAAGGAGGAGCCCCCTTTCTTTGGATCGGTGGGGGATCTTGACTTTGGGAAGTTGGCTGGTGCTCTTTATTTGAGCAAATCAGAGTTAAGTGACAATGTCTCCAACAAAGGAAAGATTCGTGGTTACAAGCTGGAATATCTGATTAAGAAGGCCCAGGAAGCAGCTAAAGGCGAGAATTGGCTTGTTTTTAATGCTCTGTTAGCCCTTTGTATATACGGCATAGTGTTGTTTCCCAACGAGCCGGATTTTATTGATACGGACGCTATACGAATATTCATGATGAAGAACCCGGTGCCAACGCTACTGGGAGATCTTCACTACTCATTGTACAACCGAAACGAAAAGAAAAGAGGAGGGATAATTCGTTGTTGTGCACCCTTGTTCTATAAGTGGTTTGCGGGCCGTTTACCACAATCAGGGGCTTTTGTGGATTCCAAAGATTCTCTAGAGTGGAAACAGCGTTTAATGGGATTGGTGGCCAAGGACATCGTATGGGTAGATCATGGGCTGATTGGTAAGAATATTATCCACAGCTGTGGTAAGTTCCCTAACGTTCCACTGATAGGAAGACTGGGTGGGATTAACTACAATCCTTCTTTGGCCATTCGGCAATTTGGATATGCCCTGACAGGTCCGCCTATCAAGAGAGATGTGGAGGAGTCCCTCTATTTTCATACATCAGATGGTTGGGAAGCAGCACAGAAAGCTTCTGAAAGCTGGGGTAGCATACTGAAAAAGGGGAAAGTTACTCTAGGAAAGCCTAACAACCGGGTTTATCCAGCATATGAAGAGTGGGTGAAGAAAAGAGTTGAAGATTTTCTCTTGCCTTTTGGTAAGGCACCCCTTTTGTATCCGGAGAATGAGAAAGCAAGAAGCACTGCTACTGTGGAAGAAGTTGACAAGTTGCAAGCCTTGGTGAAAAAGCTCCAAGGAGAGAATTCCGAGTTGAGTAGCCGTCTTCAGAATGCTCTACATGCCAACAAAGAGCTGGAGCGGAAAGCCCAAGATGCTGAACAAATCCTAACTGCAAAAGAAAAAGACTTTGCTGGAAGAGCCCAACATTTCCGGAAGATTAGTAAAGGTGCTGATGATGCTACTCAAGCCCACAAGCAAACCAAACAGACGTTAGCACAGACCAAAGAAAAGTTAACAAAGTTTCAGCACGCTTGGGACGAAGTTAGGATAGAGAATGCCGAATTACAGGAACAGTTGCAGATTAAGGACGAAGAGCTTGAAAAGGCGCATGAGCAGAGGAGAAAGTATCGGGAAAGCCTCGGTAAAAGTCAGGAACAGCTAGAAGAAGCTAGAGGTGAGCTAAGGAATACCAAGAAAGAGCTTGAAGAAGTCATGATAGAAAGGGAGATACTCAAGACGCAAGCCGGCATAAAGAGACACAAAGGAGTGTGTGATGACGAGGCTCTGATGCTGCACATGGGTTCTTTAACTGAAGCTCTTGAGAAAAGGGATGTCTTGATCAAAGAAATGATTGAAAAGCCGAATCACCAGCGTACCCGTATACTTTTTGAGGAGATCAAATACTCAAGTGATAAGCTGAAGGGTGTGGAATTGTCAGACTGATGTTCTTTTCCTTATATTTTGTTGTTAATGGTTACCATCAGGCTTGTTGATGGATCCATTTTTCCTTGTATTGCATTTGCGGTTGAACCTTTCTTAAATGTACTTGAATACTTCGTTGAATGAGTATGAGCAGTTTTATTCAGAATTATTCCTTATCAGATAGCTGCACACAAGCACATGACCACGACACGTCTCTTTATATCACAATTTCTGGTCTTCAGATTTCTGTGGTGGGATTGGAATCCGGGTATAAAGCACCTCGGAAATGACAAACATGGCATTGCATGGCATTGCATATCATTTTGCATTTTTGTTACTTGCTTTTCAGGTACTCGTTGCGGGGTCTCTAACCTGTATTTGATTTCAGGCAGTATAGCGGAGAGTCATATTCACCGATATTCGACGCGAAGGAACCAAGTAAGAATCATGGATCAAGTACAAAGTGATTTGGCGGAAATGAGGGCGCGTATGGACCAGTTCATGACCCTCATGACTGGCATGGCGCAAAATCAGGAGAGACTGAGGCTTCTGGTAGAGCGTCCCGACAATGGGCCCGAAGGTGATCATCATGACAATTCACAGGGACACGGCATCCCTCCTCCCGGTGGCAACCCTCCTCCTGGTGGTAACAATCGGGGTAATGGAAATGGTAGGCAGGCTGGTGTTACTCTTGAAGATACTCTGGAAGACCAATTTACTCTGCTGGATGCTGATGTGGGTAATCAAGGGGATCGAAGGTATGATGAGTTAGCAGAGAAGATCAGGGCCATAGAATGCAAGAACTCTATGGGTATTGATGTTACCAGCTTGGGGCTGGTCTCAGGAGTCAGAATTCCCCCTAAGTTCAAACCTCCCACTTTTGATAAGTATCACGGCAATGCGTGTCCCCAAACGCATCTTCAAGCTTACTTTGGGAAGATTTCAGCCCATACGGATGACGAGAAGCTATGGATGCACTATTTTCAGGACAGTCTGGCGGGGGCATCTTTGACCTGGTACATGAAGTTGAGTAGAGCTGCTGTGAAGAATTGGAAGGATCTGGCAGAAGCGTTCCTGAAGCAATACCAATATAATATTGACATGGCGCCCAACCGCACCCAATTGCAGGGATTGTCACAAAATGCCAAGGAGAGTTTCAAAGAATATGCACAGAGGTGGAGGGAAATGGCTGCCCAGGTTCAACCTCCCTTGTCAGACAGAGAAATGGCAGATATGTTCATGGGCACCTTGCAAGGGGCCTATCTGGATAGATTAGCTGCTTGTCCGTCGACTGGATTTGCTGATATTGTGATTGCGGGAGAAAGAATAGAAAGTCTGTTAAAGCTTGGAAAGATCCAGGATGTGAGTGGGGCTGGCTCTTCGGGGACGAAGAAACCGTTCGCTAGTAACCAGAAAAGAAGAGAAGGTGATATGAATGCTGTGTTTAGAGGACGAGGCAGAGGGCGTTCTCGAGCTTATTATCAGGTAGATGCTGTGACAATCCCCACACCGTCTGTTCAGAAACAACAACCCCAACAACAAGTTCAACAGCAACAACCTTTTTTCCAGCAAAGGTCTAGACAGAGGGATCGTAAGATGGATCCTCTCCCTATGACTTATGCCGCGCTGTTGCCCCGGCTACTCGAGTTAAAGTTGGTAGAACTCCGTACTATGAAAGCTCCGGTTGCTGGAAACCTGCCACCTAACTTCGATGCTAATGCTCGTTGTGAGTTCCACTCAGGTGCTCAGGGGCACTCCATTGAAAAATGCTGGGCTTTCCATCATAAAGTACAAGATTTGATTGATGCTAAAGCCATCAATTTCTCTCCCGCTCCTAATATTACTCAGCATCCCATGCCTGATCATAGTGCAGCAAATGTGTACGCTATTGAAGATGGGAGGAGATTGAATTTGGTGTTAGACGTTCATCAAGTGAAAACTTCTTTGTTGGTTGTAAAAGATCGTTTATTGAAGGGACAGGTGTTCCCGGGCTGTAATCAAGATTGCTCTGAGTGTATGAATCAGGAGAACGGCTGTGATAAGTTGAAGATGGGTTTACAGAATCTGATCGATGAAGGATGTCTACAGTTCGACAGAGTCGTGAAAGCCACTGATGAGATATCAACCGTGACCATCTATTACACTCCCGCTGAGATTCAAATGCCGGTCAATGCAGTTCCTGTGGCTAGTGTTGCGCCAAAAGGGCCCAGTCCTGTCACTATCACGGTGCCAGGACCAATTCCGTTCACATCTACGAAAGCTATCCCATGGCACTATGGGGCAGATGTATATTACGAAGGTAAAAAGCAGGAAGTTGAGCCGTCAGTCAGCCCAAATATTGATAATGTAGGGGGTGTAGGGGGCTTTACAAGGAGTGGAAGGTTGTTCGCTCCCCAAACCTTGAGAAGTGATAAGGAGGTAGAAGCTGCAGCAAAGGCTAAGGGTAAACAGGTGGTTGAAAGTGCGCCTACACCTGAAGCAGAGACAAAGATTACTTTTGATAAGGAAATGGAAGAATTTATGAAGATAATCAAGAAAAGCGATTATAAGATTGTGGACCAACTGAATCAGACCCCTTCAAAGATTTCAATCTTGTCACTATTGATGTGCTCTGATGCGCACCGGCAGGCGTTGTTGAAAGTGTTAAAGAGTGCATACGTGCCACAAGAAATTACTGTTAATCAGCTCGAGGGCGTAATCTCCAATGTTAATGTCAGCCATGGCTTGGGCTTTACAGGTAGAGATTTGACTGTTGAAGGAAGAAACCATAATAAGGCTTTGCATATCACGATGGAGTGTAAGGGCGCAGTGTTATCTCATGTACTGGTAGACACTGGTTCATCACTCAATGTCTTGCCCAAGAAGGCATTAATGAAACTGGAAGTTGATGGTTTGATCTTAAGGCCTAGTGAGTTGGTGGTCAGAGCATTCGATGGAACTAGACGATCTGTGTTTGGTGAGGTGGAATTGCCCGTACAAATTGGACCACAGGTATTCAAATCCACGTTCCATGTAATGGACATACAACCTGCATATAGTTGCCTATTGGGGCGCCCTTGGATTCACGGAGCCGGGGCTGTTACTTCTACTCTACATCAAAAGCTGAAGTATGAGTTTGAAGGGCAGGTTGTGACAGTGTGTGGGGAGGAAGACATCTTTGTGAGTCACTTGTCCACATTCAAGTACATTGAAATGGATGGGGAAATTCATGAGATGCTGTGCCAATCATTTGAAGCAGTCAATATTGACGATGCACCTGAGTCTTCTTCTGTACCAGTCGGGGCTGGTACCTCCATTTCATCTTACAAACAAGCTGTCGAAGTCGTCAGGGCAGGCAACGCCCAAGGTTGGGGCAGGTTGATAGAGACCCCAATGAAGGAAGACAAATTTGGTATTGGTTATCATCCCTCTACAACTTCAGATGCGGGGAGCAGGGGACCCATTACTTTCAATAGTGGGGGAATTATCTACATGGACCAGTCTTGTGCAGCCACGGAGGATAGTGTTGACAGTGATTGTGACCTGGACAACTGGGTACGCCCTCATGTTCTGGGACAACAAGTGCAAAACTGGTTCGTTGAAGAAGTCATCCGGGTTACTCTTCAGACAGAGTAATTTTTCTTTGTTTTTTCTAACCATAATGCATGACAAAATCTTGCGCTCTGCCCAAGGCGTATAGATTCATTTGTAGGGCCACCATGGTTGCATTTGCAATGTTTAATCATTAATAAAGGACGTTTTGCAATCAAATTGTGTTCTCTGTCTTTCAGTTTTTATTTTTGCACAAAAAATATAAAATGGCAATGTTTCATTTTCTTTTGTTTTGCTTAAAAATAAATTCTAAAATAAGGCATGAACCCGTTCATGCAGACTTGATCCTCCGGATACCACTGATAACGATTTTGATATGGCCATGTATGACTTTGACAATCCGATTTATCAAGCCGAAGAAGGGGATGGGAAAGATTGTGAACTTTCTGAAGAACTGGCCAGATTGTTGAAACAAGAGGAAAGGGTCATCCAGCCTCATCAGGAGACTGTAGAAATCATCAATATTGGTACCAAGGACGCCAAGAAAGAGATCAGGATTGGTGCCAGCTTGCAAGCAGATGTGAAGCAAACTTTGACGGAAATGTTGCGCGAGTATGTTGACATCTTCGCCTGGTCGTATCAAGACATGCCGGGGTTGGATACGGATATTGTCGTGCACAGGCTACCATTGAGAGAAGAATGTCCGCCAGTCAAGCAGAAACTTCGTCGGACTCACCCCGACATGGCCTTAAAGATTAAGGAGGAAGTCCAGAAGCAGTGGGACGCTGGTTTTCTTGCTGTGACAAAGTATCCTCCATGGGTAGCCAACATCGTGCCAGTACCGAAGAAAGATGGAAAAGTGAGAATGTGTGTGGATTATCGAGATCTTAATAAAGCTAGCCCGAAAGATGATTTTCCACTACCTCATATTGATGTGCTGGTCGATAATACAGCTCAATTTTCAGTGTTCTCATTTATGGACGGTTTCTCCGGGTACAACCAGATCAAGATGGCACCTGAGGATATGGAGAAGACCACGTTCATTACTCCGTGGGGTACATATTGTTATAAAGTAATGCCTTTTGGGTTGAAAAACGCAGGGGCAACGTACCAGCGGGCGATGGTGACATTGTTTCATGACTTGATTCATAAGGAGATCGAATGTTATGTAGATGATATGATTGCCAAGTCGAGAACAGAAGAGGAACATCTGGTTAACCTGAAAAAGCTGTTTGAAAGGTTGAGAAAGTTCCGTCTAAGATTGAACCCAAACAAGTGCACGTTTGGGGTACGTTCTGGAAAATTGCTAGGTTTCATTGTGAGCGAAAGAGGAATCGAGGTTGATCCTGCCAAGGTGAAAGCAATACAAGAAATGCCTGAACCGAGAACAGAAAAAGAGGTTCGTGGTTTCTTGGGTAGATTGAACTACATTGCAAGGTTCATATCTCACCTAACAGCCACGTGTGAACCAATATTTAAATTGTTAAGGAAAGATCAAACGGTCAGGTGGAATGACGATTGCCAATTGGCATTCGATAAGATAAAAGAATACTTGCAGGAACCTCCGATTCTAATGCCTCCAGTTGAAGGGAGACCGCTGATAATGTATCTGACAGTGCTTGAAGGTTCCATGGGTTGTGTTCTCGGTCAACATGACGAGACAGGTAGGAAGGAGCATGCTATTTACTACCTGAGCAAAAAGTTCAATGATTGTGAGTCCCGATACTCAATACTTGAAAAGACATGCTGTGCACTGGCATGGGCCGCTAAGCGATTGAGGCAATATATGGTTAGGCACACAACCTTGTTGATTTCAAAAATGGATCCTATCAAGTACATTTTCGAGAAACCAGCATTGACAGGCAGAGTTGCACGGTGGCAAATGGTCTTGACAGAGTATGACATTCATTACACTTCACAAAAGGCCATCAAAGGAAGTATCTTGTCCGACTATCTTGCGCAACAGCCGATTGATGATTACCAACCCATGAAGTTTGACTTCCCTGATGAAGACATCATGTTTCTCAAAGCTAAAGACTGCGAGGAACCACTTCCGGAGGAGGGGCCAGACCCTGAATCCAAATGGAGTCTGATGTTTGATGGGGCTGTCAATATGAATGGGTGCGGAGTTGGAGCAGTTCTTATCACGCCGGAAGGTGTTCATATGCCTTTCACTGCCCGAATAACTTTCGGATGCACCAACAATGAAGCAGAGTACGAAGCTTGTATAATGGGGATCGAGGAGGCGATTAATCTACGGATTAAGACCCTTGATATATTCGGTGATTCAGCTTTGGTAATCAATCAAGTGAAAGGGAGCTGGTACACGCACCAAGCAAATCTAATGCCGTATAGAGATTATACGAGGAGATTGCTGACATTTTTCACAACAGTGAAACTGTACCATATTCCTCGAGATGAGAATAGGTTCGCTGATGCCTTGGCCACTTTGTCTTCCATGATCAAAGTGCAAGGATGGAACCATGTACCTAAGATTGAGGTATCCCGCCTTGACAGACCAGCATTTGTGTTTGCGGTCGATGCAACGTCTGATGACAAGCCATGGTTTCATGACATTAAGTGTTTCTTGAAAAGTCAAGAGTACCCGTCAGGGGCATCGTCCAAAGACAGGAAGACGTTGAGAAGGTTAGCTGGTAGTTTCTTCTTGAACAAAGATGGCGTGCTGTATAAAAGAAATTTTGACACGGTCCTGCTTAGATGTGTGGATAGACATGAAGCAGACCTGTTGATGATTGAAGTGCACGAAGGCTCTTTCGGTACTCATGCCGGAGGGCAGGCAATGGCTAAAAAGTTGTTAAGGTCGGGATATTATTGGTTGACTATGGAGTCAGATTGTTGCAAATATGCCCGCAAATGCCATAAATGCCAGATCTATGCAGACAAGGTGCATGTGCCTCCAAATCCGTTGAGTATCATGTCGTCGCCTTGGCCGTTTGCCATGTGGGGCATTGATATGATCGGAAAGATTGAGCCTACAGCTTCCAATGGTCATCGTTTCATCTTGGTGGCAATTGATTACTTCACCAAATGGGTTGAAGCCGCATCCTATGCCAATGTTACAAAACAAGTGGTCGCTCGTTTCTTAAAACGGGATATCATTTGCCGATATGGAGTTCCCGAAAGAATCATTACTGATAATGGTTCTAATTTGAACAATAAGATGATGGCTGAGTTATGCCGGGACTTCAAAATCGAACACCACAATTCTTCTCCGTACCGCCCAAAGATGAATGGCGCGGTCGAAGCGGCCAACAAAAATATCAAGAAGATTGTGCAGAAGATGGTTGTCACGTACAAAGATTGGCATGAGATGTTACCATTTGCTTTGCATGGGTATCGAACGTCGGTACGCACGTCCACTGGGGCAACCCCATTCTCACTTGTATATGGTATGGAGGCAGTGCTACCGATTGAAGTAGAGATTCCGTCCCTCAGAGTCATGATGGATGTTAAGCTAGATGAAGCTGAATGGGTACGAGCCAGATTTGATCAGTTGAGCCTTATTGAGGAAAAGCGATTGGCGGCTGTATGTCATGGGCAACTATACCAGCGCAGAATGAAGCAGGCATTTGACCAAAAGGTGCGTCCTCGGGTTTATAAAGTCGGAGATGTGGTACTCAAAAGGATCCTTCCTCCCAATACAGATCACAGGGGCAAATGGACTCCTAATTATGAAGGTCCATTCGTGGTTAAAAAGGTCTTTTCGGGCGGAGCTTTATTGCTTACAACCATGGATGGCGAAGACTTTTCATCCCCTGTTAACTCGGACGTAGTCAAAAAATACTTCGCATGAATAGACCCGCTGGATAATAAAAATAAAAAAAATCCAGGCAAAAAAGGGCATCCCGGCGAACCAAAAACAGAATAAGGTTCGGGCAAAAATTAGGGATATAATTGAAAAAAATTGTACACCCGGTAAGTTGAAAACCCGAAAGGGCAACTTAGGCAAAAAAGGGTATCCTGGTGGATCGAAAACCTGAAAGGGCGGTCCACACAAAAGAGGGATTTAAGCGAATGACTACGGTTTGAGTTATCTGTACCCTATCACCGTTTGAACAACTGACGTTCTGAAGGATAGGAATCGGTCTGATCATTCCTCAGAAGGCAAGGTCGGGGAGTTTTGAAGACATACTGGTCATAACAGAATGGAAACTCAGTGGAATTCCGTTTTCACATTGCCATTAGGATAGTTTCTTTTCTCAATTTTTCAGCGATCACCTCTTTCCAGGGATTGCTTCCAGATGTAATTGCCTATTCTGGGCTCTCAGTCAATAAATTGAATTTCAATAAAAAGCTTTCTATTTTTGTTTTATTGCTTTGTTTGCAAAAACGTCCTAATTGTTGATAAAACATTGCATTTGAAAACATGGCAGCCTTGCAATAACATGCGCAGAAAAAATATTTGAAATTACTTCGAATGTTGAATACTCCCGGATGGTGGATTCTAGCCACGCAATATTCGGGGCATGTGGGCATATTCTTTTGTTGCAGGTAGCAGGTGCAGATGATTTTAAGCACAAGACCAGCAATAAATCACCCCACGCAAAAGACTGGGGCAATTATGGGTAAGGAGATCGGCGTTCATCGTTCGGTCGACGATTGTTCATAACGGGTCGATATCAGTGAATTAAGTTCAACTGGGTACCGTTGCATCTTATTAAGTCGATTCTCTCATACAGTATTTCCAACAGCTACAAGCTTTTCTATGTCGATAACGGTCACAGGTTCCCCAAAAGAGTGGTCTCGTCGACACCGAAACTGATGGTCATTATCCCCAGCGAAGTCACAAGAGTTTGAAGAGGCTAGATCTTCTGTAAAATCCTCTTATGACATCCTCTGCGGGGACGAATTGTTGTGTTGTCCAAGCATGGGGCATGATTGTTTCCCCAGCATGAAGTGTTGGTCACCCCCAGTAGAGTTTGAGGACAGTTGGTCTTCTGTAAAATCCTCTCGAAAGGCATTCCCCAACATGAGACGCTTTAAAGCAGTTTTCTCCAGCAGAGTTTGTTATAAACTCGTCATCCCCAACGGAATTGTCCAAAGGGAAAGCTCGCCTAACATGGGGTATTGTGGTACTCATCCTAAGCTTGACAGTCATATTCTTCAGCAGACTACTGTGGAATTGCTTTGGGTTTCCCCAACAGATCTCTAAGGACTCTTTCTAGCAAGTTGCAGTAGAATGTTCTAACCAGGATTTGCATATCCCTGGCAGAGTAGCCCTGATACCCAGCAAGATCGTATCTCTGGTCATGGTATCCTCACAGAGGTCAGCATCGAATCTTGTCAGCAACTTCCAGCTGAGTTGTTGTTCTCTCCGCAGAGGTTTATCAGATCGACAGAATCTATTCCTCAACAAGGATGGTACAGCCTTTCCCCAGCCGGGTCAGAAGGTTGATAATCCCTATAAAGGATCTTGGGTTGAATAAATCCCCAAGCAGAGTTTTAATGGCTCATTTCCCCAGCAGGACGTCATTTAAAAATTCTCATCCCCAGCGGAATCGCTGTGACCAGAATTCGTTCCCCCAAACAGATGGAATAATTCCTGGCAGAGTCGTCATTCCCTCATATCTTAAAGTCCAATTTATTTTTGGCAAGCTTGACAATTCGAAGCAGACGGATTGTTCATCCATTCGCCAGCAGAGATATTATCCTTTTAGGAGTCTCCGAGATTAAATCATTGATTGTGGTTCCTCAGCAGAGTCGGCAGAGATGTCTGGCGCAGAGGCAGAGAGTAATTCGATTTTAAAATTCTAAAAGTCCAACAGTGGATTGGCAAAAGTCCGTCTTCGGGTGGCAAAAGTCCAACAGTGGATTGGCAAAAGTCCGTCTTCGGGTGGCAAAAGTCCAACAGTGGATTGGCAAAAGTCCGTCTTCGGGTGGCAAAAGTCCAACAGTGGATTGGCAAAAGTCCGTCTTCGGGTGGCAAAAGTCCAACAGTGGATTGGCAAAAGTCCGTCTTCGGGTGGCAAAAGTCCAACAGTGGATTGGCAAAAGTCCGTCTTCGGGTGGCAAAAGTCCGTCTTCGGGTGGCAAAAGTCCAACAGTGGATTGGCAAAAGTCCATCTAAGGGTGGCATATTTCAAAGTCCACCAGTAGCGTGGCAGGCCAGTAGTCGTCTGGAGTTGCATAAAAGACATTATTAAAGTCCACCAGCAGTGTGGCAAGCCAGTAGTCGTCTGGCGTCGTTCAAAAGACGTTATCAAAGTCCACCAGCAGTGTGGCAGGCCAGTAGTCGTCTGGAGTTGCATAAAAGACATTATTAAAGTCCACCAGCAGTGTGGCAAGCCAGTAGTCGTCTGGCGTCGTTCAAAAGACGTTATCAAAGTCCACCAGCAGTGTGGCAGGCCAGTAGTCGTCTGGAGT